>CM053609.1:38832304-38858535 GCA_028646535.1 Procyon lotor | reverse complement strand
CTCATATTGATGTGTCACATTGATTGATTTGTGAATATTTTTTTTTTAAGATTTTATTTATTTGACAGAGAGAAACACAGCGAGAGAGGGAATACAAGCAGAGGGAATGGTAGCGGGAGAAGCAGGCTTCCTGCCAAGCAGGGAGCCCGATGCGGGGGCTCGATCCCAGGACTCTGGGATCATGACCTGAGTCGAAGGCAGATGCTTAACGACTGAGCCACCCAGGCACCCCCTTGACTTATGAATATTGAACCACCCTTACATCCCAGGAATAAATCCCACTTAATCAGGGATAATGATTTTTTTAATGTATTGCTGGATTTGGTTTACTAATATTTTTTGAGGATTTCTGCATCTATATGCATCAGATCTCTCTCTCTCTCTCTTTCTCTCTCTCTCTCTCTCTCTCTCTCTCCCTTTTGAGTAGTGACTATCTGGTTTTGGTATCAGGGTAATGCTTGCCTCATAGGATGAATTTGGAAGCTTTCCTTTCTCTTCTATTTTCTGGAATAGTTTGAGAAGAATACTATTAACTCTTTACATATTTGATAGAATTCATCTGTGAGGCCAGAAGTGACTCTGTTTTGCACTTGTTTCTTTTTTAAACATGTTTGCTAAGCAACTTTATGATGTGATTTACCATATACATCTTCTTGTAAGGAGAGTGAATTGTCATATGACCTATCATCCCCATGGACATGCTCACTCAATTTCTACTTATGAATTAATAGTAAGTAGGCCCTCTGTTTGGTTCAGTCTCCTGAGCTTGTGAATCTGATACTCAGAGGTGGGTCAGCTTTGATAGGTCTAGACTGAGCCAGATCAGTTCAATAAGATAATGAAATGTTCAGTCCTTTTGACTGACTCTTGGTCAGTCCTTTTGAGAGATCACCTACTGATCTTTTCCCTAGATGGTATATGCAAAAATCCTTTCCCCATGGGATGCCTGGGTGACTCAGTCATTTAAGCATCTGCCTCTTGGTTACAGCTCCCCTCCACTCCCTCACCCCGCTCCTCCCCTCACTCTCTCTCTCTCAAATCAATCTTTAAAAAAAAAATATCTTGCCCTTTTTTGCCACATGGATGAAGCTCACTGGACAGTAATTTAAGCAGGTTCCTCTAAGCCACTTTTTCACCTGGGCCCGATCCTTGGGCCTTGCCTTTAAGAGCTCAGTTGTTAGCAAGAATACTGCTAAGTTGGTTTAGCCAGAATCCCTACCATCAATTTTGATCACTCTCAATATCTGACCAAATTCTTCATCCCCTACAATCTCCCAGATGATACCCAGTCAACCTTGCCTTTCATAAAATGCTTAAGCACTTTAATGAGATAAAAACAGGTTCTGTGGAACTAGTTACCCATCTAGCCTAGCTGACTATCAAGTGACTATCAGTCAAAGAGCAAGTGGAATATTAGAAAATATTTTTTTTTAAATTAAGTCCAACAATAATTATTTACCATTACTATAAAAACATCCACAGCAAAAATGGGCTAGTCATGATTCTTTCCTTTGTAATCAATATTTTGATATAGTTTTGATATTTATTCATAGCCAAATTTGTCAAAAAGTGGTCTTTATTAATAAACAGGTATACTCTGTATTTATGTATGGCAATCACACAATAGTGGGAGATTAAAGATCCCTTCAGTTTACATTTCTGGAACAGCTACATTTAGCTTATTATCCAGCTGGTATCTTGAAATTAATTTCAATCAAATAATTGACATTATGAAAAAAAACTAAGGGACTACCATAAGAATTTTTTTCTTATCTTTTATTCATGGGCCTTAGTAATAATTAGCACTATTATTTGGGAGGTATGTTTTAATCATAAAGGACATGGGAGTGTTGTAGCAATATATTTCAACTCTATCACTACTTCAATTTAAGACAAAAAGTCCCTTGCAAACAAAAGGGGATTACTCAAAAGAGGTCAAGTATTTTGTGAATACAAATTTGTTGAGTAAATACAGTCCAAGATTTTATTTAGAAAATAGGGCCAAAAATGTTAATAAATAACTAGTTTAGACTATCTATTCTTTCCACTAAGGATAGATCTTTTGCCCTTAGGGCAGCTATTGGACCTAGTCTTTTTTAGGGGGTGGGTGGGTGGAGGATGGTAATAGGAAGAGCCTGAGAAAGCACTAGGTTGGTTAACATATTTTGAATATCAAACTGGGTGGCTCAATTGGTTAAGTAACTGCCTTAGGCTCAGGTCATGATCCTGGAGTCCTGGAGTCTGAGGATCAAGTCCTGCATAGGGCTCCCAGCTCTCTGGGGAGTCTGCTTCTCCCTCTGAATGTCAAACCAGTATTTGACACATGTGGAGACCCATCTTTATTTTGGTAATGTTTATTTTTTAAAATAAAAACAAACCATAAGAAAAAGCAATCCTGCCTTATTAGAAAGTCTATTAACTGGACAAGACTGCTATGTAATTTATCTAAGGTTGCTTTATAAGAGTAAATCTCAAGGTTGCTGAACATTCAAAAAAAAGTATAAGGTTAAAAAAAAAAGTATTGGGGTTTAAAAAAAAAGAATGAAGCTGTTTTATGGTCCATTTAAATGACATCAGATGAGCAAATACTGTAAAAACTTATTCCTAAATACTGTGTTGTTTTTCTAAAAATCCTCTAAATATAATCAGACAATTGTGATAACTATACAAAAGGGAAGCTGTACAGTTTTTACGTAATGCTTACATCATCACTGTGGTACAACACAAATGGTGGTACAACAGAGGGAGAGGCAAGATGGTGGAGGTGTAGGAGGCTGAGATAGCATCAGATCCCAGAAGTTCAGCTAGATATGTATAAACCATTCTAAAAGTCGGCAAACTCAACAGGAGAGAGAAGAGAAGAACGGCAATTCTAGGAGCACAAATGGTGGTACAGTCCAATGCTAGTATCATAATATTTGTGTTAACATTTCACCCTTTGCTGTCTTTTTCTTTTTCCTGTTAGACTTGAAGGTACTAGAAAACATCTCATTTGAAAACTTACCTTCACCAGATAGTATGAAATATAATCAATGCTTTGGGAAACACTACATACAACTAAAGTCGAAAGTAAGGTTTCCTAAACAGGGTGCCTGGGTGGCTCAGTCAGTTGAGTGTCTGCCTTCACATGATCCCAGAGTTTCGGGATCAAGTCCCAAGTTGAGCTCCCTACTCAGCAGGGAATCTGCTTTTCCCTTTCCCTTTGCCCTTAATCCCCCTGCTGCTCATGCTCTCGCTCTCCCTCACTGACTCAAATAAATGAATAAGATCTTTAAAAAAAAAAAAAGGGTGTTTCCAAAACAGTTGTTTTGCTAGGTTGAACTGGTTTACCCTCCCACAATGGGATTCAGAAATAAAGGTTTTGTGCATTGAATACTAAGTGGATATCTGTACTGATTATACAAAGGTAAACCATTCAATTAAGTAGTACATTTAATTTAAAAATTATAAACAAGATCTTTTATTTTCAAATTTTACTTTGTCAGAAATGAATCAGTAATGTCCTAGTACTCATCACACTAAGAAATATTTTGTTAGTCATAAGGGCAAGCTGAATTCAGTAACAGCAACAAAAACAAAATATATATGTAATTAATCCATGTATTGAAGAAACAAAGAATTAAGTCATTCTTAGTTTGATTTACTCATTCAGAAACCATTCAAATCAAACATTTCATTTTCTATAGGTTTATAATAGTTTGCCATCTAGAACTAGAGAATGAAAAAGAAAGTGATTCTGCACAATCAGCCATAATATTTACAAAGATTCCTAATGCCTCCAGTTATTTATGAAAAACTTAAAACAATACCTAGTACAATACCTAGTTGCTTTAGCAGTCATTAAGATTTTAGTTCTGTTCCTTGAATTATCTTCCGAATCTTCTCAGCATCATTTTGTACAATTTTATTGGATGGATCAATATTAAGTGCAGCTTCATAATCCTGTAGGCCTATATTTATATAGCAAAGATGGTTAGTACAATTAATATTTTATAAATCCTTGTGTTATCTAGATGGTATTTTTTAATAAAAATAACCTCTAAGAACATGGTTCAGGACAAGTATCAGATTTTAAATCTGATTAAATTAATCTGAAAAAAGATTCTCATTTTCACACATGTATCTAGTATTTCTTAAAAGATTGCAGAAAATTTTCAGTGATTTCAGGAATAATATTCATTACATTCAGGATTCAGTAAGAAGCAGTTTTGGTTTTTGTGTTTTTTTTAAAAAAAGATTTTTAAATGTAATTAATCTCTACACCCAATGTAGGGCTTGAATTCCTGATCCCAAGTTCAAGAGTTGTACACTTCTCAGATTGAGCCATCCAAGCACCCCAGAAGCAGTTATTTTAAGTTCAAGTCCAAATAAATTAACAGCTTAAACTCATTAAAGCATGAACAGACTCAATAAAACTCACATATAAAAAGAGCATTTTTATTACCTCAATGTGAAAGTAATAAATGGCATCTTATTTAGAAATTCTAGATTTAAGAAAATAATTTTGGTAGACGCAATCCATACTTTAGATAATTCATAGACTACAGTTTGTGGTTTTTTCTATAGTTGTCATATCTACAGAATTCCTTTGAGGAAATTTAGTTTAAAAGGAAAGCATTGTAGACTGTTTGTTAAATACATATAAATGAGTCTAAGTCTTTACCAACATAAGCAGTGGGAAAATTTCTTTGAGAGTAAGGAAACTTGAGTTCTAAGTGCAACTGATTTGCCATGCCACTTGAGGTAAATCACTTAACTTCTCCAAGCCTCCATTTTCTCATCTTTAAAATGAAGAGTACTTTTAGCTCAAAAAGTCTATGATGCCACAATTTCTAAAGAATGCTTTAAATATGTCATTCCAGTCTTGATAATTTTTATCTTTATGAAGGTAGATAAGAGACTAAAAATAAAGGGTGGGGCACATAAATCTAATTTGGATGCTTTGGTTAGAAAAATCTCCTAAAAAATGTCAGAAGCTAGTTTAAAAATGAAGTCAGAAATAATAAAACCTTATAGACTAGCCCATTCCCTGATAAGGCATCATCAAGGCATATGCCTCTAGGCCTTGAATAAAGGAAAGTTGACTCATCCTCTGGGTAAGGAGGTATGGGAAGAAGAACATTAAAGATAAAACACTGATTACTACAAAATTTTGCCTTTTGGAGCAACGTGAGTAACTGCAAAAAGTCCCTAAATATGTTAAAAATTAAAAACAATAAAAAATAAATGTTATGGCTTCTACACACATGAGGCTGAAACAAAGTATAGTCTCACAAACATAAGCAATTGATCATACACTGTGGTAGACCAGTTGTTTCTGAGCTTGTGTATGTCTATATGACCAAAGTAGTTCATTTTAAATTTCCATCATATCTTTTTTTTTTTAAGATTTAATTTATTTATCTGACAGAGAGAGAGAGAGAGAGATCACAAGAAGGCAGAGAGGCAGGCAGAGAGAGAGGGGGAAGCAGGCTCCCTGCTGAGCAGAGAGCCCGATGCGGGGCTCGATCCCAGGACCCTGAGATCATGACCTGAGCCAAAGGCAGAGCCTTTAACCCACTGAGCCACCCAGGCACCCCAAATTTCCATCATATCTTAAGTGACTCACTTATATCATTTATCACACATCTTTCCATAAGAAAGTTGTCTGGATACTGTAGCATTTTCCTATACCTAAACTTGTTGTTCATATCTTTTCTGCCTTCTATAACAAATTTTTTAAATATTTCAAAATCATTTTTTGTCAGGTAAATTGCAAAGAATATATTAAATGCTAAAAATATAAAACAGTGGAGTCCTAAAAGTTATGCTCTTAAATAATGCCAGTGATATTTTTTCAGAGTATAACTTAGAACTTAAAACATTTTTATCAATTTCTTACCTTCTATGTACAATTCTAGTTGACAGAATGCTGTCCCACGTCGTATATATGCCTTCATTCTTCCATTAGCATTGTCTGCAACAGGTGGTGTGAATAACTCCAGTGCCTTACAAAATAAAATAAGGGAAAGACAATTTCCTAATTTAAACTTGAGCAAAAACATGATAAAAATCTTAACTTTAAAACAAGCATCAATTCTCACCCACCAAAATTTTTTACTTAATTGGCACAGAAATTTATCAAATACTTGTATTTGTGTTGAACTTAAGGAATTGTTCAATTGTTCCTATACAAGATTCATACCGTTTCTCCCAAAGTGACGATTTGGTTTATCATTTGAAACCTCTACAGCTTTATCTTCATTAGCAGGAATGATTAAGAACATTGGAGATCTTTGTATTCAAATTGGGTGAGCCCATTCATTCATTCAAAAAATATTTGTGCACAGAATGGTGCTAGTAAAGGGAAAACTGGATCATAAAAATACTATCAGATCTTTTAATAGCTTAATGAGATCAAAGCATGAGGATCTGGTTATTTCCTTCATATTTTCAATCTCAAGGAGCCACATAAGAGATTTTGCATATGATTTTCCCCTAAAACAGATTACTCTGACATGGAAAAAAAGAAAAAACGAGAAGTTTAAGATAATGACATGATATTAATAATAAAATTAGGATATACTAGGTTACTCTGATAATTGGGAAATTATATTTGGGAAATATCTACTGTGCAAGTGGTAGTGATAATGAGAAAAAAAAAACAAGTCTTCTTCCTTCAACCTTTCATTAAGTCTGCAAAACTTTAATAAGATAAAGGGTAAGCACAAACTGACAAGCATTTACTAATTTCCTTATGAACTTCAACTGATACATCAAGGCAATATAGGGCCTTGAAGTCTTAAAAAAAAAAACATCAGTTTCTTGTTGATTCAAAAAAATCTCTTTTCAGTTAAAAAAAACATAACTAACAAGATGACTCTTAAAATCCTTGTAACTCAAGTACATAAATTTTAAAAGAAAAAAGATTAAGGGCATCACTTAAACCAATAAATAAGAGGATAACAATTTTAAAGCACCATATATAAATAAATATATATACCTTAGAAGAATCTTCAATGGCCTTGTGTAAGTTTTTTAGTTTTAGGTGGCAAGCAGCCCGATTCAAATACAATAGAGGAATCTTGTTATTTAGCCTTATGGCTAAATTGTATGCATTAATAGCTGCCAAGTAGTTTTCTTTTGCAAACAATTTGCTAATAAGACAAAACGAGAAAAGGAAAACAATGTAATAATGAAATAGACACACAAAAATAATATGTAATGATATTTGGCAGAAGAGATGGCTTACCTCCTTTTCTATTCCCTGTACAATAGATTTCGTTCCAAGGCTGCACCAACTCCATCTTTCCTCCATATACATCAGCATGTAATCAGTCTGAATGGGACTGACCTCAACCCCACTTCCAAGGGTACTCATCTCTAGTTTAAACCAGTAAGCATATTTCCACTCTGTTGACTACATTGACTGACTTGGGGAGAGGTTTATGACCTAAGTTGGTCTATTCAGAATGAAGCCTATGACTTTGTTTCCAAAGTTGGAGAATGGAAAGTTGGGAAAACTCCTCTTACTGGATACAAGTGAAGAAAGCACACGGCCCGAACTGTTAATGACCATGTTTAACACCATGGGAACAGCCAGCACTAGAATAAAGCTGATACTATGGAATTATGAAAAGAATAAAAAGGCAGACAGAAACAGAGTCCTTAGTGATACGGTTAAGCTGCTGGATCAAGCTTTACCTGAAATGCAACATACCTTTAGCTTTTTAGTTATATAAGCCAATAAATTTCTTTTAACATAGAGCCAGTTTAAATTGGGTTTTTTGGTTACTTGCAAACAAAAGTATCTAATAGATCAAATCTTCCAAAATTCTCTTCAAATAGATGTTCATGAAGGATTTATTTAGAATGTAAAGTGTTTCTTTATTTTTATGTACAATTCTTAGAGTTTTGAAAAATGCATAAACATAAGGAAAACAGGAAATACCAAATATAAAAGTACCATAAAACACTTTGTATTCACTTCCAGTTAATTGTACTGCATACTGTACAGTTCTAGAACATGATGACATCAAAAGTAAAAGCACCCAGTAAATCATTAGTAAAAGGGAAGATGACACTACTGTGACATCTAACCAGGGCAATATAGGGCCTGACTCAAGTTTAAAATAACCTGCACAAACTGGAAAAGCTAATTCTCTGGTAACAGGTTATGTTTCTAAAGTGCCTCGTATCAGGTAGGATATTTCTGAACACAAGTAACAGACAGAATCCCAACTCAAACTCGTTTAAACAAGTAAGGAAATAAATGATCTTACATTTAAAAAGTCCAGACTGTGGAAAGGCTCCATGCCCAATGAAATCAGCAGCTTGAGGATGTTATCCTAAGGCCTAAGGTTCCTTCCTTTCATTTCTCCATTCTAATGTACTCACCAGCTGCTTCATCTTAGGGCTGATTTTCCTCACGGGTGTAAGGTGGCTGTATGATTACAGGTGCCACATTCAAGCACAATATTCATTCAAAGAAAATGGGACAGTATCTTCTGGCATATGCTCCTTGAGGACGAGAAAACCTTTCCCAGAAAATCTCCTGGTTCACCTCCCTTCCCATCTCACTAACCAAGAGTACCTACCCTTAAGAAAATATTTTGCCTTAATAAAACCACAAGACTCTCCTCCTCTTCCTCAGTCTCTCTCCCCCTCTACCTCTCTCTCCCCATTTTCACTCCTTAGTACTACAACTTGCTGTTTTGGAGGATTTAAGAAAATTCAACAATATGATCATCTTTTCGTACTAAGAAATATGGAGATATACTATTTTTACAGAGTTGTTGCTATCTTTACAAAGAAGTCTCTAATTTGTGCCAGGATTTCTGAAACCAGTCTCCTCCTACTGATGAACATTTAGAGTTTTTGTTTCCCAATATTTTGCTTTTATAAACATTACAATAAATATTTTTGTCCATGTAGCTAAAAACAAAACAAAACACTAACAAAAAAAAAACCCCATAGCAGTGTAAGGAAAACAACTCTGATTTGTTTAAGTCAATCAGAATTTATCCTGGGACTTGGGAAAGGTCCCCATCTAAGTCACAAGGGTAAGTCATACATATCTAAACAAAATAGGGTCTCAGCCAGTAAGGATAAAGGGAGACCATACATTTTGGCCAGATAACCAATAATGTCTACTACCCGGCTTTTTTAAAACTTGCGATAAAATATATATAACAAAATTTACCATTTCTAACCATTTTAAAATGTGTAGTTTAGTGGCATTAAGTACATTTCCAGTGTTGTACAACAATCACCAATATCATCTCCAGAACTTTTTCATCTTCTGAAACTTAAACTCTGTACCCATCGAACGTTAACTCCCCATCCTTTCCTATTTTTGACATCATTTTCTGTTCTATGAATCTGACTGCTCTAGGTACCTCATATAAGTGGAATCATGTAGTGTTTTTCCTTTTGTAACTGGCATATTTCACTTAGCATAATGTCTTCAAGTCTCAACCATGTTGTAGTGTGTAACAAGAGTTTCTTCCTTTTAAAATGCTGAATAATATTCTATTGTATGGCTATACCACATTTTGTTTACCAAAATAGCCATCACTGGGCACCTGGGTTGCTTCCATGAATAATGCTACCATGAACATGGGTGTATCAATACCTGTTTGTGTCCCTGCTTTCAATTCTTTGTGTATATACCCTGAAGTGGGATTGCTGGATCACATGGTAATTCTATTTTTAATTTTTTGAGGGGCCTCCATACTGTGTACCATCTTACATTCCCACCAACAATGTTCAAGTGTTCTAATTTTTCCATGTCCTCACCAACACTTGTTATTTCTGGGTTTTTTGATAACAGCCACTGTAATATGTTTAAAGTAGTATCCCATTGTGATTTTAATTTGCATTTTCTAAATAATTAGTGATGTTCAACATCTTTTCATGTGTTTTTGCCATTTGTATATATCTTCTTTAGGGAAATGTCTATTTAAGTCCTTTGCCTACTTTTTATTTTACTTTAATTTTTTTTTAAAGATTTTTACTTATTTATTTGACAAAGAGAGAGAGATCACAAGTAGGCAGAGAGGCAGGCAGAGAGAGAGAGGAGGAAGCAGGCTCCTGGCCAAGCAGAGAGCCCGATGCAGGGCTTGGTATCAGGACCCTGAGATCATGACCTGAGCTGAAGACAGAGGCTTTAACCCACTGAGCCACCCAGGTACCCCCCAATTTTTTTTTTATTTTAAAGTGAGAAAGAGAGAAAGAGAGAATGAGTGTGAGTAGGGATAGGGTAAGGGCAAAGGGAGAAGGAGAGAAAAAATCTCAAGCATAGTACCTGCTGAGCACGGAGCCCCACTCAAGGCTCAATCTCATGATCTGAGATCATGACCTGAGTCAAAATCAAGAATCAAGACACTTAACCGACTGAGCCACCCAGGCACCCTGATGCTTTTGATGTCACATCCAAGAAATATTGCCAAATCCAACATCATGATGTACTCTGTGTTTTATTCTAAGAATTTTAAAGTTTTAGGTCTTATGTTTAGGTGTTTGATATATATTGAGTTAATTTTTATATAAGGTGTTAAGTAAGGGTCCAGCTTCATTCTTTTTTATATGCATTTCTAGTTTTCCCACAACTATGTGTTAAAAAGACTATCCTTTCTACATTGAATAATTGTTGAAAAACATAGGAGGGAGGGCTATTTCTGGACTATCTATACCATTGGTCTATATGTCTATACAAATCTTATATTAACATACACATTTAAGAACAGTTCCATTTTGGGGGCACCTGGGTGGCTCAGTCGGTTAAGAGCGTCTGTCTCTTGATTTTGGCTCAGGTCATAATCTCAGGGTTGTGGGACTGAGCCCACATCAGGCTCCACACTGGGCATGGAACCTGCTTCAGATTCTCTGTCCTCTCCCTCAGCCTCCCCCACCTAAAAAAAAAACAAAACTAAAATAAAAATTTTAAAATTTTAAAAAAATAAATGAACAGTTCCAATTTTCATCTTTCACATAAATTTACGGTTTTATAACATAACGGTTTTTCAGAAAAATTCCCCCAGGTTCTAAGGGAAAAAGAGTTTACAATGAGCATTATTAAAAGCACCATTGTAAAAGGCATAATAGCAAGAAATACGAAGTATTAAAATATTCTTAAAGTTTACATATACATATTAAAATACAAATCCAAAGGAATACTACATTCTTGTAAGTTCAATGCCACTACTAATATACAAAATTTGCATTAGGGCTTTCAGAATGATTTTGAACTTGGAAATAGCCAAATTTCAAAAGGAAAGGGGAAAAAAATATTAAGCCTATATCTAAAGGGCAGTAACCTTTGAACACCAAGTTTAAATAGAGAAGTTAACCATGAAGTCTCCCCTAATGTTCCAAATAAGGCAATGTCAATGAAAAGAACTATGGAAAAGTACTCATTAATTCAATACATACTGAAGGTTTATTATATTGTATGTACAGTGAGAACCAAAGAGTCATGGACAATTGCAAACATTCCTGTCATTTTTATGATGACTGACTGGTGTGCCTTTATAAAGAAAGAAACATTCTGCTGACTCACAATGGCCAAAAGGGCCAAAGATTTTGTAGAAGAGTTGAGTGTGGGAGAAGAAATCAGAGGTAGGACTGATAGGAAAGAAGCACTGTAGAAAGAACTGAAGAAAAGGGCAGGAGAAATCAGAAGTAGTAGGGCTTAGACATAGCCATATGTCTAATGTCTTAGACATAGAGGCAGGAGCAACACACTTTCCAAGAGAAGACAGAATAGCTCTGTTGCGTGGGCAGTAAGAACTGTAACAGCCACATGCCCCTGAAAGGACTTTAAAAGTCCTTGTCTCGGGGCACCTGGGTGGCTCAGTCATTAAGCATCTGCCTTTGGCTCAGGTCATGATCTCAGGGTCCTGGGATGGAGCCCCGCATTGGGCTCCCTGCTCAGCGGGAAGCCTGCTTCTCCCTCTCCCACTCCCCCTGCTTGTATTCCCTCTCTCGCTGTCTCTCTGTCAAACAAATAAAATCTTTAAAAAATAAAAATAAGTAAATGAATAAATAAAAGTCCTTGTCTCTTTCAGCTTATCATCATTCAGCATATAAAACATTCTTGGGTACCTTGAGAGCTTCTAAAGCTGAGTAGCAGCATGCCTTAGTGAAGGCACATCAAGCAGTACAATTTAGCACTCTCTATGGAAACAGGAAGAGGAAACCACATACTGAACAAAATGACAAGTTAGGCCACAACAGGTACTGTATTGCAACAGAATATTATGGGCTATAAAATACATACAAACAAGCTACTGAACAAAATGGTAATTACCTCAAAGAAGTCATCTTAGAATATGGATTCTAAACTTCTTTAAGTCAGGCAAAAAGGTAGCAGTATAAGAAAAATGTCTTATCTCCAGAAACAGAGTTTTTAAAATGCAGCAGAGCAAAGCAGATTTGGCAAATCTGTCATGAAAGTATGCAGGTGCAAAGGGCTGTTGGGAGATGAGTCTCCATGGGAATCTTATGTTCATGCATGTCTTACATCAGATGCACAGTCAGCCTTTAATTGGGACAGTCTTTTCAAAGATGTTTGTATAGCACGCAGCCTGGGAAAATAGAGATAGTGTCTTCCTCTGGGGCAAAGAACAGATTTATTTTCTGTTCAGTATGAAAAAAAGATGGTATCTCCTTGTGGGGCAAAGGCTGGACGTGTTTGGTTACAATCCTCTTATAAAAAATTGTGCTCCTTGGGGGCACCTGGGTGGCTCAGTCAATTAAGCATCTAACTCTTGATTTCGGCTCAGGTCATGATCTTGGGGTCCTGGAATTGAGCCCCATATCAGGCTCCTGCTCAGTAAAGAGTGTCCCTGTCCCTCTCTCTCATGCTCTGCTCCTCCTACCTTCCCCACTTCACCCCCATGCACTCTCTCTCTTTCTCTCAAATAAGTAAAAGTAAATTTTAAAAAAATTTTGTTCCTTAAATATGGTGTTCTGAGCTGTGGTTCAAACCTGGACCTGCTTTTGCACTAGCCTTGTGGGCTTGAGCAGCAAAGGGAACCAACACAAAGCTCACTCTGCTTGCTGTGCCTTGAAAAATAGTCCTTGGTCTCTGATCCATGAGTCTCCTGTTTTCTCCCCTGTATCCATGGAACTGTGGTAGGCTAACCCTTCACAGTTCTTGCCAGAGCATGGACCTAAATCTAAGAATTAGAAAGAAATTCAATTTGGCAAGTAGAATTGTATACTGTATTGGGAGAAGGTGGTCAATAATCAGCATCAAAAAGTCCAAAATGAAGTAAAAGGACATCCAGACAGGCAGATAGAATCCAACCACATAACATACACAAACAAGTAGAAATAAAGACTGGCAGAGTAGGTCAGTCTGTCAGCAGGGTCCTATAAACAAAGCTGGGATTCAGAAGTAGAATTAGCCTGCTAGCAAAAAGAAAAGCAAAAGCAAAGCAGATCCTCATCTTAAAAGGACTGGGGTACTAGGCAGACGACAAAATCTGGCACTTAGGCCCAAAGAATGAAAAATTCAGGGGACATCTAGGTGACTCAGTGGGTTAAGCATCCGACTCTTGATTGAAGCTCAGGTCTTGACCTCAGTGTTGTGTGTTCAAGCCCCACGTACAAAGGAAAGGAAAAGAAAGAGAAGGAAAGGGAAGGAAAAGAAAGGAAAGTTCAGACATAAGAACTAGGGTAGACAATGATTTTATGTAGTAATAGCAATATGATGCTGGGAGCTAGATTGTAGTATAATATATCCTTAATTCCCTCCTAGGTAACATTAGACTTTGCCATAAAGAATGTGATATGCAGAAGGGATTCAAGTGGCCCTAGGGTGGGAAAAGAAGGGATTTAAGTCTGAAGGTAAGACAGAGTCCAAAAAACGTATGCTAAAAATGAAGCACAAAGCAAGGTCAGTGACAGAGAACAATGGTCCATTTACTTTATATGATTATGATTGTCTAGAAGGGTAGCTATTACAGTTATTTACAGATTCTGAGTCATATAAGCCTGTTAAATAACATCATACCACGCACATATATAAATTAGAGCATCTAGACTCTGTTTTATAGGAGACGTTCTCAGTAAAAAGCTGTCTGGTACATAAGGTTAACTGGAAAAGGTAAAATTTTTTCATAAGCAAATAAAACTACCTAAGCTTATGTATTTTCCCAAAAGATAGAGATCTGGTATTTAAAACTAAGACACAGTAGTGGAAGGGTAAGCAGAGGAAAATGAAAAAGCTATTGCTCTTTTGAAAGGTTTGCCCACCTCTCCCCTTTTGTGAAACAAGTGTCCCGTGGGTTTTGGCACAGTAAGAACAGTTGGACTACCTTCACCTGTGTAAATATAGAAGGCTATCATGAAACAAAGCCTCCAGAGATGAAAGTATTTCATCCTTCGGCTTAAATTCAACACACTACTTCTGAATCAGTTCTATTATGTCTATTTCTATCTTTTGTACTGCATTACATTGCTAGTGAGGATACAATTCTAACAAGTCTTACCTTTCATTTATTTGTACTTGGCGCTATGATTAACCATACTTTGGTCTATTTCTCTGGGTGTTATTAGTTACTAAGTTTTCTTCCAACTCTCCTCATTTTCAACTCTTTCTTTTTCTATCTAAGTGGACTAGGGTTGCTGCTAATTCGTTCTTTTTGCCAGCAGTCAATTTTACTTCTATGTTTTAATTTTTAATTTTATTTAAACACACACACGCACACACACACACTGTTGCTGCACTTGCCAAAGTTCCAACCCAGGCTCAACAATCTTATTTGCCCTTTCTATTCTTTTTTTTTAAGATTTTATTTATTTATTTATTTGAAAGAAAGAGAGCAAGCACAAGGAGGAGGAGGGGCAGAGGGAGAAGCAGACTCTCTGCTGGGCAGGGAGCCCAGAGTGGAGCTCAATCCCAGGACCCCAGGATCATGACCTGAGCTGAAGGCAGACGCTTACCTGACAGAGCCACCCAGGTGCCCACAGCTCTTTCCACTCTTAAATCCAAATCACAGTTTTAGTGTATCAGAAGAAAGACCACATCAACACCGCCTAGAACCCTCAGCCAGTCCCAGCATCATAACACCTATATCAAAGGACTGTCTCACCATGTCAATCAACAGTGTTATTTTTGAGTACTGATCTAAAAGCACACTTTTCCCATGTCTTCATGTTCCTGGCATTTCCTACTCCCATCCTCCTCTACTCCTTTGCTTTTTTTTTTTTTTTTTAAGTAATCCCCATTCCCACTGTGGGGCGTGAACTCGACATCCTGAGATGAGTCCCATACTCTCATGACTGAGCCAGGCAGATGCTCCTCCTCTGTACTCTCTTATTCCTAGTTCTGCCATAATAGACTCCACCTCCCAGTCCTTCCCTATACCCTCAACTTTTCCACAAAATCCTTTCTAAAATAAACCTGGCTCTGCCCTGAGGGCATTGTTAATCTCTACCACCCTCTCCACTAAATACCCCTCCCACCCAACTCCCCACATCAAGGATTTAAGAGGGTGGAACTGCAGGAACTGGAATTGTCTAGGCTCTCCTCTGCTATATCCAAGCTGTAACTCTCTTTTTATATAGAAATCCTTATCTTTTGGGACTCCTGACATCTTTGCCCTATAGCCTTCTAGTTACTGTCATCTACTGGCTTTTTAAAATCACTCTTCTCATATTCAGGACTTTGAAACCTGGTTCCCAGCATCTCTCTCTATCCCAACTTCTGCCCTGATTCCAGAAGATTCTAAGGTTTATGTACATGACCCATTTATCAATTTATTCTTGAGATACCTGACACTCCTTAACTCAGCATATCTTTCTTTCAACAATGCTTTTGCTACCCACTCCCAGGGTCACATATTGGCCTCTGTCATCACCTGAACTGCACTACCTTAGAAATATCAAACTCTAGAATCCCAGCCAATAATCAGAACTTTCTATTCTACCAACTTTCCCTTTATACTAAATCTTCAATCTTACAATACCCTCTAATTTCTTAATTGCTCCATTTTCTCTTAGTCCACTGGGTCCTTCACGGCATTTCTTCCTTTCTAACTCAGCCTGGACTTCATGGCTAACCATCTGAGCTATTTTTCCATGAGCAATCTGGTCCCTTGCACTACTAGTCTTTTACTGTACTTGTCAGTTAAAACTCCCACTCTGGCCCAAAGATCTATTCTTAAATCCAAAAGGCTAAACACTATAGGAGATAAATCATATAGCTGTACTGACATCTCTATAAATTCATGTTCTACAACCTGAGCAAAGCCAACAGTATTCACCAATTTCCCTTATCTAAGTCCATACTTGTCTTCAGTTTCTTTCCTCCAATTTCAGAAAATGAAGTATTTCTGTCTATTCCAAGTCAATCTGTCAACATTTTCTAGAGCAAAGTAATCAGTCCAACAGGACAGCCCACTCAGCTTTGCTCACTTCAGCATTCTCAGATTGCAAAGAGGAGCAATTCATAACCAAAGCACTTAGACTGCCTTCACAAATGGATTGAGGACAGAAGTAGATTTTATTCATCTGTGAGCAGTAGTTCTAATACAGCTTTTAATCATACTGGCCTGGAAGTGAATCCTGGTTTTACTCATTAACCATCACCTTAGCCATGTTTTCTTAACCTCTCTAGCCCTGTTTTCCATGTTTTTAGGAAGGGGATAAAAATAATAATATCCGGGGCGCCTGGGTGGCTCAGTGGGTTAAAGCCTCTGCCTTCGGCTCGGGTCATGATCTCAGGGTCCTGGGATCAAGCCCCGCATCGGGCTCTCTGCTCGGTGGGGAGCCTGCTTCCCCCTCTCTCTGCCTGCCTCTCTGCCTACTTGTAATCTCTCTCTGTCAAATAAACAAATAAAATCTTTAAAAATAATAAGAATAATAGTATCCAACTAGTCACATTATTATAGGAATTAAGTGAGCTATTTTGTGTACAGCTGCTAGTTTCTCAATAAACATTTGTTAAATAGCACAAGAGTAGTAGGTCCTACCCAACTACAGTTGAGAAGATTTAATGAGATAGTATAAACGCACAAAAGCTCTTATAAACCATCACAAGCTATGAACATATTAACTGTGATCCTGACAATGGCAATTTAGAGATAAGCAAATGCAATTAAAGAAATGACTTAGGATGTTAGAGCTGGGAGGCAGTGCAAGCCATTGGCCAGGTAGAATGGGTGAAGAACAAGAGAGACTTTCATTTAATGTATGCCACATAAATTTCTTCCCAAAAAAATATTTGTTACTATAAAATTTTTAAAACAAATGCAACTTTTAAAAAGAGGAAAAGCAAAACAAAATCAAGACAAACCATCCATTCTTGGCTTTCACCCAATTTTCTCCATTCTGCTCTGAGAGATTTTGATCATTTCTTCTTTTTCTTGTCTCCAAAGCTATTCAATCTTTTATATTCTTAAGGAAACAACACAAAACAAAACTCTTTAAAATTTCCACTCCATTGGCTTCTGGGAGTATTTTTGTGTACTCCTTTCTTTTGCAAGACCTTCAAATGTTGGTAGGTCATGGAGTATTATCCTCAGGCCACTACTCTCCTGGCCTACACACTCTGTGGCTATCTCAGCTACTTTTTTACTTTTATAAATTTAACTATAATATAAATGCTGATAACCTCCAAATCTGTTTCTACAGTGCTGGCTTCTCCTCTGGGTTCAAAGTTGCCGGACAGTGTCACCGAGACTGGCCCAGAGACATCTTAAACTCAACATTTTAAAAACTGAACTTATGGGGGTGGGGGGCTGGGCGAGCCTGGTGGTGGGTATTGAGGAGGGCACGTATTGCATGGAGCACTGGGTGTGGTGCATGAACAATACATCTTGTAACACTGAAAAAATAAAATAAACATTTTTGGGGAAAAAAAATTAAAAAAAAATAAAAACTGAACTTAACCTCCATTTTCTCCTGACTGTTCCCTCGTCTTATATTCTCTAAGTTAGCTGGTGGCATCATGCAATCAATCCTTCAAACTAGAAACTGGGAACTCCTTCATTTTACTCCCCAAAAATCAATCAAGAAGTTCTGCCTATTTTACTTCTTAAATATTTCTCAAGTTGCCCTCCTCTTCACCCCTACAACAACATCTACAACAAAGGCAGTTCAAGGCCTTCCCCATGTTTTCTGCAACACATTTTTCCCCCTCACCTTACATAATAAAATCTAGAAAAAGACAGATTCTTAAGCATAGTGAACAAACTGGTAGCTGCCAGAGGGAAGGTGGACAGGGGGATGGGTAAAATAGATGAAGGTGATTAAAAGTAAACTTATTGTGATGAGCACTGAGTAACATATAGAAATGTTGAATAGTTATACTGTACACCTGAAACTAATATAACACTGTATGTTAATTTTACTCAAATTAAAAAATAAGTTAAAAATAAAAGAGTCTTAACCAAGTACATGAGGCCCTGGTGATTCCTCTAGGTTCACAGCCTCAAATTTTATGTTTGAGCAAAAAATAAACCACACATAGTTCCTGTCCACACTATTTCTTGTCTCTTGAGCTTTTGTTTATATTGTCCACTACTTGAAATGAATGCCTTACTTTCCCTTTCTCCTGAAACTCCTACTTATCATTAAGAGCCTCAAGTGCTACATTCTTTATGAAGCTTTTTCTGAACTTAACTTCCCTGCCTTTAAAGGTAGATGCCCTCTTCTGTATTCTCATTTTACCTTGTTCTTTTCTATGTATTGTACTTCCCACAGAGTATTATAACTATTTGTGTTTATCTGTCTCTTCCACTGATTCTTGTAGGTCAGAGCCTAGCCTATAGTCTGGTAAATAACAAGCAATTAATAGACATTTATTTAATGGTTGAATAAATGGAGGAAGGGAGGGAAGGAGCAAAGGGAGAGGGAAGGGAAGAAAGAGGAGGAAGGATCATGTAGGGCTTTAATGTTGGAAGTAAGAGATCAACCTGACAGGCCCAAGCCTCTAACCTTCAGAAAAAATATCACTTCGGCTCAACCCCATATATCAATCCCTGGTGTAACAGCCGGGAGAAAAGACCAAGAAAGAACAGAGGAAGGATAAGAAAAGAAAAATATAGGCATGTGGTGCACAGGTAATAGAAACCTTCCTCCCAAAAAGATGTCCATGTACTAATCCTCAGAACCTACAATGATGTCACCTAACATGGCAGGAAAGAGTCCACAGGTATGCTAAATTAAGGTCTTGCAGTGGGAGATTATGAAAATGAGACTAATGTAATCACAAAGATGCTTATAAAAAGAAAGAGGGAAGCAAGAGAGGGGGCAGAGAAGGAGATGGGATTATGGAATCAGAGGTCAGAGTGATGCAATTGCTGGCTGGAGGGCAGAAGCCAAGGAATATAGGCAGCCTTCAAACTAGAAAGTTAAAGAAAATAGATTCTTCCCTACAGGCTCTAGAAGGAACACAACTGATACCTTGATTTCAGCCCAATGAAATGCATTTTGAACTTCTGACTTCTAAAACTGTAAGGTAATAAATTTGTGATATTTTAAGCCACTAAGTTTATGGTAGATTGTTATGGCAACAATACAAATATAATATAAAAGCCTATATAATGAAATATAACAAGTAACATCTACAAATGCCTCAAAATATGAATTCAAATTGCCATTCATAATGTATCAAAATTCACTATTTTTAAAATTGTATAAAATATTCACACAGAGCAATATGTAAACAAATGAAAGGATTTCCTGCATATAAAATAATTTATATGATAATTTGGTAATCTTTTAAAGAGGACATGAATAATCAAAAAACTCTAATTTCTAAAAACCCATATTTCTTTCTTTTATTTCTTTCTCTCTCTCTCTCTTTCTTTCTTTTCTAAGGAGTTTTTCTTTTTTTTTTAAGTGGGGAGGAGCAGAGGGAGAGGGAGAAAGAGAATCTTAAGCAGACCTCACAGGGAGGAGCCCGACACAAGGCTCAATCTCACAGCCCTGAGATCATGAGCTGAGCTGAAATCAAGAGTCGGGTGCTCAACTGACTGAGCCACCCAGGCACCCCTAAAAAACACATTTCTAAGGGAGATATTAGGAATAATTAATGCTAAATATAAGTGATTTTAAAAGGGATTTTAATAAGTAACCCAAAAGATGTCATATATTCCATTTCTGTGACATTTAAATACAAAAACAAATAAAAATAAGAGCCTTATTATGTGATCTGACTTTTTTTTTCTTTTTTCTTTTTTTTATTAACATATAATGTATTATTTGCCCCAGGGTACATGTCTGTGAATCGTCAGGCTTACACATTTCACAGCACTTAACATATCTGACTTTTTAAATAAGGAAGCCCTGCCTACCTAATTTGTTTATTTGCATTATCTTTCCCCAACAACACATACACAGGCACATATATCAAGATATCTTGGAAGATGTAGTAAGTACTAATGTATACCTAATTTGTTATAAATCTCATAGCCAGAGTTCAAACAACTTACTTTCCTTTGTCCTTCAGCCATTCTGGGTTCTTTTCTTCTTCTTTTAAATCAGAAAGTTCAGGAATATCAGTATTCAGTACTCTTCGTGCCTCTGCTTGTTTGTGTAACCACTGAAATCAGAGAGTGAAGTCTAATGAAGGACACAAAAGTCTTATTTTTGTTAACAGCTACTTTGAGATTTCTCAGCTTCTACCATAAGATGGAAATACTATTTGTTATGGACTGAATGTTTGTGTCTCCCAAAATGCATATGATGAAGCCCTAATCCCCAGTGTGGTGGTATTTAGAAGCAGGACTTTTGGGAAGTAATTTGATTTAGATGAGGCCATGAAGCTGGGGTCTCCATTAGGAGATTAGTGTCCTTCTAAGAAGAGGAAGAGACCAGAGCACAGCTCTCGTTCCACCACTCCCTGTACCCTGATCTTGAACTTTCTAGGCTCCAGAACTTTGAGAAATGTCTATTGTTTAAGCCACTAAGTCTAAGGTATTTTGTTATAGCAGCCTGAGTAGACTAATATACTATTTGATAATATGATTTTAAATTTCCAGTTTTTAGCCTTTTCAGTTTAACATTACTAGCTGCTAAAGATCAAATGTATAAAAATTTCTAGTCCAAATTTCATACAAATTTCTGGGAGTTCATGTGATTATTATTTTACTTTTCTTGTTTATATTTGTTTTCTATATTGAAAAAATATAAATGACTCTTAAATAATTATAATTTTACAATTCTAGATATAATTTTACAAATAATAAAATTCAGAATATATTATTTAATAATAACAAAATAGTTAATATTTTTTAAAGATTTTATTTATTTATTTGAGAGAGAGTGAGAGAGGAAGAGATTGCAGAGGGAGAGAGAAGCAGACTCCCTGCTGAGCAGAGGGCCTTAGTCAGGGCTCAATCCCAGAACCCCAAGATCATGATCTGAACTGAAGGCAGATGCTTAACTAACTGAGCCACCCAGGTGCTCCCAAAATAGTTAATATTTATAAATTTTCATCATGTGTTAAGAATCTTCGATTACTTCCACAACTTTTCAATTGTGAGAGGTGACAACTAATATCTTGTAGAAAAAAAATGCAATTCTTAATGCTTACATAACTAAAGATATAACATTCAAAATCCCAAGGCCTAGAAATTTATAAATGAATGAGAGATATACTAGAATGTCACATTACAAATACCTGATGATAATAATAATTAATTGTAATAATATATTAACAATAAATGTCCAAATCCCTTACCAAACACATACTGATCACTTACCAAAACACAAGTTTAGAAATCTAATATAGCAAATGATGTATTTGATAAAATAGGTGGCAAGTGTAACAGTAATAGATGAAATAAAAAATAAAGTATCTTTATTTGTGATCATTGTAACTAACAGCAAGTATATCTACCTCCTCTTCTTCTGCTACTTGTGATTCTCGGAGAGCAGTTGGAAATACTCGAGGGGTAAAGCTGATTTTAATACTGCCAACAGAGCGAGGAGCAGGAATACTGTCTTCCTTTAACTTCTCCAAAAATATATTTTCTGAATTTCTTCCTTGAAAAGCAATATTAACAAGTGAGTTATCTTTCTTTTATTTTCTAGATAACAATCAAAGTGACTTTTAAAGTAATTACACATCAAAGCTACCTCTAAAATCCTATATGAATAAACTGAAGATAACTTCTGCTAGAAAGAACATAAAATCCATCATCAAAAGTGTGGCAGCTAGTTATCTCTTTTTTAATCAATGCCCCAGCTACTTTTCTAGGATTCTCTTTGCTATAACACAGTGTTTAATTTACATTCACTCTAGGGAAGGGCACTCTGAGCAACTCTATATCCACTTTAGAAAGCCATCACTACCACTACTACCTCTATTTCCCTTAAGTTCCTACAGAAGTATCTTCTACAAGCTTCCTGTGACTGTATAAAAATTTTTCAGCCATAAGAGATAGCTAATGAGAATAGGCAAAGAGTAAAAATGAAAAGCTATACGTTTTTAGAAAGATAGTTTGATGTAATAACGGTTAAGCCAATATAAGACGAGAAATTAATGTTAGAATATAAACTATATGAATAAAAGGAAGGAAAGGTAAGTTTAAAAAATGCAAAAGTACAAAAAATATGATACACAGATTTAAAAGGCAATATCGAAACTTTTAAGAAAAAGATTTTCCACAAATACAAGAGTAATATCCTTGATATAAAATGAATACGTACAAATAGGAGGAATAAATAAGGACTCAAACAAACAAGAAAATTTGAGCGCAAGTTGTCTGGATGTCTGTGGTTGAGACATCTATCTTCCAGTATTCTATCCATTCTTCCCTCTTCCTTTTAGAAATAGAATTTGAGTTCTAAGCTAGGCATATGACTATTGTCAGGCTAGAATCTACATAACCCAGGCTTCCTTGAGGTTAGATGTAATTATATGCCAAATCTGAGGCAACAAAATGTGAATAGAAGTGATGTATACAATGGATCATTTTATAGGTACATCTGTTTGCTGTGGACTCCTCTTACCTCTTACCCACTGGCTAAAACACAATGCCACCCTCGGCATCCAGAGATGGAAGTCAAATGATGTGATGACAGGATGGCCCTGCCAGCCTGGATGGCCTTATAGGAACAGTCATTTATCGAGAGTACATGGATCACTGTTACATAACAAGTATTGGCTTATGGAGAACTAAATTTCTGTCTTATTTGATCTGTAATTTTGGATCTCCTTATTACCACAATTAGCTTTAACCTACCAAATACAATGTCCCAAGAATTTTATATCCAAGAAAATTGTCGCTTACTTATAAAGGCAAAAGACACCCTTAGATAGCTAAGAACTAAGTAAATAAACTACCTATCCAGCTTTTCCAAATAAATTAATCAAAGCAATGTTTCAGAACATGGAGAAATGAAACTAAAAACCCAAGAGTGGGGAAATTAAGAGTAAAAATGAAAAGAATTAGTTTTCTACACAGTGGAGAATACACTGAAAATGCTGTGAATAAGATTCTTAAATGTTGGTATAACAGAAGGAAAACAGAATAAAAAGTAAAAATGAAGTATATAACTTCAGATTATAATAATAATGATTACTAGGGTATAGAACATGAAGGGAATAAGCACTATTTTCCATAATGAGAAATTAAAAATTTATTTTCTTGGGAGCCTGGGTGGCTCAGTGGATTAAGCATCTGCCTTCAGCTCAGGTCATGATCTGAGGTTCCTGGGATTGAGTCCTGCATTAGGCTCTCTGCTTAGTGGGTAGTCTACTTCTCCCTCTCACTCTCCCTCTATTCTCTCCCTCTCTCTCTCTCTCAAATAAATAAAACCTTTAAAAATTTTTTATTTTTTTATTAATTTTGCTAAAATAAACATTCTTAAATGTTTATGAAAAACATTAACATGACCACTAGTTATATTAAAAATAGGATATCTAGCTTCCAAACTATTACTGTAAAATAAGACAAGTAGTAAAACATAAAATAAAAATAAATTAGCACAAGTTTCTAGACGCACAGGGTAAAATTTTTAAAACTTTTTACAAATAATCTCTAGATAAAATGCTATAAACACATAAAATGTTTGGTAAAAATATAACAAATAAATAAAGGTTCAAATATACAGTTCAGTTTAAAAAGTAAGCACACAAAAAAAGTCTTATCAGTGATTTACAGCTGGGGTTATCTAAAAGCTGATGGAAAGCTTTCCAAATATCTTTGGAAAGATATTTATATCTATGTCTGAAATACATATATAAAGGCTACAGGCTGGAAATTTAAGGCTGATACAGTTACAGAGGTGGGAAGCTGGAAATGAACCTAAAAGCTTAGAAGGGCTGCTTTCTCAGTGAAAAGGACATTTATAAAATCACTATCCACTGGTCCAGGAAAGTGAAGCCTATTCTTCCTGGGGCTTTGGACAGGAGGAGAAAAAAATATCTCTTGTGAGAAATCAAAACTCTAGGTATTCCTTGCAAGCAATTCGTACTTCCACAAACCAGAACACCTGAGATTTTTTTATATGTACCCATAAAAAAAAAAAAAAACAACCTTGCTGAAGATGAACACAATCAAAAACTACAAATCACATGAGAAAACAATCCAGTATGAAGGGACAGTAAGCAGACACAACAAACAGGAGGTATGGCTTCTTAAGAATCTGGAATAAAAGAAGAATCTGAAAGAGATTAAAATCATTTTAAACATGTTTATTTAAAGAGCAAAGATAGGACAAATCCATAATGAAAAATGAAGAAACTAATGACAAAAGAATGAACAAAAAAAAATGATGGAACTTCCAAAATGAAAAATATTACCACTGAAATTTAAAACCTTTAAGATAAGTTTAACAGTACATTAAGCATAGTTGAAGAACATTTGCAAACTAGAAGAGATCTAAAGATAATATATAGAATGTGGTCAAGAAATATAGAGAACAAAGGAAGGTGATATTTCAAGACAATAGTTTAAAAGTTCCCAGAACTTTACTGAAGACATAAGTTCTTTGAATAAAAGTATATTCTAAGTTCTGACATTATGAAACAAATAAGTATAAAACTGCACAGAGACTAATAAAATCAAAGTCCATCAAAGTGAAGAATTTTAAAGCAACCAGAGACAAAGGATGGATTATTTTATAAAGATTTAATAGTTAGATCAATAGCAGACTTCTCAGCAACATTAGAAGGCAAAAGGCAATAGAAAAATATCTTCAAATTACTGATGGAAAATAACTATTAATGTGGAATTCTACAACCAGCCAAACCACCCTTCAACAACAAGTAGAATATAAAGATAACAACTGAATTTAACACCTACAAATCTTCATTGAAGAACTACTAAAGGATTTACTTATAAAGGGAAGGCAATTTAACCCACAAAGAAGTGAAACACAAAAAAGCAAAGACAATTGAAAAATCCATAAATATGCATCAATCTAAATAGCAATGACTGTATAGTGGGAAAAAATCCATACTAACAGTGATGACTAAATTTAGGGATTTAAAAATAAAGTGAAGTCAACTGATCTTCCTTCCCTCCAAAAAAGTGGACTAAAATGTTTAGACAATTTCATAGAAGATGGGTATCACTGGAACTTACATACTAAACTTCCTCGTAATATTTATAAGAACGGTAGAGATTAACCTTAATCTTTATTTAATATGCACATTAAATTAAATAATTAGAATTATATCTATGGGGGCGCCTGGGTGGCTCAGCGGGTTAAAGCCTCTGCCTTCAGCTCAGGTCATGATCTCAGGGTCCTGAGATCGAGCCCCACTATGGGGCTCTCTGCTCAGCGGGGAGCCTGCTTCCCCCTCTCTCTCTGCCTGCCTCTCTGCCTGCTTGTGATCGCTCTCTCTGTCAAATAAATAAAATCTTAAAAAAAAAAAAAGAATTCTATCTATGTACCAAAACAGATACAAAATATTTAATATGAATCATTTTAAGAACAAAAATAGAACACATACCTTTCAAATTAGTAGAACGTAATCAAGAATATTTTTTAAATCCAAGGCAGAAAAATAGAAGAACCAAAAAGAAAGTCTACTAAATATAAATTACAAAGATAGTAGAAGAATATCCTAAGACATCAGGATACATTTTATTTATAATAATAAATCTAAGTGGCCCATAGTTTATTAAAAGAAAGCCTCGGGATAAACACAAATACACATCATAAACAACAATCTATAAACACACCTGTAACACAATGATACAAGAAATTTTAAATATGAGAATTATAGTCATTCCCATTTTATACATTTTGAAATTAAAAACAAAACAATGTGAAACAAAAAA
>CM053609.1:38811930-38831804 GCA_028646535.1 Procyon lotor | reverse complement strand
TGTTTTATCTTTTCTATTTTAAATCTCTTTGTCCTTTTTTTCTACTTTCTGAAAAACGTAGAAACCATATTCCAACCATTTGATTAAAGTTTTAATTTTTATCACATTTTCAATTTCCAAACTGTTTTATTCTCTTAATATTCCTTACTATAGCCTGTTCTTGTTTAATGATTAAAATATGTCTTCATCTCTCTGAAGACATAGTTATAATTAAGTTTTCTTCTGTTCCTTCCATTAGTTGGTTGTTCCAAGTTGCATTTCCCTATATCTTGTCTATCTCCTCCTATAAAAGTATAAAAATTCTGACTGAAGTTCTGTGTACAGGAATCTGAAATCTGTTGACTGGAAAGCTTCAGCAGGGAGAACTAGCTGGGCCATTACAAATGTCAGGATTTTCATCCTACACTCATTAACTTTCCTATGGAAGAATTCTCTAATCTGCACCCCAGGTGCACTGGGCTTGTGCATGCATATACGCATGAGCTAAGGGGAGAGGAGGACTGGAGGGATCCCTTGAACTGCTTTTTAGATTTACACAAATGCTTTCACTCGATCTCTATTTTCAGAGCAGAATCTTACTCAATCTTCAACTATGCAGAAAGTAAGCCCAGAAAGTAAGCCCCTAGTCTTCTGTCATGATCTGGAGATCTGGTAGTGAAACTCTACACACTTTCAATCAATGTTTCTTTTTTTTTTTCCTTTTTTCCCCAGACTTACATTTGCCCCTACCTTTAGGAGTACCTGATGAACCATGAGAGAATGTGGACTCTGAGCAACAAACTGAGGGTTTAGGAGGGGAGGAGGTGGGGGTTGGGCGAGCCTGGTGGTGGGTATTGAGGAGGGCACGTATTGCATGGAGCACTGGATGTGGTGCATGAACAATAAATCTTTTAACACTGAGAAAATAAAATAAATATATTTGGGGGGGAAAAAAAAAAGGAGTACCTGGTTCTTCCAAGCTGACAAAGGACAAATCCACATGGCCTAAAATTTCATCTTTCCCTCTGCAATGCTTTTATTAGCTTAGCAAGCAAAACGACTTCAACAAACAGGCTGGTACCAGTAACTGAATTTCTAACAAGATACGGAAGCCCCCATACTTAATTAATGAGATGTTCAATGATTCCTCTTTCCCAGTCTCCTATGAATATACACAATAGTACAAGGGCCAGAACTCTCAAAAAAGGCTTCACTATGTCTGGCCTTAAGCATTAACTGTGGAATAATAACCTGACGACATTGTGTGCATTTTGATGCTGTTCTGCCTAAAAGTATTTCCAATAAACTTTATTCAGTTTTACAAAGAAATAATTCATATACAATACAATGTACATGAAATAAAAGGGAGCACCTAGGTGCCTCAGTTGGTTAGATATCCAACTCTTGGTTTCCACTCAGGTCATGATCTCAGGGTCATGAAATAAAGTCCCATGTTGGGCTCCGTACTCAGCAGAGAGTCTATCTGAGATTTTCTTCTTCTCCCTCCCTGCCCCTCCCCCAGCATCCCACACATGCATGCACTTGTGCTCTGTGTAAAATAAATCTTAAAAAAAAAAAAAACTGTACTCATTTTAAGGTACATTAATTCAACGAGTTCTGATAGATGTATGCACCCATGAAATCATAATCATAACAAAAACAGAAAATTTCTATCTCTGCTAAGAGTCCCCTAAAGCCACTTGAAGTTCATCCCTTTCTTTTACCTCTGGCCCCAGATAACAACTGATGTACCCTCCATCATTATAAAATGGTGAGTATTTTCTAGAATTTCATGTAGTATGGACTGTTGTGGTCTCTCTTATTGCAGAGCAATATTTCACTTTATGATTCTATGAGAATTTGTTTATTCACTCATCTAGTGATAAACATCATTTCCGTTTATTCACCATTATGAATAAAGTTGCCATAAATATTTGAATACAAGTCTTCAGGTGAATACATCTCTCTTGTATAAATACTGAAGACAAGAAAGACTGTTATATGATAGGTGCCTATTTAATTTTTAAGGGAAGAGCCAAACACTCTTTCAAAGTCGTTGTGCCATTTTACATTTCTACTGTCAGTGTACAAGAGCTCTAGTTGCAGCATATCCTCAACAACACTTGTTGATGGTCTTTAGTTTTCCATTTTAGTCATTTTTAAAAAAGATTTTATTTATTTATCTGACAGAGAGAGAGAGAGAGATCACAAGTAGGCAGAACGGCAGGCAGAGAGAGGAGGAAGCAGGCTCCCCACTGAGCAGAGAGCCCGATGCAGGGCTCAATCCCAGGACCCTGAGATCATGACCTGAGCCGAAGGCAGAGGCTTTAACCCACTGAGTCACCCAGGTGCCTTTAGTCATTTTTTTTTTACTTAAAGATTTTACTTATCTGTTTGTCAGAGAGAAAGAGCACAAGCAGGGTGAGCAGCAGGAAGAGGGAGAAGAAGGCACCCAGCTGAGCAAGGAGCCCAATGTGAGACTTCATCCCAGGACTCTGACCTAATCATGACCTGAGCCGAAGGCATAGGTCACTGGCTTAGCCACCCAGGCATCCAGTTTTAGTTATTTTAATGCATCTGTACTGTGTACTGTATCTCTCTGTGGTTTTAATTTGCATTTCCACTAATAATGCTGAACATCTTATGTGCTTATTGGCTGTTCATGTCTTCCTCTGTGACAAGACCATTCAAATCTTTCAACAGATTGTTTATTGGATTGTCTTCTTACATATATATTATGTACACAGTGAGGCCAGAGTCTACCTTCATTTGTTTCCATAAATATATCCCGACCTCTTTCAGACCTTCCTTTCCCCATCGAATTGCCTTGTTATCTTTCATTAAAATCACTGAACCATACTTGTATAGATCCATTTCTTGTCCCTGTACTCTGTTGTTTTGAACTTATATTTGTCCTTTCAGCAATTCCATCTTGTCCTGATTACTGTAGCTTGATGCTAAGTCTTCAAATGAGGTAGTGTGAGCCCTACATTTTTGCTCTTATTTTTAAAAGTTCCTTTGGCTATCCTAGGTCATTCACATTGTCATATAAATTTTAGGATCAACTTGTCAATTTCTACAAAAAACTTACCAGAAATTCCAATGGAATTGCATTGAATCAATAGATCAATTTAAGAACTGACATCCTAACAATATTGAGTTTTCCAACTCAGAAACATGTTATATCGCTACATTTATTTAGGACTTTAAAATATCTCTCAGCAATTTTTTGATAGTTTTCAGTCATGTGGTCTTACATTTCTTTTGTTAAGGTTATTCTTAAGTATTTTCTCTTTTAGTGCTACTCCAAATAAATTAAAATTTAATTTTCCAGTTGTTTGCTGCTGATAAAATTTTAAGTGACTTTTATAATCTTATATCCAGAGACTTTGCTAAATTCAGTTATTAGTTCTAGCAGTTATTCTTCAGATTCCTTAGGGATTTCCACATACACAATCATGTCATCTACAAATACAGTTTTACTTCTTCCTGTCTAATCTTTATGCCTCTCACTTCTTGTCTTAATGTAATGGCTAGGACCTCCAGTATAACGATGAATTAAAACAGTGAAAGTGGACATACTTGCCTACTCCTGGAACTACAGGGGAAGGAAAAGTATTCATCAATTCACCAATAAATATGAAGCTTACTACACATTTTTGTAGTAATTCGATTACTTATATTATATAGTAATTCAATTCCTTATTTGTTGAGAAATTATTTTCATAAATGGGTGTTGGGTTTTATCAGATAACTTCTGCAATAATGAAATGATCATACATTTTTTCCTTTACTCTGTTTGTACAGTTAATTACATGGAATGATTTTCAAATACTAAACCAACCTTGAATTCCATTATTCATTTCTATCAATCAAAAATTCTCTAGGTTGTGTGAAAACATGACTACAGTTGTTTAACCAAGGATGGGTTTATTTTTTCACTTAACAAGCTTGATAGAAGGTGGTTCAATGCAGAGGTACCATCTTTCCAATGTCATTAATGTCCCTTCTTCCCTATTCCATCATTCTTAGTGTATGTCCTGCCTCTTTGTGGTTTTAAAATAGCTAATGAACTTTTTGGCACAGACCTTCATTTTATGTAGGAAAATGAAAGGAGAAGCAAGTAGAAAAGAGTAACACTTTTCTATAACTCTTTAGCAGATTTCTTTTTGCATTTCATCAGTCAGAATTTGTCACTTGGCTACAACTAGTTATATGAGAGTTTGGGGAAGTGAATTTTGCTTGGTTTTGCTTTGTTTTACTAATTTAAAATGACTTTGTAAAAATAATTCAATGTGGTTTTTCAATGTGTTCCTTATTTTTTCTTTTTCAATAAAAAATTTCAAACATATATAAAAGTAGACAGAATAGAATAATTAACCATCATGCATTCATAACCTGCCTTTAATTATCAACTCCTGACCCAGATCACTTCATTCAAATCTGCAGCACCTGCCACACCATTTGTATTCTGTATATAAAAAGTGGCTTATCTATTATATTATTATAATAGTGTATATAAAAGTGGCTTATCTAATATATTACATATACTCATATTACAAATTATGAGTCTTACTTGCTGATGTGCCAAAGAATAAGAGTATAATAGCCCAAACTCAAAACATCTAAGTTGATTTTTAAAATCACATAAAATCTTATCAAAATTTTTTACTTATAAAATCACCTTAATATAAGATATTAAGTAGTTTTCATCAAAATGACTTTGTTTTGGGCATATTTAGCCTAGACGCCTAGCTTCACATTAAGAGATAAAATTAGGGGAGTGTGCCTTATATTATAGGACTGGTAATTAAAACTTCTCAAGTTTTGCTACTTCATCATTAGTAGTATTTTGGTTAAGCACAAACTGATTCACTCTTGAAAATTATTGTAAGGCTTTGGGATGCTCGATAACAAACATTTAAAAGGTAAATTATTTTTCCAAACCAGGATCATACACTTTGAGTACTTTTTCCCTAACACATTTCTGAGTGAAAACATTTCCCTTATACAAACAGAGTCAGCTAAAATATGTTATGAAATAGATAATGAACATGGCTAATCTGCCTGTCTTACCCATGTAGCAGTATAACACAGTGGTGGTCACTTACTCTAAACCCTGATCACTCACGTCCAAATTCTGACTCTGCCATTTATTAGCAGTGTTATTTTGGGCTAATAAGACTCTCTGTGCCTTTCCTCACCTGGAAAATGGGGATAATTATGGTTCCTAACTCACAGGTTCATTTATTGACTTTCCAACACACTAGATCTCGCTTACAGTAGTAAAGACATATAGTCTAAAGCATAGGTTTTAGATGCAGAGAGATGGGGGTTCAAATCCCACAGGTTTACTTATTGGGTAGTTTTTATCTTTTCTGAACACCTATTTCCACTAAAATAAGAATAGCAGCACTTATCCCAAAGTGTTGTTGTGACAACTGAGTGATACAACCAATATAATTGCCTGGCATAGAGAAATCACCCAATAAATGTTAATTATTATTACATAAGTGATTTTACAACAAAATATCCATTACTAAATATGCTAAATATGCCCAAAACAAAGTTTACTATTCTAAATTCAGATAAAATCAAACTCTTAGCTTTCAATAAAGAAATATGTGCTTTTACCTGTTTCTGAACACATGAGGATCAAAAGCCAGATGAGCCCCTATTTGCTTACAACTAAATTTGTGTAACAGTACTCATGTTCCTAAGTCATATGAGGAAAGCGTCTTTTTAAAAAATATTTTATTTATTTATTTATTTATTTGTCAGACAGAGAGAGAGAGAGCACAAGCAGGGGGAGTGGCAGGCAGAGGGAGAAGCAAGCTCCCCATGAGCAAGGAGTCCGCTGTGGGACTCGATTCCAGGACCCTGGGACCTAAATCATTGCTCACTGGATCTTGAAAATGTCACTCTTTTCCTAAAAGAAGAAATAAATCTTTCACCTTAGCCTCTATACTGTAGTACTTATTCTCCATATACCAAAATAATGACCTAATATTATAAACAGATTACGGGAAAAAAAATGACATTTTACTTCACCAAATGGACTCAGTTTCCCAGAAATATTAAAGAAATCATTGTACCTTTTGTGGCAAGATTTCTAGATGCTGCAATTCTAGCAAGGCTTTTATGTTTTAATTTGTTTCTCTCTTCTCCAATTTGCTTTCCTTGTTCACAGAACTTCTCTTCTCTCTGAATTCCTTTTTGTTCTTCAGCTTTTCTTTGACTTTCTTTCCAGGCTTCCAATTCTTTAGTTGCTTTTAGTCGTTCGCTTTCTTTCATATCTTCTATTTTTTTCCTCTCCTCTTCTTCAATCTATAAAAATTATAATTACAAAACATTAAAACATACAAAAAGCAACATTTTAAAAATAAGAAATTTATTGTAATAACTAGTCTTACCTCTAAACTCTTATCATTATATCTGCAACAGTAGTAGTAATGAATAAAAAATTAAAATGGGAATGGTAAGTGATTTAGCACGTCATGGAATACAGGTTTTAGTTCCCGATTTACCATTAATTATTAATACAATCTTAAGCAATCATTTTCTCTAGCCTCAGTTTACTCACATGTAAAATGGGGGCAGGCATTCAGTTAAATGACATCTAAGGGCTTGGTCAAAAAAATATTTTTCCAAAAATCAAGTAACTTCTCCCAAAGTTTACACACACACACACACACACACACACACACGCCTTTCTACTTATGTCAGTCTTCTCTTGTCATGGGACTGAAGTTGTGTCAATCTTCACCTTAAGGAATGAGTAAATAGTAAGAAAGGAAATGGGAAGGATAACCTAGGAAGTGTGTCTCTGGTGGGTTTGAACTTCGAATGCTGTTGTGAACTGCATTTGCAATAGCAGTAATTTGAAGCTTCCACAAAAAAAAGCTAATTATCCAATGAAGTTGAAAGCAGTACATTGTACAGGAGGATGCCAACTTTTTCTCCCTTTCACAAACTTCTTTCATATGGGCAAGGAAAAAAAAACTCTGTGAAAGAGTAAACGGTTGGTGTATATGATTGACTCTATGTATCTGACTTTCCTGTGATAACAAAAATATTCTCACCTCTATCCTCTAGAGAAGCAATGTCTAAGAGAACTTTCCTCAGTGATGGAAGCGTATTGTGCTATTCAACACAGCAGCCACTCGCCACATGTGGCTAATTAAGCTCTTAAAATTGGGCTGGTGTGACTGAAATATTTTTTTTTTTAGTTTCATTATTGTAAATTTAAATTAATTACATTTAAATAGTACATTTGGCACGGCTCTAGAATAATACATCGGGATGAAGTTTCCTAGAGGCTGAATTATTTCATGATACAGAATAAACATAGGTATGAAACTGCACTGAAGAGCTGTTCTGCAATATTTACATGACCTAATACTCTCTTCTGGAAGACTGTTTGTTAGTTTCCTATTGGACTGTGGAATACTGACTTTTAAAGAAATCTCACAGATTACTGAACTTGAGTTTCCTATAGTCCCAGAATTGCACATAAGGCCAAGGCTAAGCACAAAAGATAGTAATTTTTACATATTCTAAGTTCCCAGAGTTGCAGTGCCAATAGGTTGGACCAGAAGAATCTGTGGCAATGAGCCAGCTTTTAAATGCCTGACAACAGGGCATGATGACCAGTCAGTGTTAGCCAGAGACAGCCACAACCTAAAAGGAGAAGATGACAACTTCACCCAGTTTAATGACATGTTTGCCATTTTTCCTGCTTCCTCTCTGCCCCAACAATGGAAGAAGGGAAAAGTATGAGGGAGTCAGAATACCCTCAGTCCCTCACAATCCCTACAATTTTGAAGTTTTTAAAAATGTGTAACATTAAGTCTTATTTACTGAAAATGAGACTGTCCATATACCAAAAAGTAACAAGAAAATTATGATATTATAGTAAAGATGTAATTAAGAAAACTATACACACACACACACACACACACACACACACAATTTATAATAAGCTATATAAGAAACAAAACAAGTCTAACCTAACCTTTCTGGGACTAAAAGGGAAGAGGAGGGACTAAAAAGGGTTTCACAGAATAGGTGATAGAGAGACTAGAATGAAGAGAAAAACATGAAGAATACCACAAAATTAATTATAATAAAAGGAAAAGAGAGGGGCGCCTGGGTGGCTCAATGGCTTAAAGCCTCTGCCTTCAGCTCAGGTCATGATCTCATGGGATCGAGCCCCACATCGGGCTCTCTGCTCAGCACGGAGCCTGCTTCCCCCCACCTCCTGTCTGCCTCTCTGCCTACTTGTGATCTCTTTGTGTCAAATAAATAAATAAAATCTTAAAAAAAAAAAAAAGGAAAAGAGAGACTAAATAAGTCAAAGAGAAAGACAGACAAATGCTAAACAATCTTTGAAATTCTTTTATTAAAAAATATACAATATAGGAAACATACACAGCACTTAAAGGAGGATTGTATAGTAACAGAAAAGCTCAGAAAGCTAGAAAAACAATCATCACATTTGAAGAAACTGGATTTTAAGTACCTTATACTACTAAAAAAAAGAAGGATGCTATTTAGTATGGATTATTATTTTAATATAGACAACAAGTGTAAATAATAGGAGGATAAGAACAGGTCCTAAACCAAATTCCTGAAGAAGGGGAAATCTTTTAATTTGGAATGAATGTCTGGATTGTTAAGGCAATGTTCTTTATAAGCCAATCTCTATTATGAATTACAGGTACAAATCATAGGCAAAATATTAGCAAACTGAACTGAGGGAAATATTAAAATTATAATACATCTTGATCAAATAGCACATTTCTTATTTATGATATTAGGAAATCAAAAGAGAAAAACAATATGATCTTAGTACATGCCAAAACATCAGTTGACACTAGGAATAAAAGAAAAATTTTAACTTAATAAAAGGACTCCTACAATATCACACTTCATGGTGAAGCAATAGAAATATTTCTAACAAAGTCACTAAGCCAGTATGCTTAATATCTAACCACTTTCCTTAGAGATCATAACCTACACAACAGAATTTCTAAAATAAATATAAAATTTTATATACATTAAAATGATATATATTAATATATATTTAAAAATAAATAGAATATGAATATAGATTATAAGGAAATAAGATTATCATTATTTGCAAATAATATGGTAGATTACCTAAAAGAACTGAAATAACAAACTGACAAAGAATTAGAACTATTAGAAAAGTAAGTTCAGCAAGGCAATCACATGCAAGATCAACTTTATACAAACTCATAAAAAACTAGCCTTCCTACAAACTGGCAATAAAAAATTAGAAAAATACAATGAAAAAAATCATTTCATTAGTAACTGATTTAAAAAAAGACTTTCAAAATGCTAAGAATAAAAATAAAATATGAGTAAATCCTAGATGCATGTTAAATAATTTTGCTGAGGGGGCACCTGGGTGGCTCAGTCAGTTAAGCGTCCAACTCTTGATTTCGGTTCAGGTCATGATCTCAGGATCATGAGACTGAATGGCATGGGGCACGGAGCCTGCTTAAGATTCCCTCTTTCCCTCTCTCTTTGTCCCTCCCCAACCCCACTTGAGAGCATGTTCTCTGTCTCTCTAAATAAATAAATATGCTAACAAATATAAATAAAACAGAACCCAGAACTGTTATACTCTATTAACTAAAATATATAGTTTTCAAAAAATAAATAAAATTAAATGTATAGTTTTCAACCAATGTTTCAGAAAATAATTGGTAAAAACGTCTCAAATTTGATGAAAACATTAATCCAGAGCTCCAAGAAGTTCAAGAAACCCAAAGTAAAAACACAAATCTATGATTTTTTTAAAGAGTGACAATTTTTAACGTAGAATTATATATTGTTGAGTTATAGCAAATACAAACACATGAATGGCAAAACAGCCCAAAGATAGGGGGAGATAACAGAGTTGTATTAGAGGAAAGTTGCTGTATTTTAATGGAATTGAGTCAGTGTTTACCTGAAGTAGATTCTTATAAGTTAAAAGTGCACCTAGCAACCATTAAAAAGTTTTACAACAACCTTAATAAATATATTATAAAGGAGCTCTAGTTTCAGCTTTGATAGGCAAAAAGCTTAGAAGTTGTCACTCCAATCCTTACAACAAAAAAAGATGGACAAACTCAAAAACAACTAGTTTTCTTTGACTCATCAGAGAGGGAAGTTGCAGGGCAAACTGTTACCCTGAAATCTGGAGAGACAGGTGTATCCAAAAAGACACAAAGATCGGCTTGCCTGTAGCAAAAGTAACTAGAGCTACAAACTAGTAGGATCACTTAAATGGTAATTTTGACAAAATACTGGAGCTGAAGGGAAGACTAGCAAGAGAATGATAAACTTTCAGGCCACAGTCTTGAGGAGTGCCCCCATATTTTTGTGGGTTTCACCCCCAGAAACGCCATCAGGCTATAATGACAAAGCTCTGATAAGATAACTGTGTGTCTCTGGCAAAGGGAGGGGAAGAATAGTCATTGTGGATTACAGAAATACCCAGAGCATTCTCCTTAAAGATCTACTATCCAGAAAAAAGGACTTTGCCGGAGCAGAAGTCCCTTATCTTTGCTGGGGGAAGAGAATCCCTCCCATTCCAGTCTTCTCCAGCTTTCCTGTCCCACCTAAGGAGAGAAGAAAATAGTTAATAGTCAGGGATTCAAGAAAATAGACCAAGAACACTGCAGCCAAGGAAGGGATTAGGAGGCAGTGGGGAAAAACTGTCTCACTGGGGGAAAACTTGTCAAGATCACAGTCCCAAGATATAGGCTCATGAAAAAAAGTGATATTTAATTGAAAGATTATGAATGCTTCCTCTCCCTTATGATTACCACACCAAAAGGATTCCAGGATAATGAGAGCAGATTATATAAGAGAGAATCTTATGACAAAGACTTTCTCAGAAGAGGAATAAATGGAGAAGCCCAGGCAGAGTCAAAGAGGGAGTTTAAAAAAAAATACCAGACACTAGAGACCTTTAAAGCCTCTGATACCTACAGCCACAGCTAACATTAAACATAGTAGCCCTATTAAAATAAATCGACACCCTAACAGCCTAATAATCTCAGTTTCTACTACCTGATACATGTCTAGCTTTCAACCAAAAACTGCAAGACATGCCAAAAGGCAAGAAAAACACACCATAAAGAGACAATAATTGACAGAACCAGACTCAGATATAACACAAATATAAGAATAATCAGACATGGAATTTAAAATAACTGTTAAGAATTCTAATGGAAAAAGTAGACAACATGCAAAAGTACCAGGTAAGAATATCTCTTTTTTTAAAGATTTATTTATTCTAGGAGGAGGAGGGGCAAAGAGAATCTCCAGCACACTCCCCACTGAGTGCAGAGCCCGACTCCAGGCTAACCTACAACCGTGAGATGAGGACCTAAGCCAAAATCAAGAGTCAGATGCCTAACTGGCTGAGCCACTCAGATGTCCCAGGTAAAAATATCTTAAAGTATTGCCCTCCATATGTAGCTATATAAAATTCTAACAATGAATTCCCTTAAGAAAGAAAATTAATAGAATAATTTAGTCTAAAGTTTAATAAGTATAGTTTTAAAATTTTTCTTGAAAGTTATAAACTTCTGAAATTCTTTATTTTCTATGGCAATGGGAATCTGGTGTTTAGAATGACAGACATCTGTTATAGCCAAAGCTAAAATGTAGTTCTCTTCTGTGAACTAAACCATGGTCACCAAAGTGACCATGTTGAAGTTCTAACCCTCAAATGTGACAATACTTGGAGATAAGACCTACAAGGAGGTAATTAAGGTTAAATGAGACCAGAAGGGTGGGATCCTAATAAAACAGAATTAGTGTCCTTATAAGAACAGACACCAGGGAGCTTGCTTTTTTTTTTTTTTCTCTCTCTCTCTCCCTCTCTTTCTCTCCACCTTTTGAGAAGAGTGTGTAGGCAGTCATCTGTAAGTCAGGAAGAGAGTCCTCACCAGAAACCAAACTGACCCACACCTAGATCTTGGCCTTCCCAGTCTCCAGAACTATAAGGAAATAAATTTCCACCATTTAAGTCATGTACTCTGTCGTTTTTTTGTTATGATAGCTTGAGCCAACTAAGAAACTTCTCTTTTCCTTTTGGCAGATTTTCAAAATAGGTGAAAGGGGCCCAAGGAAATCAGTAAGAGCCATAAGGAGAGCCAATGGCTAATTAATTCACAAACCAAAAATAAAACTCATGAATTACTAGAAGGAATTTGTTCAGCTCTCCAACAAATTTGGACATAGGTTATTCTCCCTTTCAGTTTACTTCATTATGCTGATATCTGAACTTCCTATAAAAAGGATAGGAATTTGCAAGTAAGTTGGAAACTACACATGTAGCCAAGGATAAAAGCAAATTCTTACTAATCAGCTCTCTCTCTTTCCTTCAACAGAAGTTATTAGGTGGTAGAAAATTCTGTTTTTACACTATATGATTTCAAAACCCTGTCATGATTTGTTTGGTATCTTTTGAAGATTTGGCTTTACCTTACTGATGAAGAAAATTTTTCTTAAGCCAGTACCCAAGTTTACTATATACAGAGACAGTACCGACATATTTAATGTTATATATATTACAAAGTTCCCATTTGACTAGCCTTCAAATTCAAGGAACTTGGGTGCCTCACTGGCTGTCAGTAGAGCATGTGACTCATGATCTCCAGGTTGTGAGTCTGAGGGAGTGGAGATTACTTTAAAAAAAAAAAAAAAAGAGAGAGAGAATAAATAAAAACTGAAAGAAAATCCAAGGACCAAAACTGAGAAAGAGACTTCTCAAATCAGGTTTGGGCCAATAAAAATGAGTTAATATACTTTTGTACCCTACCCTTCATCTCATCCTTGCTGCTCAGTAATAATTTTATTCATCTCGGATAACTGACTTTTCAATTTCCTTTTTAGAGATGCCTAATTGCATTCTGCTACTTCCATCCCAAAAGACTTTGCTATGGAGAAGACAGGAACCATTCAACAACTTTGGTTCTTTCAGCTTTTTTATAAACAAAAGTATTTCTTCTTCCACACTCTGTTCTTTCCAAAGCTAACAAATATCCTAATGGGTATAATGAATTAAGGAAGGAAGGAAGGAATGAATGAACGAACGAATTAATTAATTTTAACTACACCTCTATAAAGGATGAAAAAGTTTGAAGTAAACACAAAAAGTAGACATATGTATAATTGCTGAAAGTTTACTTCTACACAAATGCCGTGAATCTGGAACATACTTACACAAAAAGGAGGTAAGTCAGCATTCTTGACAAAATGTATGTATAAGAAAGGCAGTATCAGAGATTACTGCCTCTTCTGATGTTACTACATTAATGGCTAAAGTTAATTTATCATATGTTTAGAAATTTGTGAGATTCACACAGAAAATCAGTGCATTCCTGTTAGAGCAAAAAGAAATTAAAAGTAGGAAAAAATGGGGTGCCTGGGTGGTGCAGTCAGTTAAGCATCTGACTCTTGGTTTTAGCTCAGGTTGTGATCTCAGGGTCATGAGATCAGAGTCTGCTTAAGATTCTTTCTCATTCTCCTCTTGCCCCTCTGTTCACACGTGTGCGCACACACACACACACACACACACGCTCTCTCGCAAATAAATAAATCTTTCACTCTTTTATAGACTTGTTATTTTATAAATGACATGTAAATAGTTTTCCACTATTTTCCCTTCTCAAAGGCTTCTGGGTGTCTTTTTTTATTTTTTTTTTTTTGGTTCAGTACATTTTGTTTCTGTATATGACTCTGTGTTTTTTGAATACACATCTCTCCGTAGTATTTTTTAAATAAATGTTTACAACATTAAAAAATAAATAAATAAATAAATCTTTAAAAAAAAATAAAGGATAGGAAAAATAACCATAAGAAGGTAAATATTACCCCCTTTAAAAAAAGTTTCCTTATTATTAAAAAATATGTGTTTATTATTGGGAGAACCCAGAAAATACCAAGAAAAAATTACTAGTAAGCTTACCATCCATTCATTTTTCTATTCATTTTTTTAATTATGAAAATAACACTGTAAAATCTCAGAACACAAAATCGATATGAAAAAATCAGTTGCATTTCTACACTAACAACAAATTATCAGAAGGAGAAATTAAGAAAACCTAATTTACAATAGCATCAAAAAGAATAAAATACTTAGGAACAAATTTAACCAAAGAAATGAAAGATCTGTACACTGAAAACTACAAAACATTGCTGAAAGAAATGAAGAAGATACAAATAAATGGAAAGATATTCCATGTTCATAGATTAGAAGAATATTGTTAAAATACCCACACTACCCAAAGTGATCTACAAAGTCAATGCAATCCCTATCAAAATTTCAATGACATTTTTTACAGAAATAGAAAAAAAAAATCCTAAAGTTTGTATGGAAGCAAAAAAGATTCTTACTAGTTAAAGCAATCTTGAGCAAGAGTAAAGTTGGAGGTATCATACTTTCTGATTTCAAACTATATTACAAAGCTATAATAATCAAAACAGTATTGTATTGCCATAAAAACAGACACACAGATCAATAGAACAGAACAGAGCTCAGAAAAAACCTATGCATGTATGATCAATTAATTTTTGACAAAAGTACTAGGAATGTACAATGATGAAAGGATAGTCTTTTCAGAAAAAAAAATGGATAGAAAAAAATGGATATTCACATATGAAAGAACCAAACAGAATCCCCCACCTTACACCATACACAAAAATCAACTCAAAATGGATTAAAGAGTTGAATATAAAAACTGAAACCTAAAACTCCTAAAAGAAAACATAGGTAGTAAGCTCCCTGACATTGGTTTGGCAATGACTTTTTAGATTTGACACTAAAAGCAAAGGCAACAAAAACAAAAATAAGGCAAGACTACATCTTCAGAGCTTCTGCCAACAAAAGAAAACATCAACAATATGAAAAGGTAATGTACTGAATGGGAGAAATATCTGCAAACCACATAGCCAATAAGGGGTTAATATGCAAAATACAGAAGAACTCATATAACTCAGTAGCAAGAAAATAAAAACTTTTGAGGACCTGACTAGTCATTTTTCCAAATATATAATAGACTAACAGACCTATATATTCAAAGGAAACAAAATCACTATCTCCAAAAGGTGTCTACACTACCATACCACGTTTCCTGCAGTATTATTCACAATAGCCAAGATATAGAAACAATCTTTTTTTAAAGATTTTATTTATTTATTTGAGCAGGGGGAAAGGCCAGGGGGGGAGGGAAAAGCAGACTCCCTGCTGAGCAGGGAGCCTAATATGGTGCTCAATCCCAGGACCCCAAGATCAAGAACTGAGCTGAAGTCAGATGCTTAATTGACTGAGCCACCTAGGCACCCCTATAGAAACAATCTTAACTGTCCACTGATGGGTGAATAAATAAAGAAAATGTGATATACAATGTGTATACACACACACACACACACACACATTTTAAAAGATTATCTATTTGACAGAGGAAGAGAGATCACAAGCAGGCAGAGAGGCAGGCAGAGAGAGAGAAGCAGACTCCCTGCTGAGCAGAGAGCCTGATGCGGGACTTGATTGCAGTACCTGAGATCGAAGGCAGAGGCTTTAACCCACTGAGCCACCCAGGTGCCCCATACATACACATTTTTTAAAAATAGGTATGCATTCATTTTCCTGTGTAATAGGAAAAAACACAACTAGCACATAAGAAGTGACAGCAGGATATATTGTTTAGCCTAAGACTAAAGTTCAAAATAAGTAAAATAAAAAAATATGTTGAGTCAAAGAAAATATTAAGGAAGAAGAGAATAGGAGGTCCTCAGTTACTTGAAGAATTGTGGAGGTGGCACATGAATGCCTGGAGTTTGGGATTCGCTCTCCAAGTTTTAAGCCAGAAACTATGCTCTGTTCCGAGGCCCCTAAGGGGCTCAACAGGGAGACCCTCCCGGTACTCGGAGTCCAGGACATCCCCATAGGAATGCCTAGTGGATCCAGACCACCCCAGGGAGGAAAGTAGGGTTCGTTTCATTTGTTTATGCCCTACAAGACATCTCAGAAGTTACAAAGCAACAAAAGTGATTTTCCTTAAAAGAGAAGAAGAATCTTGTAGGTACAGCCTTGAGGAAGCAATGGTCACAGGGTAGCCTGGGTTGGAGGGTCTGAGTGGGACGGTGGGGGGTGGGATAAACAGTGAGGCGGAAGGGATACCCCAGCACTGTCCTGGAAGAGTGTGTGCATGTGTGGGGTTTGTGTACACAGTACCAGTCAAGGCTGTAGGAGGTACACTCAGAGCTCCCGGATCCTGTCCCCAGCATACAACTGGCACTTAATGCCGAATCACTGTCACACTGGGAGGAGTGCTGGAAGGCAGGGCAGAGGGATGGTTGGCGTCCCTGGTATATCAGCATATACCACCCTCTCCTGAACATTATGTTCATTATATATATACACACCCACAAATATAGATTATGCATATACCATATATGCTATATGCATAGCATATATGAAATACAGCATGATATCATTTACACATAAAATTTTTTTTTAAGTTGAACTCATAGAAACAAAGAGCAGAAAGGTGGTGGTGGTCAGGGGCTAGGGGGCAGGGGAAATGGGGAGAAGCTGTAACAGGGTATAAATTTTTAGCTATAAGTAAGTGCTAAGATCAAATGTAAGGGTATGAAGTGATATATGTATTTTTTTAATTCCATCATTTATTTTTTTATTATGTTCAGTTAGCCAACATATAGTACATCATCAGTTTTTGATGTAGTGTTCAATGATTTGTTAGTTGCATATAATACCCAGTGCTCATCATAACACTTGCCCTCTTTAGTACCCATCACCTGATTACTCCATCCCCCTACCCTCCTCCTTCCTGTAACACTCAGTTTGTTTCTTGGAGTCCAGAGTCTCTCATGGTTTGCATCCTCTCTGACTTCTTCCCATTTAGTTTTCCCTCCCTTCATGACATATGTACTAATTAACTTGACTATGGGATTCCTTTCACAAAATACATGTATATCAACTATTCACATTATACACTTTAAATATATTATATTTTTGTCAATTATACCTCAATAAAACTAAAAAATAAAATACTTAAAAGTAAAGTAAAAGCCACCATGGCAGCACTTTGAAGGAAAAACAAAAATATATATATATTTGATCTGTAAACTTCTTAATAAGAAATATCAAAGATAATAAAGGTGAAAAATAAAATTCAAAAGGAATAGTGATATAAAGACCAAGTATACTAACAGCACAATTAAGTGTCTTATGGTGGTAATAACTGTTAATGACAAATAAGGTAAGAGAATGAAGATTTCACATATAAAGAGTAGGTCAAAGGAATTAGAACAGGAGATACCAAAAGCATAGAGCCCTAAGAATGGTTTACAGGGAAAATGCTAAACATGCAAAAGCAAGAAACAGGATTGTGAGAAAATAAATAGGGTCAACAGTGCTGATGTGCATTGAAAGGGAAGAAAAAGCAGGAAAAGAAGGGGCGGGGGGATATAAAAATGCTAGCAACATGAACATTACTATTAAAAAATAGAACAAAAAAAGAGCCAAGCAGTTCCTTGTGGTTTTTGTACATTGTACACACTTGCAAAAAACAGGGCATCCAGTTCACCGATAAGAACTTTTTAACGCCCTAGAGGATAACCTAGACAATTTCAGAAAGCAACTCATACTTCATCTGCATGATTACACAAAGTTTTTTTCCAGTTTGAGATTTCTGCTTTCAACTTTATGAAAATGACAGAAGAAAGCACTTCAAACTTGACTTACCTAGGTTAAAAGCTCAGAGGGCAAAAGTGAATGAAATAGTACTTCCCCTGAAGAAGAAAACAAAACAAAAACTCAAGAGAGAATAGGGCAATCTATAAGACAAAATAGTAAAGAAGACAGACAAAGCAAGCAATAGCAGTCAAAATCTGAGCATGATCAGAAGATCACTTGGCATCAGTATTCCAAACTTTCGTTAATCCCCTCGAAACTTATACCTCCACCTCAATCTCTATCTTTCTTGCCTCCTTCATCCTGAAAACAAAGGATTCTTTTAACTGTGTTCCTAAGAATTTTCTAAATCCTGTTATTCCTTATTCCTGCCCTCTAGTGTCCAAAGATAAAATATCCTGCTCTTAGCTGAGACTAATTTTTTCACCTGTTCCAACCTTATCCCACCTGTTCCATCATCATCAATCCCCCCCTCTCCCTTGGTTGTATTATCAACTTCTCCCTCTTTACTAGCTTACTTCTTCAACATATAAATATGCTCAAGTTCTTTCGTCTTAAAGATACAAAAGCTCTGCTTCCACCCTGCAACCACTTCATACTCATTAGCCAGATGAGCTTTTCCAACATCCAAACCCAATAAATTTGATATTCTTGCTGAAAAATCCCTAAAGTTCCCCATTACCTTTAGAAAGATTTTCAAAATATTAAGATTTTATTTCCAACCAATAAATGTTCCCTCACTGGGCCGTATTCTATCATGGGCTTATCCAAGCTGTCTGAAATTTCTCCATTTACTCCTCAGATACCTGTGACTCATTCTCCAATATTCAGCACAAACAACACTGCCTCATATTTCCTGCCCATATCTTCAGACTGAGATACCAATCTTTTGTCAGTGTTCTCTTTTTATCCTCCCATGACTTCTCATGCACTGTATGGTGTAATCCATTTTTTCTTGTCTGTCATCTTCCCTATACCATGAGTAAACTGAAAGTGAAGACTGATTTGTTCAGCTCTGTGGTGATGCCTTTCACAGTATTCAATAAATGACTATAAAGTGAACGAGTGATAGATCAGCAGCAAAGACACCAAAAAGGTGATGCTCTAAACCAAGTTTGAAGCAGCAAACATTTCAAGATTCATTTGAACATGTGTTGAAATGTGTTCAAGTTTTATTATCATTTTACATCAAAAGCAGTTGTTTTATAGGGCTTACAAGGGAGCCAACGAAATAGCCTGTTTTCCACTGGGCCTTGTTATATGCAGATGTGAATCATCTCACTATCAACCTAAGGATGAGCAGACACAAAGAAAAGGATGGTGCAGAGAAATGGAATCAGACCTTGATTTAATTACATTTGATCACTGCTTTATCTCTGAACTTTTCCTGCTGGATGAGTCAAGTTCTTTATTATTTAAACCCTAATCTTTTAAATTCAAACTAATTGAGAAAAATTAATTGCAAAATGGCCCCAAATTCCTCCTATCCCTCTCTGCACACCCCTCTGCAATGTGACTTAATCCCTCTTTCCTAGAAGAGGTATAGTCTATTTCTCCAGTCCTTAAATCTGAGCTCGTTATATGACTTATTTTGGCTAACTGGACATTAGCAAATATATCACAGCAGAAGCTTTAAAAGTGCTTGTGTATCCATGTCGTTGCAAATGGCCAGATTTCGTTTCTCTTGATGGCTGCATAGTATTCCATTGTATATATATACCACATCTTCTTTATCCATTCATCTGTTGATGGGCATCTAGGGTCTTTCCATAGTTTGGCTATTGTGGACATTGCTGCTATAAACATTCAGGTGCACGTGCCCCTTCTGTTCACTACATTTGTATCTTTAGGGTAAATACCCAGTAGTGCGATTGCTGGATCATAAGGTAACTCTATTTTCAACTTTTTGAGGAACCTCCACACTGTTTTCCAGAGTGGCTGTACCAGCTTGCATTCCCACCAACAGTGTAGGAGGGTTCCCCTTTCACCGCATCCTTGCCAACATCTGTCGTTTCCTGACTTGCTAATTTTAGCCATTCTGGCTGGTGTGAGGTGGTATCTCGCTGTGGTTTTGATTTGTATTTCTCTGATGCTGAGTGATGTGGAGCACTTTTTCATGCGTCTGTTGGCCATTTGGATGTCCTCTTTG
>CM053609.1:38797037-38811830 GCA_028646535.1 Procyon lotor | reverse complement strand
TTGACTGTTTCCTTTGCTGTGCAAAAGCTGGAGGGTATTATGCTAAGTGAAATAAGTCAGTCAGAGAAAGACAATTATCACATGATCTCTCTGATATGAAGAATTTGAGAGGCGAGGCGGGAGTTTGGGGGGGTGGGGGAGAGAAATGAAACAGGAAGGGATGGGGAAGGAGACAAACCATAAGAGACTCCTAGACTCACGAAACGAACTAAGGGTGGCTGGGAGGCGGGGGGGTAGGGATAGGGTGGCTGGGTTGTGGACATTGGGGAGGGTATGTGCTATGTTAAGTGCTGTGAAATGTGTAAGCCTGACGATTCACAGACATGTACCCTGGGGCAAATAATACAATATATGTTAATAAAAATTAAAAAAATAATAATAAATAAAAATAAAAATATTAAAAAAAAAAGTGCTTGTGCATTAGGGCTTTCTTGCTACCAAGAAACTGGACTATGAAGTAAAGAAGCCTGGGCTAGCCCCCTGGAGAATGAAATACCACATGTAGAGGGACTACAGCTCTTCCAGGCAAGGTCACATGTAAGTGAGGCTATCCTACGACATCCCGCCACAATAAATCTAGCCCCAGTTGACAAGAAATGCCTCAACAACACACAGAATGTTGAGAAATAAGTATTTGTGCTTTTACACCACTAAATTTTGGATAGTTTATTACAAAGTGTTATTGACTGGATGTTTGTGTCCCTTCCCAAATGTTTATGTTAAAAGCCTTTATCCCCAGAGTGGCTGTACTTGCAAATGGGACTTTGTTGAAGTAATTAGGATTAAATGAGGTCATAAGCATGGGGCCCTGACAGAAAAGGATTAGAGCCCTACTAAGAAGAGACACTTGATTTCTTTCTTTCTTTGTCTCAACTACAAGCCAATGCTCATCTGAAACCGACTTTGCTGGACCCTCAATCTGAGAATTCTAGACCCCAGAACTGTTAGAAAACAAATGTCTTTCAATTAAGCCATCCAATCTGTGGTATTTTGTTATGGTAGCCCACGCAGACTAATACATACAGCACAGTGAACTGACATAATGAGTCTTTAGCATCAGCCCTGCTAATTATTTCTAAAAGATTACTATTAAGGAGGGTCTGCGTGGCTCAGTCAGTTAAGCATCTGCCTTCAGCTCAGGTCATGATCCCAAGGTCCTGGTACTGAGCCCCACGTCTGGCTTTCTGTTTAGTGGGGAGTCTGCTTCTCTCTCTTTTCTGTTCATGCTCTCTTGCACTCTCTCTTTCCCCCTCTCTCTCAAATAAACAAAATCTTTAAAAGATTACTACTAAAAAACTATTATTTTTTGAGATGTAAATCAAGTTTTAAGTTAATTTTTGGTTTAAGCTAATAACAGTTTGCCTTTTGTTGTATCTCTTCACCTACTCTTATTAAACCATGAAAGTTCTTTTCCGAATGTCTAAGATTGGATAGTGTAAAAAAAAGCTGTATCCATCTATTAAAATAGAACTTTGCTACTGTCACAGGGTCCTAGAACAATGTATTCATATTAATTCATTTAAATATTTGAGCACCTACTATTTAACTTGGTAATCGCTATAATAAGAATGAAAGAAAACATAATCCCAACTCTGAACTCTATTGAAGAAAAGAGACAAACAAAATGGATAGTTGTAGTATAGACTATAGACTTTCATAGGTGCTTTTCACTTTAAGTTGGTTTTTTTTTTAGGTTTTTATTTATTTATTTGACAGAAAGAGGTAACAGCAAGGGAGGGAACACAAGCAAGGGGAGCGGGAGAGGGAAAAGCAGGCTTCTGGTGGTATTGTCAGTTTTGTTACTTTACCAATACAGCAGAATGTTAACCATTATTAAACTATTTTATTAGTTCAGTAAATACTTATGTTACCGCAAATTTTATATTATTTTGCTTTTATTTTTTAAAATTCGAGAAAATGATAAAATCAAAAAGCTGACAGCAGTGATAACATAATTAGGAAAAGATGAAACTCAAGTATACTGAAAGCAGGACTCTTTGGTCAGCTGACCACGTGTTCAATTTGTAAGCAAAAGACACTATATAACCATAGGGTATATATAAAAGTAAAGTAGAAGTAATAAAAGAAATGGAAAAATCCTTATCAACTGTTGATTATGAATACAATATTAGTAATTCATATATAAAAGAAGCATCATGGGTCCACAGAGCTCTTGAAGAAATGCCAGTTATAGACTTCTTAATCTTTTCAAGATGTCAAAATGAGAATATGAGATAAGAAATTACTTGTAAAAATTAGTCAGAATAGGTAAATCTATAAAGACAAAGTGAATTAGTGGTTGCCTGGGGCTGGAGGGAATGAGAGAAATGGGGAGTGGCTCTTAATGGACAGAGTTTCTTTTTGGGTGACAAAAATGTCCTAAAATTGATTGTGGTGATGGTCGCACTTCTCTAAATACTATAAACTAATGAATTGTAAGCTTTACATGGGTGAATTATATGGTGTGTAAATTATATCTCAAAAAATATATTGCTAATTAAAGCTTTAACTTGAGGAACACCTGAATAGCTCAGTCAGTTAAGTGTCCAACTCTTGATTGTGGTTCAGGTCTTAATCTCAGGGTAGTGAGATCGAGCCCGGCATCAGGCTCCACACTCAGCCCAGAGTCGGAATCTGCTTGAGATTCTCTCCCTCTCCTTCTGTCCCTCTCCCTGCTTGTGTGCTCTCATTCCCTAAAATAAATAAATAAATCTTTAAAAAAAGCTTTAACCTGGAAGCCTCAACCATTAAAAAGATATTAATATGACAGTGTTTAGTGTTCGATCTAGGCTCTTCTTGTTCTAAATAATCACATCCATTATTTCAAGATTGAAAAAGAAGTAAAACACTTTTACCATAGAAAATTATAATTTTTTACTCCCTTAGAAATAAAACACTCTCCCTGAAACAAGTAAATCTATCATCCAGCCTTTATACCGTCCACTTTCATATAGATTTTCAGGAACACATGTAAATAGTATAGTAGCCTCTATAACATAGTAAGTCCTATAATAAAAGTATGAATAAAGAAGTGTGGAAGTACAGTGATTGGAAGAAATTATCCTTATAGAGCTTACTATGATCTCTTTCATCAGAGGACTTTCCCATCAATCTGCAACTTACCTTCATCATAACATTTAGTGCATATTTTTGATTTTCTCGCCTTGCTGCAGCTTTTGCTTCTGTAGCTTCTTTTGCTCTTTCTTGTGCTTGTAAAATAGATTTCTCCCTTATTCTTTGCATCATCTCTTTGTCAACTAAAATAAGAAATATCACTAAATAAGGATTTTGATGTTTTACTTAGAAGAAAACTGCTTAACACACTGATCCAGGATGCAATTTGGGGGAGGCTACAACTTCACATGGAGAAATGAAAACACTTCTCAATATTAAACTGGCCAAGAAGCTAACATTAAAAGGTAAGCAAGCAACTATAACAGCAATTATCTACTACAGAGGGAGAGAAGGAGGGAGAGAGAAAATAAGAATGAGAGAAAGTCAGAACAAGAGAAAGGGTGAATAAGGGGTAATGATGAGGATAGGGAGAGGAACATAAAAAGGAGAGGGGGTAGTGGGATGAGAAGGGGGTAAGTGGTAAAGAGAAGGGGATGGGACAGGATGGAGGGAAAGAGTACACATTTACCCTTCTCCCTCTCTGTCAAGAAACCAGGGATATTTGCTTATAAACTTAATCACAATAAATCATCACTATGAGGTCTCATAGAAGAGAAGATGAAATTTTTGTTGTGATAGTGTAATAAATACTGTAATTTCAAGGTAGTGAGTATAAAAGATAAATGTACTTCATGATATAAATGTATTTGTGATACTTGTTGATACAGCTGTTGTTTGTTGCCTATATTCATGATTGAAGGGAATGCTATATTTCAGTTAGTTAAAAAAAGCCTGGAATTTTAATTTTCAACGAAATTGCCTTAAAAAGGAAAAGGAAAAAAAAATTTTTGGAATTTTTCCAAAAAAATTTTGGAATTTTTGCTCATTCAAGATCTTGGCTAGGCCTTACGACTGGAATTAAGTCTGAAGCCTCTCCCAACCCTCCTCCTATTTAATAACAGAGTGACAGACAACTGGACCAGATTCAGGGGTAAAGGTAACTAAAAGAACCTACTTTCGCTTCTAAAAAAAAATGAAAAGTATACCAAGAAAAAACATCGGGAAAAAATTGACCAATTATGTTCTGAAAAATGAGGAAGACTTGGCATATAGACTGGAGTTCCATACACTTCACGTGAAAAACAAAATTGTTAAAGAAATAATTTCAGAGTTGCTGTGTAACTGAATTTGATTTCTAAGGGAATCTCAAACCTTGCTTTTGAAGTAAAATCAATGCTCATTACTTATCACATAAGCTAGTTTTAAGACTGTTTTGATTAACCTAAATCAGAGGGTGGCACACCAAATCTAACCTGCTGCATGTTTTCCTCTAGCACACAAGCAAAGAATACTTTTTACATTTTTAAATAGTTAAAAACTCAAATCAATACCTGTGACATATAAAAATTAGATAAAATTCAAATTTCGGTGTCCATATATAAGTATTGTTTATTGGCTGCTTCTGTGCTACCAAAGAAGAACCAAATAATTGTGACTGAGACCTTAGGGCTCAAAATATTCAAAATACTATCTGGTCCTTTACAGAATTTGTTAAACCTTGGTTTAAATGGTCAAAATTTGGAATGGATGACCATATTACCATGAAAGAGAAGAATCAAGTAGGTGTGCACTGAAAGCAGATTATAAAACAGAGAGGAAGATCATGATTAGGAAAGAAAATTCCCTTTTCACTCCTGGAAAAGATAGCCATGCAGGTTAGGAAGAGAATTTGATATAAAAGAAAGTGTCATGTAGGGAAAAGTAACAGGCTTTCTGATATGATTCTCCTTTTTTTTTTTTTTATTTACTTGAGAGAGAGAAAGAGAGAGAGAGAGAGAGAGAGCAGGATGGAGCAGCAGGCAGAGGGAGAAGCAGGCTTCCCGCTGAGGAAGAAGCTCAATGCAGAACTTGATCCCAGAACCCTGGGATCATGACCTGAGCAGAAGGCAGACACTTAACTGACTGAGCCACCCAGGCATTCCATGATTCTTCTTTATATCCTAAAAAGTTGGCAGAAAAAATATTTCCTGGAGACAGACAGACACACATACAAACATTTAAGTCAGTGGTTCTCAAGCCTGGTCAGTCATCAGAATCACCAGGGGTCCCACCAATCCCAATCTGTTTAAAATTAGCCATTATAATAGATGATGGTTCTGGTCCTATCTTACTTTAAAATTAAGATCATCAACAAAAAACGGAAATAAATTAAAGTGTTTACATTTGATCTTAGGTAAGAAGTCAGAACACCCTGGGTGTGTTTCACAACATAGTCCCAGGCTTTATCTCAGACTTATTGAATCACAAAGGAAGGAATGAGTAAGACATCAAGAATCTGGTTTTTAAAAACTCTTTAGTTAGTCTGGAACTCACTGAAGAGCTAAGGTAACCTGGTCATGGTAATCTACCTTAGCCAGTATTTTCTGAGCTGAATACCAGACTTTAGAGAAAAATTCTACCTGGTCTTGGGGATTAGAAAATTAAATTCTACTGCAAGATATCAAGAAAGAATTAACATAATTATTGGGTGCCTAGCTGGATCAGTTGGAAGAGTATGTGACTCTTGATCTCAGGGTCATGAATTCGAGCCCCATGCTGGGTGTAGAGATAACTAAAAAATAAATTTAAAAAAGAAAAAAAATGACTGCAATCTCCCCATTCTCAGTAGTTCCTACTCAAGACTTAATGCCAGAGGCCTAAAAGAAATTTCAGGCAGTAGATATAAAGCCTTAGAATACATGACAACTAGAACAGGGAGGAATAAAATAAAGGTAAAGCAGTAGAGGGCAATTACTGACCCACAAAGTCAATTGTGGCAGAAGAATAGAATACTCATTAAGAATACGAGAACAGGGGATCTCAGCTGTGCACATTATAATCCCTGGAAAGCTTTTCCTACTCAGAGAAACTGATTTGATTGGTCTAGGGTGAGCTTCAGGTATCTGTATTATTTATAAGTTTTGTAGGTGATTCAAATATGTAGCCAGGGTTAAGAACCACTGCTCTAGAGTCAAATTGCTAAAGCTCCAGTTCCAGTCTGCCACTTACTAGTTGTGTGACCTGTACCAATTATTCAACACTTCTGTGTCTCAGTAGCCTCACCTTTAAAAAAAAAAAAAAAATGGAGGTGGGAGGGAGGTAACCGAAGTAATAGGTTGTTCTGTGGATTACCAGATGTGTTAATGCCTAATACAAAATAAGTGCTCAATAAAGATTATATCAAGAGGCCTTAACCTCTGAGGATACAAGCTCACAATATAGCTATTATAAATGTGCTCTAACTTTTGAGTTATTCAATCTTTAAGTTATTTAAGCGGCAGCTGAAGCACGACGTCATTTATTTTTTTATTTTTTATTTATTTTTTTATTAACATATAATGTATTATTTGCCCCAGGGTACATGTCTGTGAATCGTCAGGCTTACACATTTCACAGAACTTACCATAGCACATACCCTCCCCAATGTCCATAACCCAGTCACCCTATCCCTACCCCTCCACCTCCCAGCCACCCTTAGTTCCTTTCTTGAGTTTAGGAGTCTCTTATGGTTTGTTGCCTTCCCCATCCCAGCCTGTTTCATTTCTCTCCCCCAGTCTCCCACAACCCCCCACCCTGCCTCTCAAATTCTTCATATCAGAGAGATCAAAGAAGCACCATGTCATTTAAATCATGCTCACATTCCTATTTTTTTCTTCTAGAAGAGAAACAATTGTTCTGAAAAAAATTTTCAGGTATAAAATATAAAAAGCACAACTAGATGGACATCTTTTAATAAAAAACTTACCGCCTGACACAGAAAGGGTCTCCCACATGGCCACTTCTTTTTTATATAAGGTGAATACAATAGTGTCATTCCCAATCTTGGCTTTGCTGTTTTCATCGTCTATGGGCGCATAGAGAAACACTTCAAATAAAAATGGAGAAAAGTTGACCTATTCAGAAAGGAATAAACAGAGATTAATTTAGTTACACAAAATAAAGACACAGCCGTTAAGAAACAAGTGACAGAGACCAAGATCATTTTCTTAAATGCGTGCTATAAATTTATTCGATTAATAAGGCATATGAAGAAATGCTGGATAAAAATAATCTCTGGTCTAATGACATCTTTCTAAAGATGAGGTATCATCTCATGAGATTCTACTTAAGAAAAAAAACAGAATTAAACTTTAGGATGCTTATTTGCAAGAACGCGCCTGTGGCGTGTACACAGCCGCGCTCTCAGAAGCTTCAGACCACACCCCCGGGGACCCGCTGGCCCAACTCGAGTTCCTACCTTCAAATAATTTTCCGTGCAGAACACGTCCGCGTCTCTGACGCAGACGCCCCGGAGAGGCACAGAGATAAACACCGCAGTCTTCGTCTGCTGCCAGTCGTAATCGCTCACCTGCAGCGGCATCCCTGGAGGTGGCTGTACAGGAGGATGCGGATGGTTAAGACTAGCGCTGCTGGGTTGCTAGGGAAGCCGGGGTTACCATGCACTAGTCCTTCCGGGTCAGGCCGGGCCGCAGTGCCCTGCGTTCCCAGCGTGCCCTGGGCGCGCCTCTGAGACGCCCAGCAAACTCCCCTCATGACTGCCTGGGCTAGTACCTGTCGCTGGCGGTAAGACTACCTCTCTGGCTATTATCAGTTCCCGGGAGCCTGAATGAATCATCGAAGAAATAGGCCTTCAGTTTAAGAAAAGAGCCTTGCGCCTGAGATGCCAAAAAAGAGAAAAAAAAAAAAAAAGGAAAAGGAAAGGAAAGAAAAAAGGGAAGGAAGGGAGGAAGGGAAAAAGAAAAGGAGTTACGGTAAAGAGAGTGACCTGACCTGTGAGAAGCAGGTGCACCGCCCCAGCGCCTAGCAGCCCTGGTCTTTTGTTCTGATGGAGGATGTCAGAAGATCATTTGGTATTCCTGTTTTGGAAATTTCTTGGTCGTACAGACGTCCTGGCCAGGGAGGTTGGCCTTAACTATTGTAGTGCTCCAAAACCTGTTAACTGTAAGGCCACCAAAAGATCAAAAGTAGGGTTCCCTACATGGTTTAAGACCTGGGAAGAAATGGCCTATGACTCAAGTGACAAATGCTTGGCAGCACAAACTCAGCTGTAGGATAGCTTGGATTTACACGGATACATTTTACAATTGCTTAAGAAGACAGAATCTTAGCTCTGGAGGGAACTTGAAGGTGATGTAGTTCATCCTGCATATTTATTGAGGAGGTTTATTTTATCAATTATATCAATATAAATTATATCAATATAATCAATTGATATAATCAATTATATCAATATAAATCAATATTTATATTGAGACCCACACACTTAACCCCACTGCCACGTAGATTAGTGCAGAATAATGATTAAAATCCTATTCTCTTAACTCCCATTCCAATGGTCCTTCCCCAGGCTGCTTTCTCTGGACTCAGTTTATAAGTTACTGAATTTGATGTTTAAAAAAGAAGAGGGGCACCGGGGTGGCTCAGTCTTTTGGTTGGCTGACTTGGTTTCCACTGGGGTCCTGATCTCAGGGTCCAGAGAGCAGAGAGGCCTGGGCTGCATGCTTTGGGAAGAGTCTGTGTGAGGTTCTCTGTCTCTCCCTCTGCCTCTCTCCCCCCGCCCCTCTCTCTAAAATAAATAAAACCTTAAAAAAGAAGAAAAAAGAGTGAATTTACATGAAATTTAAGCACCTATGAACTACTTGCCACCTATGGATTTGGGTTTTAAACTTTTTACTTTTTCAGGCCATTAAAACAAATTTCAAACCTCCTGGAAATATCCTTGAGGACAGATTAGGAGCGGCGTACTTGGGAGAAAAAAAAATAACCTCTTTTCCCCCAAACGGGCCACCCCTCAGTACCTCAGAGATTCATCATCTCAAAGTTCTGTAACTTTGACCACTGGGAGCCATTCTTAGACTTCTTTTCCTTTGTCCTCACTTTTGACATTTACTCCCCTTTATTCTTACTTTTATTTTGTTTCAGATTTTCCTGTGTCTTCAAAAGAGGGGATTTATACATTTCTTTCATATAAAATTTTTAAAGGCTAGATTCTCTGACTATATAAAAAGTGAGATAATGTATGGATGGAATATAATAAAAGGGATACTTTGTGTCATTTGGGGCTTTAAAAAAAATCTATTAGCAATCACTTTGTTAAGCACATACACACCTCTGCAGTTAAATTGTTCTCTGGACTACCATAGCCTTACTAAATTTTCTATACTCTGAATGAATTATCTTTTAAAAAAACTTGGTAAGTTACACTACTGAATCATTGCATCAACTGACCAACTTAAAACACTAATTTTTAACATTGTTTTATGATTTATGTATTTATCTAAACAAGATTTCACAACTTTGAAACATTCAATCTTAAAGTATTAAACTATTTATTATTATATTTTAAAAATGAAAGAGATGTCATTTAACCCATGTATAGATAGAAGTTTGATCTATGGTAGAGGTGGCTGTGCATGTAAGTGGGGAAAAGCACAGAAAAGAATGGCTATTGAATATATTGTTGCTATGAAAAGTGGTTAACACTTTAAAAAAATGAGATTAGATTTCTACATCCATATGGTATATATAAAAATGAATTTCAGATGAACTAAAGACAAAAGTTTGGATATTAGAAATACATATCTAGCAAAAAAATACATATCTATATGATCTTGGAGCAAGACAGGAATTCTTAAATATGATATAAAAAACACTAACATAAAGGAAAAAGATAGAAAATTTGAACTAAAACTAAGAACTGGTGTTCATCAAAAGGCACAACAAGGAATGTGAAGATATTTTATATATAAACCCTTCAGCCAAAGACCATAGGCACACATATACTTGAATAAGTTGAGTTCAGTACTCACTGAGCAAGGTAGAACACATACCATTGGGTGTCTTAGTAAGAGGATGTTAGAATTTAGGGAAAGGTCTAAGGGACCCTCTTTTTTTTTTTTTTTAAGATTTTATTTGACAGAGAGCACAAGCATGGGGGAGCAGCAGAGGGAGAGGGAGAAACAGGCTCTCTGCTGAGGAGGGAGCCTGATGTGGCACTTGATCCCAAGACCCTGAGATCATGATCTGAGCCAAAAGACAGATGCTTAACCAGCTGATCCAACCAGGTACCCCAGGAGAGTTCCTTCTATATGGGTCCTTTCAGAAAACAAGGGTAATTCTATGACTAAAGAAGTGACTCTTCATAGCAGTTTCCTTGCAAAAACCGGAAAACAAGCCAAATGTCTATCAGTAGTTTCATTCATACAACAGAATATCATAGAACATTGAAAATTAATTATAGCTATACACTAAATGGATGAGTGAGAAGAGTAAGTCATCTCTTGGTTAAAAATTCTTACCTATGTGGTAAAATTATTAAGGAAAGTAAGGCACAAGAAAGGACAATGATTAACTCCTGGGTGAAGGTCTTGCCAGTGGGACCCTTTGTGAGCTGATTTCCACTGCATGGAAATTAAGACAGAGGTTCTCAGAGTGTGGTCCCCTTACCATAATATCAGCATTACCTAGGAATTTTCTAGAAATGCAAATTACCAGACCCCATTCCAGGTCTACAGAAATTCTGGAAGTGGGATGCAGCAATCTGTGTTTTAACATGCCCACCAGGTAATTTTTTTTTCCCTGTTTTCTTTTTTCCCCAAATACTTTTATTTTATTTTCTCAGTGTTACAACAAAATTGTTCATGCACCACACCCAGTGCTCCATGCAATACATGCCCTCCTCAATACCCACCACCAGGCTCACCCAACCCCCAATTACCCACCAGGTAATTCTGATCCACACCAAAGTTAGAACCACTAGGTTAAGGGCTAAGTTTTATTGGTGAGGAAGGAAGCTTGTTTATAAAACCAAGGAAAAAAACACAGGTTCCTCCATTCTGCCATCATCTCAAGGAGAAGTATATTGGGGCCAGAGCACTGTGTTGGATCTTCAGTGTAAGTTTGCATTATAGGAGAGAAATTCCATCCTCTTGTTACTCTCCCTTCTTGCAGGGCAAACATGAAAGGAATCTTGTCAGGAGGGAAATCACTGGGGCACAAGGCAATCTTGGTTTAGGTACAACTATTTATCTGTCCAAGGGTACACCCAGGTGACTCAGTCGGTTAGGCGTCCGGCTCATGATTTCCACTCAGGTCATGATCTCATGGTTGTGGGATTGAGCCCCACATCAGGCTCTACACTCAGCAGGGAGTCTGCTTAGGATTCTCTCTCTCCCTCTCCCTCTGCCCCTTCCCCTGTGCATGCTTTCTCTCTCTACAATAAATAAATAAATCTTTAAAAAGAAAAAAAAAAATAGGCTTGTCCAAGAAAGTCAGCTACCCAGTATCTGCATACCTTGAATCACATGGAAAGTTTTAGTTGGAAGAAAGTAATAGTACCATGGCCAGCTGAGTTCAGATGCACTCCCTCCCACTGGGAGATCAGAGGTCTAGGTCCTATTGGCTTGTTCCCTGAGAAAACACAGAGAGAACGCTTGAAATTATTTTTGTTTGATTCTGTTAATTACATCAAAGCAAGCCATCACAGAGCACCAAAGAAAGTGCCAAGTTAATATTTCTCTTCTCTCTCTCTCTCTTCTAATTTTGGGTGATGGATCTGTAGTACTTGTATTGTGATTCATAACTTAAATATACAAATATTTGCATCATTTTGTATGTAACATAAAATTAAAGTAAAAAATTGAAAGCTACCTCTATGGTAGAGGAAGGTCTCTACTTTCTCCTTACATATTGTGAGGTTCTTAGGGAATAAAAATGTACATTATGAAGCAACAATTAAATCTAATTTATTATTCTTAACCTAAAAATAAGTAACTATAATTTTATTTATTTTTGATGGTCATATTGTCATATTTGGCCACTGGGAAAGGTTGATTATTATTTTTAATACCATTCCAGAATTTTAAAAGCTTTTTAAAGATCCTTTATTCTTAGAACAAGATGATTTAGAACCATTTTGATATTTTTTCCTTTTTTTTTCTCTAGGAAATGGGATTAGTCATTCTCCAAGAAACCTTAGTTCTTTTTAATAGAGACTAACATTTTAGACCAAAATCTAGGGACTAGATTTTAAATGCAGTAGTTATTTTACTAATTTAAGTTTGGGCTTTAGAAAAAGACAATGTGGTTTACAATTAGACAAGAATATATAGTTAGATCTCATTTAGAAAGTATAAAGTGACTATTCTTTTCCTTTTATTTTTGGTCCATATATCTTAGATTTACACTTATGGAGTATAGATCCTGATGATTTTTCCTATTAGATTGCTTTAGCACAATATCAGTTATTTAATTTTTTTTAAAAGTCTGATTGCCTCTTTACATGTAAAGAGCTTGAAAGTCACCACCCCATCCTACGTAAAAAGGTGAACAAAATAAAAAATCAACAACTCTTCTTAGGTCCATAAAAGAAGTGAGGTCACAGAGCAAATCACTAGCCCCAAATTGGAGGGACCACAAATGAATCTAGAGAATCACAACCAATTAGAGAAGAAACCTCCAGGGGAACAGTGTCAAGGTAGGAAAACCTGTACTGTAGTTGACAAATTGCTGCTCACTGTAAGTTTCAGATATAAAAACTCCAGAAGGACCCAGTCATCAGGGAGCCCCTACACTTTTGTGAGTTTTACTTCCTAAAGCTGTACCAGTTTCTCACAGTCGATATCAGAGAAAAATCTCCAGGTGCTCCCAACAGGGAGCAAGGAAAAGGAACTGTTTTGAAATATACCAAGCATTCTGTTCTTCCTAGCAAGATCGGCCTTGAGAAGAAACTATTTAACCAGATCCTAATCTGCTAGGGTTTTATCATAGTTTAACTGAGTTTACACCATCAAATGCATATGTTAGAGAAGAAGAAAAATCTAAAGTCATTCATCTAAGCTTCCACCTTAGGCAGCCAGGAAAACAAGGAGAAAATTAAAACTGAAGTAAGAGGGGGAAAAAAAAGAATAAAAATTAGAGCAGAGGGGCGCCTGGGTGGCTCAGTGGGTTAAAGCCTCTGCCTTCGGCTCAGGTCATGATTTCAGGGTCCTGGGATCAAACCAGCATCAGGCTCTCTGCTCAGCAGGGAGCCTGCTTCTCTGCCTGCTGTGATATCTCTGTCAAATAAATAAATAAAATCTTTTAAAAAAAATTAGAGCAGAAATCAATGGACTTGAAAACAGGAACTCAATAGAGAAGATGAATAAAACAAGATGGGTTACTAGAAAACATCAACAAGGGGCGCCTGGGTGGCTCAGTTGTTAAGCATCTGCCTTCAGCCCAGGTCATGATCCCAGGGGCCTGGGATCGAGCCCCGCATCAGGCTCTCTGCTTGGCAGGAAGCCTGCTTCTCCCGCCACCATTCCCTCTGCTTGTGTTCCCTCTCTCGCTGTGTTTCTCTCTGTCAAATAAATAAAATCTTTAAAAAAAAAAAAAAAGAAAACATCAACAAAATTGACAACCTCTAGCCAGACTAAGAAAAAAAGAGAGAAGGCACAAATTACTAATATCAGAAACAAAAGAGGGGACATCACTACAAATTCCATGAATACTAAAAGCATAATAAAGGAATACTATGAACACTGTGCCTATAACTTTGATAACTTCAATGAAATAGACCAATTTGTTGAAACACACAATCTCTCAAAACTCATAGAAGAAAAAAGACAATATGAGTAGACCTCTATCTATTAAATAAACTGAATCAATCATCAATAACTTTCCCAAACAGAAAGCACCAGACCTAGATGGGATCGCTGATGAATTCTACTAAACATTTAAGGAAGAAATTATACCAATTTTCTACAATCTCTTTTAGAAGAGAGAGGCAGAGGGGACACTTCCTAACTCATTTTGTGAGGCCAGACATACCAGCTTCCTAGAAATCTCCAAGGTGCTGTAGCCAGCCTTGTGTCAAGTAGTCTTTGTGTGTGTGTGTTTGTGTGTGTGTGTGTGTGTGTGTGTGTGTATGCATGAGCGTGCATGCCAACTCTTGAAGTTGGGTATTGTCCCTCCTCTTACTTTGTTCTTCTCCTTCAATATTGTGTTGGCTATTCTGGGTCTTCAGTTTGTCAATATCCACAGAATAACTTGCTAGTATTTTGATTGGAATTGCATTTAATCTATATCAATAGATTGAATCTTGATCAATCATAGATCAATTTGGGAAGAAAATAATTAATGCAGTGTAGTATTAATGAAAAAAACAGACAAGTAAATCCATGGAACAGAACAGAGAGCCCAGAAATATACCCACATGAATATATTCAACTGATTTTTGAGAAAAGGAGAATAGGGAATATCATGGAGAAAAGATAGTATTTTCAATAAATGGTGCTGGAATAACTAGACATGCACATGCAAAAAAAGGAATAAACATTACACCTTTCACAAAAATGAACTCAAAAGGGAGATGTAAATTTAAAATGTAAAACTATAAAATTCTTAGAAGATAATATAGGAGAAAATCTAGATTGCCTTGAGTTTGATGATAACTTTTTAGATATATAACAAAGGCACAATCCATGAAAGAAAGAACTGATAGGCTGGACATAATTAAAATTAAAAATATCTGCTTTGTAAGTGACACTGTCAAGAGAATGAAAAGATAATATGCAGATTGGGAGAAAATATTTCCAAAAGACATATTTGATAAAGGACTCTTATCTAAAATACATATGAACTTTTAAAACCCAAACAATA
>CM053609.1:38781300-38796537 GCA_028646535.1 Procyon lotor | reverse complement strand
GTTAGGTTTATTCCTAGGTATCTTATGGTTTTGGGTGCAATTGTAAATGGAATTGACTCCTTAATTTCTCTTTCTTCTGTCTTACTGTTGGTGTATAGAAATGCATCTGATTTCTGTGCATTAATTTTATATCCTGACACTTGACTGAATTCCTGTATGAGTTATAGCAATCTTAGAGTGGAGTCTTTTGGGTTTTCCACAGAAAGTATCATATCATCTGCAAAGAGTGAGAGTTTGACTTCTTCTTTGCCAATTCAGATGCTTTTTATTTCTTTTTGTTGTCTGATTGCTGAGGCTAGGACTTCTAGTACTATGTTGAATATCATTGCTGATAGTGGGCATCCCTGCCATGTTCCTGATCTCAGGGGAAAGCTCCCAGCTTTTCCTCATTGAGATTGATAGTTGCTGTGGGTTTTTCAGAGATGATAAACTCAGATTTCTGATAAGAAGGTGCTGCTTATTCTAGTATTAATACCTCTGGACTTTGAGGGTGGGCCCCATGGGCCTGGAACTCAAATCCCTGGTGCTAATGTCTCTGAGGAGGGCACAAAAAGGCTGTTTGGGATAATAAGTGAGGTAAAAAATAGTATTTTGTTCTAGATGGCTAGCCAGAGCAAGGAATACCTTTACATTTATTAGAAGTATCCCTCTGTGTCTCTCAATATAGAACTTTAGAAAGTTTTTATTCATACTGATCTTGTGCATTTTAAAAATTTACTGATAGGTATTTTAGTTTTTTTTTCTATAAGTGAAAATTTTTCTTCTACTCTATCTTTTGACTGGTTTTAGTTTGTGTATAAAAGGGATTCTTATGTTTAAATATTGATTTAACATCCAGAATCCTTACTGAATTTTGTTACTGTTTGTCAGTTTTTTCACCTTCATTGTATATAAGCTTCTCTAAATAGCTCTTAGAGAAATCTCCTTCACATTCTTTTAGGTGGGGTTCTTTGTCCAACACACTTATTTCTCTTTATTGCCAAGTACCATTTCTTTTCCTGAACTATTAACTGTAAAAGACTGGTCACCCTGCTTCTACCCCTGTCCCATCACCAATTGATTCTCAACACAACTGCTAATATAATACTTCTAAAACTTAAATCATATCACTTTCCTGTTCATAACCCTTAAATGATCATCCACTGTTCTTCAGATAAAATTCAGATTCCTTAGCGTAATACAAGGCTTGTCTTAGTTTACTTGGGCTTTAAGAACAAAGTATCATAGATTGGATGGCTTAAACAATGGAAATTTATTTTCTCACAGTTTGGAGACTGGGAAGTCCAACATTAAGGTGCAAGCCAATTCACTTCCTGGTGAGTTCTGTCTTCCTGATGTACAGATGCCCACCTTCTTACCCGTGTCCTCACATGGCCTTTCCTGTGTTTGTACTGCAGAGGGAGGATGGAAAACATACTCTTCTTTCTCCTAAGGCCACTAATCACATCATAAAGGGCCTGACCCTCATGACCTGATATCATCTTCATTACCTCCCTAGGGGCCTACATCTAAATATCATCGTATTGTGGGGTAGGTCTTCAAAGTAAGAATTTTGGGAGGACACATTGAGTCCACACTGCTCTAAATGATCTGATCCCTGCCTGTCTCTTTAACCTCTTCTAGTGGCACTCTCCAGAGTCCCTTCACACACCGGTCTCTTTTAAATTCCTCACACATTGGGCTTCTTTCTACTTAAGAATCTATACACATGCCATTCTCTGCCTAGAGGCTCTTCCTTAGGCTGTTTACATAAGAGATTTGTTATTTACCTCTAGGTCTCAGTTTATTTTTATTTTTATTTTTACCCTTTAGGTCTCAGCTTAAATACCCCCTTTCTCAGATTCCACATATGTGAGCATATCTCCTCTAATTGTCAACTCACTGAACTTATTAGGCTATTACAAATGTGTATCTCTGTATGTATACGTAATATTCTTCTATCTACTTCTGTAATGATCAGAATCCTCCATAATAAGTGTTTTTCCAGCAGAAAAAAATTGTGTTGATATTTTCAGACTATGTAAACTCTGTACCTTTTGGTTTTTATTTTGGTTAAGCATATATAAAATAAAGCTTTCCAATTAAACCATTTTTAAGCATACAAATCAGTGACATTAATTTCATTCCTGGTGTTGTAAATTGGTAAGGTTTTTTTAGCCTCTTTAATTCACAGTCAAGCTTTTGCTTTTGCTTGATTGTATACTGTTGAGAAAATAATACTCACATACATTGTTGTACTTTGACAATACCTTTAAGAATTTAAAGGCCACATAAATTTAATGCCATAATTCCAGTTCTAGGAATGATTTGAACATGTATTTAAGACACTTATACATAGATTTTCATTGCAGACAGCAAAGGTTTGGAAACAACCTAAATATCCATCAATAGGGAAGGAACTAGTTTAATGAATTATGGTATAATTATACCATGAAATACTACTCAGTTATTAGGTGATGGAGCAGTTCTGTATGTAATTAGGTGGAATGATTTCCAAGAAGAAAGCAAGGTATAGAGAGCATATGTATAGTATGCATGCCATGGTTTGTGTACTCCCCACAAAAGATATTATGCTGTCATTTATCTAGATTATCTTTTGAAGGATAGAGCAAAAACTAGTGGTTGCCTCAAGGATAAGAAACAGATGATTAAAGCTTCAAGGGGTAGGATGGAGACTTTCTCACTGAAAGAATAATAGAAAATACTATGGAAATACTATGGAATGTTTCTGGCTGAAATTATGGGGAAGACTTTTTGAAAAACAAAGTTTTTTTTAAAAAGCTTGGTATTGCTTTTATCTAACAAAAATAGAACACATATTAACAGGTTATTATGATAGATACTGCTGTGAGAGATGTAAAATGATTTCAGTTACAAGTAGAAATGTTATCTGGAATATTTTTTTGCTTTTTTTAGGTGGTGATAGTGGACTGGATGGGTTAGGAGGACCAGGTGTACAACTAGGAAGCCCAGACAAGAAAAAACGCAAGACAAATACACAGGTAAAGTGACATTTTCTTTAATAACGGTTTTTGTTCACTGGTAAGATTAAGCTGATGAGGTAAATTTAAATTTGATCACAGGTTTGTTTCCTATCCTCGTTCATAACCTAATCGTGAATTCTGAAGTGATTTTTTTTTTTTAACTCTGCAACTAGTGGCTCTTCTTGGCTTATAGGCCTCAAGTGAGTATTACAAGAAAGAAGTGTAAACATGACAAATGAAAATGATTATTTTTAAATCTAACTTAAAAAGCATAGATACCTGTAGTTCTACTAAAAGATTGTAAAATCTGGGGACTCAGATTTAACTTGAAGCAGCGTTCAGCTGTTACGGTAATTCAGTAGTACGTACGTATCATGAAGTGGTCATGGTGGAAGAATCTTTTGTGTATAACGTGTGGTTAGATAACCATTATAAGAACAGGCTTTGTGCTTTTATCCCCTGTAACTTTGAAGCACTCTTTTTATTTTAAAGACTACAAGAAAGTATGATGTGTATTGAGATTACTTTTTTCCATTTCAGCCACCATCTGTTAAACTTCTAGTGTGACTAAAACTGGAAGTTTATTTTTCCTTTCTGAGGCCAAGAGCATAGTGCTTGGGGAATACTTTAATAGCTACTTCCTGAAGTTAAGCTAATAAAAAAACTTAGATCTTGTTTATTGTTACTTAATTTTATGGTTTAAGTGAAAGATTCCAGAATTATAGTTAAGTATATTAAATGAAAGTTACATAATGAAGCTTCTTTTGAAGCTTAAATACCTTTGGAATTTGAAGTAACAATGAATTTGAGCTCAAAAAAGCATACCTTCTTTCTTAAGGAAGGAAATCTCCACATTTTAATCATTAAATATAATTAAATATGAAAACTATTTGGAATTGAAAGGTCAAATGAATTAAATTTCATAACACATAGCAAGAGAAATTTGATTAAAGCTAGGTTGTTACATGTTAAGATAACAGTTTTAATGACTTCTTTGATTGAACCATGTACTTTACATTCTCATTTCAGGGGCCTTCTTTTCCTCCATTGTCTGAGTATGCTCCACCACCGAATCCAAACTCTGACCATCTAGTGGCTGCTAATCCATTTGATGACAACTATAATACTATTTCCTATAAACCACTACCTTCATCAAATCCGTATCTTGGCCCTGGTTATCCTGGCTTTGGAGGCTATAGCACATTCAGAATGCCACCTCACGTACCTCCGAGAATGTCTTCCCCATACTGTGGTCCTTACTCACTCAGGAATCAGCCACACCCATTTCCTCAGAATCCTTTGGGCATGGGTTTTAATCGACCTCATGCTTTTAACTTTGGGCCACATGATAATTCTGGCTTTGGAAATCCATCCTATAATAATGCACTAAGTCAGAATGTTAATATACCTAATCAACATTTTCGACAAAATCCTGCTGAAAACTTCAATCAGATTCCTCCACAGAATGCTAACCAAGTATCTAACCCTGACCTGTCATCTAACTTTGTCCCTGGAAGTAATGCAAATTTTACTTCTCCATTAGAATCTAATCATTCTTTTATTCCTCCCCCAAACACTTTCAGTCAAGCAAAAGCACCACCCCCAAAACAAGACTTTAGTCAAGGAGCAACCAAAAACACTAATCAAAATTCCTCTGCTCATCCGCCTCACTTAAATATGGATGACACAGTGAATCAGAGTAATATTGAATTAAAAAATGTTAATCGAAATAATGCAGTAAATCAAGAGAATAGCCGTTCGAGTACCACAGAAGCTACAAATAACAGCCATGCAAATGGGACACAGAATAAGCCGCGACAACCTAGAGGTGCCCCAGATACCTGCACCACTGAAAAAAGCAATAAATCCTCTCTTCACCCAAGCCGTCATGGCCATTCTTCTTCTGACCCAGTGTATCCTTGTGGAATTTGTACAAATGAAGTGAATGATGATCAGGATGCCATCTTGTGTGAAGCCTCTTGTCAGAAATGGTTTCATCGGATCTGCACTGGAATGACTGAAACCGCTTATGGCCTCCTTACTGCAGAGGCCTCAGCAGTGTGGGGCTGTGACACCTGCATGGCTGACAAGGATGTCCAGTTGATGCGTACCCGAGAGACTTTTGGTCCACCTGCAGTGGGCAGTGATGCTTAATCACCGGCATTAACTAAAGGGTCCCCTCCCCCCTCGTGTCTTACAGAGGTTCAGTGACACAGGGTTTTAATGTTTTACATTATTTTTTTAAATGCACACACAAAAAGATTACCTTTTAGTTTTTGTTAATATTCTAATTCATTACCAGTGCAAATTGTGTGTTGTCTTTGTTTGCTATCTTAAACGAGAATAATGTATATGGGGTGCTTTAGAAAATACTATACTAATGTTAGTTGTTGTTGTTAATCATAAACATAAAAAAGCCTCTTGAAGCTTCAAAATAATATATAGCAAATGTAGGCAAGTTTTGACTTTTAAAAGTTAGAATCATTGAAAAATTACATTTGGAGAGCTGAATTTTGGTAATATTAAATGGTTCAAAAGTTTTTCAAGGATCTACTTGACATGTTTTCAGGAAAAAATATATGTTGCTATAAAATGGAAGAAAGCATACATTTTAATGGATGTTTTAAAAAATAATAGAGTATGTTACCAGATTTTTTCCCACTAGGGTCCTTGAAATTAGTGACTTTCCTATTTTCAGGTCAATCTTTTCAAGATATCTGCTTATACAGAGATGAGGCAGATGTTAGCAGATAGTAGATGCTCAGTAAGTATTTGTTAATTAAGTTGTGGATTGTACCACATGAAATTGCTAATATTAGATCAGTTGAAAAAGGACTGCAGTTAGTAGAGTTGAAGTGAAGTATGTTTCTAGTTGTGGTGTTTAGAATTACAATAGTATTATGCTCTTCATTCAGTTTCCTTTGATTATTGAGTTGTTTTGTTATTGTTTTCCAGAGAAATAAATAAATAATATCCTCCGAAGAATTGCGAATACTTCTTTTAATATGATTTCAAGCCAGGACATATTGCAAATGACGTAGGTGGAAACATCAAGTTGGCCTTAGAAGGCTCAGCTGGTGAAAGAACTGCTCAGTGGTGGTTTGAAAAATCTCGTTCTGGGGATCTGGATTCAAAGACAAGCCTCGGGGGAGATCAGAATCCATTTTGAGCAAAGACTAATTAAGAGCCGGGGTGAAAGCTAACTTACAAACAACAGTTTCAAGGCCTTGAAGTAGGTAGGAGTTTCTGTTGTGACTGTGGAAAGTGTAAAGACGGACCCAAGAACATCCTCCTGGGCGATGATCAAGAACGGAGACAGATATACTCATTGAGATTTAAATCAGTGGAAACCTATTTTTAGAGCGGATCATGACCTGTGACCAAAAAACAAAGCCACACACACACACACACACATACACACACACACTAACACCACAAGATAACTGTTTGACGATTGATAGCAATTCATACAATGGTTGGATGTTGGTTAAGCTCCCAAACTTGCACCATCATTATCATTGTGACCAAAAAAGTTCTGAAGGCTACGTGGTGATCTGCAAAAGAATAATTAATTACTACTGTTTAAACCCTAGTGAAGCAGCAGCAGCAGCAGCAGCAGTGTATCGCCAAGAAATTAAAATTGTGCGTGAAACTCTTAATTAAAAAACATCCTTTGGTTAATAAACATGAGCCTACACTTTTACATGACGGCACTTGACCTCACATGCCACAAGCCACTAAAGCAAAGTTAATTGAATTGGGATATTAAATTTTGTCATATCCATTATAGTCACCAGACCTTTACCCAGCAAACTACCATCTTTTTCATCATTTGAAGCTTTTTTTAAGAAACAACATGTTCTCCAATTAAGAAACAGTAATTGGAGGGATATGAAAAACATATATAGCTGAAGAGATGACAAATTTTATAAAAATGAAATATTTAATATCCTACTAGAAGAAAACTATTAATGCTCATGATGCATATTTTGATTGAATAAAACTTATTTTTTTAAATAGTGTTTTAATTTTGACCTACAAAAACAGCAATTTCATATGGTACAAGGTAGTAGAAGGTTTCCTCCATTTACCTGTGACTAGTTAGAGGTGAGTACAAAATATTTTCAATATAGTTGTAAATTATATATCTTTACATTCTTAGGAAATGAAATGATATAAACTCTGATACTAGGTACTTCTTGGTGTGACAACTTTACCAATTGAAGCAAGTGAAAATGCAGTATTTTTGGCTGACTCTGACATTTGATGTATTTAGTAGCATTCTTGAAGATCCCATTTTGCTTCCTTTATATTAGAAATACACGATTTTCTACATGTTTGAGGACCTAGTTATATTCTTGAAATCCTAGTGAGTCTATTTTGAAGAAATGATGCCCTGCATGCTGGAAGCCCAGTCCTAGCATCAGGTCATGGTTTTTATGACAACATAGTTAAGATAGATATTGAGTAGAACCTTCCACTGTCTTCAGGAGCTAACATTTTACATAGTAATACTTGAGTTGTACTTATTGTTAAAATTGATGATGCAGAGTTTCTTAAGCTATCTGCTGCTTACAGTTTCAGTGGTGGTTTTGTGAAAGTGAAGTAACCTCTCCCAAGGTTGTCTAAAGGTACTTGGTTTGTAATGTGATTCTTTTCCATTTCCAAATAGTCATTTTTAAAAACTTACAAGTGAATTTTTATTCAAGTGTTTAGATCTTCTGAGCACCTTATTTAAGTAAGAGTCTGTAAATATTCAAAGAAAAGTCCGTGGTTGATTGACTGTGAGTCATAGGCAAACTATAATCATAGTTCGTGAATGTTTTCATGTATTCAAATTACTTTTCTTAACTAGTTCCACATTTGTCTCTATGTGACACTAAGTCAAAAGTTAGATGGTTTTTGATAGGAAAACTGATGAAGTATATAAGAATGTCCAATTTGACCCAAAGAAGGCTATTATACAAATTGATATGGCTTTGTTAGGGCAAGTGATGAGTTGCCCTAAACATTTTCAAATCTTCAGTAATGGAAAGGAAGGTTCCTAGGTAGAATAATCTTCCAGTAGCACTACACCTTTTTTTTGATGTAATCCTTTTCCTTCAGTGAAGGCCTCATCTCACTTGCACACATATACACAGAGATACACACACACACACACACACACACACACACACACACACACACAACTGAGCAGGAAAACAAGGTTTCTCCTATATTCTCAAGTTTTGTCTAAGTTCAACCTGGCTATCAGCAGTTAGGCTCACTCATGACAGCTAGATTACTGATAGTTTTAAAGCATCCGTTCCTCTCCCAGAACTTGTTTTATTCATTTTACTAGAGAATTCTTAGTCTACTTACTTGATGCTACTGGACTCACTAATGCTGAAACAGCTTAGCTTGTAAAAGAAGAAATATTCTTCAGATAGAGTGCTTAGAATTAGTTTTGTGATCGGTATTTTCCTTTGGTGTGAAATACTTTTAGAGTACTGCTATTATGATTCTTGTTATCGAAATTAGAAGATTATGTACATAAAGGGAGGTTTTCTTCTAGTGGGGCTTATTCTTCCTGGATTAACACAATATAAAGAAACATGATTTTTTTAAAGACTTCTAACTCTGCCTACTGGTAGGAAAAAAAACCTCAGTAGTGTGGGTCACCATGAATTCTGCTGACTTGAGTCATCCAAATAAGTATCAGGTGTCTTCATCTAGTGTTCTTTCAAACATGTTTGTCTTGAACATATTAAAAGTGCTAGTACTAATTGTCCAGCATACTATAGTAATTGTATTTAATAGTAAAAAAAATGTAAGTAATTTTTTTTAAGGGAGCGCTAAAGAATTTTTGGATTTTGTTTTTTTACAATGTATAGAGGTTTCATATGCATGAATGAACATTTGTGCTATTTTAAATTTTTTTTTAATAAAAAATTTGATTAAGGGCATCCAGGCTCCCAAATGTCTTTGTAAATAGTGGTTTGGAACATTATATAAAATGATTAGATTGTTAGGAAAGCTCATAAAGGCTTATTTAAACCATAAGGTAGTTAACCAATAGTATCATGCTGAGCACTCAGTTTTCTTTAGGGAACCAATCAATGTAGGAGGTAGAAACAGAGGTCTTTCCTTTTTCCTGGTGGGATTCAGGAAAGCTAAGTTTCTTGGTGTTAGTGTTTCCTAGTTCTCTTACCATCCTAAACCCTCCGGTGGAATACTATATAAGTCAACTTGCCTTCTCCCTCACTGGATGCTCTGTGCTTCAAAACTTCATCTTTCCTCCACTCAGAATTCCCATTTTTTTTCTGTGGTTATGGCTGACTAGATTTTAAGGGGAAAATGTTTTCCATCAAGATGTGAATGAAAATAGTAAAGTGGGGTTAAACTTTTTTTTAAGACTGCTTATTAGTTGAGGATGAATGTTTATCTAATAAGATTTCAGACAATATGATCACATTTTAGGCACTGTGGGAAGCAGTATTTTTTATCGAATTGGTGGATGCCTCTAGAGAGTACTTCCCAATTTCCTTTAGATTGTTGGGACTTTTTACAGCTTTCTTTCCTCAACTTTTGAACTCAGAGGTTTTTTTCTCATTTCCAAAATTAGTAACTTCTCCTTTTTCCCTATTCTGTTTATCCAATAGAAGAGTATAGAAGTCACATCAGCATTTTTCTAACTCTTGAGAGATGGAAGTTTAGAGGTACTCCTGGAGTAGGGAGACTGAGTGTTGGTATTGACATCTCCCCAGACATACAGTCTAGGGGAAATGAAAGGTGGCTATCTCTAAGCCAGATGTCAGTTCATTAAAGGCTGCCTGTATTTCTTTGAAAATTTTTAATGAAACCCAATGGATAAGCTTCATCTTTATCATAGTTTGTCGAAATACATTACTTTCAATTATATTAAAACTTATTCTAAAGACCTGTACTTTTCTTGTTCTGTAGGTGACATAGATGATGTTGCTTGTTAGTTAAAATATCTTTTATGAAAGAAAGTCCTGCTTCTTATCATGATGTATGTGACTTAAATGACTGTTTCATATTAAAACTATTTCTTCCTTATGTACTGTTTACATATACCTCTTTTTGGGATATTAGTTCAGTACTTTTATACAAATCTTGAGTGTGTTCCACATTGGTGACATGTATTTTTGCAGTAATTTTTTGTTTTGTTCTTAGAGCATGTCTAAAGTAACACATGCACTAGTGCTGTGGTCTGTGGCAAAATTACTGTAATTCAAATTGGAAAATAAAATGTTTCCAGACTTTGTCCAACATTTATTCCTATGGCAAAGGAAATTACTATGTAATACTAATTATTTCTTATGCTGGTATGTTTAAGCTACTCTATGAAGTATGTGAAACATCAATATTTATGGATTAGTAGATGGCCTGACGTTTTGAAATGGGAGAGGGGGTAAAATTTGGTGTTATCAATTCATAACACTCATAATACAATAAATACTTCTTAAAATTTTGATTTTCCTCTCACAGTTATAACTTACCAAGGAATTAATATCTTAATTGATTGTGCATATTAGGATTTTTTTTTAACCCTTACCATTAAAGTTACATACTAGACTTTGAACCTATTCTGATCTCTTCCAACCAAAAAAGATACCATTCGTTTTACCATAACCAAAATAAATAGAAATGCTAATCTTCATTTATTAAGAAGCTATTACTAAAAGTCCTCTGATTTACTTAGAATTTGTAACCATTGGTACAAGGACTTGAGGGGTGATTACTTTTATTAATAAATCATAATCCAGATTTTTAAAAAGTTTAATCTTGGGAAAATATTAAGCTTTATAGAGCATTTGTTTGAGAATACTATTTTAAAAGCATTCTTTGTCTTTAAAATAAGTACCCAAAAGAATTGTAATAGGTAATATTTGGCCAATGCAAATTTGTATATTTGAAATTGTATACTTGAAAGCAAAAATAAAAAGAATGCTTATGAGTGCTTAAACTGCATATCTTTTTAAAATATTCAAATTTTTAGACTTTTATCAGTTCAAACTACCCTGAATAAGATTTTACTATATTAGTGATGTATATTATAAGATAAATATTTACCTATGTTATGTTAAAGATATCTCTATACAGCATCATTTTTGGCATGAATGTTGTGTATTTTGTACATTTGATTATCACCTATTGATAAGATTGACATAGCAATAAATCCGATTCAGTTCTTGATATTTTAAAAAATGCCATATACCATACTGTGGCACAATTCCATTATATTTGATTTGAATGCCCAGTGTTTACATGGGTCTAATTTTGCGGTTAAAAATTTAGAATTACATATTAGGGATTTATTTTTTTTCCTGGTATCTTCACATACAATCTCTGAGAATTGAGTCTCTTTCTATTTAAGTCATAGAGGTTTAAAGAAGTATTAATATTAAATGATTCATGAATTGCTTTGTGGAAAAGTTTAAAGTATGAAGTGACTAGATTACCCCCAAATTGTTTATTTTCTTTGTATGGTTTTGTACAGGTTACAGTTTTCAGAGAAATAAAATTGGCTTGGTAACTAATTGAATATAGTGGATAATAGATAGTTTGTCTAAGGGCTTCCAAGGATTAAACCAAAAATTCTCAATTCTGAATTACTTTTTAATAATTGCTATTAATAGTGGTAAGCCAATTTTCCTTTTTCTTTTAAGATCTTTAATTCTTATAGTTTCCTCCTTTGGATCCCTTTCTTTCTTCCTCAAACACCATGGTAGAATTTAAGAGAGTTTAACTTACCTTCCACATTTTAGTTTTTTATTCTCAGATAAGTAGTAAGACAAGTAGAGGTTCTACTGTCAGAACAGTCCATGTTATTGTTGGCCATTGTTTCCAAGGTTCATACTAAATGTCATTTGTGCATTGTATAAAGAATGTTATTTATCAGTATTTAGACCTACTCTTAGTAGAAATTATGTATGGCAGGCTTTCTTGAACAATATGTATTGTAAGTTTGTTCCTATAGTGTTATGCCTCAGATTCTTTTTAAATAAAGCTAGTTTTTAAAGAGAAAAATAACTGTTTTTTTAAGTGCTTGATTTTCAACAGGACAATCTTAGGTTATAGGTATGACAGTCTTGACTTTGGGTAGGAAATGTTCCAGGAAACATTTACCAGAGCAATAGCCTACGATTTACGAGGAATTAATTTTATACTGAGGACCAAACCATTATTTTTGGACAGGCCTAGTTATGTGCATTCTTCCCCCTCCCCCCATGAAGTTTATACATAACACTGAGTCCTGAGTTTCCCATTAAAAATCTGAGCATAACCTGTCTGTCTTGATTTTAACAGATTAGGACTTCAGTTCTGTTAACAGAAAATTAATTGGAGATGAGTTCTACAACCTCAGCAGCTTAACAATCTGAAACGGAGACACCACTGTAGCAATATTAAGAACAAACTTGCCTGAATGATAAGATCATGTTTACAAAAGACGTCTAAAACTTGTTGGAAATAACCATTAGCTGTCTAGAGTCTTACATGGAAAGATGCATGTGAATGTGTTGATGCAACTTGGCATAAGAGGTAATAAAAATAACAATAAGATAAAACTACATCAAGATAAAATTTGAATGCGTGAATGTTCTATTTAAATATATGGAAGGGGATGCCTGGGTGGCTCATTCGATTAAGCATCCGACTCAGGCTTAGCTCAGGTCTTTTTGCTTATTTGGTTTGTTTTTGTTTTTGTTTTTAAGTAGATCCCATGCCTAGCATGGAGCCCAGTGTGGGCCCTGACTTCATGACCCCGAGATCACGACCTGAGCTGAGATTAAGAGTTTGATGGTTAAATGACTGAGCCACCCGGGCAACCCTCACCTCTGGTCTTGATCTTGGGGTTGTGAGTTCTAGCCCCGTGTTGGGCTCCATCTGGGAGTGGGACCTACTTTAAAAATCAGTCTGTTAATTAAGAATTAATTAATGGGAGAATGGGGCACCTAGCTGGCTCAATCAAGAATGTGGGGCTCTTGATCTTGGGGTGGTGAGTTTGAGCCCCATGTTGGGTGCAGAGAGTATTTAAACAAAATCTTAAAAATTTTAAAAAATAAATACATAGAATAAAAATAAAATAAAAATGTTTATTTTACCTGCTGTAGAAGAAAGCCGTACGGAGACTTCAGATCAAATAACATCTTGAGTGATTGCTGTAAAGCACTCCCTCTGTTCCAAACATAGTATGATAATTATAAAAAGAGAAAATTGAGTTCAAAATAAAAAAAATATACCCAAGGGCAAGAAACAAAGGAAGAAACCATGAACCATGCTGAAGCAGCAGCCTGCCCAACTCTAGGTCCAGAGCAGAAGTTCTAATCTCTCTCTCTCTCTCCCTCTCTCTCTACCTCTGGCAGGGTAATAAGATCTAAAAGTGCTACTACATTTCAAAACTTGTGAGATGTGATAACAGTACTAGAAGAGAAATGTATACCTTTAGATAATTTTTAAGCCCAAATTTAATGAACTAATCATTGATCTCAAGAGGATAAGAAAATAAAAAAAATCCTAAGGAAAGTAGAAGGAAGAAAATAATAAGAAATAGGAAATAAAAAAATAGGAGAGGAATAATAAAGCCACAAACAGGTTATTTAAAAGATTAATAAAATCAATGATCCTCTGATGAAATGGATTTTTTTAATAGCAGAAATAACAGGAATGAAAAGGGGGACCAGAACAGCACTGCTTTGGGCGAAGGGCCAAGCTAGGATTCCTCTCCCCTGCCGCACCACTTGCGAAGGAGACTAAGCAGCAAAGCCTATCTCCAGATGATATGTGGGGCTCCAGCTCATATGGGAAGACGTGGGCCCAAGGTGGGCAGAAGTGTACAGTGCAATTTGCTAAGTTGGTGACTGGCATCACCAAAGACACCAGTTATCACCAAAGAATTGAAGCAGTGAATCAGCATATAACACTTGGCTGAAGCAGGGTTTCTAGGACACAACTTGGAGGGAACTTAAAACTGCTAGAAAGGATGAACCCAGAGGAAAGGAAGAAAAATAAAATGTAAGAAAAAAACCACTGCAAATCAAAATTTCAAATATGTGAAGAAACCTAATGATAAGACAGTTAACCAACACCTTTTGAAATTGCAATCCACCCAAGATGAAAATAATAGAATAGCCCGAAAAGGACTTTGAGAGAAGTATGTTTTGGGATCCTGAAAGGCAAACTAAAGAATAAAAAAGTTACAAAATTTGGTAAGTAAGCATTTATTCATTTATTCAACATTTATTGTTTTTTATGTGTCAGGCAATGTTCTGGATGCTAAAGTATAGCAGTAAATCAAACAGACAAAAATTACCACTCTCAGGAGATTGTTATTCTAGAAAGAATAAGTGCTACCCACAAATAAAAAAGGGAATGCGTTAGAGAATGCTGAACCTGGTAGGGCAAGAGGTGCAAATTCTTAATTTTTAATAGCTCCTTGAAGAAGTAAGGGATACTGTCATACAGATAACTGGGGAAGAAAATTCCAGGCACAGATAACAGTAGGTACAGTGATCCTGTGGAAAGAGCCTGCTCGGCACATTTTATATATTTCAAGGAGGCCTGTGTGTCTGGAATGGAGTAAACAGCCTTTGGATCGGGCTCTGAGCTCAGCCAGGAGTCTGCCTGAAGATTCTCTCCCTCTGCCCCTCCCCTGCTTGCCCATGTGTGTATGTTCTTCCTGTCTCTCTCTCTCTCTCTCTCTTTCAATAAATAATCTTAAAAAAAAAAAAGGAGTTGTTACAGAAGAGTTTCAGGAGAGAAGGATCATTCTGACTGCTGTGTTGAAAGTAGGGAGTTGAAGGAAGAGGACTCGTTAGGAAACTACTATAGTAATCCGTGTGAGAGATGATGTGACTAGAACCACAGAGATAACAGTAGAGGAAGTGAAATGTGGATTTTGTTTCATCTTGGTTCTCGCAAAATAACTGTAAAAACACAACTGAGGAGATGTGACTATGAACTTGGCTTCTGTGACAATCATAATTATTTTAATTCTGTTACAATAATGACATTGTGTTTTTGTAATAAAATACCTATATTTAGAAAGATGAAATACTTAATCCTTCTATTTGCTTTAAAATAGTCAAGAGGGGAGAAACGGAGCCCCCCGAATCAGTAAAGATGTAGAAGATTTAACATGATTTTCGGATGTGGCCTAATGATCACATACAGAAGGATGTTCAAGTGGTAGTGAAGGCATATTAGTTCCTTATCTCATTCAAGACATATAGAAAGATACTGGATAATT
>CM053609.1:38725905-38780800 GCA_028646535.1 Procyon lotor | reverse complement strand
GCAAGCTGGTACAGCCATTCTGGAAAACAGTATGGAGGTTCCTCAAAAAATTGAAAATAGAGCTACCCTATGACCCAGCAATCGCACTACTGGGTATTTACCATAAAGATAAAAATGTAGTGATCCGAAGGGGTACGTGCACCCGAATGTTTATAGCAGCAATGTCCACAATAGCCAAACTATGGCAAGAACCTAGATGTCCATCAACAGATGAATGGATAAAGAAGATGTGGTGTACATATATACAATGGAATACAATGCAGCCATCTAGAGAAACGAAATCTGGCCATTTGCAATGACATGGATGGAACTAGAGGGTATTATGCTAAGCGAAATAAGTCAGTCAGAGAAAGACAATTACCATATGATCTCTTGGATATGAAGAATCTGAGAGGCAGGGCAGGGGGTTGTACGGGGGTTGGGGGAGGGAAATGAAACAAGATGGGATCCGGAATAAGACAAACCATAAGAGACTCCTAAACTCAGGAATCAAACTGAGGGTGGCTGGGGGTTGGGGAGGTAGGGATAGGGTGGCTGGGTTATGGACATTGGGGAGGGTATGTGCTATGGTAAGTGTTGTGAAATGTGTAAGCCTGATGATTCACAGACATGTACCTTGGGGCAAATAATACATTTTATGTTAATTAAAAAAAAAAAGGAAAAAGAAATCTGAGTTTAAACTCCAAGAGGCCCCTCCTGTGGATTTTTATCCTCTAATAATTCCAACTTCTTTCCTGTGGCCTTAGGAATGGTAGCTGCTTTCCATAGTCAACACTTCTGTAAAAATTTTAATATCCTATTTTGCCACTTCAGTTTAATGTCAGTTAACAATACCTTTTATTAAATTTTTTATTAAAAGTAACTGGTTTTGGTTACAGTATGTAACTTTTGGTTACAAAAGTATGGTTTCTATCTCCTGACTAGACCCTGAATGATACATATCTCAAGTGCCACCAGCCAGAAACTATCATTACTAATAAGTTGACATCATATCATTCCAGACATCTAGCTTATTACCTACATACCTACTTCTCCCTCTGTGAATATAGAGCAATAGTAATAACTTTACAAAGGATACATTTTTAAATAAAAGCATTAAATTTTACTTTTATAATGTAATAAAGGCAAAAAGAAATGAATTAAACCACAGAATATGTTAAATATTTCTCTACCATAAGAGAAATTTTTGGAAAGAATTCTCTAAGTCTTAAAAGAGATCAAGGAAAATATTAAGTTGGAAAACGTATATGTTTTCTTTTCTCAATTTTAGATAGCATTAACTGAACTTTTGAATGTTTAAGATAATATGGTATCACATCTTATTCTACTTTTTCCATCCCATTTCCAACCATCTACTTTCTCCTATCTTTAGATTCAATTCTTTATTTCAGCTAAATTTTCTTTTATCTCATCTTTGAAAACCTTCTCTGCTCTTTGTTGAGTGCCTTTTTTGGGAGGTACTAGTTATCATTATGCTAGAGGAATTTTTAGCCCCTTATCTATTAAGAGTGGAAGAACTGAGTGAGGACTTAAATAAAGTGATAGACTATATAAAAAAGAACCAATCAGACTCACAGATTACAAAAATTGGAGGCAATCAACAGTGAATTAGAGGATGTAGAAGAATGGATCAGTAATCTAAAATATACAGTCATGGAAAGAACCCAAGATGAATAGCAAAAAGAAAAAAGAATTTAAAAAAAATGAGGATAGGTTAAAGGAGCTCTTGGACAATATCAAGTGAATAAACATTTGCATTACAGGGGTCCCCAAAGGAGAAGAAAGAGAAAAGGGGGCAAAAACTTATTTGAAGAAATAAGAGCTGAAAACTTCCCTAACCGCAGGGAAGGAAACAGACATCCCCAGGTTCAGTAATTCTAGAGTCTCAAACGAGATGAATCCAAGGAAGTCCACACAATGACATATAATAATTAAAATATCAGAGATTAAAGACAAATTTAAAAGCAGCAAGAGAAAAGAAAATGGTTATATACAAGAGAAATCCATAAGGCTATCAGCTTATTTTTTAGCAGAAACTTTGCAGGCAAGAGAGCAAGCAGCATTATCTATTTAAAGTGATGAAAGGAAAAAACCTACAATCAAGAATACTCTAGTCAGCAATATTATCATTCAGAATTGAAGGAGAGATAAAGTTTCCCAGACAAACAAATGTTAAAAGAGTTCATCACCACTAAACTAGCCTTATGAGAAATGTTTCCTCTCTAAGTGGAAAAGAAAAGGCCATAATTAAAAGTAAGAAAATTAGGGGGTGCCTGCATGGCTTAGTTGATTAAGTGTCTAACACCACAGAAATACAAGGAATTATAAGAGACTACCTTAAAAAATTATATGCAACAAGCTTGACAACCTAGAAGAAATGGTTAAAAAACAACTAATCTTCCAACAAGATCAATTATTAGCAATGAAATTGAATTGGTAATAAAAAAAAAAAAACTTCCAAAAAACAAAAGCTCAGGACCAGATGGATTCACAGGTGAGTTCTACCAAAGAAGAGTTAACATCTATTCTCCTCAAACTATTCCAAAAAATAGAAGGAAAATTTCCAAACACATTCTACAAGGCGTACATGATCCCGATACCAAAACCGAACACAATATGAAAAAAACAAAACATTACAAACATGTCACCAATGAATACAGATGCAGAATATTAGCAAATCACATTCAATAATACATTAAAAGGATCATTTACCACTATCAAGTGGGATTTGTTCTGGGGATGCAAGAATGGTTCAACATCTGCAAAGCAATCAATATGATATACCACACTAACAAAATGAAGAGTAAAAACCATATGATTATCTCAATAGATATAGAAAAAGGATTTGACAGAATTCAACACCTTTTCATGATATAAAACTTCAAAAACTGAGTTTAGAGGGAACATACCTCAACATAATAAAGGTCGTATATAACAAACCCAAAGTTAATATCATACTCAATGGTGAAAAACTGAGAGTTTTACCTCTAAGATCAGGAAAAAGATAAGGATGTCTACTCTCACTGCTTTTATTTAACCCACTACAGGACATTCTAGCCACAGCAGGCAGACAAGAAAAAGAAATAAAAGGCATTCAGATTGCTAAGGAAGAAGTTAAACCATCACTATTTGCAGATAACATGTGATACTATACATGGAAAACCTTAGAGACTCCAGCAAAAAAACTATTAGAAACAATAAAAGAATTCAGTAGAGTTGCAGGATACAAAATTAATACTCAGAAATCAGCTGTGTTCCTCTACACTAATAACGAAGTAGCAGAAAAATGAAGAAAACCACCAAACAACAAAAATGAAAACGATAATTCCATTTACAACTGTACCAAAAAGAATAAAATACCATGTGCCTTGGTGGCTCAGTCACTAAGCAGCTGCCTTCAACTCAGGTCATGATCCCAGCATCCTGGCATCAAGCCCCACACCCAGCTCCCTGCTTGGAGGGAAGCCTGCTTTTCCCTAACCCACTCCCCCTGCTTGTGTTCCCTCCCTCGCTGTGTTTCTCTCTGTCAAATAAATAAAATCTTAAAAAAAAGAATAAAATGCCAGGAATAAATTTAACCAAGGAGGTGAAAGACGTTTACTCTGAAAATTATAAAACACTGTTGAAAAAACTGAAGATAGCACAAATGAGCATAGAAAGATACTCATGCTCATGGATGGAAGACTTAATATTGTTACAATGTCCATACTACCTAAAGCAACCAACAGATTAAATGCAATCCCTATCAAAATACCAATAAGATTTTTCAGAGGACTAGAACAAATAATCCCAAATTTGTATGGAACAACGAAACAGCCTAAACAGCCAAAATAACCTTGAATAAGGAAAACAAAGCTGGAGGTATCAAAATGCCAGATTTTAAGCTACACTACAATAGCTATAGTAATCAAACAGTATGGTACTGGCACTAAAACAGACACAAAGATCAACAGAACAGAACAGAGCTTAGAAATAAACCCACGCTAATATGGCCAATTATGCAAAAGGGGCAAGAACATGTAATGGTGAAAAAACAGTCTCTTCAAGGACTGCCTGGGTGGCTCAGTTGGTTGAGCGTGAGCCTCTTGATTTTAGCCCAGGTCATGATCTCAGGACTGTGGGATCAAGTCCTGTGTTGGGCTCCACACTTGGCAGAGAGTTTGCCTGAGATTCTCTCCCTCTTCTTCTCTCTGCCACCCCTCTCCCCGCTCACACTCTTTCTCTCAAATAAATAAGTAAATCTTTTTTTAAAAATACTCTTGTCAATAAATGGTACTGGGAAAACTAAACAAGCACATGAAAACTAATGAAATGGGGCAACTTTCTCACACCATACACAAAACAAACTTAAAATGGACTAAGACTTAAATGTGAAACCTGAAACCACAAAACTCCTAGAAGAAAATAGACAGCAATTTCTCTGACATCAACATTTCTCTAGATATGCCTCCTAAGGCAAGGGAAACAAAAGCAAAAATAAACTATTGGGACTACACCAAAATAAAAAAGTTGATGGTAGGAAACCATCAACCAAAGTAAAAGATAACCTACTAAATGGGAGGAGATACTCACGGGTGACGTATCTCATAAGGGCTTAGTATCATATCAAGAACTTAAACAACTCAATAAAAAAACCCAGAGAAGCTGATTTAAAAATGGACAGAAGACATGAACATTTTTCCAAAGGAGACATACATATGGCCAACAGACATATGAAAAGATGCTCTATATCACTACTCATCGGGGAAATGCACATCAAAACCACAATGAGATATCACCTTACACCTGTCAGGATGGTTAGTATCAAAGAGACAAGAAATAAGTGTTGACAGGGATTTGGAGAAAGAGGAACACTTAGGTTCTGCTGGTGGTAATGCAAACTGTTGCAGCCACTGTGGAAAATGCTATGGAAGTTTCCTAAAAATTTAAAAATAGAAATACCATATAATCCATTAATTTCACTATTGGGTGTTTACTCAAAGAAAACAAAAACACTAATTTGAAGGGGCGTCTGGGCGGCTCCGTGGGTTAAAGCCTCTGCCTTTGGCTCAGGTCATGATCTCAGGGTCCTGGGATGTGGCCCTGCATTGGGCTCTCTGCTCAGCAGGGAGCCTGCTTCCCTCTCTCTCTCTCTCTCTGCCTGCTTGTGATCTCTCTCTCTGTCAAATAAATAAATAAATCTTAAAAAAAAAAAACACCACTAATTTGAAAAAATATATGCACCCCTATGTTTATTGCAGCATTATTTACAATAGCCAAGATACAGAAGCAACCTAAGTGTCCACTGCTGGCTGAATGCATACAGAAGACAGGACATGGCCACACACACACACACACACACACACACACACACCACTGGAGTATCACTCAGCCATAAGAAAGAATGAGATCTTGCTATTTAGGACAGCATGTGTGGACCCAGAAGGCATTGTGCAAAGTGAAATAACCCAGACAGAGAAAAGCAAATACCATGTGATTTCACTTTTATGTGGAATCTAAAAAACAAAATCAACAAGAAAAACAGAAACAGAACCATAAATACAGAGAACAAACTGGTGGTTGGCAGAGGGGAGAGGGTTGGAGGAAGGAAAAGTGGGTTAAGGAGAGTGGGAGATTCAGGCTTCCAGTTATGGAATGAGTAAGTCGGGGATAAAAAGTCAACACAGGGAATTCAGACAAGAGTATTGTAACAGCAATATATGGTGACAGATGGAAGCTATACTTGTGGTGAGAATAGTGTAATGTACAGAGTTGTCAAATTACTATGTGGTACACCTGAAACTAATGTAACACTGTGTCAACTATACTTCAATAAATTTTTTTTATATTTCATATTTTTTTCCCTTTAAAAACAGCTTTATCTCAAAAGTAGCTCAAATAAGTACGCATTCTAATTATTATGTTGATTAAATGACAGAAACCAAGTATGCGTCCCTCCCAAAATTTACGTGTTGAAAGCCTAATCTTCAATTTGATGGTACTTGGGGAGGGGCAGTGGGAGGTGACCAGACCCTGCCCTCATGAATGGAATTAGTGTCCTTATAAAACAGACCTGGGAGAGTTCCTCTGGCCCTTCCACATGTTGCAACACAAGAAGACTACCCAGGAAGTAGGTCCTCACCAGATACAAGATCTGCTGGCACCTTGAACTTGGACTTCCTAGCCTCTAGAATTGTGCCAAATAAACTGCTATTGTTTATCAGCCACCTAGTGTATGGTATTCTGTTATAGCAGCCTGAACTGACTAGGAGGTGCTGAACTATACTGCCTGGCACACAGTGGACCCTCAAATATTAGGTTTTCATTTTGCTTTCCTGTCAACTAAACTATATCATAATCTCACTTCACTTCAGTTTCTATAGTATTTAACGCCCTATCAAAAGATCTAGTATCAAACACTGTCAACACATTCCATGGACAAATATCAGTTTTTCATAATAGCACAGAAGTCTAGGATATAACGTCAGTTTATTCTATCATTTCCTATGGATGTGAAATCTTAGCTAACAGCTTTGCCTTCACCTGAAACAAGTACTTCTGTAACACCGGTCTCTACCATTGAAAGGCAATATTATGAATTAATATGTCAATACAGCATTATAAGAAATGGCCTTATATGATTGAAATGAAAATGCCATTATACTCTTTTAGAATGCAAGGCAGAAAATGTCTGTCTGCGATGTGATGCTCAGAACCTAGATCAATCTGGGCATGTAATAAACATTAAATTCTGAAAACCCTCGACATCTGTGATTTAAGTTTCCAAATATTTGTGGTTCTTGTACCAGCTGTTCTCCCCAGACTAATGATCTTTTTATTACTGAGGTGTATGAGGTTTAAAGTTGCTAACAAACGTAAAACTTAGAGGAGGGTGGGTGGATAGCAGTCATGTGTGAAGCTGACTCTCTCTATATAATAAGGCCTCTAATAATAAACTTATTTTATGAACAAAGTCAACCAAGTTTTTAAAAAAAACTTCAGAAATAAAGGAGAAAAAACTGCGAATATTCACAAAAATCACCTTTCTGTGTACCTTTCTGTCTCAGCAAAATTGTGAAATATTAGGGGTTTCTGCTTTTATAATTTTTTTCTGGTTCATTGTCTTTTCCATAAAGGGAGAGAACCTTTATTTCTGTTACATTCATTTCCACTTCCAATCAAAATAAGAAAAAATATGCTATCTTTTAGTTATTAATTGATTAAATATAACTAAAAGTGAATGTTGGTCACATTACTTGTTATATTTTAGAATGTGTATTTTAGAATGTATATTCTATTTCTGATTTTAAAAGTAAACAAATAAAAGTAAAAGTAAACAAATTAAAATAGTCACTGTTTTAAGTGCTTTATATATATTAACACATTTAATCCTTTAAAGAACTCTATGAGATAAATACAAGTATTATTCTCATTTTGCATGAGGAAACTGATGTACAGAGAAGTTAAATAACTTGCCAAGAACCACACAGATAGTAAACAGTAAAAATGGGATAAGAACCCAGCAGTGGGGCTCCAGAGACAAATGCCGTACTATTTCTCGACATTACTATTAACAGGTCTATAGAGACTGGGAATAGGAAAGGAGACCTGAAATCACTCTTGACCATACATTAGGGATGCCTGGAAGGTAAAGATGACTTAAACCCCTTAAGTTGCCTGGAAAAAGGCTGTTAGAAGAGAGAATTGTATAATCTTTCCAAGAGATAACTCCTCCCCACCTCTGGGGAAAGCAAACCAGGAAGACTAAATTACCTAAGCTATTCAAACCTCTTTGTTAACATTCATCAAATTAGATTTCAGAAATATCTGTTGAGTTTATTTAAGTACAGAAATAAAAATAATAATTCCTCCCTATAAGGATCCCATAATCTAGAGAAAACAATTTTTTTCTTTCTTTTTTTTTGAACTCTTAAATTTAATGCAATAAATATTATGATAGACATGAGCACAGGATGTTGAGGGAACATAAGGATGTCCCAATCTAATTTTGACTAAGGGAAGAGTATCAGGAAAGACATCCTGGGAGGTTTCAACAAAGCTGAAGATATGAGGATGAGTATCCTAAAAAACGTGGGGGAAAAAAGAGGGCAAGCCTCAAAGAAGGAACAGAATGTACAAGAAAGGCTTAAAGAAAAGAGAAACCATGAGAACTTCTAGAAAGGAAACGTGATTATCTCAGATCTGGACAGGAGAATGTTTTCTGGAATATGAAGGATAGAGAACTAAGGGGTAGGCCTGGACTAAGTAAAAAAAAAGAGCCAATATAAGAAGGTTGGATTTTTATCCAAAGATAATGGAGAACAACTAAAGAATTTTACCAAAAAAATGAGTAACATGACTGAATTGTGTTTTGGAGCACACTGGCAATAGGACACAGTAACTAAGACTTTCAGGCCTAGAGTTTAGCTCTAGTTTTGTCACAAGCTGGGTAAACTTGAATGTTATTTAACCACATAGTACTTGAACTCTCTGACCAGCAGTTAGTCAACTGTAAACCTAGAATGATAATAACATCTAACTCAAAGGGTTCTTTAGAGGATTAAACAAAACATCCATTTAAAAACAATTAAACTGCTTGGTAAGTACTCAACAGATAGTAGTTATTTATCACCGACAGTAGCAATGTGGAAAATGGATGAAGAGGGACAAAACAGGAGGCCAGGAAACCAGTGAGAGGCCTATGATAATTAAAAAAAAAAAAAAAGTTTAAACTAAAGAAGTGGTTATAGAAAAGTCAAGGAGATGGTGGATTCAAAATGTAGTAAGGAGACAGCTATTCTAGGACTTTGGGAAAATGATGGGTGAGAGTGGAAGATGGGTTTGAGTCACTGGATAAATAATGTTCACCAAGATAGGGAATGCGGAAGAAAGAGCACACTGGACATCTCACAGATAAATACGTTTCAATCAACAGGCTAACAACAAAATTCATTTATCTGTCCCTTATAAATCCTCTCTTCCTTTTACACTTCTGTGACACTCTTCTCTTTCTTTCAGTTTTTCTCTTCCACCTCTCGGGCTACTCTTTCATGTTCTGCTTTCCAGAGTCCTCTTCTCCCCTCTGTCTTCTAAATACTAGCGTTCCCAAAGTTGCTTTTCTCAATGCTTTTCTCTTTCCATTTTTCACTCTCCCGAGTGAGCCACTTACTCCCAAGGCATCAATTAGTATTCACTTGTTTACTAGTAACTTCCAGATCTCTATTTCTGGCTCAGCCCACTTTCCTCAGTTCCAAACCATGTATATCCATTATGCACACTGAAACATCTCAGGGGGATATTCATGTAATGTGCGGAAAATCAAACTACTTTCCTGATAATCTGTCTAGCCTTTATATGTACCAATTAAAAAAATAAAACAGCAAAACCCCCTAAAATCTTTCCTTTAGACTTCCATTGGCTCTTCCCCTGCACTTTAGGACTACATAAATTATGTCTTTCTCCAATCCTAATCCAAATTCTCCATACACTCACTCGACATGGCCTACATTTTTTAGTAAAGTTTACTTTTACTTCTTTTATGTTATCTCTATGCTATTATTCCATTCTAAACCACATCCCAACCTCTCCAGTGTCATGCCTAACTCTGGTTAAAAACACTTCGTCTGGAATGAATGCTCAACTTCCTTCTTCATCTCTAAATTTCTTTCTTCACTCTTTTTTTTCCTCCATGACTACCTCTTCATTTCATTTAAACCTTGATGCTATTTCCCTTCTCTCACCTGCAGAGATGTGACTTATGAGAAAGAAGCCTTTTCTGCCTCATCTCTAGCTTCCCACGTTGAGGGCTTAGCACATGGTACATATTTAAAAACATGTATTGAATGCTTTATTAATGAATTATCCTCTCTTCTGCTGCTTATCAGTTTCTCCCCTCTCAGGTTCTATAAGGCTACCAGTATGTTTGTCTTTTTTCAAAGGAAATATAAAGACACTTTCTCTTAACTCTCTCTACCTTTCCAAGCTATTGGCTATGTCTTTCTGTCTACCACCAAGCTTCTTTACATCACATCTTTATCACTCAATTTTTACTACTTGAAAAAGTGGGTTGTTTTTTTTTCCCAGAAGTGCCTTCTTAAAACCACTGCTGACGTACTAAACCTTTTTCTCATCCCCATCATCCTTGCTGCTTTTTCTACATCATTTCCACAAAGGAACACTCACTGCTTCTTAGAATACTTCGCCAGGAGGCATTCCCTGATTCCCTTAAAGATAAGTTATAGGTTCCATTATTTCCGTAGATGATCTCAGCACTTCTCATGCTGTCTGTAACTACTTATTTGTCTGCATCCTAAAGATTTTTTGAAAACAGAATTACGTCTTCTTAATATTTCTACTGTCTGGTGCTATGACTGCTCAATAAATATTTGCTGAATAAATGAATGGATGTTGTGATCCTAAGAATTCTGAGAATACTGGATAATGGGAATGTTGGTTAAAATAAGGATGACAGGTAACATTTTAAGAGAACAGTCAAAAATCAGCAGAAATATATCAATGATTTACTTCATGTATTCATTCATTCATTTGGCATATATTGCAGGCAAAGCAATGAGGGGAGAAATAGAAAGATAACCAAGATGTTGTACCTATCTTCATGGATCTTTCTTATAATCAAGGGCTGAGGGTCTGGGGATGGTAACAACTGGTAGAAAATAAGAGTAAGATACTTGGCCACTAAATAGCAATTCTGAATCTAATATCAAAATATCAGGACAAGTTTAGAAGACCACCAATCAGCTTCCTCTTGTCCACTCACCTTTTCTTTTTTTTTAATTTTTTAAAATTTTATTTATTTTTTCTATTCACCTTTTCAATCTAGGTCTACTATCAGTAGTTCTCAAACTTTAGTAGGCATAAAAAACACAGCGGATCTTGTTAAAGATGTAGAGAAATTGCCCAGAAATCCTGATTCTCTGGGCCAAGAAACCTACATTTTTAATAAATATCCCAGGGGATATGATACTTTTGGTCAACAGAGCATACTACTGTAAAGTCCTTAGTCATTTGTGTTGTCATAATTTTGCCACAGCTGAGTTCCATCTATAATACTATTTCCTTAATAATTTCTTTAAATTGAAACTGTGTGCATATATCTTAGCCTTATACTAAACAAGAGTTTTGATGACTTATATTTTTTATAATACACATGAAATAAATACATAACTATTTAAAAGTCTGTCTGCATACATCAGTGGATGGGAAACAGTTTAAGAAGCACAGCTCACAGTTTATGTTCTGCAAAGACCACATCCTGCATGCAGTCTTAGGATATAAATTACAACAAAAAGTTACAGAGCAGTCAAGTTCAGCCGAATTGTGCTTCAGAAGAGCTCATGTAGATATTCTAGTACCTTTTATAAAATAATCCCAAATGTTTTAAAAATTAATGTTATAGTCACTACAAAGTGACTTACTGTAAAAACCCCTCCTCATTTTGACTTTTTTAAAAAGTGCTTTCTTTCTTTGCCTTTTATTCTGGTACTTAACTCGCAGAATACTCTTGAGCTGACACCTAAGCCAACTACACACAGCTAAGGCATCAAACTTAAAAGCAGTAGCTGGAACAAAATATAGATCTGCGCTCTTGACCTACAATAAAATACCCATCGATTTTATTTAAAATTACATTTGATTAAGACGGATGATTGAGTTCAAAGATATAAACTTGAGAGCTCTCTTTTTTTTTTCAATCCCAAAGTAATTTATAATAATAGGCAAAATAATATGGCAAAAATATCAGAGGAATACTTTTATCTCAGAAAGGTCTATTCCTTAAAGGGTTTGGCAACTCAAAACCACAAACAGAAAAGAAAGCTGAAATAGAAAACCTATGTTGATATTAAGCCTTAAAAACAATGTTCTGTTCTAAATTATGTTTTTGCCTAAATGGCTAAAAAATCAATCTCTACCTAAATACTCAAGTGATGTCTTTTGGATACTACATTGTCACTGTGTTACAATCCATTTCTCTAGGTTTAATCTTTAGTCACATGGAACAAAATCATAGATGAATGACTGTGGTTCTTGATCTCTATATCCCTTAAGTCAATTGGAAATTTACCCTACTACTTACTGATTTATAAATCACTTTATCCTGTTTGGATGAAAGGATTATTGCAGTAGCTTCCTAACTAGATTCCCTGCCTCAGCCATTTTTCCCCACAGTCTATTCTCCACTTAGCAGCCAGAGAAACCCTGTAAAAATACAATTCTTAGGGTGCCTGGGTGGCTTAGTAGGTTAAGTGTCTGCCTTGGGCTCAGGTCATCATCTCAGGTTCCTGGAATTGAGCCCCTGCTCAGCAGGGAGTCTGTTTCTCCCCCTCTTTCTGCCCCTCCTCCCCTCATGCGCATGCACTCTCTCTGAAATAAATACAATCTTAAAAAATATATATATATGTATATATATATATATATATATATGCCTACCTCTTCTCACCTTTTCTCCTCAGCTCTCTCTTTGCTCACTCTGCTGGTTACCGTAACTTCTTTGCTGTTGCTTAAATACACTAGGCAAATTCCAGACCCAGGGCCTTTGCACTTGCTGTTCCTTTTGCTGAGACTGCTCTTCCCACACATACCCATATGGCTCTGGTCTATCACTTCCTTTGGTCCTGGCTCAAACATCATCTTCCAGATCAGTCCTCTTACACATAATCCATACTGCTCCACACCTTGCGTATTTCCTAACCACTTTACCTGCTTTATCTCCAGAGCACTTACTATCCGACAACTATACCTTTTGTTCATTATCCCTTTAGAGTGTGAACTCCTGCCAGGTGAAGACTCTCCCTGCTTTGTTCACAGTTGTACCCCAGGGCCAAGAACAGTGCACAGCACACAGTACATGTTCAATAAATATTTGCTTAATGAACACTGTTATTTCAACTTTGGGGCTTTCAGCCTTAACCCTATGTAGAGCTGAAAATAAAAGCTTGAGGATACCTCCCAAATTTCCAGCTGCTATTCGGCATCTGTTAACTTACATGCATTATCTTTTGTCTGGTACGGCGTTCCCTCCGATTTTTCTTAGATAGTAAGGCAGCAGGAAATTTCCTAACTAGTGTGCAAGGAAGAGGCACACCAATAACGTATAACATTGATTTTAGGTGATTTGATTCTTATCCATAAGCCAATAAAGAAAATGCCTTTTGAATTTATATAGTGTCGCCTCTTAAACCCAAGGAAAACAAGCTGTATATTTGTTGCCTTTGAGGGTGGGAAGGGGGCTGGGAGAGACGCGAGGCCCGGTACACCTTCCTCAAAGCGTCAACTCTTGAGCAGTCCAACTTACTTTTTTGGGGGGTGGGCATCGTTCGTGGTCTCTGCCGGGGTGGGGGGTGTTTCTTTCTCACCCTTCGAGGTGCCTATTGTGCTGTCTTGCGAAGGAGCTAAGGTGGGAAAGGAGCGGGGTACGGAGGGATGCTGAGCGCGGCTTCAACTGCCGCCTAACACAAAGTCGGAGGCGAGGGCTCCGCGCGGGCGTCTGGAGCGAGCGGGCTCCGGGGCCGCGCGCCTCGAACCGCAGCCTCGGCCCCGGGGCGCAGGCGGGACGCGCGGGCTGCGCGGAGTTAGGCCCGGACAGAGCCCCGTGGCCTCCCAGCGGCCGGGCACGCGCCCCCCGCGCACCCCACTCACCCCGAATCCCCCAATCCCGTGCCCTGCCCGGTTACCTCGAACTCTCTTCAGCGAAATGGGATCCTTCTCCTGTTCTGCTGACATTACAGACCGCAAAGCATGACTCCCCCCCAGGCCGCGGGAATTCGGTCTCTTTGATGCTGCGGCGGCGGCTCCTCCTCCTCGCGGGGCCGCTGCGGCTGCGAGGCGAGCCTCCGAGCCGAGACGCGGCCGAGGGCGGCGGGGACGCGGGCCGACTTTGCAAAGTTTGGGAGGAAGACGAGGCCTCGGGGCGGCCGGGCGGAGTGCGGGGGCCGGCCGGGCTCAGCGGCGGCGGCCGGGAGCGCGGCCTGGGGGCGGCCCCCCGCCCGGGGCCGGCATGTGCGGAGGACGAGTGCGCCGCCGCCGCCGCCTCCTCCCACTCCTTCTTCTTCTTCGCCGCCGCCGCCGCCTCGGGAGCCGCTGACAGGGGAGGCAGGAGGCGGGCGGCCGGGCCCTGGCGGCGCACTCACAGCGCCCTCTGAGGAGGAGGTCTGCGCTCTCGCCGCTCCCGAGTCGCAGACACAAAAGCCCCCAGCCTGGAGCCGCCTGCAAAACCCGCTCTGGGGCGGGCGAGGGACGTGGCGCGGCCCCGCGGCTTCCCCGCCCTGAGCTCCCCAGCCCCGCGCGGGGACGGACTTCGGGGGGCGGGGGCCGCTGCCTGGTCCCGCGGCGCCTGCCGCCGCCGCCGTCTCGCGCTCCGCCTCGGCCCAGCCCCCACGGCCCGCGCGCGCCTCTCGCTCCGCGCCGGGACTCGCGGGCCCGCGGCCCTCGCAGCCGGGGCGGGCAGTCGCGCGCCGAGGGGCCGCCCCGCCCAGCCCCGCGCCCGGCCTCCCCCGCCGCCCGCCAGGCCTGAGGACGTTCCGCTCTGCGGCCGGCCCGGCCCGGCCGCGCTCCTGCGAGGAAATGGCATCTCCGAACTTCGTCGGAGGCCACAACAGGCATCTTGGCCTCGCAGCCAGGGATCTGAAAGAGGAACGTAGGAGCCGAGAAAACTTTGTAAGCGGGAGCTGGAGAGTTCTCGGCCGGCACACGGAGATCCACCTTCCCAGGCTCCTGTGGTCTGGACACCTGTTTGTTGAATGCCCCAACTTCAAGTTTGAATGACTCTCCAAGAAGGAGCGATGAAGAATTTAATACAAGGAAGGAGGATGGGTGGGAGCGGTGAGAAGACTGGACCTGATTTAGACGTTATATTTTAGGAGAAGGAACCCCAGTGTGATTTGTATATTGGCTTTGATCACTGATTCACAGCCATCAGTTGGGCTGTGTGACCTGAGGCAGCCTGGGTGACCTCTCTGAGTCTCAGACTGAACGATCTTTAAAAGGCAGTGGGACTGCGTCTCCGAGGTCTTTTCCAGTTCTGACATTCTTCGACTTACTTTTACAAAACTTGTCCCTATTTGTTGTTAGGTTTTCTAGTAATCCTACTAAAGAGAATCTATAGGTGCAGGCTCTAATCTTCCATCAGGTGAGACACCGGGCTTATTTTGATGTTAGAATCACTGAAAAACATTCATTAATCACATGAGGACTAACTCCAAAAGGAGTCTCATCCCTCCCGAGACAAGAATCAAAACCCACTCAACTACATACACATGCAGTATCAGAAAGAACAGAAGTAAACATGAGGCCAATGGATAGTCTTAGCAACTACATAGCAGATAAGCACCGTAGCCTCAGAATCAGCTTTGAAAGGATAGAGTATGTCCAGAGGACAAATTTTACCCTTTCTCTAGTGCGTTTTGAGAAAATTTCTCATTTGAAGACCCAGACTAGTATAGGCTGGGGAAAATTTTGCACAGGAGGCACATATAAAGAGAAGCCCATCCTCCTCCCCACCCCCAGCAACTAGAATGTAAGCTCCACGCAGGCAGGAATTTTATCCAGTTCACTGCTATATCTTCTGGTACCTAAAAATGACTGGCAAGTATTCGAAATTTTTTGTTGCTGTTGAATGAATACATGAATAAACACTGGAAGTGGCCCTGGGATGACAGGATTAACAAGAGTTTTGTTGAGTGTGATAAAGCCTAAGCTAATTCTATGATAAAGCAAATTGGGTCTTACACTATACCCAATTTGGGTATACGGTTGTTGAGATTTACTTTGGAAATATCAGTCATTATGGAAATGTCATTTTCTTTATATAAACCTAGTGCAAGAGTGGTTGAACAAAATCATTGCTAAAAGATTTTGACTTCTTTATTGTAATTCCCTAAAGCTAGAGACTCAGAAATAATATGTAAATCAAGAGAAACTAATTGGCCTCTTTTTAATGATTCATCAAGAATAAAAAGACCATTTTACCCAGCGATGGATTTTTAGATCAATTTGACTTCCAAATTCTGACTGCTTACTTGCTACATACCAGAATTACTTGGAGGGCATTCTAAAATTTCAGATTTCCAAGTCCCTCCTCAGATTTACTGAGTCAGGATTGTTGAGAATGAGGTCTGGAAATTTGTCTTTAAGTGTTCTCTGTGTGATTCTACGGCAATGAGAATTGTGCATGATATTCCTTATGCCTCCAGTATGACAGAATCCTAACAAAAATATCCCTTCACTTTGCTATTACAGTCTTTATCCATGACACTTGGTTATGAATTCCAGAGCTCATCTTTACTCCCTCTTTCATACCGAGAAATTCAGGCAAATCTATTGTTGGTGGGCTTAAAATACACGTCCAGTCATGCCTAAAACTCTGTCAGATAAATAAAATCCTAAAAATAAAAAATAAAAAGTCAAAAGAAGGCTAACGAATATAGGAAAAGCAGGGACACCTGGCTGGCTCAGTCAGTAGAGCATGTGATTCTTGATCTCAGGATCCTGAGTTCGAGTGTCACGCTGGGTGCAGAGATTACTTAAATAAATATATAATTTAAAAAAAAAAATAGAAGGTGGGAAAAGCAGGTATAAGGAGGAGCTGCTCCCCTTAAGGCTGAGAGAGAGCAGCCAAAGAAAAGGCCCCTCCCTCTCCAGGCTGAGATTCTAACCATTCTGGAGAGTGCCAGAGGAAGCTGTTGGCTTGGGTGCTGCGTGTATTGCAGGAGCCTGGCCCTGGATAAGTGGCCAGCACTACAGAAGCTGGATGCTGGAGAAGACATGAGGGCTGCAGGAGCCCACCAAGAAGAGCAACTGTAACAGGAAGGAAAGCCCCTTCCTCCTGCACCTGCTACTAACAATGCATAACATCACGCCAGCTGGCAAAGGAAGAATATTTAAGGGGTTTGTCTTAATTTTTGCAGAGCAGGCAGTGAAGGAGAAATCGGTGTTGAGAGACTACAGACCGATTATTCACACAATGCTCGAGTGCACTTTAACCTAGGAAGGCTCCCTAAGTGACCTCCTATCAAGAGTACCTCTGGTTCTGGAATAGTCTCTCTAAAAAAAAAATTAGTACTTTCCAAATGTTGCTATCTTGGCCTAAACGAATACTTATTTTCAAGGCAATGAAATATGGGACAAAGTTTAACTTCAAAATACTCCTGAAGTCCTCTTTAACCTCTTACATCCCATCCATTGATTTTATAAATTCCATAAATTTTACCACCTAAATAGTTCTCAAATGTGTTTATCTATTCCTGCAGCTACCCCCCCAATTCCAGCCACGACCATTTATCTCTTTTCTAGACTAATACACTTATCACAGAGTAGTTTTCCCCACATTCACCCTAACCTCTATTCAAATCCATTTTCCACTCAGTAGCCAGAATGATCCTTTTTATTTTGAAATAATAGTTTTAGATTCACAAGAGTTACAGGGAAGGCCTGTGCATTCTTACCCTGGCCTCCCCCAAAGTCAACATCATATACAACTGCGGTGTGATATCAAAACCCAGAAACTGACATTGGTACAATCCATAGAACTTATTCATATTTTACCAGTTATGCATGCCCTGTTGTGTGTATATATGTTTGTGTGCATGTGATTTTACCACATGTGTCACCTTGTGTAACCACTACCACAATCAAGATACTCAACTGTACCATCCCCATAAGACTCCCCAATAGCAAGACTCCCTCGTATTATCTTTTTATGGCCACACCCACCAGCTCCTTCATCCCTAACCATCAAGGGCAGCCACTAATCTCTTCTGCATTTTTATAATTACGTTATTTAATGAGGTTACACAAATGAAATCACGCAGTATGTATCCTTTTGAGGTTTTTCTCCCCATGCAACATAATTTCCTTGCATTTCATCCAAGTTATTGTGTGTGTCAGTGTGTTGTTCCTTTTAACTACTTAATGCTATTTCATGGTATGGATGTACCACAGTTAAAGCATTCACTCATTGAAAGACTGTATGGGTAGTTTCTACTTCATGGCTAGTATGAATAAAACCATTATGAGCATTAATGTACAAATTCCTGTGTGAAAATAAGTCTTCATTTTTCTGGGATAAATGCCCAAGAATACAATTGCTGGGTCATATGGCAAGTCCATTTTTAGTTTGAAAGTAACTGCCAAACTATTTTCCAGAGCGTGGAGTGCTCTTTTTAAAACACAGAAATCATCCTGTCATCACTCTACATTAAACTCCTCAATGGCTTCCCACTGCTATTATAATTAAGGTTAGATTTTTTTTTTAAGATAGACTATAAAGCTTATGTAATATGATTTCCACCGATTTCTCCAGCCTCATTCTCTACTACTCCCCTTGCTCTTAAGGCTTCCTGGCCTTTTAAAAATTTCCTTCAACATTTTCCTACCATGGGGGCTTTGCAAATGTTTCCTCTCTGGGGGGTGCTTTTCTCCCTGATCCTAGTCCAGTTAACTCAAATCCTACTTTTTTTTTTTTTCCCTGAAGTATTTATCTCCAGTATTTATTTCCTCAGGGAGGCCACCTTCTAGTCTACCTTGGGTTCCATGTTTTCATGTTCCTTTCTTTTATCACTTCTCTCAGCTTGAAATTACATATTAATTTCTGTGAATATCTGATCAAATTTTGTGTTCACCTCCAGACTCTAAAATTCATGAGAGCAAGGGTTGTGTTGATTTTTGCTTATTTTTGTCTAGCATATATCAGGTGCTCAATAAACATCATTTTTTTGTTGGGGCGCCCAGGTGGCGCAGTCAGTTAAGCATTTGACTCTTGGTTTCAGCTCAGGTCCTGATCTCAGGGTCATGAGATCAGGTTCTGCACACAGCTGGGAGTGTGCTTGAGAAGCTCTCTCCCTCTCCCTCTGCCCCCACCGACCCTGCTCCCTCTCTCTCTCTCAATCTCTCTCTCAAAGTAAATAAATAAATGTAAAAGAACTTTTTTGAACAAACCAATGAATTATATACATGCAAAGAATTCAAAGTCTTAACATTTCGTAATTATGTTTATTCTTTATTTATTTAAGATGTATTAATTACTCTAAAGCTGGTGGAAAAAAGAGATAATTAGCTACTCATGTTCACGGTAGTCTGCTAAGCAATAGATTCGTTTAGCCAAATTTCAGATCCATACACAGTTTACATTAATACATTCTGAAATATATTTTATTTCAGCTGAGACTTATTTTCTAAATACTTTTATCAGATAAATATTGTCGAAAAATAAAAAAGTGGGGCACCTGGGTGGCTTAGTCGGTTAAGTGTCTGCCTTCCACTCAGGTCCTGGGTCATCTCTGAGTCCTGGAATCAAGTCCCATGTCGGTGTCTCTGCTTGGCAGGGAGTCTACTTCTTCCTCTCCCTCTGTGCTCCCTTTCTCTCAAACAACTAAATAAATCTTTTAAATAAAGACATAAAGAAGAAGAAAAGGATTAATAGGGCATTTGTAATTTTTTTTTTTTTTTTTAGATTTTTATTTATTCGACAGAAAGAGAGAGATCACAAGTAGGCAGAGATGCAGGCAGAGAGAGGGGGGAAGCAGGCTCCCTGCTGAGCAGAGAGCCCGATGCGGGGCTCGATCCCAGGACCCTGAGATCATGACCTGAGCCGAAGGCAGAGGCTTTAAGCCACTGAGCCAGCCAGGTGCCCCCAACATTTGTAATTCTTTGAAAGTATTAAGGAGGCTTGAAAGTCAAGAAAGGAACAAAGGTCTAGGGAGCTCTCCAGCTTGATCATCGTCCTGTGAACATGACAAACCTCTTGCAATCAACACCCAGAGATTTTAGTTTAATGTTAACTGTCTTAAGAACTTTCCTGGGGCAGTGTGGTTACAAACATTCACGGGTTAAGTAGAGGTGCCTCTAGTGAGGAACCTGTTTTTGATCTTTGATTTTAAAGATGGTAAATCACATGCTTCTTACGTGACAGCTGATGAAACCAATATGGCAAAGTAATGTGGGATTTTTGCCTTGTTTTGCTCTGTTTCTTACAGCAATGGGAAAAGAGGCAGATTTTTTTCAGGATGTAAATACTGCCAACATAGGCAGACTGTAACACTGTGGGTGCCTGAGAAATTTTTTAAGAGCATGTGGGAATGAGCAAGATATGTGCATACTCGTGAATGAAACACAGCAAAGCAGGACTACCTAAGAAACATGACAAATCTTGGTGTTAAAACAACAAACTGTAAATATGGAACAATTGGCATTTTTATGAAATCTCTTTTAAAAGACAGAAAATGTGCCAATTTTAAGCCTTTTTGGTTTGTATATGTGTTTGGAGGGAAAGAGCAAGGAAAAAGAAAGCAAGGTAATGACAGCTTTGTGCAATAGCGTTCCTTTGAGTTCACCCATTTCTTTGTACATCCACATTTTTTATGAAGATAGAATTTACATATCATAAAATTCACTGTTGTAATGTGTACAATTCAGGGTATATTATTTTGTTCACTTTTTAGTGTATTTTCATATATTCAGAGTTGTGTGACCATCACCATATCTAAATCCAGAACATTTTTTTTTTAAGATTTTATTTATTTGACAGAGAGAAACACAGTGAGAGAGGGAACACAAGCAGAGGGAATGGTAGTGGGAGAAGCAGGCCTCCTGCCCAGCAAGGAGCCCGATGCGAGGCTTGATCCCAGGACTCTGGGAGCATGACCTGGGCCGAAGGCAGATGCTTAACGACTGAGCCACCCAGGTGCCCCAATCCAGAACATTTTTATCACCCCAGAAAGAAACCCTGTAGTGGTTAGCAGCCACTCTGTATAATGAACTTCCCCCTTTCCCCTCTCCCCACTCCCTGGGTCTGGGCACTACTAATCTACTTTCTGTCTCCCTGCATTTGTTCTTTCTAGACATTTCGTTTTATAGAACTAGAATCATATAATATATGGCCTTTTGTCATTACTGGCTTCTTTCCCTTTGCGTAACGTTTTCAAGGTTCATCCAGCCTATATACCAGTGTTCCATTCCTTTTTATGGCTAAAGAATATTCTGCTGTAAGGATATACAGAATATTTATTCCCTTTTTAAATTTTTAAAATTTGAGTTATCTTCAAAATTATAGAAGAGGTACAAGAAAAATCAGAGGAGCACTCATATATCCTTCACCTGGGTAAATAAACTAACGTTTAGCCTCATTTGCTTATTTGCTTTGTTTCAGGCTTTTTTCTCTTTGTACATACTCACATGTTATCATTCTTGTTGCTCTCCTCATTTTCTGAACCGTTGTGACCCTCTACCCTTGTACATTCGTTGTGTATTTCCTAAGAATGAGATAGCCTCTTAGATAATCACAGAACAATGATGAAATTAAAGAACTTTAACACTGGAAAAAAACTAGTATCTAACCCACTGTCTAATATTTCCAGTAATGTCTTTCACACCAGTCTTTTCTCTGTGATCAATTTACTGCAGTTAGCCATCACGTATGTTCCTTTGGTCTTCCTTTATCTGGGACAGTGATGCCTCAGTCTTCCCCTGTCCTTCACGATGCTGACATTTTTAGGGCGTGGCCAGTTCTGTAGAATCAGTTTGGACTTGTCTGGTGTTTTCTCAGGATTGGATTAAGATTTTTGCATTCCTGGCAGAAATAGTGGATCAGGGAGGCTGTGTCTACCCCAGTGCATCACACTGATACAGAGACATGTGATACCAATGCTTTATTACTGGTAATGTCAACTTTGATCACTTGGTTAACATGGTGTCCACTATATTTCTCAACTGTAAAGTCATCATTGCTGTAAGGTTAGTAAGTACTCTCTGGGAAAATACTTTGAGATTGTGTTCCTTTCCCCATGAAACTTTCATTCACGACTTTCTGCATCCATTAATGATTTCTAACTGAATCAACTATTGCTATCCTAGTTGCAAAAACAGTCATTTCTGTCATTCATTCTATATTTCTTATTTGGCATTATACTGTAAGAAAGACCTTGCCTACTTCCCTTTTCCTTCCTTCTTCCCTTCTTTCTTTCCTTCCTTCCTCCCTTCCTCCCTCCCTCCCTTTCTCCTTCCCTCCTTTCTTTCCTTCCTTCCTATCAGAATAAACTCACTGTATGGGTAAGTGGGTTGTAATATTATTCATTTTTCATTTTTGAGACTTAATTTGTCCCAGATTTGGCTATGAAGAGCTCCTCAAGTGAGGGCTGAAACCTTTTGAACATATCCCATAATGCCTTGAGCTCTTCCTTACTTTCTGACACAAAAAGATATTCCAGGACCAGTACTGTCTCTGCTCCACACTTGGAATTAGCAGTTTCCCCCAAGGAGCCTCAGTAGGGAATGATATTTAGTTGGGAATGATATATTTTTTTAAGAATTTTTATTTATTCATTTGAGAGGGAGAGCAGGGGGAAGCAGCAGAGGGAGAGGGAGAAGCAGTCTCCCCACTGAGTAGAGAACCTGATGCAGGACTCGATCCCAGGACCCTGGCATCATGACCTGACCCAAAGGCAGATGCTTAACCCACTGAGCCACTCAGGTTCCCCAGTGGGGGTGGGGTGGGGGGATGACATTTAGAAAACAAACTCTGAGTGCTTGGTTTGCTATTGCCACTAAAGTGTCACTGCTTATAGGATTTTTTTGGCAGAAGAGGGGAGTAGAGGGAGAGAATGCAATTCACATAGTTCAACTATATATATTAAATCACAAATTTATATCAATACAAAGGGATATCTCTAATTCTGAGCCAATTTCACAAGGTTCTTCTTTGCCTTTACCCCTTCTATCTTTTTATCTTTCTTCCTCTATAGTAAGAACCCGGTTCCCCAAGTTCCCATTTTATTAGGGCTTTTGTTACTAAATAAACAAAATGTGAAAGCACAGTTTTCATTTCTAATTTCAAAATCATATTAACAACACACACAAATTACGAACACTTGCACTCATGTATACATATACAGACAATGTGAGAGTATATAGTCATTCATTTTAATGAATTTTACTCAGGTCCTCGTCTCACAAAATGCAAACCTCACCACTTATCACTCTACTATTATGGCTTCATTCTTTGGGATTGTAAAATTGCTTTGTTTTTAAAGAGTTATCTACTAAAACGTAAATTACAACTTTATAATTAGTTAACACCTTACACAGAAATTAGTAGATAGTTCTTGCAAGGTTGAGTTGGAGGGACTTGGAGATGAAGAAGTTTGAGACAGAAGAAAGGACTGAAGGAAGCCAAGGGAGGGCCAAGTAGTACACAAAGTTAAAATTTTCTAATTATCAATTTTCTTTCATGTATGTATTGATCTTAGCATAAATACTTGTGTAAATGTATGTAGTCGGTATGTTTAGTGATACTAAGCCAGTGTATGTATACTGGTCGAGCACTCATGTTCTTGGATCCAGGCTGCCTTACTTCAAATCCTGCCTCAATATATATTAGCTGTATAATCTTGGGTAAGTACTTGGGATCTCTGTGCACCACTGTCCTCATGTGCAAAATAGGGACAATAAGAATACATACTTCAGTGATGCTTGGGTGGCTCATTTGGCTAAGCGTCTGCCTTCGGATCGGGTCATGACTTCAGGGTCCTGGGATCAAGTCCTGCATTCGGCTCCTCACTCGACAAAGGAGCCTGCTTCTCCCCCTGCCTGCCTCTCCCCTGCTTGTGCTCTCCTTCTCTCTCTGACAAATAAAAACAAAAATACATAAATAAATACATCTTGAAAGTAAAAAGAATACATACTTCATAAGGTTGGTGTGAGGATTAAATAAGTTAATGTACATAATGTGCTTAGAATAGTGCCTGATACACATTAAGTACTACGTAAATGCTTGCTATTATTATTGTATTTAGTCTCTATTTTCTTGCAAAGATTAGAAATTTTTCTTACAAAGATTTAGTTTCTTTTTCTTGCAAAGATAGAATCAAATTATACATACTTTTTATGTTAACTCGATTATATTCCATATGTTTATTTCCCCATCAATGATAAAAGAGCTGCCTTATATTGTCATGCCATCATAAGAGTCGTTTATATGGGGTGCCTGGGTTGCTCAGTTGGCTGGGTGTCTGCCTTCGGCTCAGGTCATGATCCTGGAGTCCCAGGATCGAGTCCCGCATCGGGCTCCCCATGCAGTGGGGAGCCTGCTTCTCCCTCTGTCCCTCACCCCATTTGTACTCTCTCTTGCTCTATCTCTCTCAAAAAAATAAAATCTTTATTTTTAAAAAAGAAGGGGCGCCTGGGTGGCTCAGTGGGTTAAGGCCTCTGCCTTCGGCTCAGGTCATGATCTCAGGGTCCTGGGATCAAGCCCCACAGAGGGCTCTCTGCTCAGCAGGGAGCCTGCTTCCCCCTCTCTCTCTGCCTGCCTCTCTGCCTACTTGTGATCTCTCTCTCTGTCAAATAAGTAAATAAAATCTTTTTTTTTAAAGAGTCATTTATATGAGTGTACTCTATTTTAATTTTTAACCCACCCTGATGAGACAGGATTTTTCCATTTTTCCTATTACAAACTGTGCTAAACATTCTTGTACATAAATCTCATTTGTGCACTTTATTTTCTTGCCAAAGTGCCCTGTAAAAAGCTGAGTTAATTTGTATGTCTTTCAGTAACTTGTTTTAATTTTCTTCCTCCTAGAGGTCAGTGGTTTTCAATGATTTTTTTCTGCTTCCCTCCCATCCACATCCACAAAGAGCATGTCGTGCCATCAACAATATCTCGCATTAAATGATTCATAGGGGTTTGATGGTGCAACAGAGACTGCAAGTTGTCTTTCAGTGCCTTCCTCCCTCTGTCTTTCCCTCCCTTCCTCCTTCCGTCCGTCCCTTCCTTCCTTCCTTCCTTCCCAGATTAACATAACTCTATGTTCAGCTGGGAAAGTGTCTGCCTAGAACGAAGACTATATTTTCTAGGCTTTCTTGCAGAAAGGTATGGCAGGAGCCTAAGTTCTGAGCAATGAGATATAAGTGTCCTTAAAAGTAGAAGCCATTCCCTTCTTTATTTTATGCCAGCTGGAATAGGACGTGAATATAATAATGGTGCTCCAGCAGCCATATATGACTATAACTGAACTCAAAAAGGAATCCACGTACAGGCAGAGAGAAGAGATAAAGAGGGTGTGCCAGCCTGACACTGTTGTGTCCCTGACTAGCCTTACACTGAACCCTTTCAGTCATCGGACAAAGAGAGACATAAACTTTTTTGTTGAAGTCATGGCTATTTTCAGCTTATCTGTTTCTTCTGGTAAAACTGAATCTTACTAAAGGCTTTTTTTTTTTTTTTAAAGATTTTATTTATTTATTTATTTGACAGAGAGAGATCACAAGTAGGCAGACAGGCAGGCAGAGAGAGAGGGGGAAGCAGGCTCCCTGCTGAGCAGGGAGCCTGATGCGGGGCTCGATCCCAGGACCCTGGGATCATGACCTGAGCTGAAGGCAGCGGCTTTAACCCACTGAGCCACCCAGGCGCCCCTTACTAAAGGCTTTTATGAGAATTGTGGGGTTGAGGGTTGTGAGGGGAAGGTGATTAATAATTTGAAAAAGCCTCTTCAGATAAAAATCACTGACACAAGTCTTGCATATTTTTTTGGACATTTTAAAAGTCTGTTTTAGTATTTGTTTGCTGCCCCTGTGAACTGGAACATTAAAACATATATTTAAGTGAATTCTTGCCTTGGTCAACCAATAATTTTAAATAAAATCAGTCAGAAGCTACTAAATAGCTGATAAAATTTAATATCCTTAAATTTTAAATTTTACTGAAATTACTTGGCGCTTTTGGCATAAATTGGGTATCTATTTATATGAGTCTGGTTCTTACTCTGTTTTGGCCTGTGTATCTTTGTACAGATTATATGCCATCTTGATTGTGGTTTTATAATAAATCTTGGTTTATGGTGGTATAAGGAGTTGTTTGTTTTTTACCTGCTATATAATACTCCACAATTTAACTAAACAGTACTTTATTTAACTTGTCCTCCGAAGAGACAGGTTATGGTTATGTCTACATTTTTACCATTATAAATAGTTCTGCCAGGGACAATATTGTATGTGTTTCCATGTGCACATGTGAAAAAGGTTTTTGCTGGAATAGGTACCTCGAAATGCAATTGCTAGAAGTGCCCAAACTGATGTTCAAAGTGATTGCATCGGTTTATATCCCTCCTGGAAGAGTGTAAGGGATCTTAGAGCTTCCAATCCTTGCGAATAGTTTTATTATTGTCAGGCTTTTCTTATGTGTGTCAATAACATGGGTACAAGGAGTTGTTTCCTTGTTTTAGATGCATTTCTCTGATTACCAAATGTTTTGTAAGCATTTGAATTTCCTTTTCTGTGAATTGCCTATTTATATATCCATGCCCATATTTCTGTTGTGTGCCTTGAAGTTTTCTTATTGCTTTTTTGAATTCCTTTGTAATGTCTGGATACCAACCCTTTGAGGTTGGTATTTGCACACAGCTTCTTCGAGTAGGTGATTTGCTTTTAATTTAATTAGGTTATCTTTAGTCATGGGGAAGGTATAAATTTTAATGTAGTTGAATTGCCCATCTCTTAGTTGTAATTTTTGCTCTTAGTTACATATTTTAAAATAAAATATCTTTGCCTGTCTCGATATCATAAAATTTCATTTTCTTCTAGAGTTTAACAATTTAGCTGTATTTTTCACACTCTGATCTTTAATGTTTTCTTCATTTATTTATGGCATGAGGCAAGCTTCCAATATTATCTTTTTCACATGGAAATTTCTGTGAGAATTCATATGTGGATTATCATTTGAGTTGCCTTAAATATATGGATTAGGGAGTATTGATATTTTTAAGATAGTGAATATTTCTTCCATAAACATGTCTTCCTCCTTCTTTAAACAGTTCTTCAAACAAATCCTTCAGTAGAGTTTTATAATTTTACACCTTTTGGTATGATATACTCTTAATCCTTAGTTTTTGTTGATATGGTAAATTATTCTTTTCTTTAAAACTACATATTCTGGGGGTTTGTTGTTGGCATTGAGAAACTTGACTGCACTTTGTATTTTGGTCTTACAACCCATCAACCCATCAGTCTTACTTAACTCCTCTGTTTAGACTAGTAGTTTGTCTACAGATTTTTCTTGGATTTCCTATGTTGGTGATCACATCATATCCACATAATGAAAGTTTTCTTTCTTCCTTTGCAATCCTACCTACCACTCTATGTGATGCTGTCTAGCTCCTCTAGCACATTGTTGAATAGGAGTGGTAGTTTTCAAGGTTTATCAATTTTGTAGCATGTATCAGAACTTTATTCCTTTTTTAATGATGACGTAACATTCCATTGTATAGATATGTATAGATACACCACATTGTGTTTATCTATTTATCCATGGATGGACAAAGGTTGTTTCCAACTTTTGGTCATTGAACAATGCTTTTGATAAAAATTGATGTACGAGTATCTGTCTCAGTCCCTGTTTTCATTCTTTTGGGTATATACATAACAGTGAAATTGCTAGCCCATATGGTAATTCTATGTTTAGCTTTTTTGAGGAAGCTGAGCCATTTTCCAAAGTGGCTGCACCATTTTATGTTTTGATTAGCAATGTATGAGAGTTCCAATTTCTCCACATTTATTTTCCTTCAAAAAAATTAAAATTTTGGGATGCCTGGGTGGCTCAGTCCTTAAGCGTCTGCCTTCGGCTCAGGTCATGATCCCAGAGTCCTGGGATGGAGCCCCGCATCGGGCTCTCTGCTCTGCAGGAAGCCTGCTTCTCCCGCTACCATTCCCTCTGCTTGTGTTCCCTCTCTCACTGTGTTTCTCTCTGTCAAACAAATAAAATCTTTAAAAAATAAAAAAATAAAAAAAAAATTAAAAAATTAAAATTTTTATTACAGCCATCTTAGTAGGTGTGAAGAGGTTTCTTATTGTGGTTTTGATTTGAGTTTCCCCAGTGACTAAGGATGTTGAACAACTTTTCATGTGCTTATTGGCCATTTGCCTACTCCTTTGGAGAAATGTCAATTCAACTATTTTGCCCATATTTAAGTTGGGGTATTGGTCTCTTTCTTGTATTTTAGAAGGTCTTTATATTTTTGTCTTATGTAGTCAATGCTGATTTAGATTTACGACATTTCTCTATGTCTTTGCTCAACATGGCTTTTCGGTATAAACAGCTTTATTGAGATATAATTCTTATACCATATAATATGTCCATTTGAAGGGTACAGTTCAATGGTCTTTAGTATATTCACAGAATGGTACAAACACCATCACAATCAATTTTGGAACATTTTTGTCAGCCCAACAAGAAACCCTATACCCACCATCAGGTATATCCTGTTTCCTGCCACCTTCCAGTTCTAGGTAACCACTAATCTATTTTTGTCTCTATAGATTTGCCTTTTCTGGACATTCCATACAAACGGAATCATACAACATGTGGAGTGTTTTGACTGGCTTCTTTAACTTAGCATGTTTTCAAAATTCATCCTTGTTGTACCATTTATCAGTACTTCATTCCTTTTTATTGCTGAGTAACATTACATTGAACTGATATACCATGATCCTTTATCCATTCATCAGTTGGTAGACTTAGGTTGTTTCCACTTTTTAGCTGTTATGAATAATGCTGCTATGAACATCTGTACAAACTTTTGTGTGAACCTATGTTTCCATTTCTCTTGGGTATATAACTAGGAGTGAGACTGCTGAGTCAAAAGACAACTCTGCGTTTAACTGCTAAACTATTTTCCATGATGACTGCATCATTTTACATACCCACCGGCAATGTATAAGGATTATAATTTCTCCACATCCTCGCCAACACTTATTATCTTTTTGAGTATAGCCATGCTACTGGATATGGGGTGTATCTCATTGCCTTTTTGATTTATATTTCCAGCTCATCGTTGCTTCTTTCTTCTCATATCTTCCTTGTGAATTGTATTTCTTTTTCTCTCAAGTACATCCTTTACTGTTCACTTAGCAAGGGTGTATGAGTGGTAAATTCTCTCAATCTTAATCTAGAATTATATTTACTTAACTTTAACATTCAAATGATGGTTTATCTGGGTATAGAATTCTGTATTGTAGTTATTTTTCTTTGCGATGTTTTGAAGATACTATATCACCATCTTCTTACTTCTTTTATTGTTACTGAGAAATCCTCCCACTGCAATCTGTATCATCTTTTCTCCCCACCCCCTGCCTTTAAATTCTTCAATTTGTCTTCAATGTTTGGTGGTTTCACTAAAACATCTTGGTGTGGACTTATTTTTATATTTCTAGGGCAAGATTTGTACTTCCTGAGTCTGATGATTTCATAAACAGTCATTTTCTCTCTGAATATTGCTATCCTTCATTCTCTTTAGTCTTTCATTTTAGAGTGGCTGTCAGAAGTACGTCAGATCTTCTCTGTTGACCTCTGTTTTGTACTTTCTGTTTATTTCTCTGTGTTGCATCCTGCAGAATTTCCTTACATCTATCTTTCAATTTTAGAATATTCTTTCAGTGTATGTGGTATGCTATTTAACATATTTTCAAAAATTCAATGACTCTACCTTTTGATTTCTAGAAATTCTGTTCATTTTTCTAATATATTTAAAAAAATAGTTTCTTGTTCTCTTATGCTTTATGTTCTCCGCAGTCAGCACAATATCATTTCAAGAAATTACTGTTCTATTTTTCAGTTTTCCTTTCATTTCCCAAATCAGGAAATTTTTTTAAAACATAAGAATTCAGCTACCTTAAAAAAGCTTGTTTAGGTTATATTTTATCCGTTATTTCTAGATTTCCTCATGGGAGCATTTTTAGTATTTGTTGACCTTTTAAAATAAGAATATTAAAAAACAAACAATGTTTTAAAAAATATTAACTCTTGGGGTGCCTGGATGGCTCAGTGGGTTAAAGCCTCTGCCTTCAGCTCAGGTCATGATCTCAGGGTCCTGAGATTAAGCCTCGCATCAGGCTCTCTGCTCAGCAGGGAGGCTGTTTCCCTCTCCCTGTGCCTGTCTCTCTGCCTACTTGTGATCTCTCTCTCTGTGTCAAATAAATAAATAAAATCTTTAAAAATAACTAACTATAAAAAAAAAAAACATTAACTCTTCATTGATTTTTTTCTCTTAAAGATTTTATTAGAGAGAGAGCATGAGAGAGAGAGAGAGAGAGAACAAGCATGGGGGACAAGCAGAGGGAGAGGGGAGGGAGAAGCAGACTCCCCACAGAGCAAGGAGCCCAATGTGGGGTTTAATCCTGGGATCCCAACATCATGACCTGTGCAGAAGGAAGACACTTAACCAACTGAGCCATGACCGAGCACCCTGTCTTCATTGATTTTTTTTTTCTAATTACAAAAGAAGATTCAACTACACATTTGTGAGTAATAGAGATCATGAAATCTACCTCATGCTCCTATTAATAGGTGATCACTGTAACATCTGGGTATTTTCCTCCAGTTTTTGGGGGCATATACCTACCAACATTTATAAAAATGGGCTCCCTCTGAAATAGCATTGTATGCCTTGGGATCTTCTATCTTGTTAGATATAGATGTGCCTCCTGTTGAATGGCTGCAGAGTATTTCATACTATGGATATGCTATACTTTATTTGAACATTCCATTATTGATAAACATTTAGGCCAATTTCTTTTTTACTCTTATCAGCAATGTTGTTATAAGAATTCTTGAATATTTATGGGTGCCTGTGCTATCATTTCTGTAGAAGTTCCTAGAAGTGGGATTACTAGGTCGTAGGGTGTGTGGGTTTAAAATATTATTTAATACTGACAAATTACTCTCCAAAAGGTTCAGCCAATTCCCCATCCCTCCAGTGGTTTATGAGCACTCATTTCTCCACATCCTTGCCAGCATTAGTTATCAATCATTTTAGCTTTTCCCAATCTGAAGGGCAAACATGGTATTGTGTCATTTTCATTTGCATTTTCCTGATTGCCAGCAAGATAGAACATCTTTTTCCATACGTTTATTAGAATTTACTTCTCTCTCTGTGGATTTCTAATCCACTGCCAAATTTTCTCTTCCTTTGGCCTTTTCTTTATTGATTTATAGGGACTTTTTGTATATTAATGATATTTTCTTCCATGTCTCACTTGCCTTTGCTTATAGTGTCTTTTACTGTAAAGATATTTTACTTTTAAAAAACAAAAACTTTAACCTGAATTAGAACTGTGTCTAACTCGTTGAGCCCTTAGCTTTTAGGCTACCATTTAGTTCCTGAGGTGATCAGTCATCTACTGGAAAGGAGAAATTGTTATTTCCTTGCTGCTATGCAGTAAAATGACAGATGAAAACAATTCTTAAGCCCCTTAAATAGGCTCTATTCCTGTTGCTTGGAGTGGATCTATAATCATCCCATACAGGATATGAAAGTCATCATTCTATAAAGTGAAAGAAAACAAAAGAAAAAAGTTTTTTTCTCTTTTAACTAAGGAAAACTTTTATTTAAACTGTGCAATCAATCAGTATTTAGACAGCAGTTTCATAAACATTTTGGCATTTAAACTTTTACTCATTTTTGGCATGACCTGTAGGATAGTATGTAAACTACCCTGGGGAGGGGGAGAAATACTAGGCAATCTTTACTATGATGCTAGAATAAGAAAACAAACCCACATTATTAAACAAAATATGTTTTAAGAAGACATTAAAAAGGTACATTCAAAATCAAGGCAAACATTTGCTTTCTTCATGCAATGGACTTCACAGAGCTGATCCCCTGAGTCAAGTATAAAATTAAAATAGTTCAGCTCTAGAGTCCATTAGCTAGTCTGCAAATGTTGCCCTTACAAGTAAATGGTATACAGAGTGGAAGGACCCAGAACACCCATAATACGAAATAATATAGCTGGCTCCCACACTTTCATTTAATTCACATCTTTGAAGAAAATAGAAAAAAAAATCGCACATACACAGACATAAAATTTTGTCCAACAACAGCAACAAACAGACAAACTTAGGTGATATGTCCTCTATTCTACTGACAGGCTAAGGCAATGTGTGTGTATTCCAGGCTTTGCAAATTCTTGTAACAGGCTCAAGTCGCTACATCATTAGTAATCATTTTCATCGGCAAACCATATAGAGAATGTGGTAACAGGAAGAAGGTTTTAGGGAAAAATTTAAAATACTTTTGTTGTTTTTAAAGACAGTTTTGTAGGAAAATATACCTCTGTAACATAAATTCTTAAAGATGATTTGAAAGAACTGTGTACATACCATGAACTACTTACAAGATATAAACTTGAGTAAATCAGCAAAGATGTTCAGATTCATGATAATCATTAACACTTCGCAAGAAGAGTTTAAGGTAGACTTCAGTAAACTAGAATTAGGTGCCAGTAGGTGTTGCCCTATATAAAATTCATTCCAAATAGTTTAGAGAGATGTTAAGACGTTCCATAACCTTGGAAAAGTAGATCTGTAGATTAAGTAGAGAAGAAGCCTAAAAATACACTTTCTCTTCACCCATCTACCCATCCCAGGATATTTGACTCTCTTTAAATCTTTAGAAGCCAAAATATTAAAATTTTTTTAAAAAAAGGAAATATCTAGGGGAGCGGAGAAATGCCTGAGCTACAGCCAGGCGGGTCTAGGGCCATGGTTCCCATCAAGGCTAGCGCACGAGGCTTCTGCACACTAGCTGTGCTCAGCCCACACTCACTCCCCTTTAGGCACCGTCTGGGCACCGGACCAGGGTGAGTCGCCTACCTGTGGGCCCCAGGCAGGTTTTGGAAGGGCCGTGCGCTCACTCTCCTCAGCTCCCACTCGTGGCAACTTGTCCCCTTAAAATGCCACCCGAGGGCAGGGCCACCCCCGGGAGTCACTGAGGGTGAGGACCCTGGGAAGGAGGATCCGCAGATGGTTGCCATCAAACTGTGCCTTACCTGCTCTTTGGTGCTGAAGGCCAACTCACAATAACACAGTTAAAATTTTTCTGACACCCACTCCCCAAGTAAACTTGGTGCCTTAGTCAAGGATGCCTGGTTGAGGTCAGGCTAACCCAGTCACTGTGCTGTGGGGAAGCCTGAACCAGCCTCTCTGAAGAGACCCCATGGGCCAGCACAATGGACAGGAACTAAGGTTCTTAGATGACATTCTCTCCATCAACACCGGAGTTGTGTCTATGGTAACTCCTCTATAGACAAGATTTGGAAGCTGCAAGGTCCTTATTGACATCTTATCTCAAGTACTGTACCTTCAGTGTAGCAGTCTTGAAATAAGTTCCCTATTATATTGTCTAACTTTCAACCAAAAAAGCCTCCACAATAAATGGAAACTATAAGGAAGGAGAAGCCGGGAGGTCCTTGCTTTAGGTTTGAGTTTTGACTACTGTTTGAATAACCAAGATTCCAGGAAAGATGTGAGGCATCTAAAGTTAAAATTAAAAATTCTTGACTCTTGTTCTCATGAACTTTATAAACCAAAAGAAATAGATAGATATTAGACACAAATATAAATATAAAACCTAAATACAGATTTTTAAAAGTCATATTAAACTGGTATTTTAAAAAGCAAGATGTATAATTAGAAAGGCTATCCAAGTTACCCTAGTTAGCTACTTACAGAATGCTTTTCATAAGAAATTTCATTTCTGGCAAGTATTAAAAGATCTTTACGTTTAGTAGCTATGAGGGTATGCGGCACATTTAAATAAAACTTGATAATTTCTGTGAACTTTTTTTTACTATGAAAAATCATGTAGAATAACACTTGATACTTTTTTCCGGATTTCTTGATATATAGTTTAAATTATGAAATATATCTGCTTAAAGGGTAAATTCTAATAAAGTTTGGTAATTATATACAGTCATGTAAATAGCACCATAAAAAAATGTAGAAGAGTATCCTCTTTAAAAAAAATGAAAGATTTAAATTGAGGTAAATTCCCGTTTCCTTTTGTAGACTTTCCTACATTACAGATGAGTGTTTAAATACTAGTCTTTATCTTTTAACAACTATTGTCTTCTGTTAGTTTTTGGTGCATAAACAGGAAATGCAAACTTTTTTCATTTTACCACAGGCAAAATGTAATTGAAAAGGCTGACCTGTAAAGAAAAAAAATCTGTTAAGAAGTATTTCACAGCCTTATAGAAATGATTTTCAGATTATAATTATTTACACTTGAATTTCCTTTTAAGTCTTCACAGTACTATTGCTTCATTCTGAACAAGAAATCCCCTCATTTGATGGTTAGAGAAGGAACAGAAATAGGTTAAGAACTTTCCTACCAAACAATTCTCAAAATGGTAAATGATTAGAATTTAGGAGCTCCAATAACAATTTACACTTGTTCTCTTACATGACGCTCGACACTCCCTCAACTTTGCCCCCTTCTAAGTTAGTGTGAAGAATTAGTTACGTTTTAACTCATATAAAAACTATCCACTCCATATCTAGCAAGGATGGATGACCAGTTACATGCCTGGTTTTTTCCAATGAATAAACTCCTATTTGGATATGGGGACTATAGAAAAATCACACAGGATGAAATCCAATTCTAAACACCTAATCTATTAGGTAAATGCTTGAAAAGATACGGACTCTAGAAACCATAACTACCTTACTTCTAACGCAACCTTAGGCACAAACATCAGTTTTCAGGCAATACTGGCTAAGAGAAGGTTTTAATAGAGAAAAGAGGGAGGTTAGGAGATGACAAGAGGTGAGTTACAGCTCAGCCTCCTAAATTCCTCCTGTGAATAAATGGAGACAGCTAAGATTTCTGTTGATTGGCTATTACTATGTGGACAGGTTGTGTTGACACAGCAGAAGGCACCATGAACCTGAGTAATTAAAAATAATTTCTTAGCTGAGAAAATGCATCCTAGTAGAAATCCTATCAGCTTTGGAATTAGACCAACTTGGTTTGTATCCTGACTAAGCAACTTAACCAGCTGTGATCTTTGGCAAGTTAGACATTTTAAACCTCAGTTTCCTGATCTCTAAAATGGGGGAAATATTTGCTTCGAAGAATGTAGTAGTTTGCAGGAATGAAGCATGTGTTTGGCACACCGCGTATGCTCAGTAAATCACATTATCTCTTCCTAGAGACTGGGATCAAAAGCAGCTGAAGAATGAACAGCATGTTATCCCTACTCAGAATACCATCATGTCTCTACCCTATAATGGAGAGAGCTGTATCTCCTTAGTTAAGACATACTGAAAATTAGGGTTAGAATTAGAAACTATCCTTCAAAACTGAAAGAAGGCTTGACTTGAATGATCCAGGAATTAGAACCAACTAGAGCTGTGGAATATAAAACTTTCCAGGGAAAGGGACAACTGAAATCAAAGAAGGAGCACGACAAGGAAGATAACACTGCCTCAGATGTGTACATGCTGATAAGGTGAGTGGAGGTTCCCACTGAGGTTGATGGGAAATTGAGGGGTTACCAAACAAAATAAAACAGCTGGTGGAGCTGAAGAAATAAACCTGACTTAAAAGGTAGAAAGGGGGCATGTTACAAATATACTCTTAGAAGATGAAGAATGAGTGTGAGCATGATCTTCATCTACTGAGTCCTAAGTTTGAGGTCTTTTTTCCCTCAACCTTCCCCCAGCAACATAATTACTTAAGAGAAAAGCAGAAAGTTCACCTATAATAAGAACAGTTATCAAAAATTTCTGATGAACTTCCATAAATTACAGCCAAATATTCAGGAAACTTTCTGTGGAACGCATAGAACCAAGACATTAATTTACAAAGCACATATCCAAAAAATTTAAAGCTGTATTGTTTTTGCAAGCAATCTAGACAGGAAGTTTAATGTGTACACTTGATAAGCTATCAGCCAAGGTGTTCATAGCTTTGAAGTTTTGAAGATCCCTAAAGGGCACATGACTCCAGACTGCCGATCTCTGTAATGCAACAGACATTTTGTAGGGATCAGAATTCCACAGTTCTACAGTGATAATATATCTACGGTAGGCAAAATAATGGCCACCCACAGAAGTGCATGCCCAAATCCATGGACTCTCAATATGTTACCATACGTGGTAAAGGGACTTTGCAGATGTGATTAAGTTAAGGATTCTGAGATGGGAGATTAGCCTGGATTACCCAGGTGGACCCAATGTAATCACACGAGTCCTTAAAATTGGAGAACCTTTCCTGGTTAGGATCAGAAAAGGAAATATAATGATGGATGAAGGGTCAGAGCTATGCTACAATGCTGGGTTTGAGGGTGGAGTCCACAGCCTCTAAAAACCAGGAAAAAAACAAGGAAAAGACGTTGATTTTATCCCAGTGAGACCTGTGTCAGACCTGTGACTTGCAAAAGTGGAAGGTAATAAATTTGTGTTGTTTTAAGGCCATCAAGTTGTAGTAATTCATTATAGCAGCCTTAAGAAAATACAGCATCTGTCTGATAAAAATGCAAGACTGTCATAATCCTAAACACCTTCAAAGGCTTAAAATGGGAAACAGCCTGAGAAGATTAAAGCCTGCAAACATACACATTGCATTAGCCTGTGATCTTGTGTCCTGAGCATAAATCAACTTAACACAGAATTCTTTGTATACGTTCTTCTAAACATCAATAACAGTCACAAATCGACAACTGGTTGTATATGGAAATCTCCAGAACCCTCTATTCTGTGCTCACAGCCCACAAAAGTTATTCCATTAAACCAAAGGAATTTTACCAGAGATCCATGTGGCAAATTGTCAGGAACACAGTTTACAAAATACAAGTTTAGTCTTAGAATGATCATGACTCTTTCCATATAGTTGAAATTTTTTTTTTTTTACATTCGGTACTAATAATTTACATTCAATGAAATAAAAATATATATGTGAATCACTATAGCCACCACTGAAATGGAGTCACATCTAGATATTCTTGCATTAAAAAAAAATACTTTGAATTCCATCTTTTCAGACACTCTTCAAAGGTGTCTCCATACGGACTTGACCCGTGATCTTGAGTAGTTAACACCACAGCAAGTTTCCAGCAGAAGTCCTTATCAAAGTCAAGACAAACTAATGCAAATCACTGTCATTGTTCCCAATGTTGGCAGTGCTCTTGTTTGAAACAGGCAAATAAAAGGCATTTCACCGAGGATCTAGGATCAAATTTCCCTGGTGTGCCAAAGCCAATCTTTTAAAAGCTACTTAGTGGATAATGCTGTGTCCTTACTTTTAGGCTAATCAAAATATAAAACCCCAGATTTCATAAATAAGATTATGGTTTCACCCAAGGTTCCCCCTAAAGTTTGAAACACTAGGGTTCCTTGATGCTATTAAAATATTTCAACTTATGGACAACTTTAAAGAGCACATCAATCGAAGGATAGTCCACTTAAACAGTGATATGATTTGTTTGCCCACTATATGCCACTGTTCCCAAGAGATGAGAACGTCCCTATTATTTTGGGACTGCCTCAAGCCTTCTGAGTTAACCAGGTAATGCTTTAAGCAGGAGGAAGACTACAGAGGCTAATTCAGGGGTTGCCATATGCTCTGGAATGGAAAAACTTACTGAGATTTCTGTTGACATCTCACACTCAAGGTGCTTAGGAAAGTAATCACATCATTTGGCAAAAACATCCTGTGGCTGAATCAGCAGACTTAATGGAAAGTCCCTATGTATGCTATTTGGATACAGACTGGGTTCTGGAGAAACAAGTTTGGTTGACATAAAAACAAGAAACAACAGTTTAATGTACAACTAAATTTGTCTATATGCGGAGGTAACCTTAAATATCTTTGGTTTTTTTTTTTTTATAATTTGCTGATAAAAAGTACTTGAATAGAAACACTGATAAATACCAACATAATCGTATTGCTTTTAATTATGTAAACTCAGCCCTTTGATATCTTTTGCTACTAAAGCTAGATTCCTATCAGGCTCTAAATAAATTTATTTCAAATCTGCTCATCTTTACTTACTTACAGGCTAATCTATATATTTTAATGGTCTTTGGTATGAAAATACTGATGAGCAGTATCTTGTAATATTTGGCATAAAAATGGCATGCATGTAACAGTACTTACAGCAAATAAGTCTTTGGAAAAGAAAAGTTACCATTTGCATATTAACCCCACTGGAATGAAATGCCATGAAGTAACACCACTATGAGAGATGAATGAGAACCTTCACATTTTAGTTACAGTTTCATACTTAAGACTTCAAAGAAGCTAGCTTTGGCCAAGTAAAAAGAAGTCTTTGGTGTATACTAAACATCTTATTCAATGAGACCAAAATATTTATCTTTGGCGAAAAGATTTTTTTTTCTCTCCAACAAGTAGTTTCAACAATTTAAAAATACTTTACTCTAATACTGTATATGAAGACTTACTTGCTGAAGAAAAAAAAAAATTACACCTGAAATTCTTTGGAACTATCTGCTGGTAAAGACATTATTTTAAATGCTCTGGTAACAATAAGGTAGTTGAAATTACTAGTCTATTTAACTACAACAATCAATATAAACCCTATTATTTTGGGTTAGTAACTACTTATATAAGCTTCATACCTATAGATGTTTCTAGTTAATTCAATTTTGGGGGGAAATTATAGTCAAATTTTTACTTTCTACTGAAATCTCTTTGGTAACAGGATTATTATGAAAAAAAATCTGTATAAGAACAAAATGAAAAGGTGAAAAAGTAAAAATGTACTGGTAAATAATTAGCAAACAGTTATAGCCTAAAGATCTATAATAACTATGGGCCTATTCATCAAAAAAACAAAAACAAAAACAAAAAACAACCAAACAAAATACTTTCCTCAAGAACTTTCAGATCATCTTTTTAGGCTTTTAAAATAATTCAAATTCATGTAGTCCGGGACACATCTTCCATAACGGTGATGGATGATGTTTCAACTTTAGATTTTATCGCCTTTTAATGAAAGTTTAAAAAATAAAACAAACTCCTTGTATTCCTTAATTTTGGATGCTGATAAAAGTTGGCCCCACGAAACTACTTACGAACCAAAAGACACCATACCCTGTCAGTTTGCCCATGCTCGCATGAGGCAGCTTAAAAGTAACAAAATGTTCCCTGAGTACAGGAAAAAAAATAATACTAGAATAACTTTAAAAGGAGGTAGTATAAAACAGGAGCTATAAAGGCAGGAGCAGCATTTTCCCTTGCCTCAGATTGTTCACCTAAAGCTCTGCTTTTTTTGCTTTGCCATGAAGCCCATACTTCAATGACTAAACGGGGATTCTGAATTTAGTTCACAAGTGGTTGCTGGCACTTAACGTTGGTCTGCTTCTGAACACAACCCGTTTGGCACAAACTACAGATGAAGAAACAATAACAGAGGCATCGTCAGACACTGGGATAGGCAATGACGGAGGTGGGACTATTACCCAGGAACATTCTCTTGATTTTAGGACACCATTTACCTCACTTCCCCACCATCACCCCACCGCACCCCGTAAACCAAAGGTTTCAAGGGGGGAACCCATGAAGATTCCTTTTAAAATAAGGCTCAGAAGTCATTTCCAGATAATGTGAAGAAATACTTACCAAAAAATACGGGGCCCCTCTCTATGCCATGTGTTTAATTCTTTTTTCTCTTTCACTGCTGGGTACCTAGTAGATAACTGTCTCATAACTGAAAGAAAGTCCATTCTATGTGGCTGAGTAAACAGTTTGCTGATTTCAAACCAGCAAGAGGATTAACTCACTCCTAGAGTTAGCATTCCTCATTCACAGCATTGACACGGAAGGAAGATTATAAATAGAGTACCAAATTCTCTTAAGAATTCAAGAAAATACAAGCAAGGTGGTAGAGCTCTGAATACTTATCCCTAAACCAAACCTGCAGGAAAATAAACTAAAACGTTTGATTAGATACTATACATCAAAATAGCTATTGATAAAATCCAAGAAACTCTTAAGGCAACTTTCTGTCCTCCTGTCCTAAACAGCTTCATGAATATTCAAAAGGTATAAGGCAAAGAATTTCATAATATATAATGGAAGGCACTGTTACCACGATAACATCTAGTTCATTTTATGGTCTACTGTTGCATTTATCTTTATTCTTAATATTTTATGAAATTTCTTTACCCTTTTTTTTAAAGTCAAGGTAGGATTAAAAAACAAAAACTCTAACTGATTCTCTCTAAAAATCTGTTTTCTGCATGGAGTTTCACAACTAACTCTGGAAATGGTGAGGATGCTTTGCAAACTAGACAGTGCAACCTTTGGCCGGCTGTCAGGCAAAGGGGAAGCTAGAAAAGGCACAGCTCTAGGCAGCTGAGGTTTGGGGTACAGCAGGTAAAGCACTCAGACTCTAATGCCCAAAACAGAAAGGCCCCTGAAGCCACAGTATTCCCTACATGCTACTGAATAGTTCTGTTCTCAAAAGAGACACTCTTTGTTTTGGTCATTCATTAAAATCAGCAATCCCACTTTTTCTCCTCTCAGTGGTTGGACCGTCCTCACAGCAGAGGTATAGCATTCTCCAAACGATGCAGATGTCATAGGTTTCTTTAAAAAAAATCAGAGCCTCAGATAAACATTCTTACTCATCTACCTATATGACTCCTTTGATCACACACACTACACATACAGCAATGAAAACAAAATGCTACTAGGAAGTATCATTGGTTATGGAGCGGAGATCAACTGTCACAATAAACGAGGTAACAAAGTTGTCTTCTGAGTTTGCCATCTGGCAAACTGAGGTAGATAGTCAGCAAAGGGGCTTTCAGAAGTCTTCCCTTTGCTCCAGTGATATATTTTATAATCCAGTCAAATAGCTCGACTGTCTTTTCACATTGCTGACAATGAAACATTCAAAATACGTGAGTTTAAAAATTAAAAAAAAAAAAAAAAACCACATTAAAAAAAAAAAAAAAAGGTGAAATACCCAATAAGACATCAAGATTTTCACAAAAGGCTTTGGCTCCCTGTTCATTGTCCTTCGAACAGACTTGAAGGTGAGAATACCTGAACGAGGCTGTCTAGATTGGAAAATCGTCTTTGTCAAAGCGCAGCATGGCAGACGGTGGCGGCAGACCCGAAGAGGAAGTCTGCTCGGCATCCAGTGGCAAGGCCAGGTCTTCACACTTCCTCGTGGATCGATCCCCACCTGAATCACTACCAGTGAAGGAACTGGAGGTCAGGGGCGTGGTGCTGATGACGGAGGACAGGTGGATCTCATCATTGGACTCGTGGGAGAACCTTCCAGAATCCCCAGTCTCATGGCTGCCTTCACTGTTCGCAGAGTGCTCGGTATCAGCTGCAACACCACCGAAGGGTCTTGGGAAGCTGGCAGTCTGACCTGGGGAGCTGGGGGAGTCTTCATCACTGATCAACACAGAGGTGCCTGGCTGGTAAAAGCACACGGCTTGAGTAAATCTTCTTTGAGGCTAGGCAAAAATACATAAAACACCGTCAGTGAGGGCAGAGTGCTCTGGAAAAATAACAGATATGGTTTTACACAGTCTATTCTGAGATTCTGAGACAGTCATGTGTTCAAAGACATGGGTGAAAGGCCGTCATCATGAAGAGCTGATGCAGGTCAGTAGTTGCCCACCTGAGAGGCAACACTTCAGAATTACTGGGGCCAGTGAAGTGTCCAAAGGCTTCTTCAGTGATTTTTATTGCTTACTCCTGCCATATCCCTTCCTCCACGACCCCCCATTCCCTGCTGGAAACCACAGCTCTGATTACTATTCCAACTATCACTTCAGTGATCACGCATCATGGATTTCCATAGAGTTATGCCCCGAATTAATAAAATCACATCCAGATAGAACATGAAAATTAAGGCCTTCATTTACTCTTTCCTCTCTTTTTAATTATCGTTTCATGATACCATGGGCTGCCAAAAATTTATCTCATTAAGTTGGGTTACCTGCTCAACTTTTATCTTCTTAGAATCTTGGAAAAATAGCCATTTTTTCCTAGAGTTGTTTTTAATTATAGGACCATAGCTATTAATTATCAGGTCCGTTCCTCCCTGGAGAAATAAAAGGAGAAAATAGAAATACTACAGATTTCAGTTTATTGCAAGTAGTATACAAAATTTTTAAATGTTAAAATAAAAAACCACCAGAGACATCACTATTTCTTCTTTTACATAAGCAGTACCTCACAAATTCAGGGTATTTGTTAGTGATCAAAAAGATGTAATAGGTTTATTCTTGAGAGATATATATGCTGAAGTATTTGGGGTGAAATGTAATAATTCCAAAAATTATTTCCGAATGTTACAGCAAACAAAAATACATAGAAATATGTTTGACAAGATATTGACAATTATTTGTGCATCCATTACATTACTCTTCCAACCTTTCCACACATCTGAAAAACTTGGGAAGTTTTGGGAAGCTGTTGGGAAGAAAAAACCATGGGTCCACATATGCTCAACAAAATGGCAATAACGGAGGATCAGCTCTTAGGCTTACTCTTAGGCTGAGCCCAGGGAACAGAGAAATATGGCTTCTCTGTTTCATTTAGGTCCCCACTCTGAAAAGGCTTTTTTTCACTTAAGATTTTCATTCATTTTTTCCATGTTCTCCTCTCCATGCTGTTCTCCAAATCCTTTCTCATGCCCAGTTCCAAGTTATTAACAAGAGAACCCCAGTGTATTTTAGTACTTTTTATGCTTCTTTGGAAGTTTGAAAAAGTTTAAGTTCTTTGGAAGTGTTCTAGATTAATTGGAAATAAGTTGCATGGCTTACATGTGTATTAAAAAATAAAAGCTAAATTAAGTTGCAGACAATAAAGACAACAGGAATAACAAAAATCAAGTCATTATTTACTCATAATATATATAGTATATTGCACTGTACTAGATTCAAGTAGATTGCATCTGTTAAATATAACTATATTAAATTTACTATCAGGGGTACTTGGGTGGCTCAGTCAGTTAAGCATCTGCCTTCAGCTCAAGTCATGATCCCAAGGTCCTGGGATTGAGCCCCATATCAGGCTCCTTGCCCAGCAAGGAACCTCTTCTCCCTCCGCCTACTCCTCCCCCTGCTTGTGTATTCTCTCTCTGACAAATAAAGTCTTTTAAAAAATTTAGTATTAAAACTGCCTGAAATTTTGTTATATTTCTGTTATTCTAAATTTTAGGGGAGGGTTGGGGAAGAAGAATTTAGACCATGATTTGTCAAGTTTCCCCTGTTAAGGGCTAGATAGTAAATATGTTCGATTTTGCCGGCCTCATATGGCCTCTGTCTCATTTTCTCCTTTTTTTTTTTTTTCCCTTCAAACTACCCTTTAAAAATGCGAAAAACATTCTTAGCTCATACAAAAACAGGCTGTGGGCTGGCCTGGGTTGGGCTATAGTTTGTGGATCCCTGGTTTATACCACATTGGTTACAAGAACTATTATAATAATGCACACTATCTAATGTTGCAGTATGATTAAAATAATTTTCAGCTGGTGTTCCTAATGCTTATCACTGTACTATTACTACATAGTAGAAAGGACACGAAGTAACAAGTAACATCTCCAATGACACTTCTTTCTTATATTCAACTTCCTCAGGCCATAAAAGGAAGGATCTTGAGACATCTCTTTAGTTAGTCCATATTTAAAAAAATATAGTTTATACCTAGAATGTTCTAATGTCCAAGACAGTTAAAAATATCAACCAAATGAAGTATAAAAATGGATTAATTTAAAAATTGCCCACTGAGTAAATACAGGGCAATCCAAATTATAGTAAATATAGACTAATGACCCTTGTGTCCTTATCTAAAACATGCTAGCTCTATATAATCCCATCTAATTGCATTTAGGCTATTTTTTCATTTTTTCCCCTCAATCTCTTTAATCTTTTATTTATCTTTTACCCATCCCTATCTTCTTCTCCCCATATATTTATATTTCCTCAAGTAGAATATGGATATAATACATTCAACATATGATTTTTAGGTTAAGTAAATCTCACATATCAAGGGAAGACGAACAGAGGGAAGGATTACACAGAATATCAGTATCTCAGCTCAGAGTACCTTTGCATCAATGAAGCTGTTTGGCATTATCATTGGCATTAAGGATTCTTCGTTTTCTACAACCCCTCCCAGGTTCTTTCCGGTTTCATTTCCACCAGCAAGGGAGGTACTAGTGCGAGATAACTGCTGAGTTCCATTCTGTGCCATCTTGGAAGCAGATGATTTCCTGAAAAATTGCAAGAAAAGGAAATCTTCCTATTTCATAGGAGATCTGGACGAATGTACCAAGTTGGGCCTGATAGTCATAACTTTGCAAACAGTGGAGTTCTTCAATGATTATTTCTCAAATACCTTTAGAAACTGAGTATTAGATTTTTACCTCAAACTCACTGCTGCACACTTTTGTGATTTTGGGAAACTTCCTTCTTTTTGCCCCAATATCTGCTTATAGAAAATTATTTTTTACACTTAATAAAAACCTTAATATTTACAAGGTACTACTAATTATTACTGTTAATTATTTCACATTTACACAGAAATTATAATTTTAAGATTTATGTGTTCTCTCTCAGGTCTGCCCGAATGTCACACTAACATAACAATTCACTTGCCAGTTAATGATGGCAAATTTACAGTAGCACTTCTGCAAGATTTAGCTATCACTAGAACAATGTACATAAATATTTTTTTGTACAGAAAGGTTTTATAAAAATATTCAAGTGAGAAACTTGTACAGCAAAACTAAGTCAGTTAAATATACAAAAAGATGTTAGAATTCTTTAATGTAGTATGTAGCATGTTTTCTGAGTATGTTTTCATACACAAGTACCATACATAAAGAGTAAATCCTGATAGTTAATGCAGGGAGTCTAGCGATAAGGATTATCTAAAAATAATGTGTTTCTGATCTTGTATTAAATCAGTAAAGAACCTTAAAATAAATGAAAGCAAAAGCCAAAATATAAAAAAGGTCAGAATTAGACAAACTTACTCAATGCCGAGAATTTAGCCAAAGTCAAACTACAAATGAGACTGCTTAGAGTTTACAGAGAACAAATCCCTAGTTATCACATTATTTTAACCCCATGTCTAGAGAATCCCAAACATATGTCCTATGGAAATAAGGGAGGAGCTCTTAACAGCAGGCTGCTTAGATATGAAAATATTCCAGACAGGAATCTCTTCAATCAGCATATGCATCAGACTAAGCGTGCTATTTTAAAAAAGAAACCGAAGGATATACTTTGTATTTCTCAAAATTAAAAGGAAATGAAGAAACTAGGGCCTCATTTAAGAACATTTTATTGGCACAGTAATTTTTTCAAATGAAAAAAAAAATCATCTCCTTCCAAAGTGAGCACATCTCTATAGCAATTAAGAACTCAAGTAACATTATTTTAAAGTGGAAAATCCCAGTGACTCTAGAAGGCACTTGACTTCAACGTGCTTCTCGTGGTTACTATAATTTAAATGTTTTTTAACCACCTCAGCATGGCTAGCAATGGAAACACACCTGGCTTTACTTCGGTATATCAAGATGAGAACACAGGTGAGGATGCAGGTCAAGGCTATGCCCACGCCTACAGCAATGCCAGTCATTGATTTTTGGTCCAGATGGTAATAGCCTGAATAAACTAGAAGCAGAAACACATTTACTCAGCATCAATCAGAAAAATAAATGATCCCATTTATTAGAATTCTCAGACAGCTATTTGCTTTTCTATGATTTTTCTTCTTCTCCTAGGAAAATTTTTTTACGGTGTCTGTGTCTAAGCAGAAAAGACACATATCACTCTTTTTATCAGTGATCTCAAAGATCAGTTTATATTCCCATACTGAAGATTCCAAATATGAGTTCTAAATACCATATTATTGCATCAAACATGAACATCAGTTAATAACTTATAATGCTAAAAGGCACAAAGCATAGCTGTTCCTTGAACCAAAGGCTGACTTTCATGTCACGTTACCTTAAAAGCAGATCTGCATGTAAAAGATGAGTTTCCTTTGTCCATATCTGCATTTACATAGCAGTGCTCCTCAGATTTAACGCGCACACTATCACTAGGGGGTATGTTAAAATACAGATTCTGATTCACTCTGGCTGGGGTGGGGCCCATGATTTTGCACATCTAACAAGCTCTTGGGTAATACTCGTGCTGCTCGTCCCTAGACACTGAGCAGTAGCTATTTGAGAAGTGAATATGAGCCTTGCTCTCCTTTTCCCACGATAAGGGAGCTACCATCACTACCTCCCTCCTATGCTTAAACCAATCTGCTCTGCCTTTCTCTTTTTTCTTTTTCCTTTCCTGTTGGTCTCTTCTCTCAAACCCCCTACACACACACACACACACACACACACACACACACACACACACACACAAGCACTGAATCACTATCCTCTGAGGAGCTACAGGCCCTTAATCCTGTTGCGTTCTGCTAGCATTTCCTCTATTTGGTCCTCCGCAGGTGCGCTCCTCCTGAAGAGGAGGAAAAGAAGGTGTCTTGTCCTGTACCACAGAGGGGACCCACGGCTTCCTTCAGGACAGGGCAGATGCCCTGCAGCGAGGGTGGCTTTTTAAAGATACTTTTTCGCATTGCTTTTCTGGAGAGAAACAACTTTCCCTCCGGAAAGGCTGTTTTTCTGCAGTAACAGCTCTTAATGAAAACGCTGCTCTCAGCTTGAACACCACAACCAGCACGGCTGTATATTACCGTGAAACCTCCCTGGAAGCCTCCTCCTGTCAGTTTTCAGGCCGTGGGCTCCTCTGTCTTGGTGGCTGCACAGCTGGGAAGTGGAGTAACTGGGACATAGTGGTCTGAAACGGGAGCTGATTTGGAGGTAAGTTTGTTTCCCTGTAAAGTGCCGGGAACAGCCTGCAGCCCCATAGCGTCAGAATGGGGCCAGCGGCAATTCAAGAAACCAAGTGCTGGGGGGGGGGGGGGCGGCGCCTGGGTGGCTCAGTGGGTTAAAGCCTCTGCCTTTGGCTCAGGGTCCTGGGATAGGGCTCTCTGCTCAGCAGGAAGCCTGCTTCCCCCTCTCTCTGCCTGCCTCTTTGCCTACTTAGGATCTCTTTCTCTGTAAAAAAAAAATAAATAAAATCTTTAAAAAAAAAAAAAAAAGAAAGAAAAGAAAAGAAAAAAGAAACCAAGTGCAGGGATATGGCCGCGGGGGGGAGAAGCAAGACAGTGCAGGAGAGCTGAAGAAACACCGTATGTTCCTAAGAAAGATCAGTGACGGAAGGCATACAGACCTTTGGCATCGGCTGAATCCAAACGCTTGGGCCTCTGATTAGATTCCGAGGTTTCCTTTGGAAGGACTGCCAGCTCCACAGAATTTGAAAAGGGTCCTTCTCCCACCTCATTGGATGCGGATATCTTGACAATGTACACGTTTCCTGCCACCAGGTTTTCTAACAGAGCCATGGTTATTGCCCCTATAAACAGATCAATTACAAATTAAGTAAACCTTATTTTTATTCATTCTTTCAAACACATCATCATGGCCCTTTAACAAATATTTTTCTGATTGTAAAAGGAACACCATGTTCATTGTATAGCATTTGGAATCCACAGACAGATATAAATGACAACCCAATCTCCTTTTGCTAAGGTCTTGGTATATTTGTGTGTGTATGTGTGTGTGTGTGTGTGTACTATACATGTGTGGGTACGTATTTACTACATGCATTTTTTTATATCTTAAAATTTTTCACTTAACTTTGCACCATGCATACTGCCTTTATATAATACTTCTCTGTAATTTTGTTTTAGGAGTAGTTTTTTAAAGTAATAGGTATTTTTGTTTAGATTTTTATACGATTTTTATCCTTCAAGTTTTTATACACACACACACACACACACACACACATAATGCTTTGCATAGGTATGGATACAAACAGCATTAAAAACATTTTAGAATGGAATACTTCAAACATTGGTAAAGAGAAAACGGTATAATGAAGCCAGATTCAACAGTTATAAATAGATTTTCTAAATTTAATGTAAAAGGCTTTTTTTTTCTTTTAGAAATGTCTAGGGGCACCTGGCTGGCTCAGTTGGTAGAGCATGTGACACTTAATCTTGTGGTTGTGAGTGTGAGCCCCACATTGTGTGAAGAGATTACCAAAAAAAACCCCAAAACAAATAAAACTGGAAAAAAAATGTTTAAATTATTTATGGTAATCACAGTGATCGATGATCTTGTTCTTAAATTAGAAACAATTATTTCTGAAAGTATGAATATATTTCTCGCTGACCCAATCATTATCTAAATTTCTTGGAAACAAATAGGAAAGAAAATGACAAAATTACATAGGAACCTCAGTGCTGAAGACCTGGACCTTGGATTAGTAACGGCCAGTAATCTGCCCTGCATTCACGTCTCTCCAAAGTCACCATCACCGGAATTTATAAGTGATATTTGGTATCAAAGCCATTTTCTCTGTTGGCATGATGACTAAGAAGGATTCCTTCTTATACTGCTATTCCTTGAGGGGCCTTTCTGCTCTTGGTTCTGCCATGGTCCGAAAGTATTTTTCTTACAAAAGGGACTTCCATCCTAGGAATGAACTCTCATGTTAAGAGCACACGTGTAGCAGAATTCAACCACAGAGTTATTCCAGCATGGACTGTATTCATGAGTCCATATTCACAGGAGACTAGCTTCCCTCAGGTGACATCACCTCACTCTTTCCCGATTCAGAGCATCCTTGCAATAGCTTCGAAGAACTTATGATCGCTTGTAGCGGTCCTCTCCAGGCCAGACCAGACTAATATCTTCCACATGCTAGTGTATATTCATTATGCCAGTGGAATGTGGGGTGATCTCAGAGCTCAGGTCATGATTCAGAGGCCACCTCAGAGGTCACGTGGTATGAGGCAGCTCAAGCAAGCAGCTACGTGAGGGCTGAACATGTCTTGTTTTCATGTTCTCTGGTTTCAGCTTGGCCTGAAGAGAGTGTGAGTTACTTGAGCACACAACTGTTAAATAAACAAACTGACCCTTATTTAGAATCAGGAAGACTCTTTGTACAGTTACCATGTTCTCAGACAGATGAATTAAAACCAAAGATGTATTGTGACATGCTACAGTTAACTAGAAGGAAGAACGTTTCAATTTCTTCACAATAGATACATAAATAAACTGAGTTTCCATGTTGGTCTAGAATACGTCACATTTAATTTTTAAAAATGCTTGGCAAAAGCCAGTCCCTACCTGAAATTAAAAGTCTTTTCATTTTGAAAAGATTTTTATTTATTTGAGAAAGAGAGTGAGCATGGGTGGGGGTGGGGGGAGCAGGCTCCCCACTGAGCAGAGAGCCTGAGGCTGTGGAGATCCATCCAGAAGCCCAAGATCATGAGCTAAGCCGAAGGCAGATGCCTAACCAATGAGCCAACTAAGGTGCCCCGGAAAGTTTATAAATTTAAATTTTATAAGCAGATGAGCTGTGTGAATGTATGCGAGTGCTCCACTTTCTTCCACAGTCTTCCTTCACACAAAAAAGGAATCTAACACTCTGGCTCCTCTGTGAGGAAAAAAAGCAGTTCCCTCAAAGCAGTTCCCCAATATTTTTTTTTTAGCAGTTCCCCAATATTAAACTGATCTGCCTGTCCTTCTGTTCTCTCAGCACACTAGCTCAATCTCACTTAGGGTGTGGATGCCAGTCCACGGCCTTTCATATGTGTTTGAATCTTCAGCTATTTTAAGAGTTTCAGAAACCAGACAGTACAATAGCCTCAGTGTTGGATCAATGTTGATCAAATTCTGGCATGCTACCAACAAAGTAATTTGTGACTTGGGGCACATTACTGAACTTTAATTTCCTCGTGGGGGCAATAATTCCCACCTCATATAGTTAGTTATTAGAAAGGATTAAATAAACTACCATTGGCAAATCTCTGACATAAGTGTATATACTCAATGAAAGTGAGTCTTCCTCCTCACCTCTGACCCGCCCTTCTTCCTCTTCTGAAGGACAGAAATTTTTTTCATATTTGAACAGCCTTAGGTGGCTGGCATAATGCTTGTACAAGGTAATTCTCAGTAAATGCCAACTGAACTTACATTAAAATAAGAGCTATCTGTCACCAAAGGAGTGTTCATTGAGGATAAAAAAGCACAGGGTAAGATCCTGAAGTTGGAGAAGTGCTCCAGAATGCTGTCTTAGAACTCACTTCTGTCTATACTCTGTAAGTGATTGTTTTCCAGTTCCAAAGTCTTAAAAATCATCTACTTAGTTATACCACCAGTTTACCCTTCCATAACTCTCCCATGAACTTAACACTCCCACTGCTTAATCAACTTCTCTACTTGGCTATCTAGAACACATCTCGAATTTAACACGTTGAAAACCAAACCTTTGATTTCTCCCATCAATTTGGCTTATTTTTTTCCCTTACACTTCTCATCAATCTGCAGCAAACCTCGAGGCCATTCTTTCAAATTGTGTTCTAATAGCTTCTTTTACCCTCCTCGTTATCACCATTGTCCAAATGCCCACTAACTCTCACGTAGACATCTGTATATTCAGTGGTCTCTCAACTTCTACATTTACCAACTCATTATCAGTTTTTCAGGTGGTTGACAAAGTAATCATTTTAAAACGTAAATCTGATCAAAAGTCTCCAATGTCTTTCATCTCTCTTAGAACAAAATCTGTGGTCTATAACATCTGCCCTTGCTTTCCTCCCTGCAGATTGTACTTCCCTTCACTCTAGCCTCCCTGGCCTTCTTGTTGTTCCTCTAACATGCCAAGCATACTACCATCTCAGGGCCTTTGCAAATCCTCCAATATTCACATGGCTCTATTTAGATGTCATTTTTTCCAAGAGGGCTTAACCTTACTGCCTCCATCACTCTGTCTCTTCCCCCAGCTTTCTTAATACCACTTATAACACTACTTGAATATCTACATGTTTATGTGTTACCTGAGATATAAGCTTCAATGGGGAAGGAACACTGTTTTGTTCACTGTGGTATTGCCAATGCCTAGAAAAGAGCCTGGTACACAGTCATCAATCATTCATTTAATAAATCAATTTGTTCCTACTACTGGTATTCTGATTTACTAGGCAAATGTTGAGTTAAGTTCCTTTATTGAAAAACTTTAATTTCCAATGTGCATCTCTAATAGGAGGAAATGGCATATTTATTTAGGCTCAATTTATTTAGTTGTATAACTTTTTTTTTTTTTTTGAAGGAGCATCTTTACAATCGTGGGAAACTCATGCTATGAGGACCAGAGTTCAGGAACTGCTGTAGTATAGGGCATGATTTCCTATAGTGCCTTTTAGATTTTAAAATAATTAACCAGTTTGTGCTGATTTACTGCATATCAGGAAGATAAAGACTGTTAATTTCTTTTTTTATTTTTTTAAAGATTTTTATTTATTTACTTATTTGACAGAGGGAGAGATCACAAATAGGCAGAGAGGCAGGCAGAGAGAGAGGGCGAAGCAGGCTCCCTGCTGAGCAGAGAGACGGATGCGGGGCTCGATCCCAAGACCCTGAGATCTGGACCTGAGCTGAAGGCAGAGGCTTTAACCCATTGAGCCACCCAGGCGCCCCAAGACAGTTAATTTCTAATTCACTTTACACATAAGTATAATTTCATACCACATCTCTGCTCAACCATTTTACCATGTATATACTTTTAGCCACAAATATCATCTGGTCATCAGGAACATTTTTAAAATGCTTTACCTTATTCTATTTGGCAATAAATATGTGAACTAACTATACACATAAATATGTATAAGCAAAACAAAATGTATAGAAGATAAGTAGATATTTAGGAAAGAAATACCGATATTCTCCCTCTTCTTTTCTCGTCTTTTTCTACACTTTCACCTTTTCCAAAGTTGCTATAATTAGACATTAAAGAACATTTTACATTTTATTTTTTTCTTTAAATGCCAAGATGTATTTTTTGCTTTTGGTTTAAAAGTGAGTGACTCAAGGGGCACCTGTCTGGCTCATCTGGGGTTTTGATTTTGGGGTTTGATTTTGGGGTTGTGAGTTCAAGCTCCACCTTCGGTGTAGGGATTACTTAGACATAAAATCTTAAAAATAAAAATAAGGGTCCCTGGGTGGCTCAGTTGGTTAAGCAACTGCCTTTGGCTCAGGTCATGATCCCGGAGTCCCGGGATCGAGTCCCACATCAGGCTCCTTGCTCCGTAGGTAGCCTGCTTCTCCCTCTGACCTCTCCCCTCTCATGCCCTCTCTCCCTCTCTCTCTGCTTCAAATAATTTAAAAAAATAAAAAATAAAAATAAAAGTGAGTGACTCAAACCACTAAAAAACTTATGTTTTTTACTCTCAAAAAGAAAAAATTTGACTGAGGGTGCCTGGGTGGCTCAGTGGGTTAAAGCCTCTGCCTTCGGCTCAGGTCATGATCTCAGGGTCCTGGGATCGAGCCCTGCATTGGGCTCTCTGCTCAGTGGGGAGCCTTCTTCCCCCCCCCTCTGCCTGCCTCTCTGCCTACTTGTGATCTCTCTCCTCTTTGTCAAATAAATAAAATCTTTTTAAAAAATTTAAAAAAGAAAAAAAACTTGACTGTTTTTTACCTATATTGTTCATTTTGTCCTCTACGAAGCACTAGGATTAGCTATAAAAAAAGGACATGTACAAGATGGCATAGTTTTTTGTTGAGAATTTTTCTTAAAAATCACAAAAGTAGGATAATGGGAAAAATATATATATTTTTTCCCTTTCATGAATGATTATATAGGTAGAAAGTCTTATATAGGTGTAAAAACCTGCAATTACAATCCATTTCACTATCGGGTCATCAATGAGGCAAAATGTTGTTTTCTGAGCCTTGTCTGAAACTGACAAATGAATGCATTAAAAGGAACCAAAACAAAATACTGTTTCTTTTTAGGCAGGTACAAATGAAGAGCTAACGGGAAGAAGAGCTCATGTGATAAATCAGGTTAGTCAGAGTCAAAGGCGTCAATAAATCATTTTGGAATTAACTAAAAGTGAATTGTACATTTTAAGAATATTGTGGTAGTTTGTAAGACTAACAGTCACAAATAAATTATACCTCCATCTATCCCCACCCATGGGCAGTCCTCTCCCACACTAACTCTGGGCTTCTCTATCTGATTTGCTTTGCCCAGTGGGACATTAGCAAATGTGATACAAGCAGAGGCTTACAAAAGTTTGTACGTGCAGCTTCCTCCCTCTCTTCCTGATGTTGGAATTCTCTCTTGCTGTTTTTGAGCTACTCACACTCTGTTGAAACCATGAGATGATTTTAGTCTCATGAGTGACCTCAGGAGAGACCAAGAGAAGTGCCCAGCTGATCCCAGTCCAGATTGCTGACTCATAGAACTGTGAGAAAATAGGATGGCTAATTTTTAAAGTGGTTTGTTAGGTAGCAATAGATAATTGGTACAAATATAAAATTGTATTGCTGGCAAGTACTTATTACTTTCAAGTCTCTTCAGTGACTAGGAAAGTATTACTTAGTTGAGCTTCTGCATAAAAAAAACATGAATATATGACTATTAAAACTCCAACAAAAGTCACCATGTATTTGTTTTACAATTGCATAGAGTTTTATATGATATCCACATGTCTTTAAAGTTCATCCTAATTAGGTAAATATTGCCTTTAAAAAGTAAAATTAAAAAAAAAGTAAATTATAGGTACAAATGTCTAGCACTGAAAAGGTGTTGAGAATATGTAGATGACCCAAAAATTACCCTCTTGAAATCCTTCTGAAGCTTTTAATTGCTTAGCAAACTGTTCTTTTCCCAGCATGCATGTTTGAATTAAGTACTTAAGTGGGACCCTGATATTCATAGGGGCCACATATTTGTATGTGGACCATATTAGTACAAAAGTCTGCTCCCTTAAATCAGATCTCTTCCAGCGTTTGCTACTCCAGTGCAAGACACACCACCCCTGGAGATCTAGTAGTCATTATAACAATTCTTCCTTCCTTGCCCCATCCTTCCTCTACTTAAGCTATTATCATTTGACCATCCTCTCCTTTCCATCTCAATCTTCAATATCATAATCCAAGTTTATAATTTGGACCACTATATTCACTTCTTAGTCTCTACATTATTCTGACCCATCCCTCCTGCACCAAACCCATTCTAGTCACAATAGTCCAGAGTGATCTTTCTGGAATGTGAATCATACGCTCATGCTTAAAATATGCTGATGGTTCCAATGTTCTGCAAATAAAACCCAAATCCTTTATAATTTGTTACTTCATAAATTCAAAACAAACTCTGGATCCTTCTTTCTGTTTGTTTCCTTACCGTCAGTAATCTTACTTTTCATCCTCTTGGATAATTTATGCTCATATTTACCTTCTCGGTGTAAGACCTGCCACTCTCCTGCAATCCAGGCCTTTCTGGATGCATACAAGATGGTGTAGCGCGTCACCACCGTCTCTGGGCCATCAGGTGGTTTCCAAGAAACCAGAGCAGTGTCATCTTCTATCAACGTCACTTTTACTCCAACTGGTGGGCCTGCCGGGGCTGCACACACACGAAGGAAATATTGTATTACCGGGATTAAACGGTGATAAACATTCAAATACCTGGCTAATAGACTGAAAACTCAGGGGAAAGAGTGTGAAAAACTAGAAACCACTATCAAAACATCTCAGAATCACAGCTTTGATAGATCATTAGTGATAAGAGTGAAACACTATTTTTTTCTTCTTTTTCTGAGAGCTAATTTCATTTTTATAATGTTTAAAACATCAAAAAAAAAAAAAAGGAGATGGTAGATTCCTAGATACAGAATTACTAAGTCAAAGGGTGTAAGAATTCTTAGGGCTTTTGATATTGTTTTGCCCAATTGATAAGTAGAAAGATTTACAATTCCAGGAGCAGCACCACCTTTAGGTATTGAATCTAAACTGCATTTCTTACTAGAACATACAGAATATATATTTCACCTGATCTAGGAAGCCACTGAAGAAAATACTTCTGAGACCAAAACACTTGGCTATTCTCCAAAAAGTTGTGAATCAGTGAGTTTACAGGGCAGACCTTCAACTAATCATTTATATTGTAATATAAAAAACTGCAAAAGTAGTCAAATCTTGGGATTTTAGTTGACCCCACGTTTAG
>CM053609.1:38677702-38725805 GCA_028646535.1 Procyon lotor | reverse complement strand
AAAAAAAAAAAAATTAGACTAGACCTGCGATGGTCCTTACAAAGACCATCTACTCCCTCACCCTCATTCTAGAGAAAGGAAATGCAGGTCCACGGACATGAAATACCTTAGTGAGTGGCACAGGTAAGCTCCAGAAAGGGTGCTCGATCAGATATCCTACCCACTGCACTGTGCACAGCCTCAAGCCACCCACACATTACTTCTAACACGGGCTCCCAACACCGTTAACTACACTATTCACTTAATTCCATTTAAAATCAGTCTTGCAACAGCACAAGATTTTAGAAAATGTAGTGGTTCCCCAAAGAAACATTAAATTTAAGCCTACTGGCCTGTGTAATATATACAGTGAGAGGAATAAACATTTACTATAATAAAAGAAAAGAAAATACATTTCAAAAGTTAAGAAACAAAACAAATGCATACATGTCAACCAGGGTAGTATCTTCTTTAAAGTGACATACTTATTTTTTAAAAGATTTTATTTATTTATTTGCGAGAAAGAGAGAGCAAGAAAGAGAGCATGAGCAGGCAGAGGGGCAGAGAGAGAGGGAGAAGCAGACTCCTGCTGAGCAGGGAGCCCGATGCGGGACTCAATCCCAGGACCCTGCGATCATGACCTGAGCCGAAGGCAGACACTCAACTGATTGAGCCACCCAGGTGCCCCTAACGTGACATAGTTATTTTTTAAACATGCAGATAGATGTCTGTACCTTCTGGAAGTGTCGAATGGTAGACAACAGGGCTCCAGGGGCTGGGAAGCTGGTCCACATGCAGTCGCACAGCAAATTCGTATTTGGTGTTTGGTTCTAGACCTTGAACCAACATGTGAGTTTCTGATCTATAAAATTAATAATGAAGTTGTTAATGCTGGTAACACATTGTTTCTAAAAGATAATCAGTATTTCCAGTCAATTCAGGTTAAGTATCCTGTTATTACTACCCCATTTTCTTTAAAAACAATTTTTTTTAGACTAAGGAAACAATTTCCTCTATTAAAATACTACATTTGGTATTATCCTATAGAAATTGCCGCCGTGAGAGGAAACTATGCAATTAGCAGTATAGAAATATCCCAATATAAAGGGATTTCCTCTGAAATCCTGAAAGTCAAATCATTCTTTTAGACCATAATGATGGGCATTTTTCTAACTATAACCAAGACAAACAGAATAAGCTTTTTTTTTTTTTTTGATGTCAGCATGAAAGTGGTCTTTTCTTTTTTCCTTTAAACATGCTACGTTTAGCTGATTCAAAGTAATAATACCTTCTTGCCTAATCTTGTTGCATGAGGCTGAGGAAACAAAAAAAAATAATAATTTACAGAAACTGAAAGAAGATGCAGTTTTCAGAACCGAATATGGTAAAGATGCAAAACTCCCAGCCATTTTATACGTAAGGTAAGTCTTGAGACAGGTTCTTATAGCTAAATGTCAAGCGGGCCCAAGATGGTAAGAAGTAAGTGTGAGTGGGCAGAAGAGCAAAGAAAACCACCGTTAATGAAGCTACATACGTTTGAAGGTATAGAACCAAAGAAGCATTCTGCAGGCCGACAGGGTTACAGCGGACGGTGTAGTTAATTATTTGTGCAGTGGTGAACGCAGGCTTCCTCCAGTGCAGGAAGATGGAGGATGAGGTGTTAGCCTTCGCGTAGAGATGGTGGGGTGGTGGTGGAGGGGGAACTATGCGATCACGAACAGCTATGGAAAAAGACAGTGTTAATTTACTGCACCGCATATTACTATAGAAAGTGGTAAAATGATAAAATCACAATTCCCCACTCTATTGGTTGACTTTAGGTCCTTCTTTCATTAAAGAGGTTCACGGATACATCTAGAGATGTATTGTTCAATTCCGCTCAATTCTTCCATGTGTTAGGTAAGGAATCAAATATTTTCAATACTTAGATTATAAAGCAGAAGCACCCAGAAGACAGACTACTAGCCAAAGACATTCGGAAGGGCAGCAATGGACTTAAACCTAAACTGACACCCTCTTCAGTAGCAATAAAACCAAACAGGTCTTAGCAGCAGTAAAACTGAACAGTAATTAGAAGGAAATAAATAGCCTCAAGGTTAGAGTAGACAGGTATATAGCGTTCTTCTTCCCAGTTAAATTTCTGAAGGTCTTTTGCTTGCAAAGTAAAATAGGTTCTTATCATTAAATACATCTCACTTAAATATTTATTTTGAGCATTTACTTGTTCAAAGTAACTGTGTTAGGTGCCATGGAAGATATAAAAGCACTGAAGAGTCCAAGTAGCAATGAGACCTAAATTCACAGAAGGAAGAGGAGAACAAGGCCTGGGAGCCACACAGAGTGAAACGTGCTACCGTAACTTTTACTTACACACGCATCCCGGAGTGCTGACTGTCTGATCTGCCTGATAACCATCGTCTATGTTGTTGTAAGCCAGCAGCCGCACATGATACTTTCTTCTGGGGTCTAGAAAGAAACTGACAGGTAATAATTTGGTCCAGAGCTCTAGGTATCAGCCCTCCAGAGCCTTTTCAGGTTTTGGTTTAAAAATCTTCTGGATACCTAATAGTTTTAAGTAAAATGAGATGTTTTTTCCCTTTCCCTGTCCTACACAGTGACTCAGCAATGCACCTTCTGATGACATCGCTACTGTGACTATCTACCAGTTACAATTTTATTTAACCTCTCTTCAAACAGTAACATTAACACTATTACTCTTCGTCCTCCTCCTCAACTGACCAGAGATAGATTCTTGATCCTAAAAGCCTTGGGTGCTGCCAAATGGATCACTTCTAAGAGGTTACACTACACAGAAATTTTTTGTTTAGTTATCGGAGGGTTAGCTACCTTAAAAAGGGAAATCAAAGTGAGCTTATTTTCCCCTTCAAAGGTAAAGATAATTATAATTTTCATCCTTTAGTACCTTTAAAAAGTTTTATAACCAAGTGTTATTTAAGTTTATTTCTACGTGTGCCCTTTCCATTAACCATTTTCAGGCTGACAGCTAAATTCACCAAGAAAGAGGAGTTGGAGCTCCCTCTATTGGTGCTCATTAGCTGTCAGAATGTGAAAACCAAAGTTCCTCTGATACATAGGGAAACAAAAAATTTTTCAGGTTTTTGAGGAAATAAATAGTTACACATTTTATTTCCTTTTGAAAAAAATATTTTATTTATTTGACACAGAGAGGTAGAGCACAAGCAGGTGGAATAGCAGGCAGACGGAGAGGGAGAAGCAGGCTCCTTGCTGAGCAAGAAGCCCTGGGATCATGACCCTGGATCATGAAGGCAGTCGCTTAACCAACTGAGCCACCCAGGTGCTCCCTAGTTATAAATTTTAAACGACATGTTTTAGAACATATTTGAGAAGTTTAATGATATAAATACATTTAAATATAACTATTTATAATAATATTTAATTATCAAGTACTTGCTTGGGACAAAAATGAATACTATTGAGAAATAATGTATTTTCCCCCCAGGTTTGCCGAGGGACAGCTGATAAACAGAAGTTATATATATTCAAGGTATATGAGATGATGTTTGACATATGTGTACATTGTGAAGTGATTTCTACAATCAATCTAATAAACATATCCTACCATCTCACACAGTTACCATTTTTGTGTGGGTATGTGTGTTGAAAACATGATTTTGGTAAATCTGTTTATAATACAGTATTGATAAGTATCATCACCATGCTGTCCATCAGATCTCCAGAACTTATCCATCTTGCGTAAGTACAACTTGGCACCCATGAGCAACATTTCCTCATATTCTCCACCCCTGAGCCCCTGGCAACCACCATTCTATTCTCTGCTTCTATGGGTTCAACTATTTTGGATTCCCTGTATGAAAGAAATCATGCAGTAACTGTCTTTCTGTATCTGGTTTATTTCGCTTAGCATAACATCCTCTAGGCTCATTCACATTGTGCAAATGGCTGAATTTTCTTCCTTTTTTAAGGCTGAATAATAGTCCATTGAGTATGTAGGCTGTATTTTCCTTGTCCATTCACCTATCAGCAGACATTTAAGTTGTCTTTATATCTTGGCTATTGCAAATAATGTTGCGATGAACATGGGTGCAGTTATCTCTTCAAGATACTGGTTTCATTACCTTTGATACATACCCAGAAGTGGGACTGCTGGATTATATGGTGTATTTCTAACTTTAATACATTTCTATGTTATATTTCTCTAAATAATAAGAAACATACAGATAGATCCAATACTTCATAAGAGAAAAATCACCCTTGAAAGATATATCCAATGTGGAAAAAACTTAGAATAAAAGGATAAAAATATTTCTAGAGTGAATTTAAACATTTAAAAATCCAAAAATAGGAGTGCCTGGCTGGTTTAGTTGGGGGAACATGCAACTACTGATCTTGGGGTTGTGAGTTCAAGCCCCACATTGGGTGTAGAGATTACTTAAAGTAAATAGACTTTAAAAATAATAAATTTTAAAAATTCAAAAATAAAATATGAAGTTTATTAAAATTTCCAAAATAATTTAAGCCTGCATATTTTAAAAACTGATCTATTCTATTATTTAATATTAAAATGCATTAAAAGGATGTCCTAAAATATAAAATTTTTATTAGTTTCTATTTAAAAAAATTAAAACAATGAGAAGAAAAAAAATTTACACAACTCAGGACATTTCTATACTTTTTAGATAAGAAGTAGGAAGACTAATACTCAATTATACAATAGAAAAGGGTATCTTACACGACTCTATCAATGTTCTTCCCATTCTATAAAGAGTGGTACCAACATGTTAAGCAGCATGTCTAGTGTTTCACAAAGCTAAACCAAGGACTTGCTGATATTTCTATCACATGTGCTTTTGTTACAGTAGGTTAATTTTGTCTCCTCATAATGAATTCTAAAACAGAAATATTTTCAAATGTTTTATAAAATAACTACAGAAAACACAGAAATACATTTGGACTTCATTACTCAGATGATTTCCAATATTAAGCACTGAAACTCTAAGATTCGAGGACTTCTGTTCAGATTAACGGCAACCTAATTTGAATCTGTGTTCGTCTTTCTTTCCTCCTAACATATTGCTGAACTCCTGAGCCAACTGAATCCTGAGTGCTATCTTAACAAATACTCCCTCTGGATGGGTACAAATGGAATTCATTTGGCTCTCTGCAGTTGGGTTCTTCAAATGTATTTCTTTATTCTATCTCTACTCAATCAGGAAAGTATCTTTAGGAAAACCTCCTGAGTGTGGAGTATTGCACCAGGAATTAGGAGATACAGAAAAAGAAGGAGGGGTGAGACAGTTTGCCCCAAGTAGCTCACATTCTCAGAGAGCCAGACACAGATACAGCCGCTCTCACCGGAAGTGGATTTTGATGATGTTATGAGTATGGGTGGAAAGATTAATCTTTTTTCCCACTGTGGAAACAATCAACACTTCATGAATATTTCTCTGCAATGGTTATTTATTTTTAGTCCTAAAATTGATTCTTCATTTTCCCTTCTTCATCTTTAAAAAAATGAAAAAAAAAAATGAGCTTACATTTTAAACCCCAAACTAGCCTTTTCTGGTTGATGAGAAACAATGTATGTGTCCTGAGACAATGAGAGAAGAGCACACCTAGCCCTTGTACAACCACTCAGCATGGTAACAACCCAGCTCTTCTGGTGCCCATCTGGAAATCATCCAAGTCGCTGGAGCAACGACCTCCAGGGCTGGGCTCCTTCTCCTGCTGGTTTCCATGAGGTCAGGAAAAGGCAAACCATTAGGCTGGCAAATCAAGTACATCGGGTGCACGAGATTCCTTTCTCTCCACACACAAAAAGTACAAGAAGAGCCAGGATAATTCTGAAAACGGTTTTAGGGGAAAAAATAAAGGAGAGGGAAAACCCATTTAACGTTTGTTCATGTGTGATCGACTATGCTCTTCAAAGAATCTCATTTAACAAAATTAAAGTGCCAGGTTGGGGGCCAAGCTGAGCAGTGGGCCATGAACATTTGTCACCTGCTCCTCTCAGGCTCTGAGAAACAGTATTCCAACCTCAAAACCTAGTCACCTTATTATTTTGGTTTGTTAATCCAGAGAACAACATGGCTCGTGTTTATGCATCAATTAGAGATTTGATGTCATGGACCCAGGGGACCAGAGCCCTTGGCTAATGTTCAGATGAGCACTATTAGGCAATAAGAGTTATCAGCTAAGAAAGAAAAAAGAGAACAACTATACAATTAACAAAATTAAAGATACAATGTAAAAAAATCAGAGTTTAGGACCAACATAGTCAATATAGTTAAATGCATAGATAATGTACCTTAGCATAAGGAGCACAGTCCTAAAACTCTACAGTTCTGAAAAGACCTTCCAATGCATCAAGGACACAGCAGAGACCCAGCATCAACACTGTGAAATGCCACAGGAAGCCAGTTTCCAAGGCCTGCTAATAGCCCTTCTTAAGTCAAGCATTGCCACGTCCGTGGTGCTTGGTTACACGAGACTCAGCAGACGTAGGCAATGTGGTTTAGGGGGGAAACAGCAGAGTCAGAAAGAGCAGCCACAAAGAATTGTACAGGCCTTCCCAAAACCCAGTGAGGGAAAAAGGGGAAAGAGAGAAAGGGAAAAAAGTAGGTCCCATTTCCTTCCAAACTCAATACAAGGAGCATAAAAATCACTCACTGGGGCTAATTCTTAATGGTCTCAGAACTGATGACTCAGGTACGTAGGTAGTATTTGCATTTATGGTTAAACTTAAAGATTTAGCAATATATAAAGATGGAGGGCCAGGAAAGTAAGCTCAAATTAATTTAACACAAACCTCTCAGGAATGTCAGCTTAGGTTAACATAACTGTGATCCCAGCCAAATTAACCTGTACCTTTATTATGAAGTCAACCTTTGGCCAAAAAATGAAGATCTCCTTCCTGAAATACTGCTATGGCCACACTCCTCCTCTTTTCTCCTCTGGCTCTAGGATTTGCCTCATTTTCTTTCCTTTCTGATTCATTCTCACCACTAACTCTTCCACTTGACTTTGTTTCACATGAGGAGAAATTGGAATCAGAAGTCTGGCTGGCCAAGAAAGAGTACACAGATATCAAGTAATATTTATCAAATGCCTATTAAAAGTCAGACACTATATGGAGACTCAGTAATTAGAAAGCCATTACTCTTGGGGTGTCTGGATGGCTCAGCTGGAAGGGCATATGACTCTTGATCTCGGTATTGTGAGTTTGAGCCCCATGCTGAGTGCAGACATCACTTAAACAAATTTTTTAAAAAGTGAAATAAAAATTTAAAAAAAGAAAGCCGTAACTCATGCTTTTAATTTCAATCTACCAGAGTACAGACTGATAAATGAATATTCTGTAAATATTATTTACTAAATGTATAGCCTTGAGAGCATATTTTTTTTAGTTTTCTAAGCCTTGCTTATTTTCACTTAGAAAATAGACAAATAATCCCTGAAAGGGATTTTAAGAGTATTAAATGAAAGCATGGCTATTAAGGACTTTGTACAGTTCCTATAATTAGTAAGGATACAATATTATTATTGTTCTTATTATGATGAGGAAAGTTGCCCAGGAGAATAGAAAAGGTACTACCGAAAGTACTGTACACTTAAATCTGGAAAATATTTTTGTGAAGGCAAAAAAACATCAGGATGTTCGTTCATACAAGCAAGGTCTGGAATTCAGAATGTCAGTAAGCAAGCTGTTGGCAAATGCTAAAGCTGAGCTTTAACTGCTCTCTGTCCTCATTAATGTTCCCTAGTTTGTGGAGCAGGGAAAGGCTCCCAAGTGTGTGTCTGCCTTGTATGTATGCTCGAAGGAGCTGTGTTCTGTGTTTATGGCTACTAGGAATGCCTGCTGTTTTGGCAACCAGGTCACATGGTGTATAATCCTCTCAGTTTCAAATCCACTTTCACCCACGTCTTCCATGTTCATCTAATAATCTCTCATCTGTAACAAACTCTCTGATGATATAAAAGTTTTAGAAAACAACATAACAGATTTCTTCCCTAATGGAAGAACAGTAGATTGTTTCATGAAATGGAAATATGGAAGTTTGAGGGCTAGCATTAGCAAGAGCAAGCAGATGGAGACAACAAATTCATTCACTCTGTTAATTACATCCAGTTTTAACAATTCAGTATTTATTACCCTCAGTGACTGCAACTTGGAACAAGAAAAAAGTTCAGTAAGATGAGATTCTCTGTAATGCCAAAATCTTTTAAAGATGTATTGATCTAGGACCTAAAACACCTGATTTAAAAATAAGTGAATTAACTGTATCTTTATACATTTTAAGTAACCTACAAAAAAATTCGGTATAATATACCTAATTTTTATTGCAACATGTTCCCAAAGACCTCAGAATAAGAAAACCCATGTTTTCCAGTGTTTCGGTCGAGTAATTGCACTTCTCTTCTCTACCACTAGATGGCATCTGTGTGCCTGTATGGCGTTCAATGGCCCACTCATCCAGCTACTGAAGGTGGGAGCTATTCAGGTACCAGGGTGAACTATGAAAGAGCAATTCAAAAGAGGTATGCATGAAGTATGGCTATTGCTTAAGTTTCATCAAAAGAAGGGCTGCATGAAATACAAAGCAGTGAAAAGGAAGAAGAGTGCCTTGAAACAGTATTTGTCATATATACAAATATTTCACATGTAGTTTAAAAAACCCTGTGAGCTACATCATTGCTTTTATCACCTGACCTCTACAGAGAAGGACGCTGTGACAAACAAAAGAAACTTTCCTAATTACTCAGCACTACTTGGAAGCTAAGAAACAGTCTAGCACAATAGTGAATGTCTCAGATGCCAGCCCCAGGCTGCCTGGATTCTGATCTAGCTAGGTTATTACTGTGCAACCTGGGGAAGTTATTTTCGCCCTCTGTACCTTTGTTAAAATCACCTGTAAGATGGGTAATGATGATGATAACAGAATCTGCCCCTCAAGGCTGTTAGGAAGAGGAAATGAATTAATTCACAGAAACTGTCTACAAGAGTGCCATTCTATAACTGTAATGTACTGATAAAAATATCAATAATAATAAAATAATTACTAGCAGCATCACATGACCCCTACTCCCTGCTCCCTCTCAGGTAGAAGGGCAGGCTGGCATAGTGACTAAAGGATAGACTCTGGAACCAGACTACTTGGGTTTAAAAATTGAGTTTCCTCATCTATAAAATGGGGATTAAATGGATTTATATTTGTAACTTGCTTTTAAAAACGCCTGGCACTAAGCAGGTGTTTTCCGGTGCTAAATAAATATAGAGGAGAGGGCTGGTTTGAGAATTAGGGGATTTGGATTTAAATCTTGGCTTTAGTACCTGTGTGGCTGCAAAGGCAGTCCCCTGGAAGTCAGTTTCCTCATCTTTAAGATTAGCAAGTTGAAATCTATCAGTTGTCTTCAAATTTGTTTAGGTAGCAGTGTATTAGGGAAGCTAAGACAAAGGTACTAGAAAGTATCATGCAAGACAGGAATAACTGCTGCAAAGAGATTTGTTAAGACTAAGGGAATTTAAAAGAAGGAAAGGTTACTGGTAGTTTTTTTGTGTGTGAGGGAAGGCTTATCGAAGTAGTGCATGTGAACAGAAGAGATTAAGGCCAAAGGAAGAGTATAAGCAAAGGCTTGAGGACAGGAACCTGTAGATCAGGGAGGAGTAACAGGGAAGAGTTCGGTAAGGGTGCATGAGTGAAGGTCACGTAGAATGTGCATTGATCTTAGAGAGCTTTCAGAGCCAGCATGGATTTTGTTATATTGACACAAAAGATGGCTTGAGTAAATGGGATTGTTGAGAGAAGGGACTCATCAGAGGAGTCAGAAAGCTCCAAGTGTCCAGCCTGGGTGGACCAACAGAAACGGAAAAGGAGATGCAGAACCAATGACACACTGAATCAGAGATGCCAGAAGAACAGTCAAGGGAGCAGTGAGGATGGAGAAGCATGGTCAGCAGTCCTGCACACAGAGGACAGGGTACCAGCAGGGACCAGCGCCTGGGCGTGAGATGGGAGGTGGTGTTAAGGAGTCATGAGAGACCCGGGAAGGTATCGCAGGAGCCATGAGAAGACAACGTCCAGAGCTGCAGAGACGTTACTGAGGGTAAAAGTGACATGTGGTCTTTTAACAGAATAAACTCATCAGGAGAGGGTGGGGTTGGGGGGTAGCAGAAAATATGGACATAAGTAGCAAGGATGTGGTAACACTGGATGTAGAGCTATAAAGGACAACAAAAATGGAAATGCATTATTTTCTGAGATGTACCAAAGTGTTAACAGTGGTATTTAGCCCTATATGGTAGAATTTATAGTTATTTTGCTTCCTGTATTTCTACCTGTTCTATTATCAATGGCTTTGGTAATAATAAAATAGTAAAGAATTAGAACTCAGACAGCAAAACTGACAGATGTCCACTCAAACTTTATGGATTCTTTGTCATCATACTAACACTTCTAGAAGTTTGGTTTCCTGGAAAATGCATAATAGAAACTATTATTTACAACGTATTTAGCTATGGACCAACAAAAATAAATAGTATTGGGGTCATAAAAACCAGGCCTTTGTTTTCCTTCAGCTGCTGTGTTGGTGACACTGCAAAAACCTTGAAAAGAGCTGCCTGGAGTGGACAGCTCAAAGGTAGATAAAACTAAGAAAACACCTGAGGTCAGGACCATGAGAAAACTTTTCCTTACGTCTATCTATAAAGCTACCTCTGACATCATTTCTAAAATCCAAATCTAAATAAGACTTAATGAGTTTTATCCCTCATCCTTCTAAGGAAAACTTCTCAGGTGTGGGGGGAAGGTCTTCCTAGGACCAAAAGGAAGATAAAGCAATTGCATCTACTTTGGGACAGTTCTTGCTACTTGATTCGATTTAGACATGGAACATGTTTAGTAAAACGTCTTAAGAAAATACAAAGCGTCACTTTAAGAATCACTACATACTACTTCAAATTATTCACTTAAAATACCACTATAGAAAAGCTTTGCTAATGTTAACCACAAAGCCATTAAGATGGCTACAAAGCATTAAAGAAATAAAACTAATTAGACTATATATATGTGTGTGTGTGTATATATAGTGTGTGTGTATAGATATATACACACACACACACACACACACAAGTTAAGTAACAATCTGAAAATTTGCTGATATAATATCACCACATGTGAAGTTTGGAAATATTAAATTTGGAAGTGCTCAGAATCAGTGAGAAAGGTGAAATTCTGAAGGATGAACCAGAGTATCTGGCCCAATGTCCATTTTCAATTTAATCTTTTGTGTTACAAGGTTTTGTGCGAGCCTTTTCAGGGCCATTGTTCCCCTGTGGTCCTACTAGAGAGCCCCTTGGTCTGGCTAGCCGGGGGACTGCACTGCCCCCAAGCCTGTCCCTCCAACACAATACCCCCCATATAATTATTCAGAGAAGAGGCCAACAGTAAGACTGCTCCGACACCTGGGTCATGGCCTCTGACACAGGATCTGGGGCCAGACCAAGTCTGGTCCAGCAGCAGAGGAGCAGGAAAAATGCTAAGGGGGATGGGTGGGAAAGGAAAGCAGAGTGAAATACTCTGCTTTAAAATGGTATGTTTAAGCACAGTAACAAAAACACAAATCACAGGCGAACAATGTTATCCAAACGTTGTTAGATTGTAGGTTTCTCCCCTCTGAGAGAGAAACCCTAAATGAGAGAGATTAGGGGAGCAAGCCTCTTTCAAGTGAGAATTCTTTGTCTTCTATCATCAGATTTACATTAGAATGGAAAAAGTTAATTCGTGATGATTAAAACAATGCCTGAGGTTCAGAACCTGTGAGTGTACAGATTTAAAAACAGGTTTTTGGCTAAAAGAATGTAAATTTTACTTAAAGTCGAGATTAAAATTTCTTTCTCCTTTTGTTTATAAACTGAATTTCGGTAAAGGATTGTTAATGATAAACATCTTTCATATCCATTATAAATTTAAAGGATTTTTGTTAATGATCACTATGACAAAATGTTATAAATCTGTTGTGATAATACAGAATATCTGAGTGTAAAATAGACACAATGGCAAATGGGAGGGGGCATTCTCCCACTCCCCAAATTTTCCTGTGTTCTGTGTAACAACTCTCTATGGAAGCTGATGGTAGACTATTTGTCTAAACCTGAAATGACTCAGTCCCTTTTGTTTCTGCACCCCTGAAGGGCCTTAAGACAAATAATGTCTCTCACTCCCAGTGAAAACATCCCTTCTCCTACGGAGTTTAGGATAATTTAGAAGAAAGTTCTTTGCATGTGACATTTGAGAATCAAAATAAGCAAACCCTACTCATAATTTCTATTTTAACAACCCCCCCCCCGAAAAAACTCACATTGCTTTTGCAAAATCCAGAAGCAAGTGGCTTTTTCAATCATATCGTGTTCACTAATATTTTTGGTCATGTTATTTTCTGAACATGTGATTTCATTTTTATACATTTACCAGGCTTTCAACACTTATTGTAAAAACGATTTCTCATTTTTGACAAATGCATTACTTGAGGTTGTCTGGATAAAAAGTATTTGGTGTTGAAGATTTCTACTTGAACGCTGCCTCAAATGAATTGGACTGACATCCGAACCCTGCAAAACAAAACCTCTTACAAACACGGTTTTTGATCTTTTATGTTCTTTTCTTATGATACTCCTTTCCTTTTGTGAATCCCTGGGGGAAAAAAAGACACCTCATTGGTCCAATTTTGTAAGAGGAGAGAGCATAGCCACTGCATCTCTCCACCACATAATCAGTTAATGGAATTATGCTGGTGGCCGGTATCTCCTCGGGGTAGGGAGGAGAAAAAGGCCGACTCCAAAAGAGCAGTGGCTTAACTGTCCTCAAATTTATGAGAGCTGTATGTGAGCAGTACTAATAAAGCTGTTCCACATATATGTTACTGAATAACTTAAAAGTGAATATAATGAAACAATTGCTGATTATAAAAATTTAGAATTATAAGATTAAAAAAGTGTGTTAGAATGGAGGGGGCATGCAGAGTAAGTTACTTTCATTTTATTGATATTTCTATCATGAACAATCCTTACCCCAAAAACATACAAGTACTTGACTTATGAGACTGTACTTGGCTTAGCATTTGTTTAAGTAGCTGCTCTGTCTGCCAACACACTCACGCTGTCTGTCCCACATACATCACTGCCTTACAAACAATATTTTTATAGACTGACAGAGAGAGCCTATTCACGACAACCAAACTTCCCCTGAAGCCATGAAATAAATTTCCTTCCAGGACTAACATTTCTCTGTTTCACTGTCATGGGCTTGCCATGCCATTGTGACCCTTTTGTGAGGCAACATGGAAATACCATCTATCATCTCCTGAACCACGGCAACTTGGTCAGAGGTTCACAGTTTCATTGCAAAAACATCTGTGGTTTGATAACCATTCCTCTCAATCTCAGCCCTCGGCAGTAGAAAGCAGGCTTACAAGATAGGGAAGATGCAGGTAGACAGCTTGAAACCAATCTTAAATTTCTTCTCAAGTGGGAAATGCAAGCTGGCGAAATATCAGCCTCATCCATCACAGTGATAAACACGATCGTGTTATTTATTTATGCCTCCTTTAGAATTCACAAGAAGCACTATGTTACAACGATTTATTTAAACTTTGCCGATGTATCACTCTGAAATTGATTTTAATGTTAGCAGATAAGGGAATTGTGGGAGTTCTTTGACACAAGCAGGGACAGGTCATCAGCATGTTAATTGGCTATCAATAGCCTACTCAAATTCTATACAAACCTTAAATCTTTCCAGGTATTAAAAGACATTGAAAATCATTGGGGTCCTGGAAAGTATTCAATATATCTTAAGATGGTTTTCAACACATATAATGGAGAATCTCAAACAATTTGAGCATGCAGAGTCAAACCAAAAGATGTTTTCTGATAAATAAAACATTCAACAGAAGATCTAAGGTTTCTTATGTTCAATATCCGTTATTTCAGAAGTGCTGTTGTTTTAACCATGTGCACAATCACTGTAAAACCATTCCTAAGTTGGAAATACTGCTTAAAGCTTAAAAACAAAGCAGGGCATTTTTAACTTTAAAGTTGTTTTAAACAATTTGATGATTTATTACTTGTTCTCTTATTTGTGTGTGCGTGTGCAAGTGTACACACACACACACAAATTTTCTTTTGTTGAATCATCACTCTTCACACCTAAATACTTGGACATGCTTCCCCTGAGAACAAGGACATTCTCTCCTATACAACCATAATACCATGATTGTATCCGACATATTGAACAAAAACGCAATTTTATCCAATATATAACTCATTTCTAAATTTCCCAAATTACTTCCAAAATGTCCTTTATAGCTGCTCCCTCCCTGCCAACCCAAGGGAGGGTCACACACTGCAAGTCATATCTCCTTCACAGAGGATTGCTCCCTTTCTTTTTCCTATCTTTCACAACAATGACACCTTCAGAGAATCCCATTACAGATGTTTTGTAGACTCTCTCACAATTTGGATTTATCTGTTTGTTTCCTCATTATTACATTCAGATTAAACATTTTCCTTTTTTTGGTAAGTCTACTATATCAGTTGGATTATGCCTGTAATAAAAAAGCTTTTTATTCAGGGAAATAAAACTTAAAACTCCTATTTTTTGCAAGTGAATTTGTTTTGAATTTTGAATTTGTTACATTGCTTGTTGAAGGGGAATATCATGGTTTTGAAAGATTTCCTAACCTCAGGAAGGCCTAATTTTCTCACTGGCCAATCTTATCTATTTATCTACATTTATCCATATAAATGAACTCTTACCTGACACAGAGAACAATAAAAACAAGAGAAAAGCACCAACATATTTTTAGGATTCTTGAAATATTTCTAGAAATATCTGGTATTTTTTATATAAGTAATGCAAATGCAGATTTTTTTTCTAAAAAATTCTCAATGAGTCACACTGGAATGCCAATTTTTATATGCACATAGCATGGGAATAAAGTGTACAAAGAACCAGAGCCACACAAGTGTGCCACTGGGTCAATGTGAGAAAAAGAATATGATTAAAACAATCTTTGTGTTGTTTAGAATAGAAATGTGCATTAGCAAAATGAAAGTGTCTCCTTACTTTTTGAAGTTTTCAGAGGTTTAAAATGTAGTTTCTATAGTTTTTTGGGTTAGAATTAAGGTCCATCTGCCATGATTTTTCTTCTGAGACAAAAGGTCATTTTATGAAAAGAATGGGAATGTATTCAAGAAAGGGAAACACGCTAAAAACCATCCTAATTGGCCATCCAGATGGAGAAAGGTGAGAGTTCAAAAAAATTATTTTAATTGTTTCCTCCACTAATATCTCTAGATCACCCAAAAGCCTATAACTTGTCAAATGATCCTAGAAACCACAGGAATCTTCTCTGTTAAGTCATTGTCAAGTATAAGTTAGTATGGTTTTCAATACATAAATTCACAGAGAATCTTCAACAATTTGAGCATAGAGAAATTTTCTGGGAAGTACTATATTTTGGGAACTTAATTAGTATATCACAATTTTTTCTAATTATTAAAGTACCCTGTGCCCTATAGCTAGCAGAGTTTATGGTTTGCTTTGGTTGCAAGGAAGCTCACAGACAAACTTATAGGCATTTCTAGCAACTGTACAGGACCCTACAGCATGTGGTAAAGAAGCCAATATCCTGGTTTCATTGGTTTTTCCAACTTTTATTTATCTTTGCTCCAATTTCTTCAACTAGATATATTCAAATTTAAAAATACCTTTTTTTCTCATTAGGCTCAAATGTTTGTTATAGAAAGTTTATAAAACTCAGACAAGCAAAAAGAGGAAATAAAAATAAAATATCCTAATATACCAGTACCAAGATATAAGCACTTTTAACACGAGTTTTTTTTTCATTCCCTTTTGTATATACATATATACACACTGAATATTTTTTGTATTTTATAGACTGCTTTTTTTCACTCAATATACTGTGAATAACCATTCATGGTACTAAATATTCTTCTAAAACATTCAATGTCCACATTTATTCAAAGCAGTTTATTTTACTAAACCTCTGTAATTGAATATTTAGGTTTCTTCCAGCTTTTCACAATTATAAATGATCCTGCACATTACAGTGAACATCCTTATGGTTAAATGTGTGGGTTCATGGGGTACCTCTGTAGCTCAGTTGGTTGAGCATCGAACTCTTGGTTTTAGCTCAGGTCATGATGTCAGGGTCATGAGATTGAGCCCCATGCAGGGCTCTGCATTAGGCTGGGATTCTGCTTCTCTCTCTCTCCCTCTCCCCATGCTCGCTTGCTCACTCTCTCTCTTTTTTGCTCTAAAAATAAAATAAATCTTAAATGTGTGTGTTCATCAGTATTTTCTCATGACAGATGTCTGCTAACAGAATTTGTGTAAACAGGTACGCATATTACAACCTCCCTTGCGGTGTTACCCAGCAATGCCTAGAAAAGTTGTGTATCAATTTACACTCCTACTATTAGTATGTTGTTTAATCACAAACCCTTACACTGAGACTCATATCACCTCTCTGTTTTTTGTTGCTGATGTTGAATTTTGTGTTTCCATACAGAGTCACTCCAAATATTTCTTGGAAAAGGAAGCAGGAGATATGCACATATGAAATGATGACTTGTTAGATTTATTTACATTACACAATCTACCGAGGAAGATGGACACACTGTGGTAATCAGGCAAAATGTGCTGCCTACTGCCTGCACAGGTTTCTTAAGTTATTGTTAACATCCCGGCAGGCTGAGAACGGGAAGACGCCATTCTGACCTTCAGCTGAAGCAACAGCTCTAGTTTCTGTAATAAACTAGTCAATGGAGTCAGCTATCTCAGCAGACTCAAGAGGCCTCCACCTATGCAGGGCAGCCTGCATTTTCTGGGATATTTTACAAAGTCTTTCAAGGTTTCACATGTTTTAAAACAGAATAGAAAAACATGTAAAAATCTCAATAAAGTCTGTCAGGATTATGTTATCACACTAGTTTATCCAAATCAATTAATAAATCAGATTGTTTAGATAGTAAGATACTCCAGGATTTAGGCTGTTCTGATGATTAGTCTATGACTATTGTTTATGCCACGCTTTCTTTAATTCTTTCATTATCTCTGGTGTCCCTCAGATAGCAATACCATTATCAGTTTTTCAGGGAAATCTGAAAAAGCCTGACCTCCACCCTCATGCTATCTCCTGTCCCCTTATAACTCCTTCTGCTTTTCCATCACAGGGCTTACTAAGTTTTGTAATTATGATTTCTGGTGATTTTATGAATGTCTATTTTTTCTTCTAGATTGTACAGCTTCATAACTGCGTAGTTACTTAGAAATATCTGATTCAATATTTTAGATCAACGGTCTTCAGATCTTTTTATTTTACCTTCCATTAGTAAAATATCTTCTAGCATGCATATTCATAACATATTTATAACATACGCATGTATGACTTGCCCTGATATACTAGGCACATTATGAAATAAACATGCACAAGTATTTTTAAAGGCTAAGGTATAAAATAGTTTCCTCTCCTAATGGCCTATCTTGCAGGTCCCCTTCCACTGCATGGAGTGTGTAATTAGTACAAAGCTAAAAATTTTATTTGCATGAACTAAATTTTTTTTCTCAACAACAGGCTTAAAACAAAAACAAAACCCGCAAGTATAATTACTGCTTTACAACAATTTTTTTCTATCCACCCTGAAGTTTCTTTCATGTGCTAATGGTGGTATTTAAAAAAACCTCCTCTCCTTTAACTTACTTAGATCTTTAAGGACCTCACACATCTAAAGACTCTTTACATTCACCAGAAACTTCCAGAGTGGTCTGAGGGCTGGCTGACAAGCAGTGTGATTAATGGACAGTATTGATTTAATTTTCTCCACGAGTTTTTCCTTCAATAAGGAAAACTGTTCGTAATTCATGTCATTTCGCCATGTTTACAGATTCTTAAAAATAGGAGAATGAAAAGCTTACTAAAGTTTTTCCATCATTCAAAAAGTACCATTTGAAAGCTCTGGCCTATAAAACAAGAGCTGATCAATGGCTAGGATTATCTTCCTAAGACCAGGAAAATATTGCTTTTATTTGTCACCATTTTAATGAGGTTTTACTAGCACATCTAGAAAAGAAATAGGAAATAAAACAGTAAAACCAGTTCAATAAATAACTTTCAAAATATAAATACAAAGTGCTATAGAGGAAAATGGGATATTTTAGATTAAATACGTCACGTTAAAGGTTTAGTATAAACCTCTTAGTTAAAAGCCATGAAACGGATGTCAACGTCATCAGATATAAGTGATTAAAGTTTCTTCAAATATCTTAATTTGAAGTGTCATCTGGAACCAAGCAAAACACCCTTTTTCTGGAGACAAACAGTGGGAATAACACTTTTTATATTTTATATCTGAAGAAAAACTTAACTTGTTTAGTATATGAAGAGCTACACAACTGGTAATTCTCATCCTCGCCCATATTTTGATAGTACCTTTTTTTTTTAAGTCTTCTGTTGTTTTGCTTTCCTTAAAGGAAAAATATTTCAAATGGAAATTTAAGTTGAGGGGGTCGGCAGGCAGAGATATTTGCTGATAGCAAAAAAGACAGAGAAGGGCGCTCCGCCCAGGGCATCCCAGACTCAAACAATTCTAACATCAGACCCCAAACTTAAGTGACATCAGACACAAAACTGGAAACACATCGCAATTGGTATTTCACTTTATGGACTAGTAAAAATAAAGTTAACACACAGCCACTTGAAATAATGTAACTTCCTTACCCTGCTTATTTTCTCCATCTCCACAGGGGCCTTACTTTATTTAGGGCTCTTTTCAGGCAGGCATGTGAATGAGGCTCCACAAGTACTCTAAATCTTTACCCAGCGCCATAGGTCAGAGGGTTATCTGTGCTATGTAGTTTTAGGGTAGACGATTTTCTTTACTCTTTTCTTTCCTTCTTTCTCCTTTTTTTTTTTTTTTCTTTTTTTAAAGCAGGAGAACAAAACGAATGCATATCAATCAGAGCAAACTAATTTAGGTACTAAAAACATTCCTCTTCTACAGATAAACTGCTTTCGCAAGAAACCACTAAATATCAACTTTTCAGGCATTCTACAAAGAGAAACCAGATGCAACTGAACTCCCCTCCCCACTTCCATTGTCTGCTAGAAAACTTGTCACACAGCTGCTAAAGCAGTAAAACAACTTCAAGCCTCCAAAAGGTGATGACTATTTAGGCAAATGTATCCATTTCGTTCTTGGGGGGAAAAAAACCAACTTGGCTTTATCTTAAAAAAAAAAAAAAAGTAGTAGCTGTGCATCGTTTTTGTTACAAATTACACTGCATTTAGTAACAAGACAGATATTTTTCACAGAGCTTTCCATGTTTTAGAGCATTTCGAAAGGTGATGACTATTCAAGACCAATATAAAAGCCCAGGAAAAACCATCAAAATTCTTTTCTAAATTATTTTTTGAGGTTTGATACAGAAAGTTGAGTCTTATTTTTTTTAGAGATGGTAAAAAGGGGCGCCTGAGTGGCTCAGTAGGTTTAAGCCTCTGCCTTCTCAGGTCATGATCTCAGGGTCCTGGAATCAAGCCCCGCATAGGGCTCTTTGCTCAGCAGGGAACCTGCTTCCCCCTCTCTCTCTGCCTGCCTCTCTGCCTGCTTGTGATCGTTCTGTCTCTCTGTCAAATAAATAAATAAAATCTTAAAAAAATAAAAATAAATTAAAGATGGTAAAAAAATATGTAAGAAAATAAAGGCATTTATTTCTCCCTTCCTTCTGTCTCTCCAAATGATTTCCCTTAAAATGAGAAATAAAATTGTTAGATATAACATCCCATAGGATGCCATTAATACAATTCTGATGCAGTACAATATATAGCAGAAGAGTGTAGGCATTTATTTTTTCAGGAGGTATTGTCATTTTAATGCTGTTCACAATCCTCTGAATTTATGAGGCAAAAATGCAAATTATGATAGTATTGCTATTGTAGTGTAAAATATTTGTTATTTGTTACAAGATTCAGTTTGGAATTTGCCAAACTGTATTTCTCCTGTAATTTGTTACAAGATTCTGTAATTTGTTACAAGATTCAGTTTGGAATTTGCCAACTGTATTTCTCCCATACCATAGCAGCAAGGATTCATTGGATCTTTGCTTCCTTCTTTAGAATTCGTCTATGTTTGTGTGGCCACAAAAGAAACTGATAAATGTTCAGAATTGCACCAAATTGAGATTATGTATGACCTTATCTATATGGAAATCATAGAAAGAATTTCAGATTTCTGAGGTGTAGAAAGATAATTTAAAAAAAAAGACTGGACTGACAGTGATTAACACAGAAAATGAGACTGTCCAAAGTTTCACAGAGTAAGAGGAATTTCAGTGGGATTTGCTGGATGTGTCTCACTTTCCTGAAAATGCCCTAATGTCCTTTGTTTTACAGTTATGCTGACGGAGGTTTCTCTTGCTCAAGTTTTTCATCAGTTTCTTTCAAGGTAGCTAAGCCAGAGAGATGCAAGGTCTTTTGGAGAAGGGCTGCCTCAGTATGCAGATTTAACTCCCAGCTGCACACAGATCCACCATTTTGGATCTTCTGAAATCTAAACTTACTAAGCTGTTAAGGACATCTCCACTAGGACACCAACCTTTTCAATCCAAAGTGATCAAAACTCAACTCAGTTATCTGCCACTTCTCCAAACCTGATTTTGCTCCTAAAAGCCCTACTCCAACCAAAGTACCATCCACCCAGAGCTCTTGGGAATCATTCCAACTTCTTCTCTGTAATCATATTTATAAAGAATAACTAGTTCCTGAGCACGCACTTGGTACCATACTGTGTGCTGAGGGTTCCACATGCACTAGCACGTTTAATCCTCAACATTCCAGAGGAGACTGAGTGTCTCAGGTGGTTAAGCATCTGGCTCTTGATCTCTGATCAGGTCTTGATCTCAGTGTCATAAGTTTAGGCCCTGCATTGGGCTCCATGCTGGTGTGGAACCTACTTAAATCATCATCGTCCTCCTCAATATCCTAACCATTTACAGCAAGCTGAGGATCATGAAGGTAGAGTGACTTGACACTAGTGGGTGAGGAGCCAGGATTCAAATCTTGGCCATTTGGGGAATGCAAGCTGGTGCAGCCACTCTGGAAGACAGTATGGAGGTTCCTCAGAAAGTTGAAAATAGAGCTACCCCATGACCCAGCAATCACACTACTGGGTATTTACCCCAAAGATACAAAGGTAGTGATCAGAAGGGGCACGTGCACTCCAATGTTTATAGCAGCAATGTCCACAATAGCTAAACTATGGAAAGAGCTCAGACGGGGCGCCTGGGTGGCTTAGTGGGTTAAGGTCTCTGCCTTCAGCTTAGGTCATGATCTCAGGGTCCTGGGACTGAGCCCTGCATTGGGCTCTCGGCTCAGCAGGGAGCCTGCTACCTGTGGACCCTCTCTCTCTGCCTGCCTCTCTGCCTACTTGTGATCTCTCCTTCTCTCTCCAAATACATAAAATAAAATCTTAAAAAAAAAAAGAAAGTGCCCAGATGACCATCAACAGATGAATGGATAAAGAAAATGTGGTATATGTATATAATGGAATATTATGCAGCCATCAAAAATTGAAATCTTGACATGTGCAATGATGTGGATGGAACTAGAGGGTATTATGCTAATTGAAATAAGTTAATCAGATAAAGACAATTATTATATCATCTGATAGGAATTTGAGAAACAAGACAGAGGATCACAAGGGAAGGGAGGAAAAAATGAAACAAGATGAAACCAGAGAGGGAGACAAACCATAAGATTCAATCTCAGGAAACAAACTCAAGAGGGTTGCTGGATGGGAAGGGGTTTGGGAGGGGAGGTTGGGTGATGGGCATTGGGGAGGGTATGTGTTGTGAGTGTCGTATGTGTTGCATAAGACTGATGAATCACAGGCCTATAGCCCTGAAACAATATGTTAATAATAAAAAATAAAAATAAAACAGGGGCGCCGGGGTAGCTCAGTCGTTAAGCGTCTGCCTTTGGCTCAGGTCACGATCCCAGAGTCCTGGGATCGAGCCCCGCATTGGGCTCCTTGCTCCGCAGGAAGCCTGCTTCTCCCCACTACCATTCCCTCTGCTTGTGTTCCCTCTCTCACTGTGTTTCTCTCTATCAAATAAATAAAATCTTTAAAAAAATAAAAAAATAAAAATAAATAAAAATAAAACAAATACTGGCCATTTGATCTCAAAACCCAGTCTTCTATTTTAATTTCTAAATTTAGATACAATTAAGCTGATCTTTTTTGTTATCCAGTTTTATTTAACCCATGTATAGATCTATTCACTACCACTACATTCAAGATACAGAAGAATTCTATCACATCAAGAAATCCCTTTATGCTTCCCCTTTGTAACAAAGTTAAAGCCCCCACCCCTAATCCATGGCAATCACTAATCTAGTTCTGACTTTCCAAGAATGTCATACAACCTTTTGAGACTAACATCTTTCACTCAGTATAATGCCATTGAGATTCACTTACAAATGTTGCAAGCAGCAATATAGTCCATTGCTCTTCATTGCTGAGAGTATTTCAATTGTATATATATATATTGCAGTTTATTCATTCATTCACCCACTGAAGGACATTCACTGTTTCTAGTATTTAAGGTGTAATAGAGCTATACATTTGTGTTATAGGTTCCTGTTAAACATAAGTTTTCATTTTTCTAGAGTAAATACCTAGGATGGGACTGCTAGGTCATATGGTACACGCATGTTTAACTTTCAAAAAAAAAACCACACTGAATTGTTTTCCAGAGTGGCTGGGCCATTCTGCATTCCTACGATAATGCACAGGAATTCCCAGTGTTCTGCATCCATGGTAGCACATGTTATTGGTCATTTTGGCATTTACTTTTTTTTTTTTTTAGATTTTATTTATTTGGCACAGAAAAAGAGATCACAAGTAGGTAGAGAAGCAGGCAGAGACAGGGAGGTGGGGGGGAATAGGCTCCCTGCTGAGCAGAGAGCCCAATTCAGGGTTGATCCCGGGACCCTGAGATCATTACCTAAGCCAAAGGCAGAGGCTTTAACCCACTGAGTCAGCTAGGTGCCCCGGCATTTAAAATTTTTTAGTTGGGCATCTAGGTGGCTCCATCGGTTAAGTGTCTGCTTTCAGTTCAGGTCATGATCCCTGGGTCCTGGAATCAAGTCCCGCATCAGGCTCCCTGCTCAGTGGGGAGTGCGCTTCTCCTTCTGCCCTCCCCTCTGCCTGTGATCTCTCTAATAAATAAAAAAAATCTTTAAAAAAAATAAAAAATAAAAATTTCCAGTCATTCTGATAGGCATGTAGTGGTAGCTTACTGTAGTTTAAAATTTTAAATTTGCATTTCCCTAATGGCTAGTGATGTGGAGCATCTTCTCCTAGATCCCTTAGGTGTGACCCTAATACTTGTATTTGAAGGCCTCCCATCAGGCCATATGTAATCAGTCAAGTCCTGATTGAGCTGAGATTCAGAGCTGGATGCTTAACCGACTGAGGCACCCAGGTGCCCCATGATTGTTGTAAAGCCCAAAACAACTTCATATCTGCCTTCTCTCCAATAAATGACTGTCTTAGCTCACACTCTCATCCACTTAGATTACTTCAACAACCATCGTATTGATTTCCTGTTTTCAGCAACTCCCTCCCTGACCCATACTCACTGCGTTTTCTAAACCTATCCTAGACAATATCATTACGTTATCTTTCTAAAACAAGCCATGTTTCACTTTGTTAAAAACTTTTGATGACTCATTACTGTATAGTAGGACAAAGACAAAGTCAATTATTAAGGTCCACAGGGCTCTTAAAACACGGCTCTATTTAACTCTACGGCTTCAGTCTCTAAACTCCTACTCATGCAACCCATGTTTTAGCCATAATACAACACTGAGGCTATCTCTTCAATCTTCTTTTTTCTACCTTGTAACTTCCTATTGTTAGAATGACTTTCCTCCATTCTCTACTAGGGAAACCGTTCTCCATCATGTAGTAAAAATTAGCCATTTATCCTTTGTGCTTCTAGAACACTAACTATACCTCAATTTTGTCTATTAGCACATTTTCCTATGGACACTAAAAGGTCCTTCATGCTGAACTTAAATACTTTGGAAGCAGGCATGCCGTCTAATGTTCATATTCCTTGTCCCCAATACAGGATCTGGTACAGAGTATGTGCTTTCAATCAATATACATTAATTTTTAAATTTTAACAATAATGGAAAATAAACTTAAGTTAACATCCATAATTAGGCTAGGTAAACTTTAATATGAAAATTTTATGAAACAAGAAATGGCAATTAAATTGGTATAGATCGCAATCTCGTGTTATTAAACTGAGTAGCTTTACATAAAGTTCTAAGAAAAATATATATTGTATCAATCCTAAAATCAGAAATTTTGCATTTTTATTTAGCACTTTCTTCTAGGCAAGGTTTTCAGAAGGTGTTAGGAGAAGAAATCACACAAGTCAAAGCTGTATGTTGTGGAAATGGTTTCAATTTTGTGATTGATTTACTGGTAATTAATTTACATGAGTTTAATGGCAACTGCAGCCCATCATCAGTAACTTCTAAATTGAGTTCATCTCCTGATTTGCAAGGCCATTGAGCTTCTGTGTCACAAGCCTTCTGAGAAGGGCCCAAAGAAACCACCAAGAAAGCATAGAAGTCTCTTTATCTGAGACCTACCGAGTTCTATAAAACACTGTACTCACTGTATTCACACAGTGTTAACGAGGGCTTTGTAAACAGTATTGTAGCTCTAAAAGCCTATCCTAAAGCTCAATGGTAGCTCTGAGTGGGTTCAAAAATATTCTTCTTTTGAGTGACTAATAAATGTTCCTGGATTTATGCTATGGCTTCAAAGAACAGTTTATATTACAGGTTTATGGAATCCATGGCTATAATTCCTTTACTTCCTTGTTCATTTAAAAACACGAAATTTAATTAACTTGGCAATATCACAGTTGCCTAAAATGAAATGTACAAAATCAAGAGTAATCAGGCATTTCAGGGGGACAGAATACACCATTAACTTTGTGACTACATGCCTCTTGAGAGCAAACTCAAGTAAAGGGAGGGAGAAATCAGAACACTTTAACACAGTTACAGAACGGACCCTGAGACAAGCATAAACTAAACAGCCAAATATGTTTCCCTCTATAAAACATTTTTTTTTTTTAGATATGGGATCAATATTACCTAACACTTTGATTTCTGAAGAGGGTCAGCACAAAGAAATTTCCAAATTTACTGATTTGGTGGAGATGTATATGTATGTAGAGATATATAGTGACTATAGTTCCCAAAACTCAATTATAAAGTGATTAAAAGCAGAATATGCTGTTTTTCTGAAGAAATCTTTGTTATTTGTGTGCACAGAAATTGCCATGTGCAACAGGACTGTAGCAAACATGGAGTATAGACTTTTAACATCTCTGAATCAGAAAGGAAGTGAAAAAGAAGACTCACAAAAACCTCTCTCAGGGAGTAGGCAGTTCTGAGCTGCTTCATGTCTTACTTCTCCACATTAAAGTTTACATACTGCAAAAGAAAGATATTTCTAAACAAATCTAATCAGGGCACTCGCTTGCTTAAAACCATTCAGTGGCTTCATGCTGCCCGTAGGATAAAGCCCAAATTCCCTCAGGCAGTTTCCCAGGTGGCAGTGGTGCACACTGTCTTCAAGACAGTAATGCTTCATCTCTGGAGCATGGTCTCCTCCCTCCTGGACGTCCCACGTGAATGTCACCAGTCCCTATCTCCCGAGTTCTGCCCTTCCCTCTTTGCAGAGCAGATTTACCATGAAGTTGTTAGAACTTTTTAATTTTCAGAACCCTTCACTTGTATGGAGCCTTTACCTGCAGGGTAAGTCCAAGGCCCTGTATTGATAGTGTACTTTTACATTATTTTTATGTTGTTACAAATTATTTTCTTAGGTCCCATATAACCTGTACTCACTACTCAACCCTGCCTCTTTGCCTGACTAATCCCACTCACCCTTTAGATCTCAACCTAACTGTTACCTCTTCCTGGAAGTCAACCTCAGAAGCACCTGCCAAAGGTTGTGAAAGAGTTTGTCACCTGGTATTTTAGTTGCTTATTTGTTGGTCTTCCTCCTAGATGTGGATGCTATGACCATGTTTACATTAAACATGGCAGTATCTGAAATAGGGACTACCATACAGTAAGTTTTGTAAGGATCTGAGAAGGAAAGAATGGCTTTGTGAACGAGCACTCAGTGACAGACAAAATACAGGAAAGAAGGGCCTAAATTGGAAGACTGTACCTGAGAGTTTGTGATTCATCCACTTCCTGGATGTCTGGGGAAAAAAAACGCATCAACTGAAGGATGATACCCATGAAAGGCCACGTTTTTTTCCCATGTGAAAGCTGAGGAGTATGGGGAGATAGAACTTGAAACAAAGTATGCAAAAAAAAGTGCAGTAAAGGTAGACTTAAGAGAGGCTTAGTGGCAACAATAATTAAAAACTATAATCGGCCTGACGATTACGAGAATCAGCAATAGAGGAACTCAGAAGGCTCAAAAAACAAATTCTGAAAGATTTCCAACAAGAGTAACAAACTAACTCTAAAATCTATTAACTTACAAAGAATTAATTTTGGCTATTTAGAAAACATACACCAAGTCATCTAGACCAGTGTTTCCCAAGCTTCAGTGTACATACAATCACCTACTAATCCTGTTAAAACAGATTCTGATTCCGAAGATCTGCCTGGAGAAGGGGACAAGGGAATTCCAAACTTCAGCATTTCAATAAACTTCTAGACTTTGCTGCTGATCCTGGGACCACACTTTCAAGAGCAATGACACTAGAGTCTACACCTGGCAAGAAGACGGTAACTAGAGTCTACACCCGCAATTGCTAAAATACAGTAATAAGGTCCACTGCCTTTGGATCAGCCTGCTAGCTAAAAACAGTTTTTACATTTTGAAGTGGTAAGAAAATAATTTTAAATAATAGTATTTTGTGACACATCAAAAATATATGAAACTCAAATTTCAGTGTCCATAAAGTTTTATTGGAACATAACCACACCCATGCACTTTTGTGTTTCCTCTGGCTGTCTCTGGGCTAGTGTGGCAGGATGGAACACTTGTGGTAGATCGTACAGACTACCGTATGAGTCTGCTGGGCTGCCATATCAAAATACCCCAGACTAGATGGCTTAAGCCACAGAAGTTAATTTTTTGCTTTTGGAGACTGGGAAGTCCAAGATCAAGTTCTAGAAGTGTTCAGTGTCTGACAAGAGCTCTCTTCCTGACTTGTGGACAGCCACCTTCTCACTGAGTCCTTGCTCACATGGTAGAGAGAGTTCTGCTGTCTCCTCCTCTCTTTGTAAGGGCAACTATCTATCAAATGGGGAGATAGAGTCCAAGGCCCTATATTGATAGTGTACTTGGACTTGATAGTCCAAGACCCCACCCTTATGGGGCCTCACTTAACAGTTATCACCTACTCCAAAGCCATATTTCCATATCTAGTCACATTAGGGGTTAGGGCTTTAACATACGAATTTCATGAGGACATAAATATTTAGTCCATAACACTCACAAAGCTTAAAATATTTACTATCCATCCCACTGCAGAAAAAGTCTGCCTACCCTGGTCTAGATGTTGCTTCTCAAAGTGGATAGGAATGCAAAGATTTTAGGCCCCACCCAAACCTACTAAATTAGAATCTGCATTTTTTTTTTTAAGATTTTATTTATTTTTCAGAGAGAGAGAGAGAACACAAGCAGGCAGAGGCAGAGGGAGAAGCAGGCTCCCCGCTGAGCAATGAGCCCGATGTGGGACTCGATCCCAGGACCCTGGGATCATGACCTGAGTCGAAGGCAGCTGCTTAACCAACTGAGCCACCCAGGCGTCCCTAGAATCTGCATTTTTAACAGGATCCCTGGGTGTAGATAGTAAAGTTCAAGAAGCACTGGTTTCCAAATCTAGTGATCACAGTAAATCACATGAAAAAATTTTTAAGTACAGATTTCAAGGCTCCATCCTAGGAGGAGAACAATTTTAAAAACACAATTACAACAGCTAACACTTGTTGGAAGACTTATGGTGCAGTTTTCTAGGAACTGTGTTAACTTCTATGTATATTATTTCATTTAAGCTTCCTAATATTCTAAAATAGCTATTATTATTATAATTATCCCTATCTAAGAGGATTAGGCAAATAATCAGGATTTAATTTGTTAATAAGTTACAGAGCTAATATCAAGCAACAGACATGAAATTTACTTCATGGCTATTTTTCTTAGCTGTTAGTGCCAAGTGCCTCCTATAATAGGGCATTATAAATGATGTACCATGGGAATGGCTGACACCATCTGAGGTCACAAGACGATTCCCAGAGGGTTGAAACTTAAAAGCTGGGGAAGATTTTTCCAAATGGGAAGAGATATATCTCCAATTTTGTCCAGGGAATATCAGAAATAGTTTAGAATGGCAGATAATCTTTCATTCAAGAGAAAGAATTTAAGGAAAGATCACCAGTTGACAGCACCATAATTTTTGTATAGTTCTTACAGGTTCACAAATCAATAAATATTTTGTCTTTAAATGGAGGTAGCTACAAATTGTCAAATGAAAACCTTACCTTTCCTTTGTTACTGTCTTAATGTCACAGTATTTTTTTTAGTAACAGGATTTTTAAAGAAGTGGAAGCTCCATTTCTTTTGAGGTATTGGTTTTTAAATTTTTCAAGTATTAAGTTTCTAAAGTTTGAGTGGTATGTTCAGATACTGCAGAAATATTTAAAAGTTTCTCCCCACCTAGTAAATTAAGAAAAAATAGCTGAGTATTTCTTAAAATCTGCATTGAAGTTTCAACATATTTTGGCTAGATAATAGATTAAACACAAGAAAGGGTAACTTAAAAGATAATAATGAAATAAGTGAAATACAATACTTTTACAATGTTTCCTTTGTTATAATTTGCACTCCCACATAGTTTTCCAGCCTACAGAGTAGGTTGTTTCCAAAATTATTCACGTGAGTTAAATGAATTTATTTTGTAATCCTTTGAAAGGAAGGAAAGGAAGAGTGCCATCAGACACTGTTCAGAGGAGCTATTTCTATTAAAAGTGGAATTTAACAGTGATAAAGCACAGGAAGAATTGAAGAGAAGCAAAAAAATGTGAGGTATGTCCCTCAATGATCTTGCCTGTGGTAAATGACAGCAATAATGTCCACGGAATTTCCACATCAATCCCTAAAAATGACCTGTGAACAAATAAATGCAAACTGATCTCACAGAAACCAACGCTACTTTGTGAAGTCAACACTAATCTGGGCGGAGTGCTTAATGATGCCTATGTCGTTGATTATATGTTACTTTAGAAAACAGAAGAATCCTGGCATCCGTAATGATATTTGAGATGGTGGTTGACATCCAGCCACCAAATTATTTGAAAGGAATTTTTAGGCTAAAAGTTAGTACGCTAAGATATACTCGAAACTATACACAATCAGGAAGATTTGTTTATAAAATATGCTGTAGTTTCTTACTCTATCTTAATGGGTACAGCAAGAAAATTGCAAAAAAAGCCACAATACAAGGATTTTCACCTGAAGCATGTTTCCAAAGATTTTTCAGAGTGTTATCTAAGGCTTCCTTGTGTGCGAGGAATGAGAGAACACAGTCTCTGAAAAGACTTTGGCCTGCCTTAAAACGTGACTTCCATATTTCGTAAACGGAGTGATTCTAGTTCTCTTCAAAACAAGATCACTATTATAGTGTGGTTCACAACGAACCCTCTCTGATAAAAGTACTCTCTTTTATGCCACAAAATCTTGTCCTGTCTTGACTAGTGGAAAGAGTATGACTCCCTCTAGCTATAAGAGTTTGGCTCACCAGTGGCAGTTCTTGATTTTCTTTCCTCAGATATGGAATCACACAACTAAGTCCTATTCTGTTACAGTAAAGAATAACACCCAGAAATCTGACTTCATTTGACCATGTTTCCATGCAAACTGGCTAAAGGACTCTAAAATTAATTGTTACCCAGGGATTGTTTTTTTTTTGCCTCCTAGTCCCCCCAATTGGAGGAATTTTCCAATTTTGGATTTCTCAAAAAAAGATCCGTAAGTTTGGAAGGTGTGCAAGGAAACCAGGAACATTACTGATTTTAAATATTTTGGATCTTTGTAATTAGTGCTAAATCTCATGCTCACTAATCAAGGCTTACTGTGAAATATAATAGTACGGGTTCTTCGGCAAAATAGAAGCTAAAGATTATCAGTGTCCCAAACGCTAAACTAACAACAGCACCATCTAAATAATCTCCCCTTTTCTCCTTCTTGTATAAATACTGAACAATTAAAAAGTTTCTGACAGCTTATGAAAACAGTCCTCTTTGCAATTAGAAACTCTAACTTCAGAATTTGAAGCCAGAAGGAACAAATTATTTCAATCTATTATCAGGGAATACAAGTGTGCTATTAATTTTGCTTCTGTTTATTGTGTGATAAGCTTAATGAATGTTTTAAAATTCTGCTTAAAACAGGTAAACATGAGAAATGTCAAGGGGAAAAAACAATTGAGTGAAAATAATCACAACAAAGATGCAAATCTTGAAGAAAACCTCAAACCACAATTTAGAACAAATCACATAAACATTAAATCACAAGTCAAATGCTTTTTTCCCAATCCCCAAACCATTTCTAAAAGCAAACTGTGTATTTACAAATCATTAAACTAGAACAAACCATCAACATCAAAATACTTCTACTGCTCTACCAATATTTCTATTACACTAATAAAGACACAAGAATCTTTTCAGCCACTTTAAAAACAAAACATTCTACATCTCTAAACTGAGTACTGAGGGTTTAGTGTAAAATGCTGTAAAACAACTTTCACTACTGAGTGCAATTAAATTTAGTTAATCAGAACTTTAGGAGAAAATCAGGAAAGTAAATCAAGTTAGTACCTTCTGGTTTGATTTTTCTTGTTTTGAGCAGAGATCACATCTGTTAAGTCTTTTCATTTAGTACCACAATGCCTTATTTAGAAAAATAATTTGTAAATTCTTGTTAAGTGAATTGAAATACACAAATTTATTTCTTTCTTTCAGAAACAAAGAACTGTATGTGTTACCAAGGAGAATGGGTCCTAGTAACATACTTTTTAGTTGAAAACTTAATTACCAGAAGTAACAAAAGGATGTGTATTAGGGCGTCAGAGAAGGGATTAGAATGAAAATGAAATTTTGAGACATTAGTTTGCTACTCAAATTGACACTGAATTGGCAAACAGAAGCATTTAAATTTCATTTCCAAGCCCACTTAGTAAATCTAGTTCTAGTTAGAGCATCTTTAATGTACAAAAGCTCTGTGAAAGAAAGTATTCACCATGCAAGACACAGATAGGGTTCCCTTAACCTACTGCCCTCTGCACACATCACTCTCTGTTAAGCAGGCAGCTACGGCCAAATGCTCTTGCTAAAAATGGTCACAGATGGTCAGTTGTCCAGTTAACAGAACATGCTGCCCTCCCAGTAGCCAAAAGTAAGAAGGGGAAGGAGTGAGAGCTCTTAACACTTGCCTGCTTAGTGGGTTACACCCGTTCAATTTACTATAGGCTCAGCCTCAACGGTGTCTTTCTAAAAAAGGAAGACTCTACAGACCCTAGGGCTCTCAAGATTAAAAATAATTTTTTTTAATTTTTTTATTTTTTTTTAAAGATTTTATTTATTTATTTGACACAGAGAGAGAGAGATCACAAGTAGGCAGAGAGGCAGGAAGAGAGAGTAGAGGAAGCAGGTTCCCTGCTGAGCAGAGAGCCCGATGCAGGGCTCCATCCCAGGACTCTGAGATCATGACCTGAGCCGAAGGCAGAGGCTTTAACCCACTGAGCCACCCAGGCGCCCCTAAAAATCATTTTAAAGGTGAGCTAGTCAACAGCTGTACAATGCTTAGATCTGCACAATTGCATCTCTGCTGGTCAGCCCATTCCAGCCCTGGTTCGGCACCTCCAGGGTTGTGGAACCCGCTGTCCAACAAAAAAGTCCCAAAGCTGAGACAGAGTCCGTTACCCTGCACTGCAATTATCCCTCAGTCTACTCAGTCTAATTCCACAGTCAGGAAACATGGAGTTATTTTAACAGAGAGACATACTGACTATAACAAAATAATTTCCCAGTGTATGCATTATACAATGATTTTAAGCTCGATTGCCCCAAACAGGATACATGAAGGATTTTACAACATGAAAACACAGGATGTGATATATGTGATTTTTAAAACCCAGAAGGAAAGAAAAGTTCGGAGTACTAAGAGCTATTAGTTAGAGATTATAAAAAATTTCAACAAAGATCAATGGGTTTTCCTTATATTTATATGCGCCTATAGAAAATGTTTAAATTTTAAAGCATTGTTTTGCTTTTGTTTTAAGATTTCACTTGTTTATTTGACAGAGAGAGGGAGAGAGCACAAGCAAGGGGAGCAGCAGAAGGAGAGGGAGAAGCAGGCTCCCTCCTGAGCAGGGAGCCCTATGTGGAGCTCGATCCCAGGACCCTGGAATCATGACCTGAGCCAAAGGCAGATGCCCAATTGACTGAGCCACCCAGGCGCCCCTAAATCATTGTTTTTAATTGACAAAGTTTTACTAAGATGTTTCTATAATCTTTTCACAAGCAGAGAATTACTCTGTTTTTCCCAATAAATTACTCACTTGTTTAAAATAAGCTACCTATGTGTGTTCAAGAAGAGTACTATATGAACTTATTTTTTGTATCTTCTACTTATTTTTATTTCCTTAATAGTGAAAGAATTGGAAATACTGAGTTTGATGTATGATTTTTCATCAGCAATTGTCCCAAATCCTGTTTCTTACTTATAACTAGTACAATTCTTTTGAATAAAGGATAGGAATACAGAAAGGGAGAGCATACTGAGAAACCTCAGCTAGAAATAAATGCTCCTGACTTTGTGACAGGTTGGGCTAACATCACCTCTGCATTAGTGGTTTTAAGGAAGGTCAGCGTGGAACATATGCAACTTCTCATCATTTATAAAACTGTGTGACAGGGATCAATAGTGAAATTTATTTAAGCAAATGTAGATTAAATTAAAATCCAAGACAATGAGATTAGAAGCAAAATGCCATCTGGAAAACTACAGTAAAGAACCAGAGGATGGGGTCCTATGTCCCTGCCTCTCAAAACAGACTCCCACCACTGCTTGTCACTGCTTGGGGTCTCAGGGCTCCTGCTGTTTTCACAGGTTGTGCCTGTGAGGCCAGAAAAGCAATTGGAGCTCTTCCCAGTGGGATCCCTGCACCTCTTTCTTTTCTGCACTCCAAAGAGTAGTCTGCAACAGGGAAAGCCAGGGAGCACTGTAAGATTCCAGTATGTGCGGGAGATGCTATAATTCAGCAGGAATAAGCAAAGTTGCTTCTTTAACAAATAACTAAGAAATAACTGAGGATATATTTTATAGCTTGAGTATCTATTTGTTTATACCCAGGGACTTCTTGTAGACAGAAGTGTCCTTACTTTCCATTAAACATGGTCACATTACGAAATTCTTCACTCAGCAACAATAAGACAAACAGAGAAAAAAAATGGTGTCTTGACATTGTGATAAACCCAAACACAAGGCTGAGTGCTTTTTGTCTGATGCTCCTGTGATACAGCTACAAAAATAAGTATTGTGACATGAGTCATATGTAGGAGCATTATTTTGTACATAGTTTAAATACATTTTATATGTGAAAACAATGCACCTACATAGCACTCTCGGGCAATTTCTAAGTTAAACGTTATTTTCTGCTCATTTGGTGATACTGCTATTTTATGTACACCATATACTCACAATAACTGATCATTCTCATTCTGCCAGAAGTGAACTGCAGAAAGAAAAGCGGATACCCAGAGGTGGGGGAAAGATAGAAAGATAACACGGTTATCTGACGCCTGACAAGTTTGCTCAGGATGGTGAGTCAAAGGCCAGCACGGACTTACGCAGTAGGATATACGCAGTGATTTCATAAGGGCAATTATCTTTTTACCAGTAAGCCAGTTCTTCTGCCTTATATCCAAAAACTCTTTTCCCAACTTTCCAGAGAGGAAGGAAAACAAGAGAAGTGCAGTAGGCACTCACTCACCTAAACCACTGAGAGTGTAGAGAAGGTCACTGGTATGTAAGAATATGGGTCCATTTTCCTGCTGCCCTTCCTCTTTGTAGTACAGCTTGTAGCCCTGAATGGTTGCTGTGTCCTCAGCGTCTTGCTGCCACTTCACAGAAATAGTGGTACAGTTCAGAGGCTCCAAATGTAACTCTGGAGACCTAGGGGCTAGAAAAATCCACCGGAAATGTGCATCAAAAATCCACAATTCATACAAATATACCAGTTTTAAACCAACAGCTGCAAAAAAGTGCAATTCCAAGCAGTCATACTTTAACTTAACTTTCAAAATTCCACGATGATATTAAACTTTGAGACAGAACTAAAAATATAAAACACTACCTAAAAAAACTCCTAAGGTATATAAATAGGAACACAATACCGTCTATACTTGAATATTTTAATTTTTTCAAAGAGACGATGGGTACTTCCTAATTTTGACCATCCAATATTCCTCTGTGTAGAACAGGCATTAATATTAATCAATGAACAACAACAAAAACCCGTCATGTTACATTTCACATTATTAAAAGAAGAGGGTCTAGGACTTCCTAGTCTATGGTCTTTCTCTTAAACTGATGATTTAAAAAAAATATGTGGCAATAATATTAATTAGGTCTCTATTACAACTTTTGGTAATTCAGTTTGATCTGGGCTCATCCATCTATGAAGAATTTGCTCAGCAAACTGATAGCATAACCAAAAGTTTTATACACTACTGAGCTCTATGTCAAAAGGGACTACACAACAAAAAGTTGAAAATTATTTTCAGTGAGGTCAGGTCCATGACCTGTGGAATATTTTCATTCATAAAACACCATTTAAACAAAACTTGGATTTTAGAAAAGTAAGTTTCAAAAACGTAAAAATATTCTTAATCGTGTTTAGGAATTTACCTTTCACACTCGTGGCCTTGGGCGTCCTGTGTGAGGTCCACACAGATGACTCTCCTAGCCCCACCCTGGTGGCGGCGGTAATCCGCACCAGGTAGACACTGTCAGGTTTCAAGCCCTCCAGAAGGTACTCGTGTGTGGTCCCCGGGAGCTCCAGAACCTGGACGGAATTCTCAGTACTCAGGCGGAAGGACAGCCGGTAAAGGACCACCTGACCCCGCCGGTACTTGGCCGGGATGGGCAGCCAGGAGATGAGGATATCGGTGGGGCTTCGACTCGTCAAACTAATTTCAGGAGGCCTCAGGGGAACTAGTCAGGCAACAAAACAGGATGCTTATGAATATTTAGAATCAAAACTGTCAATCGGCACACCAGTATTCATTGGATTCTCTTAAGAGCATCACACAACATAATAAAGGAGAGATACTATCAGCCTTAGCAGAGCTTTTCAGGCAAGTAGATCACAAACTGGAAAAAAGGAAGGAAAATTACTGAGGAAGGATCCAGCACAGAGAACCAAAGAAAGCAAAGTGTCACTGAAAGTAAAAGCCCAGCATAGGGCTCCGTGCTCAGCAGGGAACTTGTTTCTCCCTCTCCCTCTGCCTGCTGTTCCGCCTTGCTTGTGCCCTCTGAGATAAATAAATAAAATCTTAAAAAAAAAAAAAAAAAAAGTAAAAGCTCAAGTCCTCCCCGTGGCTTCATACAAAGCCCTATGTACTTATAGGGTTGGCTTCTCATGGATTCTGTGCCCCAATCTCCTACTGCTTTCTACTTCCTCCCTCCACTCCAGCCCTTAGTAATGTCCATTTCCTCTGCGGAGTGTGCACCTCCCCCAATCACCTGCCTCTCCAGCTCCCACAACTCCACTTCTTTCAGATTTTCATTCAAATGTCACCTACTCAGTGAGCCCTTCTTGGGTGACCGTGTCTCAAGTCTCAAACCCCCCTGACATTTTGCACCCCCTTTTCCCTTTTTTCCCCTTCCCCTAGATACGTATCAATATCTCACATGGCATATAATTACATAATGGACTGTTTACCTTGTTTATTGTTCCTCTGCCCCCTCTCCCACTAGAAAGTGAACTAAATGAAAACAGCGACAATTTTTTGTCTCTTTTGTTCACGACTAAATATTGAATAACACAAAGCAGGTACTCAATGAATATTTGTTGCGTGAATGAATAGGCAGAAAAGAGAAAATCAACTTATTAATAAGCATTTCTGAGTCTTTGATGTCTATGAACTCATGAATTCTCACAAAAAAACAAAGGAAGTACCATGATCATTTCTACTTTACAGTTGGGGAAATGGAAGTACAAAGAGGTCAAATCCCTTGCCCAAGGTCATACAGGTCATTAGTGATGCAGCGGACAGAGGCAGACTGAAAAAGCCCCCATTCTTATCCCTTCTACTTTACTACATCTTATATAACCATAGTTCTTCCATCACAGGGCTATGTAGGGATTACATGAGATAACGGGAGAGAACTGCTGCTTGTGTCTGCTGCACACTGCTAAGCCCTCGAGACACCCACACACCTCCGTCTGAGAAGTACGGGCTTAGGAAATGGGGAGAAACTGGTATAGAAACGTGAAAAGCAGGGTCAGGCGTCGGGTGTTATTCAGAAAACAAAATGAAACTTCATTAAGTAAAAAATTACAGGGTAAGAAAAGGTTTAAAAGAAAAAAACCCTTGAGATCATAACTTAACTGGAATTGGAAAGCTTTAACCAGCAGTTTGCTACGGACAGACCCCTTTTCTTCAAGGATAGAGGGAGCAATACACCTCGTACACCAAGAAACCCCACAAGCCCCCAAAGAGCACACCTCCCCAGCCTGTGTTTCACCTTAGATATGCATGTCAGAAGTTAAATATGAGAACTCGAGAGGTCATAAATACGTAATTCACTCTAAAATGGAAAAAAAAAATTTTTTTTAAGATTTTATGTATTTGAGAGAGAGAGAGAAAGAGCACGCGCACACACAAGCAGGGAGAGGAGCAAAAGGAGAGGGAGAAGCAGGCTTCCTGCTGAGCAGGGAGCCCATGTGGGACTCGATCCCATGACCCTGGGATCATAACCTGAGCCAAAGGCAGACACTTAACCACTGAGCCACCCAAGCGCCCCTAAAGCAAAACAGACTCTTAAATGAAAACTGAATTTAGAATTGACCATCCAGATCCGTAAATTTTTTTCATTTAATCGAACTCTGAATTTATAAACATCTAAGTAAGTGGCATAACAGTAAGAGATCTGGGACCAAATGAACAAAGGAAATGATAAGAAAATCATCTACACAAAAATGTTCTGAAGGGCACCTGGGTGGCTCAGTTGGTTAAGTGTCTGCATTCAGCTCAGGTCAGGATCCCCGAGTCCTGGGATCCAACCCCCTGACTCTCCACTGAGCAGGGAGTCTGCTTCTCCCTCTCCCTCTGCCACTCCCCCCAATCATGCTTTTTTTTCTCTCTCTCTCTCTCTTTCTCTCTCTCTCGTTCTCTCAAATAAAAAAAATTCTTCAAAAAAATGTTTTCAAAACTAAGGGTGGACCATTTTGTGAGGATGGGAAAACATCTGTAAAGGAAGAATAGTATAATTAAGCATATGTTAAATCATTCCCTTTTCCCAGGGAAGGGTACAAAAATGGGCCTTCTAGAGAGCCCCTGGAGAAAGAGATGTATCAGAGGAGGAGAATCAGACTCAGGACTTTCCTAATGAATGGGATCTCCCACCATTATAAGAATATATGGAGGCCTGCCTTCTCAAAACCACTCAATTTCCAACCCAGTCTGTTACCAAACTGAACTATTACTTTCCTCCTTAAGCAGAATAAGCATATTATACCTAAAAATAGACTGCTGATTTTTTAAAAATATTTTTTAACTGACAGTTTACTAAATTTCAAAAACTCCCAGTTTCAAAGGCCCAAGATCTCTGACATCTGTTCATTATATATTTACTCATTATATTTATATTTATTCATGCTTAGAAAATTTCACATTTTGTTCCACTCACTTAAAAAAAAACCTGCAATGTTGAGAAAATATTTTTTAAAAAATCAATGTACTTACAGTTTAAACTAGGAAACTTGAAGAAATACAATAATATAAGAATTTTGTTATTAAAATCTATGTCACACATTATAAGTTATAAAAACTCTTTACCTGTATCGTGTTACCCTCAAAATATGAGGGTCAAATTTGAAACGGCAAACTACCCTGCTGATTACCACACCTGTTTTTATTATTTTTTAACCAAAAGGAGGATATTTTCTCTAATTTAAAACACATTTATTCACTGAAATGGGTTAAACATATTAATGTTCATATTTAATTGACACAGACTGTGTTTTCTTACCATCCTCTAAAGTATTCTGGGTCACATGGTCAGACATCTGGCTGGCTCCCATCGGCATATACGCCACAATGTAGAAAGTATAATTGCTAGCAGGTTCTAAGTCATCAATAATATAATGAGTTGTGTCATTTCCGATGACTACTTGATACTCTTCATTATTTAAACCTAAAGAATCAGTGTTTAAAAATTAGGAATATTCAAAAAATAAGGTGAACAAGACCAATTTTCCCTTACTGTGAAACACTGATCCTCCCGTCTAATCTGTTATCTTTCGTGACCCTTTAAGAAAAAAATGTGACTTCTAAAAGTTCACTATGTCTTGCTACAAATTAGTTTGAATTCTTCCCTAATAAATGAAACTAGAAATAACTAATCTCTTCTAAATTTGTTTCAATATTCCAGTCAAAACCCATAGCAGAGACAATGTACAGCAGTAACACAACCTAAAGTTACAGAACACTGTAGTTAGCGTTAAGTTTTACTTGCTTAAATTCCTGCCTTCTTTTTTCTTTTTTATACATAAATGGAGAGTCGGTAGGGAATGTAATGGCTCTACATTTTATAAAAACAAACCAAACCAAAAGTCGTCCTGCAAAAGATCTCATTTTGGCCCTAGAGATTCTATTAAATTTGACTGACACAAGTTGTTCTTTTTATTTATACTGAAAGCAAAAGGACAAGGAGGCACGGAATGTGCTTCAAAAACACTTTGCTCCACAATGAGCTTTTTTTCCCTCCCAACGAGGGGAAAAAAATTTCTCAGCAATTCTTAATAAAATATGCATGGTAAGGTACAGAAAAGAATTTGTCTTTGTGGGATTTAATTCCTATGGTGCAAATCTTACAGCTCCTGTGCTTTGAGAACAATTCACGGTAAATGCACGTCAACTTCATCAAAACGCTCTGAGACGAAGGCCCTTCTCCCCCACACTGGATTTATAAACAAAACAGAAGGCAAATTCCACTATTAAGTTTTCCCACATTTCTGAATTAACTTGATAGCATTTTAATTAGACAAGATTACAGCCATTTCACAACAGACTGGCTAATGGCTCGTTAATTAGGAACTGCATAGTACGATTTCTGACCTACCAAACAAGGTCCTTGAGTTCGAATTAAAAAGCCTTGTTCTGTCCTTGAATAGACCACTGAGCCACATGTGGAGGCTCTAATGAAACAACCATAATAGCGAACAAGAGTGGTCTCTACCAAAACCAGCATTCCTTTTACCTTCCTAAATCACTAAGAAGGGAATTAACATACTCCAACATGCTCAGTTAGACTTTCATTCTTCTTGCTAACACAACCCCTGATTTAAATTCAAAATATTCCTTTTCAAAATACTACTTCAAAGTACAAAAAACAAACAACAACAAACCACCTGTTTCTATGAACAATTTTATCCTACCATCATTTTTGGGTGCTGGGAATTGTTTTAATGTCTGCTGCATAAAATCTGGACTGTGTGCACAATTAAAATTCGTCAACTTCTGAGGTTTCTATGAGAGATCAGTAGAGAAATCACTAGGATTTCTAAAGTTTTTTCTTTCCATTTTTTTTTTTTTTGCCAAAAGAAAATACTAGGGCAAAAAAGATTGCAAAAAATGGAATTAATAGTTCTAAATAAAAAATTTTAAGACAGATCTGATTTCTACTTTTATATAAAAAATGACATATCAACAAAGACAGTCCTATTCAACATTCAGAGTTTTAAATGTTTTTAGGAAGCATTCAAAACATATGAATTCAACTTATGGGGATCTGCTAACGTGTACTTCCCCCCCGCTTAAAAATAACATGCTATAGTGACCATAATTCCACCTTATTATTTTATGAACCAATTACACCATTGTTCCTATGTAACTGCATACTCACATTGGTAAAGAATTTATATCTTAGCTGGAATGAAATTCATTACTCCACCACTCCGTAATTTTCAGAGGGCAGAGATGGTACTTATTTCTAAACATAAAAATCTTAAACTATACTTATATATACAAAGTATACAATAATAAAAACATTTAGCAAAAACTGATATGCAGGTGCTAGATTATTTTACTAAAAGAGATAAATACTATAGAACTTCAGAAATATTTTCTGGATTATGTAAGAAGTCACTCATACTGAAATTACCGACAAGTAGCAGTTGAAAATAAATACTCCTCTCATTGCTTACCTTCTGCTTTCATGTAGTGCACAGAATAAGCAATGACTTTGTCTGAGTTATAAAGTGGCCTCTCCCAAGCCAAAAGGATCGCTGAACTGGACATGGTTTCAGCATGCACATTGTAAGGAGCGCTGGGTCTGTCTTCTGACATTACTACGGTCAGTCTGGCTCGAGATAAAATAGATCCCTGGCTGTTCTCAGCCATGCACTGATAAATAGCATCATCTTCAGGAATAATCTGGTTAATTACCAATTTACTGAAGAAAGAAAAAATATTTTTATGAAAAATTCTAAGAATGATGTAAAAATAATTTGTTAAAGAGTTTTATTTATTTATTTGACACAGAGAGACAGTGAGAGAGGGAACACAAGCAGGGGAAGCGGGAGAGGAAGAAGCAGGCTCCCCGCTGAGCAAGCCCGATGTGGGGCTTGATCCCAGGACCTTGGGATCATGACCTGAGCTGAAGGTAGATGCCTAACGACTGAGCCATCCAGGTGCCCCGTAAAAATAAGTTTAAACTACTGCTAAGTTCACTCTCACTTTAAGTGACAAAAATTACTGAAAACAAAAAATTGTGTAGTCAACCCTACTGAAAAATCTATGAGTTGCTTAAAATTACTCTTATTTTCTGAGTTTAATTAAGTAATAGTGATATCCAAATCGTGTTTGCTTTAGGTGAGAGACTAATCTCTTTTTTAAAATTTGGCTTTTATAAGGAAGTACATTACTCTTGTGATAGCAACTAATTTATATAACATTGCAATGTTACATAAATTCACATAAACAAAAACTTTAAAGTTTTGTTAAACATATGTCAATGTTATAAGAAGATTTATATTTATACTAATAAAAATGAGTTCTTAAAATCATTAAGTTTGAGCTATGGAAAAATTCCTTGAGATTTGAATATTTCTTTCTTATTTTCTCTTTTTATCCATAAAGGAAGAAGGAACTGAGACCCCAAAGGGTTAATATGCTTGCTAATAACTTAGCTATTGGCTTACCAGGACTAGAATCCAAGTCTAGGGGACTGTCCAATATTTACTTCATTATAATCTACCACTTCCATTATCCACATATAAAACACAAAAGATCTATGGCGTGCTGATGTTATAATCTTAATTTCTTTATTTTAGTTTAAAATACCAAGATAATTTAGATATTTGATATTACAACCTGTTCATGTAACAATTATGAAAGCCATTATATCTTCCCTAAAATAGTAGCAAAATGGCATAGCCCACCTGTTGTACATTTTAATTCTCCCATTTGAATGTATCTTCCTCCCGTTTTTCAACCACGACATTTTGGGCGAGGGGATTCCTTCTGCTTGACATACAAACCGCGCAGTGCCAGCTCGAGGCCTTGTTAAACTTTCTGGCCATTCAACAAATGAAGGTGGAGCTATTTAAAAAAAAAAAAAAAAAAAAAAAAGGAAAAGAAAAAAATGTCCATGTCCCCAATAGGAATGATACAAAGAGTCAAGGAAGAGTTTGGCAAATGACTCAAGTCTCATCCTTAAAAATATTTAACATTCTGAGCCTCTTATCTATGCTCTATCGACACCTAGCCAGATGCCTTTTCTCAGCATTGCTCATTTAGATGTCCACCCCCCAAGGTTTTCCCTATTGAGAATCTCTGTGTCAACACACTAAAAATACGTACACTATAATCCTCCCTAACTAAGCCCAATAATATATAGCCACTTGTGAGTGCCCACAACCAACAGATTAAAATTTTAGATTGGTAAATGGATATGTGGATTTGTTGGCGGGGAACAAAGACATAAAAGGGATGCTTAAATAAGAAGGAACATAATGGTATGCAGGCAAACGGGAGGCATGATAATTACATTTTAACCCAGGGCTTTAATTTTCTCCTCAAATTCATTGTTGGATTACAAGATTTCATATCGACCTTCCTATCAACGCTACAAAATTCAAGAAAGGCATAAGTAAGCGAGGAATGAGATAAAACAAGAAATGTTAAAATACAAGATTGTCCTGAATGCAGAATGAAATAAAACCTACCTAAGACAGTTAAGGTTGCCATGGCAACCGTAAAGTTGCGTGTGCCTGGGGTTGTGGCCCGACAAACATAAACTCCAGCATGTTGCAGCTTGACATCAGATATCATGAGATTGCCGTTTCCAAGTACCCGAGTATTAAAGACATCAATGGACTTGTGATCTATTTCCAAGAGAATACTTCGGTCAAAATAATGTAACATAAGATCTAAAATTATGTCAAAAGATCACTATCTAGTCATATCATAAAAAAGTATGAAATTCACCATACAAAAACCTTTTCTTCACACACTGAAATGCCATGAAGTTAAAAGCTACTTAAATGACAAACATGTGTTTTGCCTCTAAAGCAAACAGTTTATCAGTTTCTTTAGAACGAACAAAGTTTAGACTTCTTTCCCTGAGAAGACTTACCGAGACGGCTCCAAGAAATGATTGGTTTGGGATTTCCTGTGGCCACGCATTCCAAAACCACCGTCTGATGAAGGGACGCTGTTACGTTGTGTGGGCCCGCTATAATGGTTGGTGTGTAGAAGGCATTAGGCTCCTTAGCTTTGAGGAGGCAAAGGCACAATATGAGAACAAATTACAAATAAGATATAATAAGGGAAACAAGCTAAAACATCCTTAAGTCACTCACTTAAAAAATAACTTTATTGAGATATAACTCACCTAATAAGCAATTCACCATTTTAATGATATTTTAATGATTTTTAGTATTTTCAGAGTTGTGCAACTACTACCACAATCAATTTTAGAACCCCAAAAAGAAACACCACACCTATTAAGCAATCTCCTCTCTCCACAGCCTGGCAACCACTAATCTTTCTGTCTCTCTGTATTTGCCTATTCTAGACATTTCATAACATTTCATATATTATATGGTCTTTCTGGTTTCTTTTCACTTAGAAAAATGTTTTCAAGATTCATCTGTGTTGCAACACGTACCAGTATTTCACTTCTTTTTACTGAGTAATAATAACAGAATAGAATTTAATTATATGGAGAGAACACATTTTATTTATCCATTCTTCAGTTGATGGACATATGGGTTGTTTCCATATCATTCACTTTTAATTGAGGCTCAAACATTCATTTAATCCTTTTACTAATCTTGTCAAGAATTTATGTGACAGTGGAGAAAAGAGAGGTGTTGGAGTACTTCTGTCTCTAATCTTTCATATCAGGAAGCTAACAGATACCACCTGATATTAAAACATAGTGTTAAAAATGTAATTTCAGTTTCTCGATGTTCTCCAAAGAGATTTTTTAACCTCCAAGGATCTTTTAGGAAACTTGGGAGAAATAAACATTCATATGAAGTTCAACAATGTCTTCAGTCCAGACTTTCTTCCACTATATTCAAGTAAATTTACATTATTTAAAAATAAAAACTGGTATCTATGTTTAATTCCATTTTAATAAAATACATATTTCTTTCTTCATCTTCATCTCTTTAGTTTATTTCCCTTCTAACTATATTCGTGTATGGTAAAAATATAGAAAATTATATTCACTTAATGTTAACCAGTGATAATTTCTGGGTATTTGAAGTGGAGATATTTTTAAACTTCTATCTGTACTTTTTTACATTGTTTAATGTAAAAATTTTTCTTTTTTATACTTTTATTTATTTATTTATTTTTTAAAGATTTTATTTATTTGACAGAGAGAGAGAGAGAGATCACAAGTAGGCAGAGAGGCAGGCAGGGAGAGAGGGGGAAGCAGGCTCCCCGCTGAGCAGACAGCCCGATGTGGGGCTCCATCCCAGGACCCTGAGATCATGACCTGAGCCGAAGGCAGAGGCTTCAGCCCACTGAGCCATCCAGGCGCCCCTCTTTTAGAGACATATGTCTATATGTCTATATAGACAACCCACTGAGCCATCCAGGCTCCCTCTTTTAGAGACATATGTCTATATTATAAATATTATGTCTATGTATATTACATATAAAATATAAATATGTCTATATTATATATTATATAATCTTTATAATAATCATGTATCATTTTTATAAATGCAAATTGTAATTTTTCTTAAAAAAACAAAAAGATACCAAACTAGAAATACATCTTTTTGACAATGGATAGTTTTAGTGGAAATGGGTAATTGTTTTTCTCTTTTTGCATTTCCTATTTTACACAACAAATATTCATTCTTTCTTAAAGATGTTGACATAACATAAACCAAGCTGGCCCGTGAAAGAAGAGGTGCCTAATAGGGATAAAAAAAGACCATTTCCAACTAGATAACAATAATCTAAATGAAATTATAGTACTATTTTATGGCATACTATTACAGCCACAGAAGGAAAACTAATAGTTGGGCCAATAAAAGCTGAAATCACTTCTGCATGGTACCTGGAGTCACTGTTAGAGAGGCTTCCATACTTTTACGTCTGTGGGCCATGGTAGCAGCAACACAACGATAATTTCCAGCATCCTTTTGGCCAACATCATAGATCTGCAACACTCCTGTTGGCAAGGCAGTTATCCTGTTACAAGAAGAAAGAGGATTAAATTCTTGGTAGTAGATTTTGTATTTTATTTTAACATGTATTCTACGATTAATATATTCAACCTTTTTAAAATGCCAGACGATGCAATACTTTAAAGACCATTTTAAAATACTGGCTTGATTCGACTGTTTTCATTTGGGTCACTACAGCTCTCTAAAACATACATAACTATGCAGTATGTGGTTTGTAAAATCTACCAGTCTAATTTTATACAGAGTTACCTTTGACATTATACCTTATATAACTAGTCGTCTAGAGCTTAGTATGTTTTTTTCAAATCCTGATTTCTTGCCTCTTAATATAGATGTATTCTCCAAGATATACCTGAATCTAAGTATTAAAAAAACAAAACAAAACAAAAAAAAGCACCTTTTTTGAGTAACTTCTTCCATCAGCATCCTACCATTTTAGCAAATGATTTTTACCTACTTTGGAATACTGCTACTCATGAGGACAGAAATCAAACTTTATGAAGTTGCTATTAAGTTCTTGATCCTTAAACCTCAACCACCTGCAAAGCACTAGGGATGTGTGTGTGGCGGGCGGGGGGGGGTGGGCGCAGAGGAGACTGGAAGTGAGAGGCAGAGACAGAATGGGCAGCTACCAGGGCATATGGGAGACCCCTAGAGTAGGAGTGCTATTGCCAGCAGTGAAGGTCTAATTTGGTTTCCTAAATCCTTGGGCAGCATAGCAGGTGCTCAAGTGGTCCTATAATTGGAAAGGATGTTTGGGGAAAGCAACAAAGCAGTAAGACAGGTTATTTGAATTATGATCTAAACCAAAACTCAGAAATTATTCCCCATGTGCCAGAGACTGACGATCTAATTCTTTCCCTAAATCTGAAATGTCTTAAAGAGGTTGGTCATTATTACTGTAATTGAAAATAAGCTTCATAAATGTATAAGTCTCATGACACCTTCATTATTCCTGTATCATCTCCAAAGACAAAAACTGCATTTACCTGTCCATAGTTACAGGTAGAGTTGTCCGATTTAATTCCCATGTTATGACCGCAGGAGGGTTTGAGGAAATCTTGCACACAAATCTAGCAATTCCACCTTCTTGGACCTCAGTAGAAATCGGCTGAACTTCAAATGCAGAAATAGCTATAAGATAAAACTTTACAAATTTAGAATAGGTACAGGTACTGTTATACTGTACTGCACTTGGAAATAACATTATGCTAGATGTTATTTATCAGACTTGGACTCCTGCCCAGACATAAGACTGACCCAACTTAACCAGCACAAAGATAATTTAGACAATGATTTTGGAAAAATATGAAAGTTGCCTAGCTCAAGGAATCTGGTCTTTACCAGGATGAAATTCTAAATAAGTTCTCAAGAAACTTACAACCCATTTGGAGGAAAAGGAAATTAATACAACTGAAACAAAAATAAACAATATTGATATGTAATCACATACCGTTTTCATGTGGTACGAACTTCAAATACTACTATGCTTCAGAGAAAAGGGAAATCAAGGAAGACAAATTAGATAGGTAAAAATCATTTAGAGACTGGTTTTGAAGATTCAGTCAGGTTTGGATGGAAGGGGGAAAAGAAGACATTCCAGGTAACAGGGAAGCAAGCACAGAAGAAATGTGTAGCCTCTGTTTATAAGATTGTAAGGAAAGAGCAAGGACTAACTATTGCAGAATATTTGAGATTAAGGGATCGTGGAAAAGTGGAAGGAGACTAGAGATAAAGCAGATTTGTACCATGACACAAATTAAGACATCACTGAAAATTTTTAAGCAAGGGACAATAGATGTCCTCATAATAGCCGTGTTTGGGAGAAATCAATCGGGCATGGATACACAGGATAGAGTCGAAAAAGGAGAGCCTCAAGTCAAAAGACCAAGACTGTTTAAATAGGAATGACAGAACGGGGTGGTGGTAGTAAGAATGGTGAGATTCTACAGATATCTCAATGGAAACAAAGACTTGGTTCTCACTGGACACAGGCATGTCACTCTGTGTTTGGAATCAAATGAGGTTGGTATTGATGGAGCTGAATGAGAAAGGAGAGAAAGAAGACAAACGGTGTGTGTATGCCGGATGAATTAAAGGTAGAGAGACTCAAGGGACTATTTTTAGTCTCATGTATTTCCAAAGTGGAGATAAATCTCCAAGTGTTGATATTTCTAGAGATAATTCTTCTTTCTCATTCGAGGCAGGCCTCTAGGAGCCAGTCACCAGTGTCTATGCTTTTACATTTTGATAGATTCCAGACTCCAGATAACACTGTGGTTTTCTTTCCCTCTACTGTTTTTCAGGATATAAAGGGCCCCAATGATGGTCTTACTCCCACTCTGCAGACTCCAGTTCAATATACGTACATACATACGTACGTACGTACGTGTGTGTGTGTGTGTGTGTGTGTGTGTGTTTACAGTTTATGAACAAAGTGAGAAGTCATGAAGAAAAGCAGAGGGAATAAGGTCTACATGACTTATACTACATTAGACTGGAAAGGGTAAAAAGTGACAGAAGACTACAAATTCTGCCTTAGACTTACTTTCATCAATCTGTAAATGAATCACAAGACTTTAGAGGTATAAGACAAAGCCAGTGAATAAGAGTGAAAATACTCAGGAACATCTACTCCCAAAAAGCAGAAGGGGGTAGAGTAAATAACCTTATGTGTGTATGTAACAAAAAATCTCTGCTTCCTTAAGAACAGTGGTTCTCACACCACTACTGTCAGTGGATAACAAAGTCAAAACCATTTTCATCATCACCATCATCTGCCTTTTTCACTCTTATTTCTTGAGTGCACAGTGTGATGGATGATATTGCAACAGACTTAATGCAGAAGGAGATATGCCCAATTTATGAAACAATTTCTCTTATTGATTCCATATTCACCTTGTTCATGGTTTTGGGGGGGATTTTTTAAAAGATTTTATTTATTTGACAGAGAGAAACACAGCGAGAGAGGGAACACAAGCAGAGGG
>CM053609.1:38648654-38677202 GCA_028646535.1 Procyon lotor | reverse complement strand
CCATAGCCCTAAAGAGGAAAAGATAGAATTAACTTAAAACATGTGTTCTATATATTATCTCATTTAATACTCCTAAAAACCTTAACAGGTAAGTAATATTACCCTCACTTACATGGAGGGAAATATGTTCTCAGAGGTTAGACCACTTGTTCAGGGTCACAGAATTAGTAAATAGTGGAGCCAGGAGTCAAAATGGTGTTACTCTCTTTTATTTTATTATTATTTTTTAAAAGATTTTATTTATTTATTTGACAGGGTCACAAGTAGGCAGAGAGGCAGGCAGAGAGAAGGAGGGGAAGCAGGCTCCCTTACTGAGCAGGGAGCCTGATGCGGAGCAGAGAGCCCCATGCGGGGCTTGATCCCAGAACCCTGAGATCATGACCTGAGCTGACTGAAGGCAGAGGCTTTAACCCACTGAGCCACCCAGGTGCCCTGTTACTATCTTTTAAATTACACTCAAAAGTGCCTGGGTGGCTCAGTCGTTAAGCGTCTGCCTTCGGCTCAGGTCATGATCCCGGAGTCCTGGGATGGAGCCCCGCGTCGGGCAACCTGCTCGGCAGGAAGCCTGCTTCTCCTGCTGCCATTCTCTCTGCTTGTGTTCCCATTCTCGCTATGTTTCTCTCTGTCAAATAAATAAAAAATCTTTAAAAAAAAAATCACACTCAAAAGCTGCAGCCCTAGGAAGTAAGGAGTTCCCGCCCCTCCCCAGCACTTTAGAGCAGTATTCCTTGTCTCACCTCGTGAATTTCCTCTTCCAGTAGGAAACATGCATTCACACACAAAACATGGTTTCCCTCTCCCCCAGTTTTTCTCCTTTAAAAATTCCTGGAAGCAACAAAAACATATATCCCCAACCTTTCGCTTGATTAAATATTCATCATTCCCAAAGTCATCAATGAGGGCTTTAGGATCTTCTTTCAACAGTTTTGTCCTTCTTCCTTCTACTTATTTTTGACCAACATCCATTTAATTGTACAGTCATGTATCCAACCTTCTACATCACTCTCCAGTATGGATCTTTTTGGCTACTCCAAATACATCCACTTGCCATTCTTTAAAAAACATGCAGAATTCGAGTATGTTAAGTCTCTCCCAGAAAGCAAAACCCATAGGATGATTTTCAGGGGATGTGACCTGTGTGGTTGAAGGCTGAAGGACTAGTAAGCAGCAAGGAAATATGATGAGTAGTTCACGGGGAAGGCAGAGCATAGGCAGAGGCAAAAAGCAGTGCAAGAGCACAACGTATTCAGAGAAATGAAACTCCATGTAATGGGAAAGAGAGATGTACAGAAGAACTAAGGGGTGAGGTGAGGTGGAGACACGGAAACAGGATGGCAGAGGCTGCTGCCACTAGGCAGGAGGGACCAGATGATGAAAAGCCTTGCCTACTTTGCTCCATTGCTTTCCCACTCTAAGTGTGGTCAGTCTTTGGAGGAGCCTTCTAACTTGTTTGATCTGCAGTCTATCAGACTCCACCCCTGAGCTCACCAGATCCAATCAGCATTTTTTACAGATGCCCAGATGACCTATATGCACTTTAAAATTTGAGAAGTACATTCTCACCACTTAGGATGCATTCTCAAGGGACTGACAAACTACTAAAATACTGGAAGCAAAAGATATACATAGTCAGATTGGAAAGCCATGTGCAAGACTGATTATGAGTAGGTACAAAGCAAATGTGGGATTTTTTTTTTAATAGTTTACTTGCTGTTGGATTCTTTTTGAGAATGATTGTTTCAGAAAAGTGCCTCCTACTTTTCTACTCTGTTTCCATGGTTGTCAGGACCTGGGAGGTGAGTACGAACTTTCAGCTATAGGATTAATGAGGTCTGAGGATCTAATGTAAAATACAGTGGCCACAGTTGATAAAACTGAGTTCAATAACTGAAATTTACTAAGAGAATAGAACTTAAATGTTTTCATACATACACATGAAAATAAATATGTGAGGTGGTGGATATGTTAATTAAAAGGAGGGGAATCCTTTTATTACATATACATACATTAAGTCACCATGATGCACGCTTTAAATATCTTATAATTTTATGTCAATTATTCCTCAACAAAGCTGAAATTTAAAAAAAATTCTTCCTTATCTATACAGAAGCTCCTAATGATAGGACAAACATACAAGGTTATTTCAAACACCAAGAATGTACCTTCCATAGGACAAAAGTATGTCTAATCATATGCAACTAGTGATTTGAATCAAATTTATGCAATCATGCTCCCTAGACTGTTTCATCAACTCTAAGCTGTGGTATAAACAGCTCACTCTTAACTTACCTGTTAAATGCTTTTGAATTACTTAGGTAGGGGTGATACAGGCTATATTTGCTGCTCATAAATAATCCTTTAAATGAGCAAAGCATACATTTTCCTAGAAATTTTTGCTAAGTTATATATGACCTTTAGCTCAGAGGAATAAAAGCACAGAATTCTGGACCATAGCCATACAGCAATCCCCTATATTCAATAAGCCAAATCAAAATAGCACATGGTTTATAGGAACAGGCTGAACAAAACTTGCAGCTCTTATTTCAGCTGCTGTCAAGTGTCACAGTCATTCAAGGAGAGGAAACTTAACTGATAAAATCTGCTTTTTAATGCCTGTTATTGACAATAGAGAGAGCCAAACAGCCTGACTTTTTCTTTGATGGCATATAATGAATGTCACTGAAAGGATTTTGTACTTAAAGAAACAGGATCCTGCTAAAAAAAAGGGGGGGGAGATAATAAAACTGATAACAGCAGCAAAAATATAGTTATGTGTGTTTGAACATGCAATTCATCTTTTATAGTAAAACAGAAATTATGACACTTCTACTCCTGTTTAGTCCTCACAGCCACCTGACCCAAGATTGATATCCCAGAAGGATCATGACTTCGATATGAATAAAACTACACTGAGAACCAATTATAGAGCTGGATATTCCAACTTTGTGTAGAGTGCTATTCATAGCCTAATGTAAACATTCTGTGTGGCTTAACAAGAGACCCTGATCATCAGGGGCAGCAAGTAACTGGAAAGATTTTTAAAATATACCAATGCTTGGAGGCCACAAAGGTAGTGTTTTTCAACCCCTTCCATTTTGTGACCGGCAGCCCTTTAGAGGCTGGGAAGTCTCATTGCCCACAAATACACATTTGCTCATGGGAGTAGTTTGTGTGTATGTCCATGGAAAGGTGGAGTAAGCTGGCAAAGAAAACCGAGGCAAAGCAGTTAGTGAGAAAGAGGGGAAAGAAAAAGAACAAAATGGGAAAAATATTACATGACAAGAAGACAAAGAAAAAGACAAACAGAAGGAAGAGATCAGGAATGAATGGTGCAAATAAAAGGAAAGAAAATTTAAAAACAAAGGAATAGGGCCACCTGGGTGGCTCAGATCGGTTAGGAGCAGACCACTCTTGATTTCAGATCAAGTCAAGATCTTGGGGTCCTGGGATGATTGAAGCCCTGCATTGGGCTCCATGCTAAGTGGGGACTAGGCTTAAGGATTCTCTCTCCCTCCTCCCTTCCATGCCCCCACCTCACATTCTCTAAAATAAATACATCTTTAAAAAACAAAGGAACAAATCACTGATCTACTAATCACTGCTAAACAATTATGAGAAATAGCTTCTAGTACATTTTAGTTTGCTGACAAAGTACTGCAGCTGACTCTATTAATAAATAATTGTTAGTAAATAAATAAAAATTAGGAAATATGCCTATTAGTAAATACGCCAGGATTATTTCAAACTGATCCCTGCTGGCACTGTGAAATAAATGTTTTAAAAAGGAACCTGGGAAAATGAGGGGCGCCTGGGTGGCTTAGTCAATGGGCGTCTGCCTTCGGCTCAGGTCATGATCCCAGCGTCCTGGGATCGAGCCCCACATCGGGCTCCCTGCTAGGCAGGAAGCCTGCTTCTCCCGCTACCATTCCCTCTGCTTGTGTTCCCTTTCTCACTATGTTTCTCTCTGTCAAATAAATAAAATATTTAAAAAAAAGTATCTGGGAAAATGAGTAGTTATTAGAATTACCAATTTTCTTAAGGTCTAAAAGAATTTACTAATGGTTTAAATTTCTTTGTAACTATAATTATTGATGTAAGAATGTGATCAAGTTCAACATTATCAAGGGGGCTAATAAAGTATTTGTATATTAAGTGAAAAAAAACAAGTTAAATATCAATATAAAGTGAAATCTATTTAAGAGGATTACAACAACCACTTTGGAAAATAGCTTGGCAGTTTCTTAAAAAGTTATATGTATATCTACAGACAACCCAGCCATTTTACTCCCCGGTATCAAGCCAGGAAGAATGGACTCAGAGTCCAAAGATTTGCACCTGGCAGCTTTAACAGCTCCAAACTGTTGGAAAAAAACCCCAGTGTCCCTTGATGAATGAATGAATAAACAAAGAGTGGTACAGTCACACAATGGAATACTACTCAACAACAACAAAAGTGATCAATATATACACAACACGGATTAATCTCAAAATATTTATACTGAATGAAAGAATCCAGACAAACAAAATAGTACATATTATGTGATTATATTTGCATAACATTCTAAGATTTTTTTTTTTTTTAATTTGACAGGGAGGAGAGAGGTCACAAGTAGGCAGAGAGGGGAAAGCAGGCTCCCTGCTGAGCAGAGAGCCTGATGCGGGGCTCGATCCCAGGACCCTGAGATCATGACCTGAGGTGAAGGCAGAGGCTTTAACCCACTGAGCCACCCAGGTGCCCCAATTTGGATGACATTCTAGACAAAGCAAACTAATTGGTAGTAATACAAAGCAGATCAGTGGTTGCCTGTGGATGGGGAAAGATGGATTACAAAGAGCACAAGGAAACTTTTGGGAGTGATGAGTTTGTTCATCACCTTCACCACAGTTACTGTTTCACTGGTACATACATATGTCAAATTCACCAAGCTGTATACTGTAATAGGTACAGTTTATTGCACAATCATATCTCAATAAAGTTTTAAAAGACTGATTTTAAAAAGTCTAAAAGACTGATTAAAAAAAAACTGTGTATGGACGTAAACCCATTTGTAAATATACAGAAAAAAAGTCCCACAAGAATCTACATAACCATTAACAATAACTACCTCTAGAAGAACTCAGCACTTAATTTATTCTCCATTACTTCAATATTTAGGGTAAGCATGTATTACTTCTGTAACTTCAAAAATAAAAATAGAAATCAGTATCCTCAAAAGTCTTTAAAAGTTCCAGCAAGTCCTATTCAAAGTCACAAACATTTCCACCAATTTTTTCATCCTCAACTGTTAAACATTATTTCTTACTAGTGTTAATGGGAATCTACTTAATTCTACACTGATTATAGCAAAAGTCTTTAGTATTTTTAATTATACATGTACAATTTATTAGCTACTACATGAGCCAAATAGGTCTGTTTACAAACTATTATTTGTAGTGCTTTTTTCCTTATGGAAAAGTGTTCTCTAACTCCAAACCACTATAATTACTCATACTTAGTTTGTGTCCTCCTCTGACAATTATACTTGAAAGATGTGGAGCTGGAGTTCTGTTTTTAAAAGTCTCATTTTCTGGGGCGCCTGGGTGGCTCAGTTGTTAAGCATCTGCCTTAGGCTCAGGTCAAGATCCCAGGGTCCTGGGATCAAGCCCCACATCGGACTCCCTGCAAGGCGGGAAGCCCCACTCCCCTGGCTTGTACTCCCTTTCAAATAAATAAGATCTTTAAAAAAAAAAAAAAGTCTCATTTTCTGAAATTTTAGAAAATTTCAATGCATTTAGTTGGTTTCTGATCAGTTTAAATATATGGATTATCTATTCAAAATTATCAATTAAAAATACACTAAGCCCCCAAAATTTTATCTAAGACACAGTGTGAGACAGAAAGAAAAGTTAAACTTTGTATCTGCCTAAAAGGACTTGCCTCTTCCCCTCTAAAGGGCCCTGTAGCAGGTACGTTTTTTAAAAACACAAATAAATAAATCAAAAATAAATCTTATGGTGAGGGTTCAGAAAGGAACAGTGAATTAGGTCCATCAATTAACAGCTGTGTGACTTTGTAAGTAACTTGATGTCTCTATGTCTTAATTTCTTAATTTATTAAAAGGTGAGAAATTTATTTCACAAAGTTTTTGGGAGGAGTAAATTAAATATCTATATAAAGGATTTAATTCTGTCCATTGCATCCCATTCCTCTGTAATCCTGATTCATTTATAACTCGTCTTCCAATTCTTCCTCCTCCCCAAGTGCCATTAGCTTACAAATACTATGTCTTTCCTATCCATGTCTTTCCTATCCTACACAGATGCTCTCCTGAGCTAGCTTCTGTATCCTTTGCCTTTTCCCCTCTTCACTCCTCCATCACTACATTTCCTACTAATTTTTCAACCCCATCATGATGATGGTGATGGACCAAATGGTCTCTCATCCATCCTTAGCTGATTTGGACTCCATAGCATCTCCAACAGTGGAATTTCCTCATTTGGAGACTTCCTTCCTTTCTGATTCCCAGGTCACTGTGCTCTCTCGCTACTTCCTCGACTTGCTTTGATGATTCCTCTTTGTTCATCTACTCCTTATATGTAAGGATGACTGTGTCTTCAGTCCCTTATCTTTGCACACAACCTCTTTTTTTTTTTTTAAGATTTTATTTATTTATTTGACAGAGAGAGCTCACAAGTAGGCAGAGAGGCAGGCAGAGAGGGAGGAGGAAGCAGGCTCCCCACTAAGCAGAGAGCCCGATGAGGGGCTCGATCCCAGGACCCTGAGATCATGACCTGAGCTGAAGGCAGAAGCTTTAACCCACTAAGCCACCCAGGTGCCCCCACAACCTCTTTCTTTAGCAACCCCATCAACTTCTGGCACCCAACATATAACTGCTAAATCTATATTTCTAGACTTAAATTTTTCTCTTGGAAAATCTTCAATTCTACCAATAATATGGCTAAATATCTCCATCGAGATGTCCCAAAGACACCTAAAGTTTGGATTACAAAGAGCACAAGGAGGACTTGTGAGGACTAAACTCACTTTCCTTTTCACGCATTCTTATTCTTTCCTACTCTTTACCCTTTCTTCCTCTACCTGTCCCTTAACACTTTTTCTTTTCCTAGTTACCCCCACCTTCCTTTCTAATCCAATTTAATTATATCACCATCCAGAAACACAAGCCATAAATCTTCAAGTTATCTTCAAGAGTAGAAATCACCAAATCTTTATTTCCACACTTTCTTGCATATCCTTCTCATCTGCAGTAAACTGACTACAAAAGCAGCTAAAATTCTTCACTCTCCCATATCCATGCTCTTTCCAATGTAACTTTGCAGCTCCTTCCCACATCTCAAATCTGAGCTACACCTGAGACTTGCTTTGGCCAACAGAATGGGATAGAAGTAATAGCACGCTAGCACCATGCCAGAGCCTTGAGAAACCCTCACTCTCTTAGAAATTGCCACAGACATGTGAACAAACTCAGAAGAGCTTGCTGGATGGTGAAGGACATAGGGTCCAATCTCTCTATCACTTCAACCAACAAGCAGTCATGTGGGATGAGATCATCCCAGACCAACCAGCACCCCTCCTCCCAGCCAACTAAAGATACACCAGTGAGTATAGCTGAGATCAGCTAAAAGATCTGTAAGCAATAATATATAATTATAGTTTTAAGTCACCATGTTTAAGAGTAGTTTGTTATGCAGTGATAGCTAAACTGATATTCTTTCTTTTCTGCTTTCATGATTACTGCCTTAACTTACGCATTCCTCTCTGAGCTGGCTAATGGAAAGGTCTGACGGGTGGAACCTTTGTTTTTTCTCTTTCCCTGTAATTATTTGTGTATATATGTGTGTGTGTATATTACAAAAATAACTTTAGTAACTATTTATATCTATACATACAGTGGGGCAACTCACAAACCATGTAGCCTAGAAATACTAAAAAAATTAAGAAAAAGGGGGACGCCTGGGTGGCTCAGTCGGTTGGGTGTCTCCCTTCCATTTGGGTCATGATCCTGCAGTCCCCGGGATCAAGTCCTGCATCAGGCTCCTTGCTCAGCAGGGAGCCAGCTTCTCCCTTGGCCTGCCACTATGCCCCTGCTTGTGCACTCTCTCTCAGACAAATAAATAAAATCTGTTAAAAAAAAAAACTAAGAAAAAGGTATGCAATGAATGCATAAAATCTATGTAGATGCTCAGTCTATTTCATCACTTACTATCAGAAAATATATACGAATCTATTACAAAAGTTAAAATCTATCTAAACTTATGCAAACACTTATAAGCCACATATGGTACCATTCACAGTCAAGAGAAATGCAAAGAAATATAGATGCTGTGTTACAAATTATAACTGCATAAAATTAACTATAGTAGGTACTGTACTACTGTAATAATTTCAGCCACCTCCTATTGTTACCGTGGTGAGTTAAAGTGTTGCAAGTATCCACTTAAAATATGTGATACAATTCCCCTCCCTGTGAGCACTTCATCTCTCCAATAAATTGCATATGGTGGTAAAAAGTGATCGCTTGTGCTCTCGCTATTAGTGATTAAGTTTTGGAAGACCTGAAAGTTATTTGCAGGGGCACCTGGGTGGCTTAGAGGGTTAAAGCTTCTGCCTTCACCTCAGGTCATGATCTCAGGGTCCTGGGATAGAGCTCAACGGGCTCTCACCTGGGCAGGGAGCCTGCTCCCCCTTCTCCCTCTGCCTACTTGTGATCTCTCTCTCTGTCAAATAAATAAATAAAATCTTTGAGGAAAAAAAGAAAGTTATATGCAGATTCTCAACTGTGCAGGGGTCAAATGCGCAAGCATTGTTCAAGGGTCAATTGTGTGTGCATACATGAAAAACATCTGCTCAAGGAACGAACATGTAAGTGATAAGTAAACTTAAGTTAAATAGGTGACAACTCTCAGCAGAGAAGGGAGAGATTACAGTGAGATGAAATGGTAAGAGGGAAAATGATTCTAAGATACAGGATTTGGATTGGGTCAAATTAAAATAGATCAAAAACGGCATTCTCAGGCCTCTAACCTATCAATCACACAACTGCAACCTAGCCTCTTAAATAAAATGAGTAAGCTCACATTGAATCTCTTTTTTCTAAAGAGATAAGTTTTTTGACATAAGAACGTGAACTCTAGAGGGTTAATGAATCAAATACTAGCAACCCACACTATGATCAAGATAGTAAAATGAAATGCTTGGTCAGAGTTCACCGACCACTGGTCAAAGACAGACAAAGACCCCTGTCTCAAATAATAAATAATAGCTCAAATAATAGCTTTAGTTCAGAAAGAGAGTCTTGTTTTCTGTACCAGAATGGGATTTTGCTGCGTGTCTCAACCAAATCCATACATCTCAGGTGGACTTGCTTTTTTGTGGGTATTATAATAGCTAATTGAAAAGCAGCTGTTTCAACTCCTACTTGTTCATCCAATTTGATCATTAAGACAACCAAAATAATGGTGCATGATCTGGTTATTATAATTGTGCTACCTTCCAAATTGAATTAACCATGTGGCAATCTGATTGACAACTCAAGGGCCATGCTGAATCAAAATAAGCCAATTTGGTGCCAAGCACAGATACGGTTTCAACTTTTCAACATATACGAAGGCAGATGTTATTCCAGATTATTACTAGCCTTTTAAATCATAAAATTTAATGCAAATTCCAGTTAAGACTGGAAGACTTGGAGTAAGAAAAATAGTAAAGAAACAAGATAAAATTTAAATATAAGCTATTAAATAATTCAAGCAAACAAAAAACATTTATAGCAACAATAAAATAATTTAACTTCAGAAGGCCAATAGGTCACTTTATCTCTGACAAAACAGAGAAATATATTTTAAATCACTCATCTAAAGATTGTTTATTGAAATTATTTCAAACACACAGAAGAATACAATAAACAGTATATTCCACCAAGCTCTATCAAATATTAGCACTTTGTCACATTTGCTTCAGATCTTTAAGACTATAAAACATTACAGATTTGGTTGAAGCTTCTTGTCTACCTCCCTCTGATATGATCTTATTCCTTCCCTTCCCAGAAGTAACTACTATCCTGAATTTAGTGTTTATAAATCCCACAGATATCTCATACTATTAATAAGCACCTATGTATTCACAAACAAGACATGTACTGCTCTGCATACTTTCGATCTATATACAAAGACATCATACTCTATTCTGTAATCTACTTTTAAGATTTTATTTAATTCAAAAGAGACAGAAAGAGAGAGCACGAGTGGGGGGAGACACAGAAGGAGAAGGAGGAGCAGGCTCCCCACAGAGTAGGACCCAGAGATCGTGACCTGAGCCAAAGGTAGACACTTAACTGACTGAGCCACCTGGGCACCCTTGTAATTTATTCTTATGCTCAACTATGGGTTTTTTCCCCCATTTATCCACATTGACATATATAACTTTATAATCATTTAATTTTGAATGAAATTAATCGAATTCATTTAACTGTATATAATACCCCACACAATTTTTGGCCATTTTCTTACTGATGGACATATAAGTTGTTTCCAACTTTCCATTATCACAAAGGATAACTTAAGGAGCATTTTTATATACATGTTCTTATGTACATGGGCAAGAGTTCTTCTCTGACATATTCCTAGAAATGAACTTGGTATTTCAAAGGGCACATGCATTTTTAATTTTTACCATCAGCTTTCTTTGCCATCATTTGGAAATACATACATGTATCTCAGGTTTTATTTATTTGAGAGAGAGTAGAACAAGAGAGAGCACAAGTGGGGCTGAGGGAGAAGCAGACTCTCCACTGAGCAGGGAGCCTGACGCAGGGCTCGATCCCAGGATCCTGAGATCATAACCTGAGCCAACAGGCAGATGCTTAACTGACTGTGCTACCCAGGGGCCCCTGGAAATATATATTTTATCAATGTATGTTATTTTTGTAAATGTGATGGATATAAAATTGTATCTTAATTTTTTTTCATTTCCCTGGTTCCAAGTGAACTAAGCATACTTTCCTGTGTTTAATAGCTACCTAGGTTTTCTCTCCTGTGAACTGACTCCTGTTAATAGGCCTTTTCTACTAGGATGTTTGCTTTTCTACTGATTTGTAGGAATTCTTTATATATTTAGTTAATTATTTTTTATTTGGGTTCATTGCACATATTTAAATTCATCTGTGGCTTGTCATTTCATTCCTGATTTATATTGTCTTTTTGAAATTCATAAGTCTTTAATTTTAAAAAATTTATAACATTTATTTTTTTCTTCATGGTTTAGCCTTTTTATAAATTACTTTTAAATCCTTCTTGATCCAGAATTAGATACAAGCCTAAAATGTCAGGCCACTTAACCCTCTATACTTCTCTTCTGTTTTGGTTTCCATAGATATTTCTCTTGTTTTTGAGCTATGCTATCTTTTTAAGTTTTCTATTCTTACATTTTACCTATTGTAGGCATTTGGAGCAGAGCGAGTATGTCAAAGCACTTACTCACTCTCCCCTTTTTTCTTTAATGGAAGAAAGGCTTTAGGTAAGGATAAGTTTCTAAATGAAGACTTGCTTATGTGTTACATAAGCTTTGAAACATTAAGTTAATTGTTTCAGGTGTCATGATATAGTCTGGATTGTGACTACTCAACTCTTTTAACCACTTATGCTTTAAAAAACAAACATACACAAAAAAAAAAAAACAAAAAAAAAAACAAACATACACAAAACAGCTATAAGAGATAATACACATTTTTTTCTACCTAAAATGTTTATGCATTGAAATTGAGTAGCAGCTTCTTAAAAATATACATACAACATCTTTGATGTTGCTGAAGTTAAAATTTAGGAACAATTCTTAAAAACCACACTGTGTTTAAGGAATTCAAATGGCAACCCCACAGGGGCCTTTTGAGAAACATCCATTTACAAAGTTCCTTAACCTCTCAGGAGCAGAACTTTATAACACAGATAAGATACTCTGATAATAATACTGAATATAATGGTTGTAATTTTTTCTTTTACTGTAATAATTTATCTCTCCTTTATTCAAATAGTAAAATATATTAACACCAAAAAGATTTAATAAAATATCAGCTGTCTTAACATTCATTTCATTTAAAAAGAAACTCTTAAGTAATGTATCTACTTTTAACTGAAGCTGCAATAACAGACTATACAGTGAAACAAAATACGACTATCCAAAGACCTCGGTGCCAAAGCTTTCACGTTTGTTTCCTGTCTAATGAATGTTTTCACCAGGCCCATGGCAAAACCATAAGAAAATAAATCTGAATTTTCAGGCTAATCAAGAGATTTTCCACTTGCCTTCAGGGATAAGAACACTTTCTCTAAATAATCCCAACTATGTTTTTAATCTTATTGATTCATTGATTCTACACACAAAGCTATTAGACTATTAGGAATTCCAGCCCTCATCCCTAAAAGCTAGAGCATAGAGTTAGGAGCTGACTTGGGGCCTTGAGAGTATTTGAAGCATTTGTAAAAGTGACCTAAGGGCAACTCCAAGCCCTAAAGGATGCTTTCAGTGTTTGCAAAAGCAGCAGGAAGTTCCTAATCCCTTTTTCCTTAAAAGAAGAGATAAATGTCTTTGATTTGGGATCAAAACATCCAGGGTCCTCTGGAATTATAGTATCCTAAAAAAATCCTGAGTACTAAGGATCCAAACTAGAGGTCTATGGGGAAAATAATATTGGTTTTAAGATTAAAAAGGGCTAATGGTTAAGCTAAAAAGGCAGTGAAAGAGACTCAAAAAGGAATTCAACCGCTGTTAGTTTGGTCTATCAATTAACACCAACTCCAAGTGAGAGGAAACCTTTGTGACAAAACATTTAGGTAAATATTTCATTTCTTTCTGAATTGGCACATGTTTAGGTACACATCCTGGCACATTACCCAGTAAGTGCATGGCTATTAAAATGCTCAACACTTGTTCACATTAACTCATTTTTCAGGTACCATCCAAAAGCCATCAAAGAGACAGAGTACAGCACTTTCCTTGAAAAGAAATACTATTTACCAATTTATAAATGAATTTAGGTTGATGATCAGCTGATTCTCCAAATAAAATTTTGTTATCCATCACAATAACCCACCTTGTTGTTAACTAAGACTGAGCTTTCATTCAGAATAAACAACCCAGAGCTGAAGAATAACAATTACTCTGCTAACTACAGAACCTTCCCCTTCCTCTCTAATCCATGTGACTAAATTAGTCATTAGTCGTTAGTTTTGTGAGAGGCAAGGAGTCACTGAAGAGGATTTCAACAGGATGCTGCAACATCTTCATAATATGGAAACTATCTTCCACTCAAGGGCTGAGAGAATCTAATCTTCAAGAATACAATATAATCTAGTTTTTAATTTTTTTTCTAAACAACCCACCAGAAGAAAAATGATCACTCCTATTCCTTTCTTTTTTTCTTTTTGTATCTACCTAATCAAAACATACAAAGCTATGAAAATTCTTGGGATTATAACTGCTGAGTTCAACACAGCATAGAAAAAATAATCTCACAGAAATATATGTAATAAAAATATATATTCTATCTATATACATTTGTAAAACTTGATAGTCCCTAACACTCTAGCTGTGATTATGAATTTAAAAGAGTTTTTTCACTTTCAGATGGGATTCATGTCTAGTAAGATCCTCACATGCAAAGTGGTCTGCCAGATATGGTAAAAGATGTAGCTTCAGCTACATGATGAAACAACTTAATAAACAAAACAACTTAATGAATAGTGGAAAGTCCAGCCATTGATACAAGGACTTTAGGTACATGACACAATTAAGTGACAAAAACATCCAAATCCTTAACTCTTTACTGGTCTATCCTGATGTCATAGAAACCTAGCTTTTACAGGAAAGTAGAAAATGTATATATTTAATATAGGTGCAATTTTCTAACTTATTTCAAACAGAATGCTTTAACTAAAAATATAAATGATATCACACATACAATAGTATACACAAGAAGGCACGTTAAAATGAACACTTCCTATTGAAAACTGTCAAAATCTGGGTAAAGTACAATATTATCCTGCAGTGGAATTCTACCAGTAGTTAATGATTTTACAAAGCCTTAAAGGGGTAAAGACTCTCTCCTGCTGATTTATGAGATGTTTCTTTCAACCATGCTCCTCCAGTAATTCTATGCAAGGGAAGAAAAAGCAAAAGGCCACAGTGAAGGTTTCTGGGATTTGCCATCTAAAAGCTTTTATTCCTCCAAAGAAAGAAAGTTATGACCTTTGACATTGTGCTATGGTGCCGAAGAAACTGCTCATAAATGTATGTCAGTAATGAAGCAGAAATCAATAATTTCATTTAATCTAGTGAACTATTATGTAGTGGTACACAATATGTTTGAAGAGCCAAATGTCCTTGTCTTATTAATGACACCTATGTTGCTGTTTCCTTAAGATGCACATTTTGTTTCTATTTTATATTTTTAAAAATCACAATTTTCACTATCATATATGAAAATGCCCAGCATTTGAAAGTTAACATGAATCCTTTTTTAAAAGCAAAATACCTCATAAAATTCATGCAAATTTTAATGTAATATTTTTGTTTGACCTCAAATATGGAGAGACTGCATTTATGATGATAAATCTCTTAAGAATCAAATTGCTTTTCATAAATAATATTATGCATGCATACATATATAACTGGTTTTACAAATATACACACTTTTAAGCCACTATATTAGCTGGATTGCTTATTAAAATTAAATAATTGAACTGCTTAGAAAATCATAGTACCAAAAACAAGGGTTGGGGGACTGTTTTTCTTACTTTAATTGATTTTAATAAAATATTTCAAATATTTACAGGTTAAAGAGAAATGGCTGTACTTGTTATACTATATCAGCATTATCTACAAAGTTGATATTAGAAGATAAAATAAAGTTTGTTTCTTTAAAAATCAAGCTTTCCCTCTCATGCTGAAGAACCGGTAGGCTAAAATTTAGAAGTACATATTTTGAAGGAATTTAATAGATGGCACAGAGAAGTTTAATAAATAATGAATGCCTACTAATGGTTTCATATATTCACTGATTGTTATTTTTAAATAGTATGCTCCTCAAAGGAGAACTGTACATATGTAACAGTAATTTCATGTAAAATACAAGAACAATTTATTTACTTTATTTACACTAAATAACTAAATTTTCTGATAATCACCATGGCATTGATAAAAGTTTCAAGAAAACATAAAATGGTATTATTTTCCTAAATCATAGCATAGTAGTATTATTTCCAATTTCTAATATATTTCTTTTTTGTTTTTGTTCTTGTTTTCTTTTTTAAGTAGGCTCCATGTTGGGTGTGGGGCTTGAACTCACAACCCTGAGATCAAAACCTGAGCAGACATAGAGTCATATGCTTAACTATCTGAGCCATCCAGGTGCCCCATAATTTCTATTTTCTAATTTCTAATGATATATTTCTATTCTAATTATTTCTATTTCTAATTTCTACAATAATGTTGGACAATATTAAAACAATAAGAAATTATCTTGCTGTTAAGTTTTAGGCAAAATCCTGTGTCCCTAAAAATTGTGCTTCCGTAGCCTCTAAGACTTTAATGACCTATTAATTGCCTAGTACAAAGGGTAATTTTCAAATCTTGTTTTATCGAAATTCTTTGTCACATCTGATGTTGTTTGTAAATTCTTTGAAACTTCTCCTTTGGCTTCTGTAATTTAGTACTCTTGTTCGGGTTTCTTCCACCTACCCTCCTGAAAACTTGACCAATTGCCTTGGTCTCTGTTGACTGACCCTGGTTCTTGCACTGTACATTCATCCTGCTCAAAATCACCCACAATTTAAACTCCACTTGATAACTGGTAATGCTCAAATCAGTATCTTTATGCCATGTCTCTTCTGGCTTCCAATTATTCTTTGGACCACCTGCTAACCAGTTCCACCTATACATCTCACAGACGCCTACAATGAACATTTTCCATGCCAAACTCATAACCTTGATCCCTGTATTGGCTCCTCTTCCTGTGTTCTCTGTTTTAGTTGGTAGCAACACCATTTACCAAGTCACCCAAAGTAGAAATACTGACATCATCCTGAACTTCTTCCCCTCCCTTATTCCCTATACCTAAAAAGTACTGCCAATTATAATCTAAAGTCCTAACTATAACCTAAAGTCCCTCTTTCCTTCATCTCCTGCACTGCTCCAGTCCAGGCCCTCAAATACTCTCACTGTCCTGCTGTCACAGTCTCTGACCTGCCTCTAGCCCTGTTCACCGGACTTCTGTTTCCCTCCCAGTTTCCAGTAGGATCAATCTAAAACACAAACTGGCCAATCCAATCCCCTGCAGCTCATCACTCACAGATTAAATTCCAGGTTCCTTAACATGGCATATGGTATATAATGAGTCTTTCCATGAGTGGATCCTGCCTACATCTCCACCTGCATTTGTGGCCACCATTTCCTTGAAATTTACTCTCTAGAAACACCAAAAAGCTTATTATTCCACATATACCATGTTGTTTCTCACTACTATAACTTAATTGGATACATCCCCCTCATTTAACTAAAATCAGTTTCCTTTTAAGTTTACCTTGGGCATCACTTCCACAAGAACCTGTCCTTAAGTGCCCTTCAGCCCACACTCCAAACTCAGAGATGCACGGAGAAGTATTTAGAGGTAAAGTGTCAAGATGTCTATAACTTTTTTTAGAAAGAAAGATGAAGTAAAGATAGAAATTATTAATTAACTGCTGGTGAAAGGTATTCAGGTGTTCATTATTCTATGCTTCTACTTGTCTGTAGATCTGAAAATTTTCAATATAAAAAGTTGGAGAAAATAATACCACATATGCAACTCTGCTAGGAGTACACTATTATTGCACAATCATATCATTTTAGTTATTACCTATTTATGAATTCCTTTCTCCCCCTAACAAATCATTCAATTGAGACACTGTTTTTTATTAACTGTGGCATTCTCAGGACCTAGAAAAGTAGGTTTCAATAAATATTTGTCAAAGAAATAAATGTTAGTCCTAAGTCAAAAATAAACCTAAACACAAAATTCTCAATCAGCAACTATTTTAGCGTCTACAGCATGCCAAGCATCTTAGGTGCTCTGGCAGTAGAAGGAAGTATCACACAAAGTCACTGAAAAATCCCATTAACTAACATACGGACATTTAGTTACATAAGACAATGAGACATGAGTAACATGAGACAATGAAGAAAGACAAATGCAGCTGGGAGGGATGATGAAAACTAAAATGAGGAGAACCAGGATTACACAGAGATGTGAAGTTAGGAACTAATTTCTCAAAGATGAGGCATGTAGCTTCTAAGGTACAAAGAAATTCTTCAGGGCTTCATCCTTATTTCAGTTCCTACAAAATAGTAGAGAGAAAACATAGATGTTCTCTCCCACTAAAAATATATAGAAATGCTGCACTGAACATATTCAAAACAATATCACCACCACTAACAAAATTTTGAGGTCAAGAGCAAAGCAGTAAACTTTGGCCTTGATGCCCTAGATGTGGCTATAGGCTATAGGTACTAAAGGCTTCTAGAAAGTAGAAGTGGTTTTGTTCCATCACAACATAGTTAACTGAGACCCAAAGCTGGGAACTTGAAAGCACTTGGAGAAAGGACCCGTGGAAAAACTCACCATCCAGATTAGGAATAAGAAGGTTTTATTCTCAGTAAGAAATGTTTCCTATGACAAATATAAACCCCTGACCTATACCACATACTTGTGTAGAATCTAAATTTATACAACTAATGTAGATCAGCCAAGATTAATCCCAAAACTGGTTCATGGCTAGTGAAACCCTGGAGAACCAAGGAAAAATAAAAGCTTCCATAGTACAGTAGATAGTAAGTCTTGCTGAAGATAAGATCATAATAAAAAATTAAAAATCACATAAAGAAACAATCTGCCATAAGGAAAAATTACCAGACACAGAAAAGAAGGAAGATGACACCTCAAGAACTTGAGACAATGGTACAGTTGAAGGAAATTAAAAGATAAAATATTTAAAATCATGAAAGACAGAAATAAAAGCCATAGGCAATGAATAATATCTTCTTGTTCCTCAGTTACTCCATCTTTAAAATGAAAATAATAGAATGTGTCTCATAAGATCATATGGATTTAAAAAACTAAATACATGTAAAGTGCACAGATAATGTCCCTCCCCCCACTCAGATGGTATTATCTATTATTTGGCAGTAAATATCAGAACCCATATGATTTCACTCATACGTGGAATTTAAAAAACAAATGATCATAGAGGAAAATAGAGAGGAAAACCAAGAAACAGATTCTGAACTATGGAGAACAAACTGATGCTCACCGAGTAGGGGAGATGGGTTAAATAAGTGATATGGAATAAGTAGTGCACCTATTGTGATGAGCACCGGGTGTTATATGTAAGCACTGAGACACTAAATTGTACACCTGAAACTAATAATGCATTGTATGTTAACTTACTGGAATTTAAGTAAAAAAAAAAGAACAAAAATAAACAAAAGTGATAGGGAATAACATACAGATGTGCCAAAAAGAAAAGGATAGGTGAACAAAGCCCAAGAGACATGTGCGATACCACTGAACAGACCAACATATGCATTATGAGAGTTCTAGAAGGAATAGAAAGAAGTAATGGGCACAAAGAATATTTGAACAAATAATGGCTGAAAATTTTCCCAATTTGATGAAAGAAGTGAATCCACATACCAGAGAAGTTTAATGAACTGCAAGTAGGATAAATTAAGAGATCCACAAGGAAATACATTTATAATCAAACTGTTGTAAGACAAAAAGAGACCCAGGAAAACAACAAGAAAGAAGAAACTCATCACAAACTTATTATTCCTCCAACAGGATTAAAAGCTGATTCCTCTTCAGAGACTGCAAGGCCAGAAGACATTTAAAGTGACATAAAAAATTGTAAAACATTCTTGTAAAACAAGAATTCCATATCCAGTAAAACTGTCCTTCAGAAATGAGAGAAATTAAGACTTCCCAGATAAACAAAGGCTAAGGCATCTTTTTCCATTAAACCATTGAATTCCACTCAAGCCCTACAAGAAATGTTAAAATGAGTCCTTCAGGTTGAAATGAAGGGACAGTAGACAGTAATTAAAAACCATACAAAGAAATACAGATCTCAATAGATGTAACTACATAGGCAAATATTAAAGTCAATATTATTCTACTTTTTGGTTTATACCTCCATTTTTAAAAAAAAATTTTACTTGACAGAGAGAGCATTAGAGAGCACAAGCAGCAGCAGGGGCATGGAGAGAGGGAGAAGCCCACTGAGCAAGGGCTGGACATGGGGCTCGATCACAGGACCCTGGAATCATGACCTGAGCTGAAGGCAGACCCTTAACCAACTGAGCCACCCAGGCATCTCTATACCTCCACTTTTCATTTTTCAGTTTAAAAGATAAATAGATTTATATAAATATAAATCTATCTTTCTGGACACACATGTATAAAGATGTAATACATCACGGTAACATAAAAGGAGATTGAACTGCATAGGAGCAGAATGAAATTAAGGTGGCATCAATTTAAACTAGACTGTTAAAATTTAGGATGTTAAATATAATTTCTATGGTAACCACGAAGAAATATCTAAAAAATATACACCAGAGGAAACAAGAAGAGAGTCACAATGGTTTGCTACCAATTCAACTAAACACAAAAAGAATGCAGTAGTGGAAGAAAAGAGGAACAAAAAAAGGTACAAGACATTCAGAAAATAAATAGAAAAATGTCAGAAATCCTTATCAGTGACCACATTAAATGCAAATGGATTAAATTCTCCATCAAAGAACAGAAGTTGGCAGAATGGATTAAAAAAAAAAAAGATCTAACTACAAGCTGTCTACAAGAGATTCACTTTATATCCAATGACATAAATAGGTTGAAAGTGAAAGGACTGGAAAAGGTATTCCATCCAAATGGTAACCAAAAGAGAGCTGGATGGCTGTAGTAGTAGCAGACAAAAGTGACATTAAGTCAAAAACTGTTACAAGAGACAAAGGAGGACATTATATACTTAAAAGAGGGTCAATTCATCAAGAGCATATAACAATTGTAAACATATGTGCACCCAATGACACAGTCCCAACATTTATATGAAGTAAATACTGACAGAATTTAAGTGAGAAAAAGACAGTTCTATAATAATAGTTGGAAACTTCAATACAGCACACTCCACAATGGCCAGAACATCTAGACAGAAAAACAGTATGGAAATACAGGACTTGGTACACTAACTAGACTTAACAGACACATAAAGACACTTTACCCAGTAAGAGCAGAACACACATTCTCAAGTACAGAGGAAAAATTCTCCAGGATAGACCACAAGTTCAGTTGCAAAACAAGTTTCAAAACTTTTTTTTTTTTTTTAAGATTTTATTTATTTGACAGAGAGAAACACCGCGAGAGAGGGAACACAAGCAGAGGGAATGGTAGCGGGAGAAGCAGGCTTCCCGCCAAGCAGGGAGCCCGATGCAGGGCCGGATGCGGGGCTCGATCCCAGGACCCTGGGATCATGACCTGAGCCGAAGGCAGATGCATAACGACTGGGCCACCCAGGCACCCCTCAAAACATTTTTAAAGATTAAATTCATAAAAGGTATCTTCTCCAAGTACAATGCAATGAAGCTAGAAGTAAAAGCACAGAAGGAAAATTGGAAAACTCACACACATGTAGAAATTAAACAACAAACTATTAATTAATAGGTCAAGGAAGGAAGTAGGGAGCAGGGAGAGAGGAAGGGATGGGTGGAGAAGAATAAGGAGGAAAAGGGGGAGAAGAAAAAATAATTATACTCTGAGATAAATGAAAATGATAATGCAACATACCAAAACTTACAGAGTTTTGGTGGAAGCAGTGCTCAGAAGATCTGTAGCTGTAAATGTCTACATTAAATAAAAAAAAAGATCTCAAATCAATAACCTTAACTACATCTTGGAAAATTAGAAAAAGAAGTAAAAACTAAACTGAAAGCTAATAGAAGAATAAAGATTAGAATGAAGATAAATAAAAGAGGCTAGAAAAACAACAAAGACAACAGAACCAAAAACTAATTCTTTGAAAAGATGAACAAAACGGATAGTTAGCTAGACTGAAAGAGAAAAAAAAAGACATAAATAAAGAAATGAAAAGGAGGACATTAGTACCAACTTTACAAAAATAAAAGATTCTAAGATAATATTATGAACAACTGTATACCTACAATTTAGATAATCTATATGAAATGTACAAATTCTAAAATCACACAAATTATCTAAAGACTCAAAAAGTAATTGAAAATCACAATAGCCTTATAATGAGTAAGAAGACTAAATCAGTAATCAAAAACCTCCCAACTAAGAAAAGTCTGGGACCAGATGGCTTCATTGATGAATTCTACCAAACATTTACATTAGAATTAACATCAGTCTTCTCAAACTCTCCCAACAAACAGAAGAGGAAACTTCTTAACCCATTCTATAAGCCCAATTCTAATACCAAAGCCAGATTCACATCACAAGAAAATCACAGACCAAGAAAGCAGAAAGCAACAGCCCATCTTTATGAATATAGATGGAAAATCTCAAGAAATTACTAGCAAACTTGATCTAATATTATATTAAGATTGCATTGGCCAAATGAGATTTGACCCAGGAATTCAAAGGTGGATAAACAGAAAAAAATTAATACACAACATTAACAGAACAAGGAAAGAAACTATATGACCATTACAACTGATAACAAAAAGCAGTGAAAAAGCCAACACCTTTTCCTGATAAAACACCTAGAAAACTAGGACTTTAATGGAACTTCCTCAATATAAATGGCATTTATGAGAAGTCCACACCATATTCACCCTATTCAATAGTGAAAGACAAAAAGCTTTCCCCCATAAATTTTTTTTAAGAAAAGTACTCTATTTTTCAGTTTGGTTTCTCTTACATTAGACTCTGAGTAGCAGGTAAAGCAAATATTCTTCCACATTGCAAGTGAGGTAATAGTCTCAAAAGAGGTTAACATGACCAAGATTTCAAGAGCAGAAGGAAACTTACACTGAGGACCCATTTCTCAATTGAGTATTATTTCTATAACTCCTACCAAAAAGTAATGAAAATCTGAGGTCACTAGAAACCTAGCCTCTTTTAGAAAAATACATGCACACCAAAACTCTACTACCACACAATTGAGGTACAAAATGCAAACATTTTATTTACTTGAGAGGTGATATTCTTCATCACTTGGTAAGAGTGATAAGATTTCTGACAAATTCTGCAAAACTGCTTGAGGTAAACCTTGTTTACCCTGTATGTACCACACCTAAGCACTTTCCCATCAGTTGCTGCAGTCTTTGCAGGGCTAACAGCCATATTTCTAATTTAGGAACAGGAAGTGAACACTATTCAACATTCTACTAGAAGTTCAAGCCAGAGGAATTAGATAAGAAAAAGATATAAAAGGCATCCAAATTGGGGGAAAAAGTAGTAAAACAGTATCATTCACAGATAATATGATTCTATATATAGAAAATTCCAAAGAATCTACAAGAAATGTACTGAAGCTAATAAATGAATTCACAAGTTTCAAGGTACAAGATCATAAAGCCATTGTGTTTCCACATATCAGCAATAAATTATTTCATTTATAATAGCATCTTAAAAAATAAAATATCTAAGAGTAAATTTCATTAAAAAGATTTGTAGACTGAAAACTATAAAACACTGCTGAAAGAAAATAAAGACCTAAATACACAGTAAGATGTATTCCTTCTGGATTGGAAGACTTAATATTGTTAAGATATCAATATTACCCAAAGAAATCTGGACATTCAATGCGATCCATATAAAAATCCCAAGATTCTTTTATGCAGAAATGGAAAAGCCAATCCTGGAATTTATATGGAATTGCAAGGGGCCATGAATAGTCAAAAAATAAATAAATAAATAAAAGTCAAAAGAAAGAACAAAGTTGGAATATTCACATTTCCTGATTTAAAACTTACTGCAAAGCTAAGTCAAAAAGTCAAAACAGTATGGTACTGGCACAAAATGTAAGCATATAGACTAACAGAACAGAATCAAGAGTCCAGAAATAAATCCTATATACCTATGGCTAATTGATTTCAACAAGGGTGCCAAATCCATTCAATAAGGAACAAAGAGTCTCTTCAGTGAATGGTGCTAGAACAGGTAGACTTCCACATGCAAAAGTGTAAAGCTAGACTCCAACCACTAGATTTGATGAAGGATTACTAGATCTAACAACAAAACTACAAGCAACAAAAGAAAAAATAAATTGGATTTAATCAAAATTAAATACTTTGTGCATCAAAGGACATTATCAAGAAAGTGAAATGACAAAATACAGAATTGGAGAAAACATTTGCAAATCATATAACTGATGAGATGAATATCCAGAATATGAAAAAAAAAAAAAAACCTCCTATAACCCAACAACAATAAAAAATTCAAAAACCTAATTTTTAAAAAATGGGCAGTAGATATTTCTCCAGAGAAAATATCAGATGGCCAATAAATACATGAAAAGATCATTAGTCATTAGGGAAATGCAAATCAAAACCACAATGAGGTAACACTTCACACATACTGTGGTATATTAATAAGGAAAATTAAGCATTGGTGTGGACATGGAAAAACTGAATCTCTTGCGCACTGCTGGTGGGAATGCAAAATAGTGCAGCAACTGTGGAAAACAGTTGGGTGTCTCCCCAAAAGGTTAAATGCAGAATTACATATCATCTAGCAATTCCACTCCTAGGCAATATGCCCAAGAGAAGTGAAAACAGGGACTGAGATATATGTATGCCAATGCTCACTGCAAAATTATTCACAATAGCCAAAAGGAGCAACAATCAAAATATCAAAAGATGACTAGATAAATATAATGTGGTTTATCATACAATGGAATCTTATTCAACCATGAAAATGAGGTACTGATCCATGCTACAACATGAATGAAACTTGAAAATATTATGCTAAGTGAAAGAAGCCATACACAAAACTCCACATATCGTAGAATTCCATTTTCATGGTATGTCCTGAATAAACAAATCTACAGAGACAGAAATCAGCTTAGTCGTTCCAGGGTATAGGTGAAGAGACAACTGGGAGGTGTGGGGTTTCTTTTTGGGGTGGTGCATATATTCTGAAATTAGATAATGGTGATAGATGAACAAAATCCACAGAAATACAAACTTTCAAAAAGTGAACTTTGTGATATGTGAATTCTGCCTCTATTTCACTGCTACTAAAAAAAAGTCCATGATAGACATAGGATATCACTATCCCCCTCTTCCCAAGGAATAACAGTAATGACACACAGTCAATCATTTATTTAAATCTCAACTTTTTTAAGATTTTGAGAGAGAGCTGAGAGAGCAAGCCTCTGAGCAGAGGAGGAGGAGGGGCAGAGGGAGAACCAGCAGAATCCCCACTGAATGGAAAGCTGATGCATCCCCTCCCCCCTAGATCCCAGGACGCTGGGATCATGACCTGAACTGGAAGGCAGAAGCTTAACCAACTGAGCCACCCAGGCACCCCTCAACCTTATGACTACAAAAGAGCCTCATTCCTTGGAGGTTACTTAAAGATACATTGAAAATCACTGCTTTAGCTCAAACTTCCATTTGTACAGATATCAACAAATGCTGAGCCTCTAAAGGGACTGGCTGCAGTTCTATCTCCTTGCATTGAGGTTATACACAGGAAAAGAAGCTCCATGAAGTGTTACAGGGCAAATAAAATAGAAACACATTAGTGATTTTGTTTCAAAATTGCCTATTTTCTAAATCAACAACAACAAAGCCTTGGGTGCCTGGGTGGCTCAGTGGGTTAAAGCCTCTGCCTTCAGCTCAGTTCATGATCTCAGGGTCCTGGGATCGAGCGCCACATCGGGCTCTCTGCTCAGTGGGAAGCCTCTGCTTCCCTCTCTCTCTCTGCCTGCCTCTCTGCCTGCCTCTCTGCCTACTTGTGATTGCTCTCTCTGTCAAATAAGTAAATAAAATTTAAAAAACAACAACAACAATCACTTCTCTATTGACCAACTTGTAATTTCTCAATGTACCATTTGCTAAGCAATAAAATTCTCTCCCTAAATATCATAGCTTTCAAGTTGGCATCTGGTGGACTGAAAATTAAACTTAAATTTCACAAAGTTTCTTCTACCTGTATACTATCTTCCATGTATTATCACAGATTTGTAAAAATGTAGTAAATCATCCAGGTAAAGATACTTGTAGGCTTTGAAGAAATTATTCCATCATTGGGATAACTTTAATAATCCTTTTGGGCAAACTTTTGATTTTAAAATCTTACTGCTTTACTGAGATTGGTCCCTCAATTAAAATAATATTAAAAGCATTAATTAAGGGCATGGAAATGTGACTTTCTTAAACACATAAAAAGTGAATTCTTTTTATTTAAAAAAAAAAACAGTAAATACATTTAACTGTGAAAATTATTTAAGAAAAGCTGTGATTGCTTTTTTAAAAAGAAATACCAAAATGGCAACACCAACATCAAAGCATTTTTTTCCTATTATGTGTTCACATCGAGGTCAATATTTTAATTGGAGTTACTTTAAATCCAATCAGAGGGACTCAAGCTAACTCAGTTTGAAAGCTGGGGGGAAAATTAAACTATCATTCTTAATAGGAATTGGTGGTGGGTGGAGGCAGGCCGTATAATCTATTCCTATTAAGACACTAATACATTAGCAAAACTCTTGTCAAGATGAAACTGGCACTATTTCATTTAAACACTTGAGTCAATAAACATCAGAATACACTATTAATTAGCAAAACAAGACACCTTTGTAAAGTTATACCTCTTGTGTACTATGTCAACCTTCAAAGAGCACAATTATGAACTGCCCAGAGCCAGGTAAAGTAACTTATTTTTCTGACTCTTAAAAATAGTGCTAGTTCAAATTATCAGTATTAGTTTAAGACTCCCCCCACCAAAGTTGATTCCCCTATGATTCACAGCAAGAGTATGAGTTCTTAAAAGTACCAAGTTAAATAATGGCCAAGCCATTTTAATTTTTTCTCAGTAACTTAAGTGGTTCTCTTACAATGTGTGATTAGATTCAGTCTTATAAAAAATATAATTTATTGCCCATTTATGTAGAATTACAATAATAGAATTACCAAAATAAGGGCACTGTGTTACTCAACACCCATTCCCTCTCCTTTCTGTCCAGCTAACACAAGGTAGGAATCAGAATTATTAAGTGATTTGTCTAAAGTCATGTAAATCAGAAGCAATGGAGAAGACATAAATGACTGGTTTTCCTGCCTTTTGTCATTCTGCTTTTTCACTGAAGCTCCCAGCAACTGGATAAGAAGAAGAAGAAGAAAATAGCAGCAACTAAGAATATTTACCAGGTATTGGTTCCTGTCAACTTCATAATTTCTTTATGAAAGGACTACAGTAAGAAAACGAGAACACTACAGTTCTGTTTGGACACAACTACTATTTACCTCGAAATAAGGAAATGTGCATTTTTCTCTTCTAGTTTGAACTGATAATTTGTTCTACTCAAGGCGCTTTTATGGAGTAGAACACATGGTGCCAAATGTCCGATCATCCATACTCACCACTAGAGACACTCATTAAAAGATCCGGCTTTCTCCTTCATCCATCTCAACTGCCACTTGGGCAGTCACTTACTGGCCCCCACAGGTGATCAACTACCTATAGGAACAATCTTAATTTTTACTAGCACAAATAGCTAACCAAAACAAAAGCAAACACAAAGAATGATACCTTGAGAAAGATGAAGACTATGAAATCCCTACCCATTACTAAGTAATCTAAGTAATCTAAAACAAGTATTTCATAATAACCACTCAAAATTTGTCTGAAACATTCTGTGTGCTAGTTAGCATATATATACTGATATATATATATATCATACTATATATATATATATATATATATATACTATATATACTGTCTAATTCTTTTCCCTTTACTTACCCCTTGATGCCCTCTCAAGACACTACCATCTTTATTTACATCATTATCTAGAGAAGTTAAGTTGTTTCTGACCAAAATAAGTCCATGGTACCATTGAATTAGCTGAAAAGATTTCTGTTAACCATTCACCCAAAGAACCACCTACCACACAGCAAATGTAATTCTCTGGGCTGTTAAACTCATACAGTTTTACTTGTCTCCATGCAGAGCATCACAAAAGATGTTCTTTACCACTTACCACACATGGAGATTTCTCCTTTTTCAACACTGGAGTCAATCACATCAAGAAAATAAAATTCACTGAGTAAACAGGGTTAAATAAAATGTGCATTCAGTCTGACTAGATATCCTCAGGAAAAGATCTAAAATACCGAGATCAAAATGAACGGACCTACAGAATGGTGAACTCTTGATAGGTTTCAATGTACCATGTGTGTGAAGAAGGAATGGAGAGGCAACACCACTCCCACTTAGACAAGTAATGACCCAGACGCACTTTTTAAATCAAACTTCCTTCACAATACTAAAAAATAGTTACTAGTTCTACAATCAATAAATTTAGCACTATGAACATCAAAAAATTAGATTATCAAGCATAAGACAGAAATAGCTAAAATAACTGTTGGCCCAGGATCACTTGGGCTTGGACTTCTACCTCTTTCAGAAATATCAGTTTTCAACCAGGTGTGATTTTGCCTCCCAAAACACGTTTTTGGTTGTCACAACTGGGGAAGGGCACGCTACTGGACTGGCACCTGGTACACAGAGGCCAGGGATCCTGATGTACATCCTAAACTTCATAAGACAGCTTCCACAATGAAGAATTATCTAGCCCCAAATGTTGATTGCACCAAGGCTGAGAAACCCTGAGAAATGTAACCTACAATAAAAATACAGTATCATTTTTTTTTCAATTGGTGGAGTGAAAGAGACCCATTTTGAATACTATTAAAAAGACTACAATACTTTAACAATAGAAAGGCCATTTTGGAGGATTACTCCCAAAGAATATGATCTAGAAAAAGTAGTCTATATAAAGTAGCATCATAAAAAACAAACTATCACTGATTTACTATTGTTTCATAAAGTAAATTTTTTCTATTTTTTTAATTTAAAAACAATTAGCCAACATATAGTATATCATTAGTTTTTGGTGTAGTGTTCAATGATTCATTAGTTGCGTATAACACCCACTGCTCGTCATCATAAAGTAAATTTTTAAAAGAAAATTTCCCTGGGATGCTCAGGTGGCTCAGTTGGTTAAGCATTGGACTCTTGATCTCAGCTCAGGTCTTGACCTCAAGATCATGAGTTCAAACCCCACATTAGGCTGGGCATGGAGCCTACTAGAAAGAGTGAGAGAAAGACAGAAGAGAGAAAGAGAGAAAGAAAATTTCCTTTCCATCAGTTCTAAGAAATAAGCCCAGTGAGGCCACAAATTTGAAACCAGACCCTGAACAATGATGGCATTCTCCAACAGTCACTTGATTAAACTAGCCACAAATGCTAAAGCTGTAAAAAAATGCATGTA
>CM053609.1:38629651-38648554 GCA_028646535.1 Procyon lotor | reverse complement strand
TGCTCAGCAGGGAGCCTGCTTCTTCCTCTCTCTCTGCCTACTTATGATCTCTCTGTCAAATAAATAAATAAAATTTTTTTCTTTTAAGATTTTATTTATTTGACAAAGAGATCATAAGTAGGCAGAGAGAGAGAAGGAAGCAGGCTCCCTGCTGAGCAGAGAGGGGCTCTGATCGATGCGAGGCTCGATCCCAGGACCCTGAGAGCATGACCTGAGCCAAAGGCAGAGGCTTTAACCCACTGAGCCACCCAGGCATCCCAAAAATATTTTCAAAAAATTCATATACATAAACATGAGAAAAGGGCAAACCCTCCAGAAACTGAAAAAACAAACATTTTTAATTCATGCCTTCCACTCAGCCTATAAGAATTTGGCTTTTTACGCTCATCAAAAGCAGTTTCTGAGAACCAGAGGTTGAAAAAAGAAAAAAAAAACAAGGAATGTAAAAGTCAGGAAAGTATTTGTCAGATTAGTGTCAGAGACCTTTGTGAGGATGACACCTTCATCCTCTGCAATACATAACCCTAGAGGGATTCACTTGGCTTCAGAATTACCGACACTGAAGGTAATTTAGTACATTTTTACCTTTTTTGCACATCACCATTGTCAATTGCTGACTGTGAGCTTGCTCTGTGCAGAATCCCATGTTAAGGCAACTGCCAACATTATTACTTCAATGATTACAACTGTGTCTTCTTCTTCCTCTCTTATTTACCAAATTAATTAATTTGTTTGTTTATTTTTAAGGATTTTATTTATTTATTTAACACAGAGAGAGAGAGAGAGAGAGAGAGAGAGAGAGAGAGAAAGAGATCACAAGTAGGTGGGGGGGGGGGTTAAGCAGGCTCCCCACTGAGCAAAGAGCCCGACGTGGGGCTTGATCCCAGGACCCTGAGACCATGACCTGAGCGGTAGGCAGAGGCTTTAACCCACTGAGCCACCTAGGCGCCCCTTATTTACCAAATTTAAATGAGCTTAAAAAATGCTTTACTAAAGTGTCTGAACACACAGAAGTATTAAAATAATCCTGACTGAAAGTGAAAATTTGAGGTACAATTTTTAGGTTTTCTCTTAAAACATCTCAATAATCACAGCTGTTCTTAAAATTCAAGCATGATCCTCAACAAAATGCCTAACATTACTTATTATTTTTCATATAGTTATTGCCAATTTAAAAGCTGAAAGTAATCTATCCTTAATAGAGTGAATCTGCCTGTGAGAGATAAAAATTCTCTCTCAAAACTGTAGTCAGGGCAATTTGGGTTTTCCAAAAAGTAACCTCAAATGCATTTATTTATTAATTGAAATATTCCTTCAAACTTAAAGTCCTGCTTAAAAGATTTGTGTTTTTTGGGGGGGGGTTAGGGGTTTTTTTGTTTTTGTTTTTTGTTTTTTGCTATTCTTTTAAATTGCTCTGGACTCCATCAATAGCCCCAGCTGTTAAATTCAGGAGCAATGACAACAAATCCCTTGGCAAACAAGTGCTGAGAGTGAGACCCTTTCTTTAGAATAATCAGAGATAGTTGACAAAAGAGGGCCATACCAAATGCCCTTTCAAAATTCCATTAAGGAACTGAACAGAAATAAACACATTTATATACATCTCAAAGCAAATTATAATCCTACCCCTCAGTGGATCCTGCTTGGTTATAAAATTAAAAATCCAACAACTTTGAAAAACAGTGCAATAGTATTATAGGTTTCTGAAGATGAGAAATGATCCTCACTAATCAACTGTAAAGTGGGAAAAACTGGTTCCATTACCCAGAGATTATCAGGTACCTGATAAACCTTTTAAGTAGATAGACTTAAAGAACCAAGTGTCATTGTATATAAGCCTGTAGAACTCTATGTGCTTTTACTTCTCTGACTTAAGCAATTTTAAGATAGTCAATTTTTATATTAAATATGTACTCTTGAACCATAACCCCTTCTCTTTAAAGATGATTTTTCGTGGATCTCATCTGAACCTTATCTACAATGTTGGCAGATGGGTCTCTCTAAGTACCTCAGATCTGTCTTATTTTTCTGAAATCAGATGACTTTTTACTTTTGTGTTAAAACTGCTGAGTTCAGGCAGGTAACTATTAACAGCTTGAAGTGAACAGGCACACATGTAAGAGATGATACCCTTTACAGCATCTACAAATCTCAATAGAAAGTGACAAAATCTTGTAGCAAAATCTTGCCCATCTTAGGTCTTAGATCACTAATCAAATTCAAAATTTAGGCTAATAGTCTCATAGTTCTTATCTTTCTCTTTTCAACTGCGCACCTTATTTTTTTTTAACATGAGTCATTAAATGTTCTCAATATATTCTAACTCATTTTGGGCTAAAATTTATGCCTTACTCTTTAAATTAGAAACCACACTCATTTTTTATTAATCAGTTAGATTTTTCATTAATCCAACCACAACAACAAAAGCCCTCAAGTCTCAAAAAAAAAAAAAAAAAAAAAAAAAAGCCCTCAAGTCTCATCTCCATTTAAATTGAAGTGATAAACATTTTATTCAGCGAAAACACACTACATCTTTTTAAAGGGAATTACTATTGCTATGTAAACTTACAGGTACAGACTACCTCCTCCCCTACCCCTGCCCCAACTTTACACATGCAAAAGCTAACCTCAAAATTTGGGGTGGGGGAAACATCATAAAGTTACAATCTATGGTCTTCCAGCTAACAAATGCTCACTTAAAAAATGATTTTTCACCCAAGTGAACAGTCCTGAAATACCAAAGAAATATAAGCTGGCTTTATGTTCTCTTTCCCTCTATCCTAAGACTTCAATTTCCACCTTTTATGGAAAGGAAATAAACAACTAGCTTCCTGTTCAATCACTAGCTTACACTTCACAGAACACAACCCACCTCCTCCTTTCCTTCTCTCAAATGTCTCTTATCTTAATTTAAACTTGTTGAAATACGAGACCATTTTACCACACTAGCGCTTTCCTATGAAATTTATCTTACTTTAATGTTAAGAATGCAAGGAACATCAAAATGTCCACGGATTATTTCTTACTCCTAAAATATTCAAATTAATTTATTTACATAGTGAAGACTTAGCACGTGAAAGTGAAAATTCTATCTGCCAAAAGCTAAAAATATTGAAATTTATAGGAAACGGCTTAATCTTCTCTTCTTACCATTGTGTACAACTAGAAAAAGGGCCTCTCACATACTCTCCTTTCTATACTAATGTCATGAAAATGTAAAACAGCTAAAATGCCTATCAATTAAAAGGATTACTTAAAAAAAAAAACTAAATATTACTTTAACCCTATACTTTCCTTTAAAAATGGGATGCCTTAGAAAAACTAAGTTAGACAAATTCCTTTGTGCTTGGATGAACAACAGGAAAGCAAAGCCTCCAGGCCTTTGGGGAGGAACCTTGTCCCTTTAGCCAGCTCTGATGTGCTTGGGAGATAAGGCTCCATAGTGACACTTAAGGAAAGGCCTGTTCACATTTGAATTTCTGCATTCCTCAAGAACAATTCATGGCAATAACTAACTTTGCAGAAGAGCTACATGAAAGCTTTGGCCAATGAATGAGGGTCATCTGCTCTTTATCACAAGGGTAAACCTCATCCTGGCCAGTTTCTAACCTTTTAACCCTGTGAATTCCTAATTTACACATGAATAATGGAATTCTTGCCTAGAGTGCAACTTTCAGCTTCTAGTTCCTAAGTTTAGAAACCAAGACTTGATTGCCTACGTGTTAAAAATCTAAAACTTGTACAGATAAAGTTTAAGATTTTCAGATGCTGTACTCTTACACTTCTGACTCAAAAGATAGGCTTGCTGACAAATCTTTGATCAGAAAATAAAAAGAACATACTTGCACCCTGCTGCTATCAATAACTAGGAGAGAACCAGCTTTTTTTTTTTTAAGTGAAACAGAATGTCCACTTAATGCCTATTCTCTTCCTGTTTAATATGTATAACATCTTTACCCTGAACATAGATAAAGTCATTTGAGCCTACATCACTGGACATTGCTTTTTAAATATCCAAACTAACTTTGTGAATTTAGAATCTCTAAGAAGTCTCATATTTCTAAAGAAAAATCTAAAACCACTATGCACTCATTTTAAATCTATAATACTGAATGTGACTTCCTAGCAACTCTCTCCATGGAGTTAAACGAAACATGTGCCTATGAAAAGTGAGTACAGTTGAGATTTACCAGCAATGTCCTACAAAGTTTCACTAGAAAGTTTTTGATACTCATTCCTTGAAAACTACTTCACCACAACAGCTTTCAAAACTACTCACGTCTAATATTTATTATCCATAATCTTTACGGTTATAAAAATCTAAAGATACTCAAAAAGCCAATACTAACATTTGTTTCACTGTTAATGAAACTGTTAATTTCACTGTTAATTATCCTATAGAGACTTTAAAGCTGTGTGTGTTTTCAAGGCATTTCTGAGTGCCTTAGAATCTTGTCAGGCTACTAAGGAGGTCCTGGAAACAATGTGTGGTCATGATAAATGCTTCATCCTTTCAAGGCCCATTCGCCCTCCTCCACCTTTCTATCTGCTCCTCTCCTCTCCAGCAAAGAAATACAAACTACAGTTCCTGGGTATGAAACACTTTCCACAATGCTGAAAAGGTGAAAAAATTACAACTCCATGCAACAATGTTATGTTACACAAAAAAACAAACACAGCACACTATCCTGAAAACAGCACAGTAAAATCATTAGTCAACAACAACAAAATGATTACTGGCCAGAGATTATGGCAAACAAAAAAGTTTATCAGAAACTTCCTCAGGTTTTTGTTATGTGGGGGGTGGGGGAGGTTAGAACTGGAAACTTTTCTACCTTTCGGATATATTTCAATACAAAAGTTATTTTTGCTTGGAACTATTTTCTACAATTAATCATTACTGGACCAATAAATTACTAATATGATGGTGGCATAAATATGACCATACACTGTTAAAATAGTTAAAGTCGCCTAGAAAATCCCTGCCAATAGCTTTCTAAATTTCAGGTTGTGTAGACCATGAAGAAGCTATTTCCTAAAGAGTATGTCTTTATCGCAAGAGCTCCCTCTTCCTATTGTTCAATCTGTAAATAATCAATTTGTCAGTATAGCACAAAATCTATCTTTTGTGGATTAACAGAAGAATATAGTTATGAGACTTGTAAAAACTATTTTTAAGATACAGTTGTTGTTTAAAGATTTACATTGTCTGTTGTCATCTTGAGTGTTGCATGCTTGATCCCCCAAAGAGGTGGAAAGCCTCAGTGGGAACAGGGAGTTCCCCATCCATCCTAGGCTCATCTTTACACTCAACAGTTATCAGGTCAACCACCAAGCACTGGATCACTTGGACAAATGGCTGATCTGATGGGGCTGTTAATACAAAGGAAATCATTAGACAGCAAACTTTATGACAACTGGAATAAAGGGGACAGACAGATCTGGTTTAAATCCATTAGGCATAATATGGAAATGGCCTTAACCTCTTTCTCTCCCAGCAGAAAAAGACTAGGAATACTTCAAAGGCTTGAGAGTTACTGACCAATGCCCTCTCTACAATTAAAAAGCAACATGAATGATCTTAAAGCACTTGGAGAAATGGAAGCCTGGGCTATAAGAAAGATTTAGCACTTAAGGGCCACCTACAAAGCAGAAAGATCTACTTATGATTTTTAAATTTTAATTATTAATTTATGAAAGATGAGGTTTTAGAACTTTTGTTGTGTTAGCTAAACTCTTACACCCAACTCTTGTCATAGTGTGAAACACTTGTAAATTTATATAAAGTCACTTCTACAGATTTAGGTGTTCTAAACCTAACTTGACTTTCATTCTCAATCACTCATTAAATTCTTTTTTCCTTAGAGTTTTTTACTTGCCTTAGCATCGGCTACTATCTCCAGGAAAACTCTTAACGTTTGTGACTTTTAGGGTTAGTACATAGTGAATCACAAAATCATCAAAATGCACCAACGAAAACTGTCAAACAATGAAGAATTTAAAGACTTACTTGACAAGGTAAGATGCGCTTTTTGACTAAGAATGGCTCCGTATTTGTTCATTGCCAAGCACTGATAAAATCCTTCATCAGACTGCTCTCCTCGTTTGCCTTCCACTTCATTGATGTATAAAGAGCCGTTAGACAGAACCTGGATCCGTTTATTTTCAGACACTTTTGCTCCATTTTTCAACCATGTGACCTTAATAGGAACTTCGCCATGAGCCTGGCAATCTAAAATGACCGGGTCTTTTCTTGTGACAGTTACATCCTGTGGTTCTTTTATAAAAAACAGTTCACTAAAGCACCACACTCCTACAAGGAAAAAGGGGGGGGGGTATCCAGAATTACAGGTATAAAATCATTCCTTAACACATAATTGTAAAACATATTCAGGATGTTAACATGACAAAGTTTAACAAATCATATTAGTTAACTGATAAACACCTTAATAAAGCAATCTAAGTTTAGCAAACCTTTTCAACAAATCAGAAAAATCGCTTTTTACAACATCTACTCTAAAAGCATAGGGAAGATTTCATAATTTTCTATGCCTTGTAAGAATCCTATTCTCAGTCTCCTTGCTAGAGTATCAAAATCATCAGGAAAACTCCTGAGCAAGCTGTTTGCTACTTTTACAAGCTTGTCAAAAAGATCTTGAACAGAGTAAGTCGTAAAAGTCTAATTTTACAAGAAATCATTAGCAAAACTCCAACTCTGTGAACAAGCAAGTTTATTTCCTTGTCCCTTGAAGTGTTTTGGACCCCTTGGAATCTACTCCTCTGGGAAGTGCGTTTATCTTTTGTGACAAATGACAAGTTTGCATTTTTGCATCTGTCCTTTTACAGCAAGGACTCTGTCTCCTCTCCTCGAAAGAGATCCATTTACTTAATTTCTGCAGAGTAAGATAGGTATTTGATGGACAAACTGTAGACTCTGAAACACTGGTAACTCTTGCTGATTGTACTCAGTGGGTGATCGATTAGAAAACTTTCTTTCTCTCTTTTTCTTTCTTTCTTTCAACTACCAATTGCTGGAAGAAAGTACGTGACAAATTGGTCCTTACTGTCTAATAAGGATAGGAGATTGCTTAATCAACTAATACGCATTTTTATCAGAGCAGAGGAAAGGTTTTACTCTAAGCATACACATCTCCGCAGTCTCTGCCAGGAGAGAGCATCTGATGACCTCCTAATACCCTGTCACCTCCTGCATTCTGCGCAAAGGCCAGCTAAAGTCTGGCATGTTGATTAGGAAGTGTTAGGAGTTTGGGAACATTTCATCTTCCTCATGATGTTCTGAATTCATGATTACAAATTCCCGGGACTGATCTGTTTCTCATCAAGGCAGGTCCTCGGAAACCTCACACACTAGTCACGCTCCCACACTCGGGCTGCGGACTTCTAATACGTGCCCAGGGCGACACAAGCGACCCTAACAGCCCCGCGCTGCAAGGACCACTCCGGAAGGCGCCCATTGTGTTTCACAGTGACATCTGACTTTGATCCTTTTCTCATGTTAACAGAAAACTAACTCCTCCAGAAAAGATGAAAGTCTGGGGTTTGTAACCTGTAAATAAATAAAATAACCCATTCTCCTGAACACCTCTCTTCCTCGCCCCCGCCCCGCAATCGTCACATCCACTTTACACTTTTTTATCTCTTTGAGGATAAACCAACGCAGATGCAAACGAGATAGATTAGTTCATCCAACTTTGCACAAGGCTAAACTGGAGTTTGGAGGAATCTTCACGTTGGTACACACTTCAGGCCCTGCCCCCAAATACCTGGCTACGGGGAGGAGGGATCCTAATCCTAAGATTATACCTGCCTTCCCCTCTCCCAGTACCTTCCTCCCCCACCCCCCAACCCCAGCACAAATCAGCCACGCACCTTCCAACCCACCTTGTCTCTAATTCCACCCCTCCCCTCTCCTCCTCCTCTCTTGATCCGGATCTAGGAAAATGGGGGCCCTAGGGGTGCTGCCCCCGCCGCTGAGGTCACCTATCCTCTCCCCTGCCCCAAAACGTGGGGGAGAACCCCCACTGCAAAAAGTGGAAGCCGCGAGGAACCGCGGCGCCCCCTGCGTGGCCAGACTGCCACTAAGGAAACAATATAAATAAAGCCACGTGCGCCGCGGCGGCCCCGGCGGGCGAGCTGGCGGGCGGCGCGGAGCTGGAGCTGGACGCCGAGGCGAGGACTCGGCCGGAGCCCGGACAATGGCGCGGGGAGGAAGGGGGAAGAGTGGACAGCGGGCGCCACGGCCCTGCAGCCTGCGGCTCGGGGAGCGCGGCGAGGAGGGGCGTGTGCCGGGAGAGGCGCCCACAGCGCTGCCCGCGCCCCCAGCAGCGGCTCCCGACCGGCTGCAGGGAGGGGGCAGGGTCCGGTGGTCAGCACACCGCGGTGGACGTCGCCGTCCCCTCAACAGCCCCCCTCCGCGGTTTCCTCTTTCCCCAGCCCACTCGCGCCTGCTCAAACCCCGCAGGCGCTGAAGAAACGCCGAAGAAAGCGCGCCCACCTGGACCGGAGCCGAGGAGCAGCAGGAGCAGGAGCGCGCGCAGCAGCATCCCTGGCGGCCGCAGCCGGGCGACGGGTCGCAGAGAAGGCGCCATTCAGCGGGGCTGCGCGGGCATGCTCCCCGGCCGCCCCGTAGCCGCTGTCCGCCTGCCGGCCCCCGCCTCCGGGCGCTCCCCACGCCGCTGCTGGACGCGCGCAGCCTGGCCTTCCCTTTGGGGCTCCGGCGTGGCGCGGCTCGGCGCGGCCGGCGGCGTGTCTCTGTGTCGTGGCGAGGCCGGCGCACGGACACCCGCTCGCGGGAGGCGGGGGGCCCGAGAGTCCGGCCTGGGGGCGGAGTGAGGCGGCGGCTGGAGGGGCGGGGGCGGCGGAGTGGACAGCGCCGCCGCTGCCGGCCTGGGGACTACTTTCTACATCTGGCCCCTGGTCTGGGGACCGCGAGGTCGGTGCGGCCGGCGGAGGGAGACGCCAGGAGGGGGCCCCGTGGCGGCCCTGTCGCTGCCCCGCGGGGAGGGGGCGGGCCGCGCCGGACAATGCACCTGGGGGTCAAGCCCCGGCTGAGGGTCTTCGGCCCGCGGCCCCGCCCCCTCTGCCTGCCCGCCACCGTCGAGGACAGAACCACAAAGGCCGAGCCTCGCAGCCCAGGCTGCCCCCGGGGCCCCTCTCCCGTCGGCTTGTTTAGGATTCGGGGAAGAAGGAGGCGGGGTGGGGGAGGGATGGTGTTGAGAGACGTGGAAAGGCCGGAGACTTTTCCCCTGATGGCCCCTGCCCATCCCCCTCCTGCCCTCACACGCCCAGGCCCTGTGGAGGGAAAACTGACGATTCCCACTTCGGAGATTTGTCAGCAGGACTGGAGGCATCTCTGGGTGCTAAGTCCCACATTTGGGGACGGCTCTTACCCTCCCTGCCCCCCATCAGATGCAGCACTGGCTTAAAAACAGCTTCAAAAAGTGCCCTGAAATGAACAATGACCTTTTGGGGAGACGTTTTATTATCTGTTTCTCAAGTTAGTCAAGTTCTCTAATTCGTGACAAAGGGCCCTGTCCTAAGAGTTGAAGGGAAATCAGATTTCTAGGTTCTCTGAGCTTGCCTCAGGGAACTAAGCGTTCATCGACTACCTGAGTTAAACGGACCAGGAAAGACACAAATGTTATTAATTTGTTCACATCTCTTAAAATTAAGGATAACAAGAGGAGTTAAAAGGTACATTTGAAAATGTGATCAGATTGCTAAACATATGTGGATCATGGAGATCATTTCCATGTGGATTAGCACTTGCTAATCCAAAACTAAATCTATGGCACATGATGAGGGCACAGGCTAAAAGCTAACTTTAATGAAAGCTGCTGACAGAAATCTAGCTTTTGTCACTAAGACAGCAACACACTGCCTTTAGCATGTTCCCAAAACCCTCCTTATGAAAAAAAGGTGGAGGAGGGCGGGGGGGTGGGGGGATCAACAGTTTTAGAACATCTGCTAGAAGGGCAGCACTACCTTTCCCGGAAGCTTTCTATAATAAGGATCAGCCTGTTTAACAATTTTAACCCGTGTGAAAAAGTAATACCCTTGGCTATACTGCCTCTAAAACTTATAATTTAGATGAATTAAAATGATTTCTATGCATCAGAATAAAGGTTCGTGGAAAAGGAAAAATGTCGAGATAATAAATTGAAATACTTGCAAGAATGTTTTAAATATCTGATAAATTTACACAAATTTACATGACATTCTTAACTGTGTGCAGCTAAACTAAATTCTCTAATTGTATGACATTCTACTTCCTCTTGACTCCCTCTTCTCCCAGTTTCCTTTCAATTGACCCTTAGTGCTCATATTTCCTGCATAAGAATTGCTAATAAGATGCTTTTATACTCTCTTTCTTGAATAAATCAGAAGAATAAAGGCTGGGGGAGGAGAGAGATAAGCTATAAAGCAGGGAAGAACTTTTTTTAATTGCCATTTTGCCTTCCCTTTACTATTTTAATTGATTATAGAAGCCTTTGATTCTTACAGGATGGCTTTGCATCTTGAGTTGCATTGGAGAAGGACATAGTATTGATCTAATGTGAAATAAAATAATATATGTGATATATATATGTGTGTATATATATATAATGTAGTGAGATATATAATGTAGTGAGATTAAGCTGTATGGAACTTTTCTGATATATTTACCATCCCATGTTAGGTGGCAATAAAATTATTCTGATGATGTAATTATACCATATTATATAAAATTTGCAGAATACCCAAGGTCACTCATTAGTAAGTGGTAGCAGGGAACCAGAATTCATGTGTTCTGATTTGTTTGTTGCCCTTTCTACTATATAATCCTTTCTGCCTTCAATTTAAATTTTTTTTTCCTTTTTTTTTAAGATTTTATTTATTTATTTGACAGAGAGAGAAATCAGCAGTAGGCAAAGAGGCAGGCAGAGGGAGAGGCGGAAGCAGGCTCCCTGCTGAGCTGAGAGCCTGATGCGGGGCTCAATCCCAGGACCCTGAGATCATGACCTGAGCTGAAGGCAGAGGCTTTAACCCACTGAACCACCCAGGCACCCTGATTTTCCTTTTTTTTTTTTTCTTAAATATTTATTTGAAGGAAGGGAGAGGCAGAGAGAGAGGGAGAGAGAATCCTGAAGCGGACTTCCCACTGAGCATGGAGCCCAACATGAGTTTTGATCCCAGGCCCCCCTGAGATCATGACCTGATCCAAAATCAGGAGTTGGCCACTTAATTGACTGAGTTACCCAGGAGTCCTTCTTCCTCATTTTTTTTTTTAAATCACCTATTCCCGTTGGCTTCAGAATTTATAGCATACTTCTTTAACACAATATATGTCTTCTTGGACAGGTATATTTTGTTTCGTGTGTAATACTTGTCTTACATCATGTGCCAGGCTGTCTAAACTACTTAAGGGCTTGTTATACAGTTCTCAAATGCTTCATAGATTCCAGCACAGTACCTTGTAGCACCACAGTGATGAAAATCATGTTTTTTGCTATCTCACAGATGAGAGTTCAAATTTCAGCTTTCAGGGCACCTGAGTGGCTCAGTGGGTTAAAGCCTCTGCTGCCTTCGGCTGAGGTCATGATCTCAGGGTCCTAGGATGGAGCTCCACATTGGGCTCTCTGCTCAGTAGGGAGCCTGCTTCCCCCCCTCCCTCTGCCGGCCTCTGCCTACTTGTGATCTCTCTCTGTCAAATAAATAAATAAAATCCTTAAAAAAAAAAAACAATTTCAGCATTTCATAGACAAGTTATTTACTGTCTCAGATCTCATCTGTTTAATGGAATAAGTATAATATCAGTGGGCTGCTGTGATATAATACATGGAAAGCATCTGTGTATAGATCTATAAATAATTGTAATGATTACTTAGTAAGTAAATATTCCCAATAGTGATAAATCTTTGTCCTTTCAGAGTGGGCTTAATTTTTGAATATTTAAGAATCAAATCTGATTAATTTGTTTAGTGATTACACCGATGGTGTAATGACTTCTTTCAAAAGTTCCTATGTTGGGTCCAGAAAGAGGAAGGAAGTGTCTAGTTATTTAATCTCCCAAAGTTAGCCCCTTGAAATATCAATTTCATTGAGATAAACAACTACCTAAGCTCTATTTCTATTTTGTTTTCACATTCTAAAACAGAAACAATTATTTTCAGGCTGAAAAAAGCAGAGCCTATATAGCTGAGAACTGAAATCTGAGGGTAAGTTAAAAAAAAAAAAAAAGGAATGCTGTTTCCTTAAATAAATTTAAGTCACCTGGCCCAACCTTGAGGGTGAGGGGAATCATTTAACTCTACCCATCAAATTATGGAGCTACCAAATGATCTTTAAGCTATTCGATCACTGAACATCAATCTGGTTCCATGAAATCTTAGACCATTTGTATATATTTGTGAAGTAAGGGATGGAGAAAAGACAGCAAAAAGTCTAGAGTTGTTCAACTTTTCATTTAACAAATATTTATTCAGCTCCTACTATGTTGTCTAGTTAGAAGACCAGGCCCTGGATAAGGATCACATGCTATGATCGTCTCATGATTTCAGAAATCACTCACCCATGAACTTAATTTTTGCCATCAGAAGCATTCTGAAATGGACTTTTTTTCATAGGAGGGTGATAACAATTTGTGGAATTGTAAAATGGTGCAGCTGCTATGGAAAATGGTATTGAGATTCCTTAAAAAAATTAAAAATAGGACCCTAATATGACTGAACAATCCTACTTTCAGATGTGTATCAGAAGAATTGAAAATAGGATCTTGAGGAAATATTTGTGCACTCGTGTTCATTGCAACACTATTCACAATAGTGTTGTGAATGTGGAAGCCAACATATGGAAGCAACCTAAATGTGCATCAACAGATAAATCGATAAAGAAAATGTGGTATATACACATATATGTGATGGAATATTATTCGGCCCTAAAAAAGGAAGTCCTGTCATATGCCACAGAATGAATGAGACTTGAGGACATTATGCTAAGTGAAATAAGCCAATCACAAAAAGATAAATAATGCATACTTCTAATCTAAAGTATCTAAAGTAATCAAACTCATAGAAACAGAAAGAGGAATGGTGGATGCTGGGGGTATGGGAGAAGGAGACAGAGTTATGGTTCAATAAGTATGAAGTTTATACAAGATGAAAAATTTCTAGAGATCTGTTGTACATACATACATATAGTTAACATATATGTTATATGTTATAACGTGTTATATTATTTATATATCTATAATATATATTATATATAATATATTTATATTTATATACTAATTATAACATATATTATATGTTATAACATATAGTAACATACATATAGTTAACAATATTTTACTATTCACTTAAAATCGTTGGGAATAAATTTATATAATGTGGGTTGTTTTTTACCACAATAAAAATAAAAAGAGGGTTGTAAATGCATAGGAAAGCCAGTGGTGATGACAAGGCGGAAGCCCATGTTTGCTAAGACTACATATATCAATGTAAGTCAAGAAAATGGAAAAGCAAAATGCATCTTGATTTCAACAAGACATCTGACCACCCACACCTCATGATATTCTTATGGAAAAATACTGATTGGTTCTCAAAGGGATTATGCAAAATCACACTCAACTGAAGCATCTACTGCCACTCAAGGTCTCCATGTTGTCAACTTTCTCTCTGATACCTTTAAAAATCTGTTCTCCCCTGAGTATCTCCTGCCACTGGTCATGTTCTAGCTCTCAATGGACTTCTCTCAAATCTTCTCATCTTCCCACGCTCCAATCCATTTTTATAGTGACTACCAGGTTAACTTGCCTGTGATCGAGTTTTTCTTCTGACCAAAAAGCTTCTACTGCCCCCTCATTGTTTATAAAACACCAAAGTGTTCATTATATAACAAATGCCTTAATCCTAATGGCCCCCTGCTCTGGTCCCAGTCTACCATTACAACTTTACAGTCCATCTTTTCCTAAATGTATTCAACAGTCAGGCCAAAGTGAAACTTCTGATTGCCCGATAGCACTTGAATTGCCCTCACTCTGAACCTTTGCAGAAGCCCTTCCTTGAGCCTAGAAAACCATTTTTACCCTCACCTCCACACTGTATTGAGAGGCCTCTAAATTTTATTAATATTTTCAGACTCATCACAGATGTTATTTTATTTAAAAACTTAACAGTATTTTTGTGGCATATGACTTATATGTATTTTATCACTAGCATTTTGAAGGCACAAATCATATCTGATTCAACTTTGTGTTCCTTAAAGTGAGAAAGAGCCTGGCCTTGCCATTAAGAGGAACTGAATAGATATTTGCTCACTGAAGAAATTACTGTACTGAAATACTGTTTAAATAGGTGGAAAAGAATTGGGAGATATTTCTTGGGAAGAGTGGTGCAAAATCATGTACATGGAAATAAACTTGTCTAATCTACATTTACTTTCATTGGATTAAATTACAGAGGACATATTTATCTGAATTTGTATGTAAAACAATACATAACCAATAAGTTGCATGATAGAATGAAAATCTTTTCTATTCCTGATAGTTTCTATTCCTGATATTTCCTACCTGATAGGAAGGTAGAAACTAAAGAGAGGTCTTGGGGGGACTCTTTGGTGAAGATTTGTCTAGAACAGAAAAGAGGAAACAAGGGCCAAGAGTAACTCATAAGACATCAGAACTGAATTGGTCATTCCAGGGCAAAAAAGGAGAGGTGATCAAGGGTTTGTGACAGAAGAGAGCACAAGACATTCAGAACTGGGGCCAAGAGCACTGGGCATCCCCATGGAAATATACCAGCAACGAGAAGAGTCTTAGAGGAATTGCTGAGGGCTGATCACATTCACTCATTCAACAAAGTACTGAGCATACAGTGTGATCCAGGCACCGATAGATGTTGCAGATACAACTACAAGTAAATTATTTAGGGGCACCTGGGTGGCTCAATCCATTAGGTGTGTGCCTTTGGCTCAGGTCATGATCTTGGGGTCCCGCGATTAAGTCCCGAGTCCCTGCTCAGTGGGGAGCATACTTCTCCCTCTGTCTGCTGCTTCCCTCGCTTGTGCTCGCTTGCTCTCTCTCTCTCTCTCTCTCTCTCTCTCTCTCTGACAAATAAATAAAATCTTAAAGAAAGAAAGAAAAAAGGAAGGAAGAAAGAAAGAAACAAAGAAGAGAAAGAAAGAAAGAGAGAGAAAGAAAAGACAAGACAAGACAAGAAAAGAAAAGACAAGAAAAGAAAGAAAAGAAAAGAAAGAAAGAGGAAGAAAGAAAGAAAAGGAAGAAAGAAAAGAAATGTAAACCCCGATGGTGGGATGAGATGGAAAGGGAGGGAGCAGACTACCAAGGAGTATGAAAGGTCTCAGATTTTGCCCTGCTTACAAGCCAGCAGAGGTAGCCTACCACCATTTTGTGGGTACTGATAAAAGACACAAAACTGTGTCAGAGATGAAGGACAGTTTATTGGTCATGACAATAGCAGTAGCCAAAGTACCAGCAATTTTGTTATCAGTTCCCTAAGCACACACAGATCCCACAAGGCTATATAAAGAGGGCTGAATATCACCCACATTGACAGGAGATCGTGTTATAGGAGAGGAATCCTAAGCTCAAGAAACCCAAATCTTTAATAAAACAACAACAAGAAGACAGAGGGGGCGGGGGGAGGGGACGGGGGAGGACTGGGAGTCATCCAAACCTTATAATGGGCACTAAGCACACCTTCCCTCTGTCTTCCTCAGCTATTCACTATACCAGGATCCATGGAGACACAGACCAGAACAAAGTGCAGTTGCTGTCTCTCTTGCAAGCTATTCTCTCTTGGGCAGAAATTCTAGAGAACCAAGAAGAATTGTCTCCCAGCATATGCTTCGAGGAGGAGCAGATCTCTGTGGTGAATGTTACCACTGAGTCGAAGTTTTCTAGCTGGATGGATTGTGACTAGCCTTCCAGAGGGAAAAGTATGAGTTTATCTCACTCAGTCTTCACAACTCGATAGGCTGGCTCCTGCTGTCCTCATTCTCCCGATGAGCAGAGGCTCAGGGAGGCTAAGTAGCTTAATCTGATTCACACAGCAGGTCCATAACCCAAACATGATGCTCCCCCAAGTCTACTTGACTCAGAGTCCTTGTTCGTAGAACCCTGAGTGTACTGTGAAAAGTTGAAGAGAGGCAGAAGTGGTAGCAGGAGATAGAATGACTAACAGATTCTAAATTGATCATTTTTATTAGCCAAGAGTTGCTTCTATATTTTATGCTCCGAAATGACACTAGTCACTGGTTCTCACTGGCACACTCTCCATGCTCCTATCAGTCTGCCTGAGACTACCGCTTGTCTCTCTCTTTTGCATGGACTAGTAAACCACCGGCAACTGGTAATGCTGGGCTGTGTGATGGGTGAGAGCTCCCTCGTCTTTAAAACAGAATGGAATTGAACTGAGACAAACATAAACTCCTATTTTTTTGACTAGTTTAATTGCATTTGATGGACAGGAGTCAGAGTTGGGCATGGGGAACCCTGACTTGCCTGCAGTTTCTGAGAAAAAGACATGTAGGTGTCAATCACAACTGAGCCAACAATGTGTTTGGTTGCAATCAGGCTAATGCAAGCCTGTGCTATGTTCATAGATAGATATTGTCCAGGACAAGGAAGGTTTAGATTAACTATATGCACTTTGGTCATATTATATTCACTTCTGAATACCACCTTTTAAAAAAGGATTTCATTTATTTATTTGACAGAGAGAGACAGCTAGAGGTGGAACACAAACAAGAGGAGCTGGAGAGGGAGAAGCAGGCTTCCCAATGAGCTGGGAGCCTGATGCAGGGCTTGATCCCAGGACCCTGGGACCATGACCTGAGCCAAAGGCAGACGCTTAATGACTGAACCACCCAGGTGCCCCCGAATACTACATTTTAAGAGGCAAAATCTAGCACTCAGGCAGAGAATAACCAAGAGGGCGAAATGTTTAGGAGCCAAAGTAATAATATTTGCAAAAGCGATAGCTAATCCTATTCTACAGAGAAGGACACACTTGGAGAGGTTAAGAAATTTGCTTAGGGTCATACAACCAGTAAGTGATAATACAGATCTCAAATTTGGGCTTGCTTGATTCATGTTTTATTGCCTCATGTGTATTTGTTTCTTTAGCCACACCAAGAACAACATATTATGGGATTCATTGTCGTTGATCCTGTTTAAAAGTCTATAGAGGGGCGCCTGGGTGGCTCAGTTGGTTAAGCAACTGCCTTCAGCTCAGGTCATGATCCTGGAGTCCCGGGATCGAGTCCCACATCGGGCTCCTTGCTCCACGGGGAGCCTGCTTCTCCCTCCGACCTCTCCCCTCTCATGCGCGCGCTCTCTCTCTCTCTCTCTGTCTCAAATAAATAAAAATAAATCTTTAAAAAAAAAAAAGTCTATAGAGACTGGATTTAAGACCAACTGAATTTTTGTTTCAGGAGTTCTGCTAGGCATTGAAGAAATAATAAGCAAAATACATGCATGCAGGGGCGCCTGGGTGGCTCAGTGGGTTAAAGACTTTGCCTTCGGCTCAGGTCCTGATCTCAGGGTCCTGGGATTGAGCCCCGCATCGGGCTCTCTGCTCAACAGGGAGCTGCTTTCCCCTCTCTCTCTGCCTGCCTCTCTGCCTACTTGTGATCTCTCTCTCTCTCTGTCAAATAAATAAAATCTTTAAAAAAGAAATACATGCATGCATGAAAACATGGCAATGGGATGCCTAAATAGAACTTCTGACATCTAAAACTTAATTATTCCCTCCTCTTTAGCACTGGGCTTATCTTTGAATAAAGGTTCTATTTCTAGAGAGAAAAGTATTTCCAGAGAGAAAAGTATGAAGAGGGGTGCATGGGTGGTACAGTCAGTTAGGCGTCTGACTTGGCTCAGGCTTGGGTTGTAATCTAAGGGTCGTGAAATCCAGCACCCTGTCTGGCTCTGTGCTCAGCCAGGAGCCTGCTTTAGGTTTCTCTCTTCTCTCCTCTGCCTCATCCTCCCTCCTCACACAGTCTTCCTCACAAACAAACAAACAAACAAATAAACAAACAAACCTATCATTTTAAAAAGTTCTATTTTGGGGCACCTGGGTGGCTCAGTCGTTGAGCACCTCCCTTCGGCTGGGGTCATGATCCCGGGGTCCTAGGATCGCGCCCCACATCAGGCTCCCTGCTCAGCAGGAAGCCTGCTTCTCCTTTTCCCTCTCTCCCTGCTTGTGTTCCCTCTCTCACTCTGTGTCAAATAAATAAATAAAATCTTAAAAAAAATACTTCTATTACTAGTGCTACTTGATACAACTGAAGGGGAAAAAAGAAAAAAAAAAACAGGAGATGGGAACTTTGAGGATGCTGAAGAAGAGTGTAGTGGCGATATGCAAAGCAAAAGCATTAAGAAGAGGCGGGAAAACCTTTAGACCAAAGAAGTACAAGCTGTGGAATAAATTCACAACATCACCGTGGGATTTAGAAATTCCACACCTTCTAAACTGCCCTACTTGACTGATCAACCGGCCCCTGGAGAGGTGCGTGTTCTTACTCATGCTCTGCTTGGGGGAAGAGAAAAAGAGAAAAGTGGTGGCGAGGGAGGGAGCCCTGTGTACTTAGATATTGGCCCCAACACCTTCATGCTTCATTAGAGGCACTCCAGGGGTCTAAAGGGACTTCAGCACTCCAGGTCTAGACACACCCATGCTAAGCTTTTATTTAGTACATTCATTAATCTTTTATGACTGTCCTCAACGAGGGCACCATGCCTCAACACCTTCACACAGCACCTAGCAAAGTGCTTTGCACACAGTGGACCAGGGGGTCCCCATATTTTCAAAAGGAGGAATAAATTACTTCTGTCTCCCGACGAGTGGAGTGGTGCTGATCGTCTAGAGTCCACGGTTGGTGTGT
>CM053609.1:38588401-38629151 GCA_028646535.1 Procyon lotor | reverse complement strand
TAATACTTAGTGTTTGGTAATTGCTGTTTACAGTCTCCTGGGTGGCCACACCCACGGGGTTCACCTTCTGTATCTAGGAGCTCACAAACCTGTAGATCCTTGACTAAGTCACATATTTCCAACTAACAAACATTCATTTAAATTTCTCTAGTTTGTAAATTGTATGGCTATCATTGCCAAAGGATAATATACCACGTGAAGGTGATTAAAGGAGAATAGTTTTAATAATTATAATTACAGATATATAATATTTTTAAAATTTGTGTAAGATTTCCAGGGGTTTTTGGATCACTGCAAAGTGTTTCTTAGATCTCTTGGCTATTAGAAAAGAAAAGGTAAATAAATGTAGGGATATACATCATCATACAAGTAGATTATAATTCTTTGGCTTTGGCAAGCATTTTTATTTATATTCTACATGTTCAAGTTTCTTATTAAGATAATTAAGATAACTAAGACTGATGACTTAAAGCTACTAGTTGCCCTATATTTTTAAAAAAAATACTGTCTATCTGGGACGCCTGGGTGGCTCAGTCGGTTAAGCAATTGCCTTCAGCTCAGGTCATGATCTTGGAGTCCCAGCATGGAGTCCGGCATTGGGCTCCCCGCTCAGTGGGGAGTCTGCTTCTCCCTCTGACCCTCCTCCCTCTCATGCTCTTTCTCACCCTCTCTCCCTCTCTCTTTGTCTCAAATAAATAAAATCTTTAAAAAAAATACTATCAATAAGTACTCCTTTTATAACAGAGCAACTTTCTTAGGTAGCATTTTTAGTGACAACATAACTATGAACAAAGACTGAGTAGTCTGGTATGTCTTCACTCTCCACGATGAAAATGTATGACTATATATTTTGGGAGTGGTAGGCATGACTTACTCTGGGACAAAAATCAATTCTCCTTAATCATGTATGTCTTAAGAATTGGGAGAAATTTTCATTTTTAAGCTTGGGTCTTACCCTTTCAGTTTGATGGGCACTAAGTAATCATATTCCCATTGATACCGGTCACATCCCATTCCTCAGTGAATGGCACTCCGCATACTTGTTTTTAGTTCAAAGTTCTCGCACTAGTGAAGGAGTGCTAATTTCTTCTAAGGCTTCACGGCAGCTCCTTCACAGCCTCTGAGTGGAGTGGAGTGGTGCTGATCACCTAGATCAGTGCAAGGAATCCTTTCCTGACTTCCATAGAGTTTCTGCTTAATCGCTTTAAGTGTAAGGAGGGAGGAGGAACTGCCCTCTCTTCTTCTTCCTCCTCCTCTACCTCTTCTTCTTTTTTTTTTTTTTTAAAGATTTTATTTATTTATTTGACAGAGAGGAGAGATATCACCAGTAGGCAGAGAGGCAGGCAGAGAGAGAGGGGGAAGCAGGCTCCCCGCCGAGCAGAGAGCCCGATGTGGGGCTCAATCCCAGGACCCTGAGATCATGACCTGAGCTGAAGGCAGAGGCTTCAACCCACTGAGCCACCCAGGTGCCCCTCCTCTACCTCTTCTTAAAGAATCTTATTTAATGCAGGGGCATCCCGACTAAAAACTTGCCATGTGTTTTCTAAGGCTGCCCTATTTCCTAATAAGACGGAGGGAAGCAGAGGAAGAACGGGGACAAAGAGGCCCGAGGGGGCATCCCTTCGTCCCCGCCCCCACCCTTCTCTTTTCCCTTACTCAGCCCAGCACCATTGCATCTGTTTTTTTGTGATTGATTTCCTATCTCCCAGTACAAGACTTTCTCTGGTTTACAGCAAGTAGAACATTTTCTGGCACAAAGTGGACATTCAATATCCATTAAATGAGTGAATTAGTACATTTTGGATATATAAATGATTCGCCTGTTGGTAGTTTAATAGTAAGGTCAGGAGGATATTTTTGAAATGTTAGTTGTTTGAGATAGACGTTTCCTCTGATTTGAAACTCTATTATGTCAATACAAAATGCTCTTTTTGAGGAATTTCTTTTCAGTGCTATCTTAAGCAGTATTTGGTTCAACTGGGCAAACACATACCATCTACACAGGCACTCTGCTGGATGGCGAGAAAATCAAGATGAAATGATGCAGCCCCAACCTTCATAAAGCTCACATCACAACTGTGGAGACAGACATATAAACAAATGCTGATAAGGTTCTGTGATATATGCTATAACAGCAATACGAATGCTGTGCTGGAGGGACTTGGCTGGGTAGGAATGTGTTTAAGTAGGGGAGAGAATAATTCAAGATAGGATATAATTTAAAATGTTAATTTAAATTATTAAAGTAACATTATTATAAATTATAAAGTTATTAAAGTAACACATGTACACAGAGTTAAAAGCCATGATGCAAATGAATAGTTCGGTGCACCTTCCCCCTCCTGGCCAGAATGTCTACCTCCTTCCTCCAACCTGGGCTGCTCACGCTAGCTGCATGCTTGCATGGCTCCTGTCCCGGGACTCTCCTCCCCAGCTCCCCAGAGTTGGAGCCATGTTTCCCAAATCCCACATCATCTTCTTTCTTGCACATTCCTTTATTCTGCTAAAACATATCCTGTAGTAGATCTCAAGAAAGAGTGTTTGGTAGGTGGTATTTGAATCCTTGAATAGCTGAAAATATTCATTTCACTCTTCGTGGTTGATTGATGGAATGGCAAGACACAGAATTCTTGAGAAAATCATCATCTCAAGGTGCCTAGCTGGCTCCGTCACTAGAGCATGTCCCTCTTGATCTAGGGGTTGTGAGTTCGAGCCCCCTGTTGCATATAGAGATTACTTAAAAATAGAATATCTAAAAGGTGCCTGGGTGGCTCAGTCAGTTAAGCGTCCAACTCTCGATCTTAGCTTAGGTCCTGATCTCAGAGTTATGAGGCTGAGCCCTGTGTTGGGGCTCTGCGTTGGGTGTGGAGACTGCTTAAGATTCTCTCTCCTTCTTCCTCTGCCCCTCCACCTTCTCCTACTCTCTCAAAATAAAATAAAATAAAATAAAATAAAATCTTAAAAAAAAAGAAAATCATCATCCTTCAAAACTTTCAAGGCATCCACTGTCTTCTGGCATCATTTTGCATTAAGGAGTCCTATAAAACATTCTGACTTCTAATTCTTTGAATGTGGGTTTTTTCCTCCCTCTCTGGATGCTTTAAGGATTATCTTTTTATCGAAGGTGTTCTGAAATTTCATCATCATATGCCTTGATATGGGTTATTTTTCATTCACCTTTCTAAGTTTGTAAATTTTTTGAAAGCAACAATTTTACTGAATTTTATTACCTTGATCATGACTTCAGAAAAATTAGAAAATTGTACTTTGAATAGTTATTTTCAGTTTTCTGCCTAACTTACTCCAATTTAAACTTTTTGTAATATAAGAGAAATTTCAAAAGCAGTGTTTTTTCTAGGAAGTAATCCAAACACTGTGTAATAATGCCTTCCATTTATGTAGTTTTTATAGTTTATTAAGTGTTTTCAAAAAACTTGATCTCATACAATATTTTATCAGCTATTTGTAAAAATATTTAAAAGATGCATCACAAAAACAGTGAACAAAAACTCATTTGACATTTTTCTTTTTCTATCTTCTAAAGAAACAATCAGTAAAAGTGTAATTTTCTTTTTTTAATTTAAAAAAAATTTTTTTAAAGACTTTATTTATTTAACAGAGAGAATGAGAGACCACAAGCAGGGGGAGTGGCAGCCTGAGGGAGAGGGAGAAGCAGGCTTCCTGCTAAGCAGGGAACCCAAAGTGGGGCTTGATCCCAGGATCCTGAGATCATGACCTGAGCTAAATGCAGATACTTAACCGACTGAGCCACACAGGCGCCCCAAAAAGTGTAATTTTCTTTGATCAGGAATCAATTTGGCATTTTCTTTGCTCTAGATAAATCAAAAGAACAAGTTAATGAAAAAAGGCTGTCTGGTGAAGAATGTAAGGAGTGAGATAGGTAATCTGCATGTAGAAATGGAAAATCCACAGGAAAAAAAAAGACAAAAACCACAAACAACCAATGACAAGTGAGAGGAACCAGGCTAATGTATTAGAAGACATAGAAACGGAAACAAAATGTTATAATCTGCGTACAAAGCTGACAAGGATCCATAAGGGCTCAATTTGTTGAGAGAGGGGTATACAACAAATTCTACACTTTGGATGCCAGAAAATGGGGAGGGTTCTATGATAAATCTTTTCCTCAGTCTCTGATTTTACCACCAAATAAGTATCTTTTGGCTTCCCATCCAGTCTAAGGATAGAAATATATCTCTTGCCTTGGTCTTCTGTCTAAGACTAGCTTCCCTGGCTTTCTATGTTATGTGGATGCGCACAAAGGTAGGACAAAAACTCAGTGTTGTTAAAACTGTGTTTCTTTCACTAACTTTTTTTTTTTTTTTTTGCCTAATGGGTTTTTTTTTTTAAAGTTCAGTAGACATGCAAGTCTTAGACTACATTGGCAAAAAGAAAAAAAAAAAGCTCCTTTTATCTACTAAACTTCAGCTGATTTGGAACTAAATATATGTGAGAACTAAATATATACATGAAGTTCTCTTTCCAAACTTCTACTTTTATTTTCATAGTCACTGTAGTTATTAAAAGTGAATTCTCTAATCTTGAGTCTGATTACTTGGTTTCAATTATTCCCACCATTTACCTAGTTTCAGGATATTGGGCAAGTTGCTTAATCCCCTGAACTTGGGTTTCACCACCTGTAATATGTGGATGATAATTAGCACCTACATGACAGAGTTGTTATGAGGACTAAATGAAATAATACCTATAAACAGCTTGGCAGAGTGCCTGGTATGTGGTAAATAAATGCTCAATAAATGTAAACCAGGGGCGCCTGAGTGGCTCAGTGTGTGAAAACCTCTGCCTTCGGCTCAGGTCATGATCTCAGGGTCCTGGGATCGAGCCCCAAATTTGGCTCTCTGCTCAGCAGGGAGCCAGCTTCCCCCTCTCTCTCTGCCTACTTGTGATCTCTCTCTGTCAAATAAATAAATAAAATCTTTAAAATGTAAACCATATATTTCCATATACAATGTGTAACTGAGCTCCATGTTCAGTTAAACATTTAATACTCCAAAAGAGTTCAGATTTTTTTTTCAGTGAATATAAGGAGGCTTCTTGGCTTCCAAAGGGTCAGAAAAATATCTGATGCTATCTTTCCTCCAAATGAACTATCAGAATCAGTGCAAAGGTATTCGATTTCATGTCTGTGATGACCAAGAAGCTTCATATCCACCTGCTCTCCCAAACAGGGTTACGCATCTATTTGTAGAGTGTATATATATATCAAAGAAAATCATACTTCCACCTATTGTTCTCTAAAGGGGTGTGTGTATATATATATATATACATACACAAACACACACACACGTGTATATATACATATATATATATACATACACAAACACACATATATTGCTTCTCTAAAGATCTCTGCCGTAGCCCGGCTCAGAAAGAAAGCCAACAAATCTTCTGGGAAGCTGTCAGAGAGTGTGAAGTCAACAAGGCACCACTGTCTTGTCAGAGAAAAATTCTTGCTATCTACGGTCAAAACAACACAGGAAGAATGGTTTCCAGGGGCCCATGTTTACCTCCTGTGTGACCTTTCTGAACCTGAGCTTTCTTGGTCAGTAAAATGGGAACAAGATTGCAAGGATTACATAAAATATTTGTAAAATCCCTAGAACATAATAAACACCTAACAAATGTTACCTACCTACCATTATTATTTTTACTGATTTTTAGTGATACTCTCCTTAAAGTCCTTCTGATTTCTTTGAGATTTCTCTCGTATTCTAAATTTTTATTTGTTAGTTGTCCACTTTGAGGTATCAAAATCTGTATCAGTTACCTATTGATGCATAACAAATCACCCCCAACTTAGTGTCCTACAATAACAGTAAACATGTTTTGTCTTTACAGTTTCTGTCAATGTGTTGCTTTTCTATGGCTGCTTAACACATTACCACAAGCACAGTGACTTAAAGTAATGGATTTATTATCGTCCAGCTCTGTAGTTCTGAATTCTAAAACTGGCCTCCCGGGGGCTAACACTGGAGGAGAATCTGTTTCCTTGCACTTTCCAGGTTCTAGAGGCCACCCCATCCCTTTCTCATGCCATTTTCTCCATCTTTTAAGCCAGCACAGCTGTCAAATTCTCACACTGCTTCACTCTGGTCTCTTCTGCCTTTCTTTTCCACATTTAAGGAGACATGTGATTATAGTGGGCCCACAGGTATAATTCAGGATAAAATCCCTATTTTAAGGTCAGAACCTTAATTCCCACCTGCTACCTTGATTCCTATTTACTATGTAATGTGACATATTGGCAGGGCCTGGGCATCATAGAGAGGGGGTCCTCATTAGAAGTTCAGGTGCATCTTAACTGAGGGTCTCTTGTGAGGTTGCCATTGAGACGTCAGCTGGGCTTGGTGGATGTACTTTCCAGGTAGCTCATTGAGCTGATGTTGGTTCTTGGTGAAAGGCCTCAGTTCCTCCCTTCATGGGGCTCTCTTCTACTGCTCACGAATCCTCAAAATATGACTAATTACTTCCCCCAGAGTGACTGATCCAAGAAAGCCAAGCAGAAAGGGAAATGTCTTTCATGAGCTAGCTTCAGAAGTCACATACCAATATTTCTGCCGTATTCTATAGATCACGAGGACGAACTCTGACACAATGTCAGAAGAACTATATAGGATGTGAATACCAGAAAGTGAGGCTAATTGGGGCCATATTGGAGGCAGGTGACACCCTGCCACACCCTTTGTTTGAAATCCTTTCTGATCATCCCCCTGCTGCCACCACACTCCTCTGTGCTTCTTCTGTACTTTTTGGACTCTCACTATCCTTCTTTTCAGTAATTTATTTGCAGGTCAGTTCTCCTTGCCCTCATTTTGAACTCATCGAAGTTAAGGGTTATGCTTTATTTGATTCTAAATTCCACATCCAGCATAGTATGGGTGAATTAAACAGTTGAGGGAAGAAGGTGGGACCAGAACTTGGAAGCAAACTCTACTCTTAAAAGGGAAACTTGCTGAACTTGGATGGTACCTTATTTGAATTTGAAGACTAACCAGAGAGAATCTTGAAATAGTAAATCTCTTGAATAATAAGATATCTTTACAGTAAATGTGAGAAATTTGAGGGCTAGGGACTAAGCATAATTTCTTTTGATTGCTCTCCTGCCTTGAATAAAACTTAAACTTGATGACTATATTGAATACCTACAGTCTTTTTTATTGTCTGTTTGGACATGGAGACTCCTCATTCTACACAAGCTGATCTGTCAACATTTGACTGTGTGATGAGAATCATTAAAGATGATTGTTTGCCTTATTTAGATCCCCTATTCTTCTACTCCAAGTATCTCTATACAAACTGTTGACAATTCCTCCAAAGACAAGACTTATCTGAACCCCTACAATTTACATTTCCAGCCATCCTGTATTCTTTTCTTATTAAATAGCAGCATGAAAGTCTACAGGGGCACACACTGTGTTTATTCTGTGAGTGCCCACGTGAAACGTACTCAGTTTTCCAAACTGTGTATTAATCTAGACTCTTCAGAGAATTTTGTGTTACTGAAAATTATTGTAGCATCCTGTGTTAGTGAAAATGGTTTCAAATTAGACAGGTTGAATTTCTTAATAAAAGCCAAAGAGACTTGGTTAATACGAATTGAAAGGAAAGGATTTGCCAGTTTCCGGCCAAAAGGTGACCCCTGTAAAGACATATTTGTTAGTTGTGAGTGACAGAGGTTACAACGCCAGCCAGGATCATTTCTAAAGTGTTAAGCTGACCTTAGGTAACAAGGTCAGGAGGTTAGTAGAGGTCAGGATTGGTTGAGGAGAACTCTTTGCCTTTTGTGGAGAGCTTTTAAAAGGCTTCAGCTTTCTGTCCCTCCCTCTCTTCTTTCTGGCCCCTCCCTGCACGGCTGTTTTCTAAAAGCCAGCATGATTTGAAAACTGACTCACTGGCTGACCTTTCCAGCCTAGGGGCACACGGACAACCAGATGCTGGGGTTCAAGCTTCTTTCTGTTTGGCAGGGTGGCCAATGGACGTGGGGTGTCTCCTATCCCTCATGCTGTCTGTAAGTCAAACATTTTGGGCACCTATCCCAAGTACTAACTCTGACCGGGCATTGGTGGTTCAGTGGTAGAATTCTCGCCTGCCAAGTACTAACTCTGCTTTTAGCCCCAAACTACTTAAGAACTTTAGATTAAGCTTCTAAGACTTTGCACATGGTGTATGCTCAGCATGTGGTTGTGCTGGTTTCTTTAGCATTTTGCTTGTATATTACTTACATAGTACTTTGGACAATGATTTTTTTATTAAAGAGATATTATCTTTTCCCCTTCTGAACATTTTAAAACACATTTGGACAAACATCTTCCAAAGAGAGAAATTCAGTGATTGCCTCGCCTATACCTTAACCGACTCAAGGATATTTCCTCTTCATTAACCTTTCTCCATCAATTTGAAAAGGAAATCAGCAAGACCTCACCATGACTTTTCTTTACCTCTTCATTTCCTCTTTATCTTTCTTTGGAAAGTTTGCTGGAATCTGGGTCTGACTTTTGAATATTTTTCCAGGCTTTCAGCTACAGTGATCTCAGCTCCCTGAAAGCACAGTTGGCTACAGCATCAGGGTGCCCCCAGATGAGGCTGATCCAATGGTTGGAAGTCAGAGCCTTCCCCCACTCACCTCTATCCTCCCTGCCCCCCCCAACCCCATGGTGTTTGCCTGTTGAGGACTTAGGCCGGCATACCGGCAGTTCTGGCTGCCAGATGCTCATCTAGTTCCTTCCGCCTCCATTTTAGGAGAAAATAACCAGGGGAAGAAGAGGAAATGATTGTGTTAATGATCACGGCCTCACAAAAATCTAGCGTACATGCTGGAGGAACAGAACATAGGAAGGAAAGGCCTTGAGCACCTGAGTGAGAAATTTGGATTCATTTACATCTGATTCAATTCAACAAGTATTTATGAGTACAAGTCTGCAAGGTGAGCAATGAGGATGCATAAGAAATAGAAGAAATGACAGGTGGGGGCCCACTGTTCAGTGGGAGAGGAAGAAAACAATATACAGAACTCATATACAGCCACCATCAAGGCATAGAAGCAATACTCATGGGACTAGAGAGGAGGAAGGGAGTCATTCTGATGGGAAGACTTCCGAAAGGCTTCATGTAGGAGGTAGTTATATTAGCCTGGTCTGGAAGAATGGGTATAATTTAATGAACAGACTTTGCCGGTGGGGCAGAGGTCAGGGAGGATATTCCAGGGAGGAGGAAGAGAAAACAGCTTGAATTAAGTCCCAGAGGAGGCAGCAAATGTCAAGAGACATACAGGTAGGAACTAGTGAGTAGCTTCTTGAACAATTAAATATTAGTGTGAAATCATCTTGAGGAAGAAAAATGAGAAATTATAATCACTGGATGGAGAACAGGAAGAAAATTTAAAGACAAGATCATTCTGGAAGCTTAATTTAAAATTATTTTTGTCAAGAAAAAATAATATACATATGGCAAAAAAAAACACTTTGGATCATACAGAACATCTTGGAAAAAAATCCTAGTAGTTACTTAGACACGTATTGGGATCAGGGTAGGGAATGGAAAAGAGAAGATAATCTCTTGCATGAGGTAACAGTTCTTAGAATTATTGTAGGGACAAAGAAGATACTTTAGATTAAAAGTTTTATACTAGGCCAAATCCCGAAATGATAGTTGCTATTACTTTTTAAATTTTTTTTATGATGTTCATTACTATCATTATAGGAAAAATGAGACTTGAAAGTGCTTGGCCGGGGGAAGAGAGAGGAGGAAAGCATCAAACATCACCTTAGGGATTTAGAAAACGGTGATGCCAGTGCATCAAGAAGGAGACTAGAATCTGGGACATTTAGCCCCTGTGGGCCCTTCCCTCCAGCCTGTGCTCTCAGCTTGGCCAACTTCTTCAACACTCAGAAGTTGTTGCCCTGTCATTTCCCTATCAATTTTCTGCCCACCTCCCTAAGCCCAGGCCAATGCCAACCGCTTAAGACTATTCCCTCCTGTCAGTCAGAATGCCCCTCTGCGTGCTTACAACATGCTGCTTATGCTCTAAGCAAGTTGGTAGGGGGCAGAGGGAGAAGCAGGGAGGGAGCCTGAGGCAGGTCTCCATCCCAGCACCCTGACATCAGGATTTGAACCAAAGGGGAAGCTTAACAGACTGAGCCACCCAGGCGCTCCTCTGTTATTTGCACTTTGAATATGCACATATTAGCCTGTCTGCCTCCCCTCACTGGACTCTGCTGGGTGCCTTGCAATTAGTGGGTGTCCAAGAAGCATTTACTGAAATAAAAAGGGTGCACAGTGAATTTAAAGTTCACTATAGTTGCATTTTTTTTTTAAAGATTTTATTTATTTGACAGAGAGAAACACAGCGAGAGAGGGAACACAAGCAGAGGGAATGGTAGTGGGAGAAGCAGGCTTCCCGCGGAGCAGGGAGCCTGATACGGGGCTTGATCCCAGGACTCTGGGATCATGACCTGAGCCGAAGGCAGACACTTAACAACTGAGCCACCCAGGCGCCCCTATAGTTGCATTTTTAATGTAGGTATTAGGGATAACCCCAAACCCAGATATATTAAAAAAAAAAAAAAGTAAAGTTACATTTCTGTAAATCCTATTCATTTTTCTCAGGGTGGCAGAAATTTAGGGGGTCTCTCCTGCTTTCACCTGGGACTGGAGAGAATTCCTGGAGGACTCAAAGAGAACCATCTGGTTTTAGTCTTCCATGGACACAGCTCATGAATGAGGTGTTCTCGTTCCTTGATTCTTCTCTGTGCCCCTCATTCGACCACCCTGGTGTTCTGTGGGGCCACCTGCTCAGACCCACTCTGGGCTGTGCTTATTGGGTCTACCAGAGGACTGACTAGGGGATGAGTGTCCTCTGCTTTCAGCTTCCCCTCACCCATCTGTGGGTTCTGTTGTCACTTTCCACTGCCATCCCCCAGGCACATTTGAAAGAGGGGGGCAGGGCAAAATGTGTGCTTTTTCAGGGAGCTACCTGCTATGATTTTTAAACACTGTCTTCCTCCAGTCCAGGCTGGACTCACCTCCTTCCAAAGCAGAAAAGCTTCATCTCGGCTTAAGAGTGGGAAAATGTGCTCCGATGTCAAAAGTTTTCCCTCCACTTATGAAGGCACTGGATATCCTCTGCTCTAGTTGCCCTATTACGGAAAGAGTGGAGGTTGTGATAGGAAATACCGGGGTGGGGGAATCTTTGATATTTCAACCACACAGGCATCTTGCAATGTGGGGCTCACGGTAGAGAGAAGAGAACCATCAAGGTAGATTTGGGAATCAGAAACATAGAACGTTGGTAAAGGAAACAGAGTGAATCCATTTTCTTTGTGTGTCTTAAGGGGAAAAAGAAATCAGTCAAGTCATTTTTTGAATTAAGCGCGATGCTAATTATCCCTAAGGGACAGACAGGAAACTTGCAATTTACTTATAAGAACCTTTTGCCGTGTGGCCCCAGGGTCCCTCTGTAGCCTTTTCCCACCACTGCCTTCCTTGACCACCCGCTTCTCCGCTCCACCCTTTGCCAGGCTGTTCCCCGAGGCTGGAATGTCTACGGGGCTCTCCCCCTTGTCTTCCCCAGCTGGCAAACTCATCCTTAAAGAAGATCAAATGTCTTCTCTTGAAAGCTTTCCTGATGCCTGCAGCGGTATTCTCCTGTAGCTGTCTCTCCAGGCCCAGTTACACCAGCAACCACTGCCCTGGGACTGGCTGAGGGCAGGGACAGAGTTTATCCTCAGCAACTAGGCACACGGTAGTCACTTAGCAAATATTTGTTGTCTGAATGGAAGGATTCTATACACATTCAAAGGAATTACATATACATTCAAATATGTGTATTTGAAACAAAAAGAGATCGGAGCAGTCAACAACAGCAAATACTCCTTGTATGTTCTAAATACGGTTCCAAGCACTTTACCTCCCTAGTCTTGTGAGCCTGAGCCACAAACCTATGAGATAAGCACAGCTTTTATTTCCATTTTCAGATGAAGACACTGAAAACTGGAGAGGTCAAGGTATGTACTTGGGTTACTTGCCCAACCCTATGGCCAGTTGCCCAGCCTTGGGCTGGCTTCTTTAGACTACTAGACTCCAGCTTCCTCGTGCTTGAAGCAAGTGCATCAGACCCTGTGATCTACAAGATCACTTGCAGTTTGGAAAACCTGTGATTTAACAGTCAAGGATGTGCCAAAAATGCAACGTGTGCCAACGGTGGGAGTGACGAGGGGAGTGACAAGCTTGGAGGGGAGAAAGAGGTATTCTGAAAGCAGATACTGAGAGGAAGGCCCAGAAGCAGTCACTATGTTCCCTTGTCACAGAGCAAGGGGCTAAAGTGCCCTTCTTCCCACCACACACCTTCCACACAGTTCCTTCAGAAAAGCCCTTTCCCGAATTTCCATAGTTTCTTTTCCTTTTCAACAGCTGGGCTACGTGCCACACACTTGCACTGCCTTCCCCAGGCAGTGGGATGGATGCTGGGGAGAATCTGTCAAGGATGCCTCCCCTAAGATGATATTAGGTGCCTCATTCTTTAGACACAGCCCAGGCCAGTCACAGGGGCTCTGAGAAGTCATGGGTACCCTATGAGATGGCGAAGGGTGGTGGGTGACCAGAGCTAAGCAGGTTGTGGGGTGAACAAATGGCTCTCTGGCTCCCTTTGTCCTCTTAGGGTCTACACATCCAATTCATGAGTCCTACCTTTCTATCTCCCACAGAGCTTGTGTCTCTCTCCCCTCTTTCCTTCTACCTCTACCAGTTTGGGTATTAAGTACTTCCTTAAGTACTTCCTTGGTGCGGTGATCTCCCTACTAGCCTCTCCTCTTTCCAGCTCATCTTACCCCAAGCTGTCAGATTTATCTTAATCACCAGTCTGGCCCCACAGTGCCAGAGCCCGAACCTTCAGACCTTTCCCATTCTTTATCCTTTGTGTTCTGCTCCCCAATCCTCTCTACTCTCATTTCCCACCATGTACTGAGCCACCATCCACCCCACATGTGTCTGTTGGAACCCTCTCAGACCTAGTGCAAATGTCATGACGTTTATAAAGCTTTCCCAAACATCCACACACTTAACTGTCCATAGCGTGTTTTGGAGCTACTTCAGCAGAAGATTACAACCAAACGTGAATGTAGCATAATTTTTGTAAATCTGCTTCCAACAGGTTGTAAGCTCCATGAAAGTAGGAATCCCATGTTTCATATTTCTCACAGAGGCCAGTATGCAATCTTCAGTTAGTGGGCACTTGGCAGCTATCAAACATGCGAAAGAAGGTAGAAATGTCCAAAGGTGGAGAGCAGGTAGAAACCAGAATGTGTCTAATGGGGTTGAGCACCATGAGCCAATACTGTCTACCTTAATCTAAGAAAGGGAATGTATAGTCCTATCTTGCTGAAAGCCAGGTATGATGTACCAGATAAAGGAAACCTGATAGTGGTTCCCATGGAGGTTTCTGCTCCTGGCCAACCACTCTGATACATTGTGTTTGTCTCTATCCTCCTACCTCTTCAACTTTGGGGGGAGGGGTTGTCCTCTGACCTCAGTTCTCTGATGGATTTAAGAAGAATTATTGAGGGGCACATGGGTGGCTCAGTGGGTAAAGGCCTTGGCCTTCGGCTCAGGTCATGATCTCAGGGTCCTGGGATTGAGCCCCACATGGGGCTCTCTGCTCAACGGGGAGCCTGCTTCCCCCTCTCTCTCTGCCTGCCTCTCTGCCTGCTTGTGATCTCTCTCTCTCTCTCTGTCAAATAAATAGATAAAAATCTAAAAAAAAAAAAAAAAGAATTACTCGGTTTATTCAGCATTTACTTTTTTGTGTGAATAGGAGTGATGACCTGTAAGTTCCTCCAATGTGGGCCTAGAAACTGGAAGTCTCTGTCAGGTCTACTTTGGATTAAGAACGAATCAGATGACTCTAGTTTGAGAAGAGAACCCAGGGCTGCTCTGGGTACCTGAGTGCTGGAAGTTGATGTCTCAAGAGTCCTACCCAGATGTAACTTAGTGTCAACAACATCCAGGCTAGTCCCCTCTACCCTCCACACCTAAGCTTCCAAGAAGGGACCCTAGTGGGGAACTAGCCACCCCTGGATTCACCAACTGTGGCCGAGGTCACTGGAGCCACGCTCTTCAGAGGGGTCTTTTTTTTTTTTTTTTTAAGATTTTATTTATTTTTTTGACAGAGAGAGAGATCACAAGTAGGCAGAGAGGCAGGCAGTGGGGTGGTGGAGGGGGAAGCAGGCTCCTTGCTGAGCAGACAGCCCGATGCGGGGCTCAATCCCAGGACTCCGAGATCATGACCTGAGCCGAAGGCAGAGGCTTCAACCCACTGAGCCACCCAGGCGCCCCTTCAGAGGGGTCTTTGTGAGACTTGGAGAATCACAAGAAGCATCTACCCCACGATCAGAGGTCCCTGTTTGAAAAGATCGGCAGAAGAGAGAACAGGGCAGGGGAAAGAATAAATTGACCTCTGGAGAAGCCAAATGTTGGGTAAGAAGAAGAGCTATTACTGTCCAATCCCTAAAAGTCGGAAAAGGAATACAAAAAAAAAAAAGGAGTTTGTTTTTTAAATGCTACTGTTGTCCTTAGGACAGTGTTTTGGAGGTTGGAGAGGTAGAGGCTGGAGTGGGCAAAAGTGTAGGTAACAAAGAAATGGATCTTAAACCCACTGATTTGGATCATACATTTGAAGACCAGCTTTTTGGAAAGAGAAAACAGGAGGCTGTAAATTCCAAGGATTGTTCTCTTTTCATGTTGGTGGAAACAGGAGGGTGTGATTGGAATTGAGTCAGTAGGCTGGGGGGTGAGAGGAGGGGTCAGGAGCGAAGGTGAGGATGGGGGGTGTGGTCTCAGGGGTGGGGCTTGGCTTGGCAGTCAGGACAGCTTCTACAAGCAGATTTGCTGCTGGCAGGATTTCAGAGTAGGGAAGACAGCCGGCCAGAGCTTAGGTGGTGGTGGTGATGTGTTCAGACACGGGAAGGCCATCCCTCTCCCTCTGAGACCACAGGGAAGATAGAGTTTAGCTGTAGAGGCAGGCAATATGGGGACCAGCAGGGAGGCATGGGACTGAACACAAGGCTAGCAGCCTTGACACTTGATCTGTTATATTGTTTCTTTCCAGGTGAGTATTTTCCTGAGTTAGCTTTCCAGGACTGCTGCAACAACATGTTGCAAACTGGATGTCTGAAACAATAGAAAGTTCCTGTCCCACAGTCCTAGAGGCTGGAAGTCTGAATCCAGGTGTTGGCACTTGGTTCCTTCTGAGGCTGTGAGGGAGATTCTGTTCCAGGCCTGTCCCCTAGTTTCTGGGGGCATGCTGACCGTCTCTGGTATCCCCGGCAGGGAGCTGCTCCACTCCTGTCTCTGCCCTCATCTCCACGTGGCATTTTCCCTGCACCTTCACACAGCCCATCTTCTTATAAGGTCACTAATCAAATCGGATTGGGGGTCCATCCTACTCTAGTGTGACATCATCTTAATTCATTACATTTGCAACTACTCTATTTCCACGTAAGGTCACATTCTGAGTTACGGGTTGTATTCTGAATCAATGCATTTGTTTTTGGTGTGTGTGTGGGGGGGCACAATTCAACCAATAACGGTTCCCATGTTACAGATCTGAAGACTGAGGCTCAGAGAGTCTAAATGCATTGCCCATGGTCATCTAGCTACTGAGAATCAGAGTTGGGATTTGAACCATGTCTCTCTCACTGTAAGACTGAAATACTCTCATCTCTATTGGTGAACAGAACATGGGAGGTGAGAGAGAGACAGAGAGAGAGAGAGAGAGAGAGAGGAGGCTAGCAGCAGTCCCTGTTGGAACTGAGCTCGAGCACTTGCAGGAAGGTTACTGGCAGACGGCCAGAGTTCAATTGAGCAGAGGACATAAAATTGTCATGGTGGGTCTGCACAGTTGGTTGTCAATTGATATATTTTACTAACTCACAGTACTTATACACGTTAAGATAGGAATGATAGTATTAGAATTTGAGAGATCCTGCTCCAAATTTTGAGGAAAAGTACACGAGCCCTATTTTGAGAGCAGAAGGTCAGAAAATAAAGGTAATGACAATAGTAAGAGCTAATTCTTCCACAGTGCTTTATGGTGCATATAGGGCATTCACCCCGTGCAGTACCTGTGGCTGTCCTTAATTTACTGACAAGGGAAGGGAGGCTCAGGGAAGTAATTACATGGCTTCCCAGGGACCTCCCAGCTGGAATGGAGAGGAAGGGCCAGGGTTCTATCGTGTTCTCTTTTCACTGAATCCCCTTAGATATCTTCTCCAGAGACAGTAGCTGAAGCAGCGAGAAAAGCGGGAGACGTCGCTGGGAGAGAGCACAGCACAGAGAAAAAAGAGAAGTGGGACAAAGCAACAGTGGATGCCATCAAAGGAACAACAGATCAGACGGGGTAGACTCACAGAATCAAGGGAGGACGAGGTGGCGAGGAACAGCACCAAATGCTGGGGGCAGGTCAAGAGGATGAAGTTGGAGAAAATGTCATTGAATTTGGAAATGGGTTGCTCTCGGGTAACCTTTTCGAGCTTTCAGAGCTTTCCGGAGAGCCGTGGGAGGAAGCCGGAGTGCAGGGGGTGGGGTGGAGGAAACGGGATGATGAGTGGCTCCATTTTTCATTCAGAAAGTTTGGCAGGGAAAGGAAAGAGAGAACAGGATCGTAGCTGGAGGGCACAGCAGGACCCAGCAAAGGTTTTTCCAAGGGGGGAGGCAGGGGGACCTGTGCAGGTCTGGAATACATCTGATTTCAAGGCTCGCCTCTGCTCCCAGATGTGCAATAGTCGATGGCGAATACAATAACATCTCCATCTGTCAGCCAAGCGGCGCTCCTGCGCTCATGAAGGCTTCCGTGTTTACTGGCATATGTTATTAATTCTGTTGGAACTGTAGTGGACAGTACATTGCCTGACACTTGTCAGAGGAGTCCTTGCACTGGAAAATATCTACATTACCATCCAGCAACATTTATTGCATTGCGGCCGAGAGCTCCGTGTTCGAAGTGAGACAGACCCGGACTTGAGCCCTGGCTCTACTAGTGATGCAGCTGTGGGTGAGTTACTATTGCTCTGCCTCCGTTCCCTCCTCTGCAAGTCAGGAATCATATTTATCCCAGAGTACTGTCAGTAGCTTTAACTGAGGTAATTCACGCCTTGTGCTTAACACAAAGCCCGGCACATACTTAACACAATGCCTGGAACATAAACACTCAGGACACGACAACCATTTGTAGTCTGGAGTGAAGCAGTAAGAGCAAAACCACTACTGTCTTGTCCTTAAAATCAAAGTAGGGCCTTTGTTTTTCACTTTCTGCACCTCCGCAGTGTACAGTGATTGCTCGCAGTCCCCTTTTACCAGGATCTCCTTTCGATCGGAGACTAGGGGTGCTGAACTGGCTACACTCCACACCCCCCGCCCATTCCTCTACTATCAGGTCAGTCTGTGTGTGGGAAACGAGATCTGAGTCCTTTTCAACCAGATCTGGGATGAAGGGGGGAGGGGAAGGAAAGAGGAGAGAAGGAAGGACACCAAATGAAACTCTTTGATCTAAAAAAAATACCCTCTAACACACACACACACACACACACACACAGGCACACACGCACGTGCATTTGGTTTCTCTCTATCCAGTCTGTGTCCACACGCCTTCCTTTCTGAGGCCTCAGAGACAAAGAACATTACTGAGTGTCTATTTTTATAGATATTAAAAACTGTAAAGTCTAGATAAACCATCACAGCTCCTTCTTAGCCCATAAAATCATTAATGTATGAGGTGTTTGGGAAAATTACAGACTTATGAGAAACCGTTTAACTTTTAGAAAAGCGATCCATCTGGGGGAAGGGACGGGGTAAGGGGTGGGGGGCTGAAGAATGGGCCGGCCGCATAGCCGCAGGCCAGACTGCCCCAGAACCCAGACAAATCTAAACAAATATCCATGCCCACTGTGACTTTCTTTCAAGTTTTCTCGGCTCTCCACAAATACCACTTCTCCTTTGATCCAAGTTTCTTCTGAAGACCTAGGGGGAAAAGATGGAACAGGCTTCCTGCTGCTCTCGCCCCATTTTATCTCATGGAGACCCACTGCTGATTAGGAGAAGGCCACTTGGCCGAGGAGCCCACACATCTCCCCTCCTGGAATGTGCTTGCTACAGTCCTCTCCGCTGTCACAGGAAGAGTGATGGCCTCTCCCGAGTGTGAAGATAAACAGATTTCTCCGTCTGCAAAGTCCGTTCCCAGCACCACCGACCCAGCCCTGCTCTGGAAGGACCCTTGTGGCCATCCCCCTGCTTTAAAAACAACCCCGGATTATGACTCCTTCTACAGTCACGTATCATGGTCATTTCGGGAACCCCGGGGGGAGGAGGCATGATTAGCACAATGCCTGCTTCTCAGAGGAGGTGATGCGAAGACAGACCGGTTCGAAACGCAGGCCAGGCGAGCTAACAGAAAAACGGGGATGAAAGGAGCGTTAACAGAGTAGTTCTCTGATGTTGCCATGGCCACCTGAGAACAGTGGGTAGACTTGCTTTCCAGGGTCTTCCACATCTCGCTGGGGCCTCCCATCCCTGTAGTCCTGCAGCAGGAGGGGAACCTGGGTCCTCACCGTGGCCACCTGATCCTCCACCAGAAGAGGAGACTTCCCAAAGCACCCCCCGCCCCCGTGCATCTTGTTTGTTCCCTGTGATTCAGTAGCAGGTGGGGGGGGGGGGCAGAGAGCGGTGACTTCTGGAAGCGGCTCCGGTAGTCCTGTACTACAGACTCACAAGAGCTCAGTGCAAACCTGACGTGTGAGTAGTCTCACCCGTGAAGAAAGGTGGGAGGTCGAAGTGAGCAGGGAGCAGTTTGGGGACAAGAAGCCGTGGGCCTGCTCTCCAAACACTTCTTCCATTTCACCGAGAGATCCATCGGCTGGGTTGTCATGATGGGTGACAGTTACCTCCTGGCATGATTTGTGAGCCTGGATTTAGCTTTTCAAAGTGAAGGCCCCACAGAAATCGAAGGAAGAAACACTGTTCCCTAATGGATTCACACATGCAAGTCTCACGTCTGGTGGTGGGACGGAAGCACAGAAAAACACAGCCCTCGGGCCAGGTAGGAATTTTAAACCGATAACCTTCACAGAACAGCCAATTGGGTCAATAATCCCCCAGCAGCAGGTAACAAAGGCTGCTTGGCGAGTTGCAGACAGAGCTCCCTGCCAGAGGCCCCTAATGGTCAGAGGCACATTCCCCAGTGTCTTCCTGCTTTTGTCCTAGAAAAACCTCTCCAAGCACCACTGGTTCCCTTCTGGCGCCAGCTCCCCAGGCAGGTGAGGGAGGGAGGGAGGGAGGGAGCCCCACAGAAGCAGGGCTTCCTTCTCCCTTGGCGGTGGGAGAGCCCGCTGCAGAGGGTCAGGAGGAGAAGGTGGGGAAGGAGGTGAATGTGACCTTCAGTCTTGGGAGCTGGGGCCCTTGGCAACAGGCAAATGGGTGTCTCCAAGGATGGAAAATAGTACTCCCCACCTTGGTTCCCCAGGGTAGGAAGGATGGGGGGTTGGGACCCCATCTCCTTGGGCTCCAAAGAGAGGAGAAGCTTTCCATCTGATATCAGGCAAGAGAAGAGAGACCCTGCCCCTGTCCAAAGGTGTGAAAACTCAGTGCTGGCTCCGGTTTTTGTGCCTCCCCTCCCTTCCCTCAGCTCTTGGACACCCAGCACCCCAGCCTGGTCTCATCCCCCAGGTCTCAGCTTGAATCTCTTTCCTTCGTGAGGTCACTCTCTTCTCCTTGCCTTTCTTTAATCTCTCAATTCCTTCAAATGCTCTCTCTGATTTGTGCTGTTTGTATACTTGTCTCCCTCTAGACCTTAGGACCCTTGAGGTCAGGCTGATGTCCCTCTGGCTGGTCTGCATGGTGTAGCAGCCTCTCACTGAGAGCTGAATTCATGGAGAAATGAAGAAATGCACCACATTCGGGATGTCTGCAAAGTGTCCCTTCCATTGTTCACAAATGTCTTCCTCCTCCTCCTCGACGGACATTCGGAGAGGGTCTTCTAAGTGCCAGGCGCTCTGGTGGAGGACAAGGAGGACAGATGCTCATACACACAATGAGCTCCACGTGCCAGGCACACCACCAAGCACTTTTCATTTACTCATCGGAACATTACAACTCTGTAAAGTAAGCATAATCCTTTAAATCCCCATTTTTCAGAGAAGGAGACCCAGGTTAGGTGGCTTGCCTGAGGTCACACAGCTAGTACTCAGTGGAAATGGGATTCAGACCCTAGTTGTACCAATGACCCATCATTTTCTAGCAGCAGATGGGGGCCTCCTCCCGGAAGGTTGGGTTCAGAGGTGGAAAGGGGCTCCCATGGATACATTGCTAACCAGCAAGGATATTTAAGGTAAAAAACAAATATACCCATTTGCTTTGGAAAAGCTGGTTCCCATTTCTTTTTAGAGTAGGTTGTCATAAGTCAGAACGGCAAGTCATTTGAGTAGCTCCTGTCAGAAATTCTTTTTCCTCAGACTTTATTTTTGAGAGAAAGGCAACATTTATGATAATTCACAATAAGGTGTAAAAGGCAATAACTTCCAGAAAGGAGTTTTTGTATTAACAGGTGGATGACTTCAGGGGTGACCATGCAGTATCCTTGGTATCCTGATGGATATGGACCTTGCCTTCTGGGAGGGATGGAGGGAGGAGGAAGGTGGAGGGTGGGTGGAAGATGGGTAGAGGGTCTTAACAGTCAGGGAAGTTTAAAGATTTATCTATCTATCTATCTATCTATCTATCTATCTATCTGAGAGAGAGAGAGAGTGTGTGTGCATGTGTATAGTATGGGGGGGAGGCAGAGGCAAAGAACCCTCAGGCAGACTTCCTATTGAGCACAGAGCCTGACATGGGGCTCCATCTCATGACCCATGAGATCACGACCTGATCTGAGCAGAAACTGAGAGTCAGACCCTTAACCAACTGAGACTCCCGGGCACCCCAACAGTCAGGGAAGTTTAAATGCTCTGTTGTGTCTTAGGAAAACTTTGGAAGTTTCTGAACTAAGAAATGTCCATTCACTTATTTGTTCAGTTGAACAAAATTGTAGCCACAGGGGCTACCGTGATGAATAAGCCAATTCCTGCCCTGTGTACTCTGTACTGCGTACTGAGGAGCTAAGTATATAAATAAGTAACTACAACCCAGCTGGACAAGTACGCAGACAGAGCTGCCAAAGCACAGGGTGGAGAGCTCACTCTGGGGGAGAGGTGAGGGCTGGGCCATCCAGGAAGGCTTCCTGGAGAAAGAGACATTGGAAAGAGATCTAAAGAGATGAACAGGTGTTCACTAGGTAGAGATGAGTTAGAGTGGGGGAGTGGATGAAGGTAGAGGGCCACAAAAGGACATTTCAGGCAGAAGGAAAAGCATTAGCCAAGGCCCATACATGGATAATAGCAGAGAATGCCAGTCTTTTGAGGTTTTGATATAGGTATTTTGGAGAAACATAGGTAGAGAAAGAGAGATGGCAGTATTATAAGAAAGAAAATTTGCATGGAGGTTGGAAGCTAACCCTAGCCTTTCTCCCACTGCTTTCTCCCACTCCCAGTGCCCCTTGGGGACTGGCACATTCCAGTGTGATGGGGCCTGTGGTCTGTCATTTAAAATGCTTAAGAAACCCTTGGGTTAGACAAAGTTAGTTTTATTTTGCTTCCTGAATTTTCAGAGTTTAATATATTCTGAGGTTTGTTTTTTCAGCACGAAACACAGTATCTTATAGTATAAGACAAAAGCATTTTTGTAAGAATTGATAAATCTTTATCTCTGGTGTATTAAGGTTCTCCAGAGAAATAGAACCAAAGGATTTATGTGTGTACACACACACATATCTATCTATCTAAGATTGATTGAATTTAAGGAACTGGCTTACACAATTATGGGGGCTGCCAAGTCTGAAATTTGTGAGCTAACAGGCTAGAAATTCTGGCAGGAGTTAATGTTGAAGTCTTGAGTCTGAAGGCAGAATCCTTCCTCTTCTGGGTACCTCAGTCTTTTCTCTTAAGGCTTTCAGGTGATTGGATGAGCCCCTCCCCCCCACCCCATATTACAGAGGGTGATTTGCTTTACTGAAATTATTACTGCTTTAAATGCTAATCTCATCTAAAAAATACCTTCATGGCAACATCTATACTGGTGTTTGAGCAAGCAACAGGACTGGACAGCCTAGCCAAGTTGACACATACAATTAACTAGCATAAGCGCCCACAACGCACTAATCACTGCTCTGGACCCTGGGAACACAGCAGTGAACTAAATAGATGAGGACCCTGCCCCATGGAGCTTATGGGTTTTTTCCTTTCCTTTTTAAAGATTTATTTGAAAGAGAGAAAGGAAGAGAGAGCACAAGGTGAGAGGGATGGAAAGGGAGGGAGAGAGAATCTCGGGCAGACTCGGCAGACTGCACACTGAGCAACATGGGGCTCCATCTCACAACCCCGAGATCACGACCGGAGCTGAAACTGAGAGTCAGATGCTCAACCAACGGCACCACCCAGGCACCCCTGGAGCTTATGTGCTTATAGACAAGCCTGAATGTCATTTCCAGGGTGAGTTGGGTATGCAAGGGGTAGGCAGGGGAGAGCAGAAGTCTGGGGTCTGAGAGGTCAGAAAAGAGACTCTGACGATAGCATAAAGGTATGAGGTAATCATGTTAAGATTGGAGTGGGAGCAGTGTGCCCGGAGAGGCAGGGAGCTGATAAAAGATCTCTTTGGGGGAAGGAATGAATGAATGGTAATTAAAATCATAGGAAAGATACCAACTCTATTTTGCAGAGAAAGAAACTCAGGTCCTAAGAGGTGATGTGACAAATTCAAGATCTCAGGACATGCGATGACATTCTAGACAACATGGCATTTCTTAACAGGTTTTCACTGACATCTTGGGATGCCCTGAATCACAGGTATGGTCCACTTTTTCATCAACACACACGCTACAACTGAACATAGCCTATTGTGAAAAATTAGACCAAGATTTGAGCCGAATGGGTCAAATGATGGAATGTAGAACCAGTTACCCTTAACTGGAAAATGGTGGGAAAAAATATCAGGTCACTTGGTTTCTGGAATGTGTGCGGACTTTTCCTCAGATGAGCCTAGAGTAGACCCAGAACAAATCAGATTACAAAGGAGTATGGTAGCAATCCCTGTTTGTTTTTCTGACCACCCGGCACCACTGCAGGAAGCAGCAGGAGCAGAGACCTTGGGGAAGGGTGGAGAGAGCCAGCAGTAAACCCTCTCCCTCAGCAGGCAATGGGTGTTTTGCATCAGCCAAGAGCAGCCCAGAAAGAGGAAGGCAGGCAGGGCACCCTTGCTTCCTCCTGAGCCCAACTCTGGCTCATGCTGCCAGGAGAGGCTGTAACTTAATTACAATTAGCATTTGTTCTGGTTACACTTTGGAAATCTTTTCTGTGGGAAAGCAGGACCATAACCTTTAGCCAAATACTGGAGTATGGATTGAACTCCTGTTACTGCAGGATGGACGGCATCTGCCAGATCAGAGACCCCGTGTCCCTGGGCCACCAGCCAGCAGACATTGCTGGATGTCCCTTGTCTCTTGTGTCCTTGTCCACACATAGGGTCAGATTGCTACTGTGGCTGTTGTGTGCAGGTCCAGACCAAGCTCTGCCTGAATGGTGGGTGTATTTAGAAAGGACTCCCACTATCCCACTCAGTCTCAGGCCAGCCAGGATCTATCTCCCTTCCTGGCCTGTCTTTCCAAGGTGATGCTGAACTAGACCATCCTCCCCTGTCCGCCTTCCCACAGGTTCCTTTTCCCCAGGCTCCACACAGGCCCAGTCAAGTGGAGGGTCAGTAAAATCATGAGAGTTGGGGCACCTGGGGGGCTCAGTCAGTTAAGCGTCTACCTTCGGCTCAGGTCATGATCCCAGGGTCCTGGGATTGAGCCCCACATTGGGCTCCCTGCTCAGTGGGGAGCCTGCTTTCCTCTCTCTCTCTGCCTACTTGTGATCTCTCTGTCAAATAAATAAAAAAAATCTTTAAAAAAAAAAAAAAAGAAAGTAGGTTGGAAACCAGATTAGGGCGACTTAGTGAGAACTCAGCCCATCAGATGCTTGGGATAACCGTGTTGATGACCGTTTGTAGACCAATGGCTGGGCACCAATCACGGTGCTTAGCAGTTCTCATATATCTCTTTCCTCATGGTCCACAAGGGCATCGAACACAGCTGCTTTGTTCACTGCTCTATCCCTGACATCCAGAACAGTTTCTTGCCCACAGTGAGTACTCGATGAATAGGTACATGACACCTAAGAGATGGGCATTTTTATTTCTCTTTCATAGCGGAGGGATTTAAGGTGAGAGAGAGACTAGGACTGCCAAAGCCGTGGTGGGAGATGCAGGACTCAGACCCACGTCCTGCGGACTGAGGACTCTCACTCTCGACTGCATCTGACCCAACTGGGCACAAAAGGGCCCAATACCCCCAGCTTGTGGACTGGAATTAAGGCCAGGGCATCCATATCCTGTACTATGGAAAATTAAGTGGGAATAATCAAGAGTCCAGTATCATTCTGACCTCCTTCCAAATCCACCCCTCATCACTGCCACATCCTCCGAGCCCCATTCGGTGCTCTACCACACAGAGGGCATGGAGCTGCTGCTCACCAATTATTCTTTGAGTATGCGTTTGTTCTTTCCATACTGTTCATTGCTCTTTTTCTTGCATTTTTGAATTGCTGTTGAACTTTGCTGCACTTATAGCTGCCTATCACGCCTAGATTACAAGCCAGCTCCCCGCTCTATCTTCCCCCTCTACTGTGCCCAGCCCAGCGCTGACTACACCGAGGGCCTTTCTTAAGTCTAACATGAGAGAAAGCTTGTTATAAAACTCTCCGCAGGCAGGCTTTGCACAGTTACCCAAGGTCTCCTCTTCCTTTCAGAGTTCTTTCAGTTGGTTCATTCGTATGACCCTAGGCTGGAGGCTGAGCAGGATGGGAGGATGAGAAAAAGCCTGGTTCCTGCCCTCAAAGGGTACACACATAGCAGGTGCCGCAGATACGGTTATAAATACCGTAACTCAAAATAGAACGGGATAGTTCCATTAGAGAAGTGCAGATAAAGCTTAGTGCAGCATGTCAGGGCAGGAAGAAATTGTTTCCAGCTGTTGAGATCAGGGAAGATCGCTTCTGGGATGTTCACTGTCTCATGCCACTCACCCCCATCAAAGAGAGGTGACCTCAGAGGACTTCAAAGGATACTGCTGAGTGCATGACTCAGAACAAGAGAGCCTCGCCTGTCTGTGCCCCTCAGAGTAGTTGTGCATTTACTCTTCATTGCAAAGTGGAAGGCTGTTTTAAAGACTCGACTTGGCTGGAGACAGCTCGGAGAGAAGAGGATCGAAACACGAGCCCTGGCTCTGGTAATCAAGTCAGGGAAAATTATGCAAAGAGAGGTTTATGAAGAGTGGCAAGAGCAGAAGCCGGGCTGCAAGGGTATCAGCTGGGAGAAGATAATGAAGAAATGGAGATGTTCGTGCATTTATTCAGCAAATATCTGAGGGCCAGCTCTATGCCAGGCACCAGGATAGACATCGGGGCTGCCGAAATCTGCAAAACACAAGTCCCTACTTTGGGGGACTAGTAGACTGTGCGTCCTCTTTTAAGACTGGAAAAATGTCATATGTCAGTTATAACTTAATTTAAAAAATTTAAAAAAAGGAGGTGCTACGAGGAGAATTAGGAGGGTAGCACCACCATGTAGTTGAGGGAAGGTGTGTTTTGTTGTTTCAGGACAAAGGTGAGAGAGACCAGGGTGTAGTCTCAGGCTGAGGGGAGACAGAGATGACAAGTGCAGAGATGCCAGGAGGAGAGGGATCCCCTAAGAAAGCAAAATCCTTGAGATAATGTGTGTAGGATGCTGACATCATGCTGGGACTTTGCTAAGCACATCTTGGGAATGATCTCATTGGGTCCTTATGATAACCCAATAAGGCAGTTATTATTAAGGATGAGGAAACTCAGGTGCACGGTCACATAACAAGGGGGTTGAAGCCAAGATGTGAAGCCGGGTTCAACTGCACCCACCAAGCTCTCCAGAACGTCATTTGGGGATGCAGACACAAAGACATTCAAGTGAGTCTAAAACCCGCTTCGGCTGGCTAACTTTGCAGTGTTTCCCGGTCTCCTGGCCACGGTTTACGGGGACCTTTGGCAGTTTTGAGCAGTATAACACAGGGAGGGGATCATCTTCCCCCACTTGGTGCTGCTCTGTCGGAGTCCATTGGCCATAATGCCCTGGTGCAGGTGGAACCCTGGAACCAAGGCTGTCTGCTCCTCCCTCGCCTCTGGCCCCACCCTGCCTCACTCCTGGGGCTCCTGGTGTTTCCTCTGGCCCATCCTGGTGCCCGTTTTCCCAGCCCCTGCCTCCAGGTTCAGGCAGTTCCTCTCTTTGTGGTCAGCACAGTGCAGGCTGTCCTAACTTAAAGCAGTGCTTACCACAGAGTAAACACTGTAGCATGATGGACGAGAACTTTCCGCACTTCTAGAGCAAACCAACCCACATGGACTATCATAAAAGCTCAGGGCCAGTCAGACTTCAACTCCCCGTCTAGCGCCTAGAAGCAGCGTGACTGGGAACAAGTCACTCCTCTCTTCATGAACCTGTTTCCTCATCTAAGGATTGGGATAACAAAACCTTCTTCATACGCTGTCCTGAGGATTAAATGAGATAATTCATATCATGTGTTAAATGTCCTCTTCGTAATGTGTTTCCAATAAATGTTGGTTTCTTCCCACCTCACATGCATTTTAATAAAGCGTTACCCCTCACAAGAGCCTGTAGGATTGGTCCCCTAATCCCCATTCAATACTGTAGGGAAGTCTCAAAGAAGGATGTAAGACCTGAAGCTTCTTCCAGTTTACCAGAAATCTGTCTGGGTTTGCTTCTCCAAGCAGAAAATTCTCCACCTTTCATGTGCTACCACAAAAGACACACTGGACATGTTAAAGCAAGCAGGAGGAGGCAGTGCCTTTTCCAAGGACTGGGTGTGCTATGGAGACATTTTCCAAAAGCCACAGCAGAACCTTCTAATAGAGTTCATTTGTTGGTGGAGTCATGAGATGCCTGGATAATTTTAGAGTAGGGCTCATTCATGAGACCGGAGAAAGCCAAATGCTCCACAGGCAAGTTCTCTTTCCATAATCGACAACAGATGAAACCACGATCACCTTCTCACCCACATGCCACCTGCTCCCACTGTGCAGATGGTGTGGGGGCAAGAGCAGGAGGGAATGTTCTGGGACCTACCAACCAACCCCTGCCTTCCCGACCCAGTGAAGCAACAATCCTCAGTGACATCTACGTGACACGACGGAGCCCTCATTCTGACAACCCACTGGTCCCATTCCACCTCTTAAACCTTGAAAGACCAAAAAGATGTGGGTTTTTAATGTAAATTCCAAAGCCACTTACAACGTACTTGGCTAGTTAGTAATGAAGAAAAATTACTCTACCTAACAAGGTTTACACCACCATCAACAAGACTTGACGGTGTGTGATGTGATTTCTCTAGCCATCTAAAATAATCAGTTTAGCTCTAATAAAAGAGATAAGGGAAGAAACTATCCCACCTGCACCATCCCCCCTCCCCCCCCATAAACTAGGAATCATCATCATCTTTTTTGGATGATAAAAAAAAAATCTCGCATAGGGTCTGAAAGTAGTTTTTCTTCTTCATAATGGATATGTCCTAAATTTTCTGAGGCTGGTACCAGAGAAGAAAGTTTTGACAACCTAATATTCGAAAGGTCAAAAGCAATCCACAGGATAATCTGATTTAGCCCACTAATTTTCCAGCCTCCAACCAGATAAATGCTTGGAGTTCACATGTATAAAACAGATAGGGGCAAGCTAGAAGCAAGGATCAGTTAATCTGCTTTTATCTTCACTTTCAAAACCTTAAATTTATTTACATAGGAGGGAAAAGGCAGGATAACTCTTTGAATGTTAACTATTTCACACAAAAATCTACCTGTCTTTTCCTGTCCCCCTCTCCGCTTTTCCATCTCCTTCTTCCCTTCTCTTCTTTCACTCTTGAGAAAAGTCAAAGGGTGGAAGAGAGTGAGGGAATTTTCATCTTAAATTCACTTCACATATCCTGAGCTGGCCTTGGGTAAAATTAGGAATTTGGCTCTATTGGCGTTAAGTCCTTTTCCTGTCCTGCTCATACTGCACAAGACTGATCCTGTTCACGGTAACCCAAGAAGACTAGAAAACCACATTTTCTGGGCCGCTCCAGCCTGGCTGCTGCCAGAGATCCGAGACTGCAAAACTCTATCTGTGATCTCCTACGTGGCAATTAGGCAATTGCCAGCATAAGCAGCCATTTGTGCCCTCAGAAGAGCATGCAAATGGCCAACGGCGGGTGCAATTCAACAGCACAGCCGCTGTATCTGCAGCTTTGCTTTTGAGCAAAGGCGAAGTTGGTTTCATCAGAGTTCTCTCTTAACCCCTTTCCTAAATACTGATGACTGTCCAAAGGAAGATGATTTTGACATGCCGGGAACAAGAGTGGAAAATCCTGTCACATTCGGGAAACATCAGCACCATGATTTTAAAAGTCAGTTTGGAGGCAGGCAGCTGCTAAGCAGGCCAGTTTTCAAGCTCCTTTTCAAAGCTGAGGGGAGATTAACAAATGGTCATCCCACATCTCTGCTGGAAACATGAATTAGTGGTGCCACCTCCTGGCAGAGACCACCTCCCTGGTGAAGGCTGGGCGATCACGGCAGCCATTTTGTTTTGGGCACCAGAAGGTTCAGAGCTGGAAGAAATCACAGGGCTTGTCCTAGTCCCAGGAGAGGAAATCAAGACCTGGAAAAGTGACATAAAATCAGTGGCAGATCTGAGAGGAACTAAATGAACCACATCTGTTCAGTCCATCCTAAGGGCTGATCGTTGTACAAAGCACGTTACATGCTCACAATAACTCTACGAGGAAGACGGTAGTCTCTCCCATTTTCCAGGTGGAAGAAGTGAGGGCCAGAGAGCCTCAAATGGCGGCCAATCAAATGGTAGCCAATCAATGCTTACTACCTTTCTGGTACTTCCCAGTGCCTTTCGGACATCTGGACATCACATGGGACAGATATTACTAAGCTCAGACTCCAGTGTATCTGGAAAAAAAATGCTGCCACTGAACTACACATATTGCCCTGTTCACTGGTCCTGGGAACCTGACTGGAAACAGGCCCATTGTATGGAGGGGGAAGGGGACACTGGAAGTGGTGGGGTGGGATCTCCAGAAGGCAAGTGGCTCCTGAGAAGTCCATGAGTAAATAACACTCATCAGATACCATGTTCCCTCTGTTAGCTTTTCCGCAAATGTCAGGCCAGCTTCTTATTTGGAAAATAAGGTTCCCATGAGGAACAGTAGAAACTAAGCAGATACTTGTTAGATGAGTTGTTCCAAAAGGAAATTTGGAGATCGTCTCTCCATTCAGTGCTGTAACCCTCCTTCTCTCCATCTTACTCCTTCCTTCCCTTCCTCCTCACTCCTCCCCTCTCCCCCTCTAACCTTGTCCACACACAGATTACTCTCCAATTCCTTACTCAACTTGAATATCTCCAGGAAAGTATTTTCAATAAGTGCATATCATTAGAATTACTCCTGTTGAATTAGTTTGTCATCCAACAATTGCACTTCTTGACTTTTTTTTAAAGTAATCTCTACCCCAAGAGGGGCTCAAACTCATGACCCTTGAGATCATGCTCTGCTGACTAAGCCAGCTAGGCATCCCTCCCCGATCCTATTTTTACCCTCTTAGGCAGCATAGGACCTATCTAGGTTGTCATCTATGCAATAGTGGTCAGGTCTCCACTGGGCTCTTCCCCTTTAAGTTAAATATCCTTGGTTTGTTTTATGGTTTCCAAAAACCATGGGTTTTTTATGGTTTCCAAAAAACTTCTCTGGTCACATTGTGTCCCCAAGAATCCCACCCAGCCCAGCCCCTGGGAAGATAGGCTCCTGAGGAGCAGGAATTCTTTCTCTTATTTAGCCTCAGAAACGCGGCCCAACCAGCCTACCCGTGGACTTGTTATGTGAGAAAAACACACCTATAAAGCCAGCTCTCTGTTGCTTGCAGCTGAACACTTTCCTAACTGATGTTTAAGTGCCTGCTTTGTACCTGGCTCTGTGCTGGCTACTTTCCTAATGCCATCTCCAATCACTGGGAGAATTCACTAACTGCACCCTACCCCCGACTCCCGCCCCCTCGGTGTCGTCACCTGTAAAACAAGGGATCCGGACCTGGTCATCTCTCTGGTCCTTTCGGTTTTAGATGTCAGCTCTATTGGCATCACCACCGATAGTCCTTAGCACCTCCACGGGGAACCAAAAGCCATGCTGACATTTTCTTCAATGATTTACAGTCATAACTGTATTTAATTTGCATAATATTTTCCTTCCCGGAAATATTTTTCACAATTGCTCTTTTGGAGGGCAGAAGGAACAGGGTTTTGCAGAATCTGTTCCTGCTGAGTTGGAGAATCCTGCATATTCCAAATCATCTCTTTCCTGCTCCCCTCCTCATCTATTCCTCAGGCCAGTGCAGGCACTACTCTCCATCACCTCAGCTCTGAGCGAGAGAATTGTAAGGGGAGGCAAGGACTGTGGTACAGACTGTTGCTCACTGGCCACCAGGTTCCAGGGGGAAGGACTACAAGGAGGATGTTGATCTCTGATGGGCCCAATATGGCGTTGGCCACTAACTGGTGCCAGGACTTCTCCCTGGGTGTTCACCTGTACAATGGGGTGGCCATGATCTCTGCCTAGCCTGCCCTGAGGAGTTAAGGAGGACTTGTGAACATTGTGAAGAGGCTGGACATGTCAGGCTCAATTTTAAGATCATGAGAGCTGTTCTTTCCAAACGATGATAATGGTTGCTTTTCACCGGTCAGAGTTCATTGACATGGAATGTCGTCTCTACCCAGTATCTCCATGTGGCTGGAACGTGCTTTTATTTGTGGGGTTACTCCATTTATCAGACCAAAGCATATGCAGAGTTTAGAGCATCTAATTACTCTACAGTATTAAATTAGAGAATTTACTCTATTCCAAGGAAGAAGCGCCCCTGGAGGCTAAGTGATAGTTACCTAGCTGTGACTATTAAAGACACTAACATTTCTGAGCTTTACTTCTCAGTCTCGGAAAACCAACAGAAGGGTTAAAGCTGAAACTCTAATTCTAGCTCAGCGTCAGGGCGTGTGGCTGCCACTATGTTCTCGAGTTCCCCTGTGGGTAACGGAGGCAGGAACTGCTCTAGCGGCGGCCACCGCATGGGAATAATCATCAAAAGAGAAAAGAGACAAAAATATTTTAATTGCCTTGTAACCTCTCCGTAGCTGTGAAACAAGGTGGCCTTTACAGCCGCCCCCCAGAGAGACTAAACACTGGGCCAGGACTGTTTTGAATGGAAAGTCATAAAGTCCCAGCTTTTAAAAGGAGTGTTACTCTGTAATCACCGCTGCTATTTATAGAGCTCGCCCTGCACCATGGGACTAGGGCCGCACAGAGAACGCCACTTGGCATGGGCCTTTTCCAGCTGAGCTTGCGGGGATTGGAGGTAATGTCCTAGTAGGACCTGCAGTTGGAGGAATTCTGGGTCCTGTGATATGACGCCGCTCACACAAGGTTCTCAGGACAAGGACCAGAGCTTGAACCCAGGCTGGAGGTTGTCCCTGCACCAAGCCATGCCCAGAACAAAGTGAGCTGGCCTGCCTCGCCCACCGTTTCCCCCTCTCTCCTATGCAGAACTCTTGAAAGCTTGGGTATTTTTCTCTTGGCAAAATAATGAACATTTTTGTTTTTAATTAGCAGTTCTCTCCTAACAAAGTTGAGCATCTCTAGAGTTGTCGCCACTCTAGCATTTTGGGACCATCCACTGGACAGCTGGCTTCTTGCTCAGTCATCAGCTGGATGACAAGTCTCTCCCGGTCACACGATTTCTTAATCCTTCATTCTTAAACATGAACAGAAATCCAAGGGTCACCAGATGGTTGGTTCAAATTACATGATTAAAAAAGCTAAATAAACAGAAAAATTGACTCCAGAGGAAACAAAGGTAATTTAGGGAACAGACTTTTAAAAAAAATCTGTAAATAATATCCTCAGAAAAATGTAAGATGATATTATGTCCTTAAAACAAGAACAGAGTGTATTTAAAAAAGGAAAAAATATAAGAAAGAGGTCTTGGAAATAATATGATTGCTGAGATATATATTTAACAGAGTATAGAAATATAGAAAATCTCCTAGAAAGTAAAATAAAATGAATACACACACACACACACACACTCTCTCTCTAAATATCAGAGAGAAAAAGAAAAGACAAAGAAGACCAGCCAAGGAGGTTCAAACTCCTGTCTTTTGAGTATCTGAAAAAAGGGCCAAGAATATGAAAGGGAAGAAATTATGAAAGGAAGAATTGAAGAAAAATATGTAATGCTGAATGACATTACAAGGTCAATGAGTGACACTACAATTAAAATGGCCCACTAAGTGGCTAGTAAATTTAATAGACTCATATATCCATATCTAGATATGAAAGTTCACAATACTAAAATTGAAGAAGATCAATGCTTCAAGGGAGACTAAAGCAGAATATCCACCCAAAACCAAGAATCAGAATGGCAACAGCAGAAGTAAATCCTAGAAGACAGTGGGACAAAGACCTCACAGTTCTTTTTATTTTTTTTAAGATTTTATTTATTTATTTATTTGACAGAGGGGAGAGATCACAAGCAGGCAGAGAGAGGGGGGGAAGCAGGCTCCCCGCTGAGCAGAGAGCCTGATGCGGGGCTCAATCCCAGAACCCTGAGATCATGACCTGAGCTGAGGGCAGAGGCTTTAACCCACTGAGCCACCCACGTGCCCAAGACCTTACAGTTCTGAGGGAAAATATTATTGTTTATGTACCCAACAAAACTATCATTTGAACATGAGGCTAAAGCGAAGGCTTTTTCAGGCAAGTAAGTACTGAAACAATTTCATTCAAAATCTTTCTTATGCAAAAAAACCCACAAAAACCATCTTTCTTATGAACTCACTTTAATATATGCTTTCGAAAATGGAGGGATCAAATTGAGGAAGAAGTAAGACCGAGGAAATACCATAGCCAATCTAGGAGAGAGTCAAGGGATCCTAGAGATTCCTTGAGCAAATCGTCCTAACTGGAGCAGGAAGCCAGTAATCCCAGAAAAGAGATCCCCAGGTAAATGAGAACTTAATGGAATACTTAAGTTATTAGGTATTTGGAAACTACTGGGAATATGATAAAGATAACTGGTGGAAGAAACAAAATAGAGAGCTAATGAGAAATTCCAAGGAAACATAGAGCTGCACCAAAAGAGGAACTTTAATTAATTTAAAATTAATTTAATTTGATTAATTACAGTGCCTACACTATGTAGATTAGTATGAACACTATTTACCTGGTCATAAGAATATGATTGTTGCTTACTGGTTTTCAGCTGCTGGGCTTAACCAACAGGTGGTACAAGGGAGACTAAATTATGATTTCAGAACAAAATGTAACTGTTATGAATCTTCAAAATGCAAAACCCAAAGTCAGATGAACAGGATTGAGAAAGGAAGAAGAGGAAGCCAGCTGGAAGACAAAGTAGGGATGCTGAGAGGAAGTCAAGAATATTGTTTATAGCAGATGGAAGAAAAACAGCATCTTTTTAAAAAAGTGTTATTTATGAGAGAGAAAAAGGGCACACACAGACGAGCGCAGGTGGAAGAGCAGGGGGAGAGGGACAAGCAGACTCTATGCTGAGCTCGGAGCCAGATGTGGGGCTCAATCCTAGGATCATGACCTGAGCCAAAGGGAGATGCTTAACCGACTGAGCCACCCAGGCGCCCCTAGCCCGTTATTCTATAGACCATCTCTATTTGTGTTTGTCTGATGTCTTCTCGTTATTATAATGAAGTTATGCGTGTTTGGCAGGAAGGTCACAAGTGTGCTCTCCTCACGGCTTTGTATCAGGGCTGCAGGCTATCAACCTGACTTCCCACTGGTGAGGGGACTCGGGATCACTTGCTTAAGCTGCTGTCTGCAGGCTTCTCTGCAGCAAAGTCACAATTTTTCTTAGTAATAGCTCAAGGGGAATACTTTGAGGATATGCAAATATTTGCATATTCATCCTTTTATAGAGCTTAGTATTCCATTTTATAGATAAACTATAGCTTAATCAGTCCCCTATGAGGTTTTTTTTTTTTTTTCAAATTCCCATTGCTCTTCAAACTTTTGCCCATTTTAGCATCCATCAGTGGGCGTTTGCCAAATCACGGAGTTCAAGTTCTCGCATTTCTTTCACATTAACTGGAATTCTTCTGTAAGGAAGACGCTTCCACCCATGTATTTATTTATTCAATTACTTGTATCAGTACAGACTCCTGGAAATTGATTCGATGGGTTAGAATTCAATACTATTATTTTCTTGCTCAACTTGTTGTGGCTTTCACTAAAGGGAGTGCCTTCACGTTGGCTCCTGTGTCCTTTCGCTATTCCTTTATCAGTTTTTGAGCAACTTATTTCTGTAACTATGGCTCATCTTTAATTTTTCCTGCCCTGGCTTTGCGTTCAACAACTTCTCCAAGGAGCCCTGGTTCCTTTTACGGGAGAATGATGGCTCTATATATCTTTACATATATCCCAAAACACAGTTTATCATGATTTCTCCAAACTTGAAACAATATGGTAGAGCTCCTTCTCACCTTCCCCCTTTTCTTTTTGGTAACTTCCTTTGCAGACCTCGGGAAATGTGACTTTTGGCATCTACAATGTATTTGTTTGTTCAATGCTGATATATATCTTCAGCGGTTCCTGAGTCGCTAATCTGTGCTGCTGTCAGAAACACATATAGGAACTAGAGAACACTATTTATATGCAGTGTCTTTAACCTTATAGTTTCCAATCAAAATACTGTTTTTGCTGAGTTACTTAGGTTATTTTTCTTCCTTGTCCCCTTTAGTGTAGTTATATTATTCATTTTCAATTCAGTTAGGTTCATATTTTACTGTTTGGCATCGCATTGGGTTCTCACATATCCTGGTTCATTTTAAAGTTGGAGTTTTTGTGTGTTTTTTAAAGATTTCATTATTTGAGAGAGAGAGGAAGGGAGGGAGGGAGGGAGAGAGATTGAGCGGGGCAGGGCAGAGAGAAAGAGAAGCAGACTTGTGGCTGAGCAGGGAGCCCAATGCAGGGCTCGATCCCAGGACCCCATCCCAGGACTCCGGGATCATGACCTGAGCAGAAGGCAGATACTTGACTGAGCCACCCAGGCGCCCCCATCCTGGTTGAGTTTAAATGTTTAATTTTGGGTGGTATGTGAAACATTACTATGGTTCTGAGTCAGAGCTTCATAAAAAGGTTTATTCAGGAATGTGGCTCCCTCCTCATCCCCATTGCCCCATTCTCACTCATCCCTGCTCTCAACCCCTTTCACACCCACACCCCTGGAGGAAACTGTTTCTTAGGGCAGCCATTTTGTAAGTGCCACAAACTGAGTAGTTTAAAGTGACCAACATATCATCTCACAGTTCTGGAGGCTAGAAGTCCAAAGTGAAAGGGCCTGTGGGCCCGTAATCCATCTGAATCCTTCCTTGCCGCTTCCTAGCGTCTGGTGGTTTATCAGCAACCCTTTTGTTCCCTGGCTGGTAGATCACCCTTACCACAGCCATCGTCCTCCCACGGTGCTCTCCCTTTGTGTCTCTCTCCTCACAGGGCCTTCTTCCTTATGAGGATGCTAGTCCTTACATTGGATTAAAGGCCCACCCTACTTCAGTAGGACCACATCTCAACAAATTATATTTGCAACGACCCTGTTCCCAAATAAGGTCACATTCTTTTTTTTTCCCCAAATAAGGCCACATTCTGATGTACTGGAGATTAGGACTTCAGCATAGCTTTTCAGGATCATGGGGAAAGAGGGTGGGACTGCAATTCAACCCACAACAGTAACCTATTTCTTTAGTTTCTGGTTTATCCTGTACTTTTTTTGTACAAAGGAAAAAAAAAATCACATTTTTCTTATATCTGTTCTTTCTTACATTTAGGATAGCATACTATAGATGCTCTTTTGCATGTTTTTTCTTCACTTGACAGTTTATCCTGGAAATCACTCCGTATCAATTTTATGGAGATCTTCTTCATTCTTTTATAGAGCTGCTTAGTGTTCCATTTTGTAGATGAACTGTTGTATATTCAATCCGTCCCCCAGGAGGGACCATTTTTTCTTTTTCAATTTAACTTCTTGTTAACATACAGTGTAATACTGGTTTCAGAATTCAGTGGTTCATCACTCACATATGACACTCAGTGCTCATCACAAGAGTCCTCCTTACTACCCCTCACCCATGCCGTCCATTCCCCGTCCACCTCCCTCCATCAACCCTTAGTTTGTTCTCTATAGTCAAGAGGCTCTTATGGTTTGCTTTCCTCTCTTTTCCCCCTTCCCCTAAGACTGTGTTTTGTTTCTTAAATTCTACACGAGTGAAATCATACGGTATTTGTTTTTCCTCTGGCTTATTTCAATTAGCGTAAGACTCTCTAGCTCTGTCCACATCATTGCGAATGGTAAGATTTCATTCTTCTTGTTGGCTGGGTAATAGCCCGGTCCCTGGTGGATGAGCATTTAGATTTGCAGTTACCAGCAATACTGCAATGGATAACCTTGTGCACCTCTATTTTCACATTGTTGGAAGTACGCCTGCAGGGTAGTTTCCTAGGCGTGGTATTGCTGGGTCATATTGTGTAGGCAGTTCTGGTAGGTATTGCCTAAGTCTCTGCAGTTTGTGTTCCGGCCAGCACCACGTGGGAGTGCCTGTCTCCCCACAGTCCACAGAGCGTATCCCCATACTTAGGTGGTTTTGCCAACCGCCTTACTTACCTTTCGTAGGTAAGAAGTGGCTTCTCAGTGTTGTTTAATTTGCATTTCTCTCATTGAGTGACTCTGAACTTTTTTCTTAGCGTTGAAAAATACCTTCTCCATTTTTCAATTGTTGTGTGTCCTTTATTTAGCATTTCTATTGAGATATAATTCATACATCAGAAAAGTCATGTCTTTCAAGTATACACTCAATGATTTTAATAGATCCACAGAATTCTGCAACCATCAACACACTCTCACTTTAGGACATTTTCATCACCCCCAAAACAGACCTCACGGCTATTCCCTATTCTTCCCCACCCCAGGCATCCACTAACCACTCTCTGACCCTACGGTTTTGCCTTATTTTGACATTTCATATAAATGGAATCACACAATGGTGGTTTTTTGTTACTGCCTTCTTTCACTCCACCTGTTTTCACAGTTCATTGTTGCAAAACGTATCAATATTAATTTTTAAATTGAGTAATATTTCATTATATAAATGTACCATTTTGTTTTGTTAAGTGGACATTGGGTTGCTTCCACTATTTTTTTTTTTTTGGCTATGGTGAGTAGCACCATTTTTTAAAATGTGGATTTGAGATGCCACTTTTTTTTTTTTTTTTTTTAAGATTTTATTTGAGAGAGAGAGAGAGCACAAAGGCAGAGGCTGAAGGGGCAGAGGGAGAAGCAGACTCCCTGTCGAGCAGGGAGACTAACTAGGGGCTCATTCCTAAGACCTTGAGATCATGACCCAAGCCAAAGGCAGACACTTAACTGACTGACCCACCCAGGTGTCCCTGAGATGCCACCTTTAGAATGTCTACTAAATTTCCATATGTACTTGGGTATGTTTCTGGGCTTCCTTTTCTATTTCCTTGGTCTATTGGTCTTAGTAGCATTGCCACTTTTTTTTTTTTTTTTGGTAAAGATTTTGAGTAATCTCTATACCCAACATGGGGCTCAAACTCACAGCCCTGATATCAAGAGCCACAGGCTCTACCAATTTTTAATTACAGAGCATTTATAGTCTATTCTACTGTCTGGAAGGGCTAGTCATCCTTTGTGCTTTTTCAAGTGTTTTTAGGCTATTTTTGTGATTCTATTTTCCCATGTGAACTTTATTCAATATAACTTGTCTAAAAAAGCTTTCTGACACGACATTCACTTTTTAAATTAACATAGGAAAAAGGACATCTTTATAAGGTTGAGTCATCCTGTACCAGAGCGGGAGGTATCTTTGTTTGTTCACGAATGCTTTTGTGTTTGTCAGGAGTGTCAAACTTTATTTTAAAATTGCCTTTCAATTACTTGAGGGGCTGTACCAAGTCCTTAGGAATGTGAAGACACAGAAAACTGAGACGGTACATGCCACATTCTATGCAGAAAAAAAGACCAGTGTCTTAAGTGCTAACACGACTCACATAGTAACTGGTGTTTTAAAACCCCGTAGCCTGATTCACCAAGGCCTTTGATGAAATTTTATCAATGTCAGCTGTAGAGGGATGCTTTGGGCAGCCAGGAAATGCCAGAAATACAGGATTATTTTCTTTCTTGGATCTTCCTCTCAGGGCTCTGTGGGGAGCCAGATTGGTCCCACCTAAACCGTAAAATTTCTTGAGAAAGAGAAACAGTGTCTCTATTGGAGAGGGGGAGGGGAAGGCTGATCTAACCAATGGAGTCAATGACCTGAGACACAGAATTTCAGAACAGCGCAGAGAGGAGAGTAAATTTTGTAGCCAGGATAGCAAAAGCCCTTGTAATGGCAGAACCAGACATTGGACACACAACTGAAAGTTTACGCATACACACCCCCTCCTTCTTCCTCTCAACAGAGCATCTAGAATGACCGAAAAGAACTGATCAAGACCTAGAGAACAAGGTCTGAGGGATAGAACAAAGATCCTGACACAGCCACCCTCACTGGCCTTTAGCAAGTGCCCCCCCCACCCCGTGTAGGTAAAGCCAAAGCACCTGGAGACATTGGATTTCTAATTAGTTGTTTAATGTTTATGTAATTTAGTTTAATGTAATGTAAATGTTTAACTATTTAGAACATTTTATCCATTGCTGATTACTTGTTATTTGAAGAATATTGTTTACTACCAGTACCGGATTGAAAGCCTAAGAAGGGGATATGAAAAAATGCAAATCTGGTTCCTTCCAATCACACATTAGCCCCTGGCACAGGGACAGAGGGCCTGCATCTCATTTATCTACACCTGTTGTATCTGGGAGGGAGAAAGGGTACTGGCCCGTGACTGATATTCTCGATGTGTGTGTGGGGGGGTACCTCCATACCTCACCTGTAGGTCAGGCATAGTGAGATTTAGGTGAGCTCATCAGGCTTAGATACAAAGTTCTGAAATTCTATCAAGCCTGGGTCAGGGGGACCACCCAAAGAGGCTGACCTCACTTCTAGATCCAAGTCTGCTCTTAATTTACTCAGTGACCAAAGGCAAACCCTTGCTTGTGTCTTGTTTTACCTTTCTGATCTGTCAAGTGAGAATCACGACACCTGCTCTACCCGCTCTCCTGACATTGAATAAAGTGAGATGATAAATAAAAAATACATTAAAGAGAATTAAAAGTGTCATCTGAATGGAAGGGGCTCTCTAGAGTGGTTCAGTGAACTCTGCGTTCTAACGATTTCCAGTGTCCTAATTAGGAGGAGAGGGAACAATTAGGTAACTTTCAAACATTTGTCATGGATTAAAAAAAATATCCTCTCAGGGGCTGGGTCGCTGAGCTGACCACGGTTGTATGGATGTTAGATCATTTTAAAAGGGCTGGAAAAAAAAAATCTGTGTTCCATCAGTTGAAAAGATTTCCGAGTCCCCATAACCCGGCAAACAGCCTTGGGAATGGGGCCATCCCCACAGTGCTGGCAAGAGAGGCGGAGAGATTGAAGAGGTTGAGTCAGAGGGAGAAAGTTATTGTCACTCTGGAAAAGATTCTGTAGACTCACTGAAGAGTCATGCCTGTTATATTTAACTAGGAAACTTGTATAATTAAAGAAAACCTCACATTCATGTCTGTCCCTCTTGGTGTATGCATGCTTGTTCTCTGAGTTCATGCCCATGAATAGTAAGCATCTTCTGAGGAACTCAGTACTTGGAAATATTTTGCAGCAGGGATTTGTGAAATACGTCTACACCAAAGTCTCAAGTGAAATCTCAGGCAGGTGAAACAACTAAGTGGTCCACACTGCAGCTACTACCACCACCACCACCGCCGCCGCCACCGCTCATGGCATAACTCTGACTCGGCCATTTCTCTGGGTCTGAGACTGAGTTCAGGTAAACTGCCCAGAGAAATGGATGGGACTGGGGATATGGGTCTTTTAAGAACACAGCATCTCATTTCAGGGCGCTTTTCCAAACTAGGGCACGTGTCCCCTTTCCCTACCTATCCAGCTTTGGAACAGGTCTTATTTCAGTCACTTACATGCTACTATGAAATCATCTGGGGTCAGGAATCTTTCGTCCTTTGTTACAATTTCAATCTAATAAGTATGGAAGCGAAAGTTTTTTCTTGGTATTAAGAGCATTTCAAACATCAGCAAATGGGTGTGGGGGGCCTATCTGATTGTCCCCGATTATCCCCGAGCCTCACCACTCCTGCCGAGAGGCCAGCCCCCAGAGGAAACTAAATTTAGTCATTTAGGTACTTTAGGGTCATCTGGGGTACAAGGGGAGAGGGGCTTTCATACCTCTCTCCAGACCTTCCCGCCTTACCTGTTCCCCCTCGGGGAGTAGCCAAGGCTTCGTCCAAGCAGCTCTTGCAACAACAAAGGCTCCGGT
>CM053609.1:38540671-38588301 GCA_028646535.1 Procyon lotor | reverse complement strand
CAGGGAAATTGGGAGCGGGAGCCCCAGTTATCCGCAAGGAAGGGGCCGCAGGTCTGCACACTTGTGCGTGGGCGAGGGGGTGGGGCGCGCATTAGCACCCAGGGGAGAAAGCTGTTGGCAGTATTTACAGGTCCCGCAATACCTTACGAAGAGGGAAGAAACATCTAAAAGCTGGGTTTGGGCTAGAAAAACACTACCAGTTATATTGACCGTAATCTTCCCCCAACCATCCAAATGGAATCATTTGTTCTATTAATTACAAAGTGTTATACAATTATTGGAAGCAGTATTTGGTAATGTGGATCAGCTTTCCTGTCTTGTTGCACATATAATATGGTCTCTTCACAGGCTCACAATTTTTTGCCAATGACCTCTAAGTCCCTACCCACTCTCAGACCCACAGCCGCAGGCTAAAGGCCCCCTGTGACATCACCATGCGCAAAGTCCACGGTTCTCCTGAGTCTGTTGCTGGGGCAGCGGGAGACCCACCCAGTTGCCCCCGTCTGGCCGTCAGGGTAGGTGCAGCCTAGACTCCTGGCGGCCCTTGCTGCCCCTCCCTGCACAACAGGGGCCGATTCTACCTCTCAGGGCTCATCATACCCACGTCTCCACAAGGGATTCAGGTGCTACCATCTCTTTCCTGTGTCACCGGAATATTCTCTCAACCAGCACCTGCCCCTACGTCTTGCTACCCCTATGTAGGTAGAACAAGCTCTCTTAAGTTTATGTCCAATTCTGCGCTACTGGCCTCTTGAATAGCTTTCCTACCGTTGACTGGATAAAGTTGGGATTCCTTAGCCTTTTACAATCAAACCCCTATTTCTCCAGCCCAGTATAGTCTCTGCTATTTTACTCATTGGGAGTAACTCGTAATTATCTCTGGTGAGTCTCTTGTTTTACTTCATTCTTTCTGTTCCATGGGCCACACGCACTGCTGAAAATTAGAGGGTTGGCTCCAGTTCAAAGCTTTTGGCTGGACGGAGCTCTCGGCCAGGAGTTCTCCATCTGTAGCCTATTAGCCCTCCTGGTCGCATTTTGTTATTCCCCTCGCACCAGAAAAAACAAACAGAGGTCTCTCCCACAGTCTCTGCCTCCCCTGCAATGTCAAAGGGGTTCTTTCCCAGGTGACCCCCTGCGACCCCGTGGAGTTCCCTCATCAGCAGTGGCCTGACCCTCCCAGTTGTCCAGTCTTATTGCCACCCTCAACTTTCTGGCTGTTTCCTTCTGATAAAGCACCCTCTTCTCTGTCCCTGTCCTGTGAAGCTCTTCCAAGATCTCACACGGAGAGCCTCACCCTGGATGCTGGCTTCCGGAGAGTCCCATGTATTTGCTTCTGCCCCCAGCTTCCGAGGCCTTCAGCATGGGACCCCACCGAGGACAACATGAGCAGTAGAAAGCAGTCTCGGGTGTGATGTGGGGCTTTGGCCTCTTTGCCCACAATCCCTCTCGAATTTCTCCCGAACCACCCCTGACAAACACATGATCTAAGCGGGAACAGTGCGCTTATGACGCGAGCACAGTTCCCCTATCAGCCAGACCGCCGTGCTTAAGCTCCTGAACAGAAAGTTGGGAATGGCCACAGAGCAACCGTCTAGAATGTTGCTTTGTTTTCAGCATTTAGCTCTCTTGGAGGAACTTCTTCCGGGTCTCTGGAGTGGCCTGCAGGAAGCGAGCTCATTTAGCACCTTACCGGCTGAGCTCCTTCTAGCTCCTTCTCAATTCCCTTCTATTGCGGGGAAGCGTGACCTAGGCCCGTGACTTTTGGTGCTGTTCAATGGAGAAGCAGCAGCCACATACAGGTATTTGAAATGTGGCTGTTCTGAACGGAGATCGGCTGTTATGCAGATGCGGTGCATACTGTGTTCCAAAGACTTAGCCCCCCAAAATGAAAAATATTTCTACTAGCAATTTTATATTGCTTGCGTGCTGAAATGATAATATTCTCTCTCTCCTTCTCTCTCTCTCGGCTTAAATAAAATATATTATTACAATTAAACTCAGTTATCTCTTTTTACTTTTTAAAATGTGCTACTGGAAATTTTAAATTACCCCTCACTTGCATTATATTTCTACTGGATAGTAGCTGGACAAGGCCTTGGCTCTGAGCTCTTAAGTGTCTTAATATCCCTTACAAAGGCTTATAGTATGTGATGTGGGTTCCCTTTTTCCTGCCCAGGCAATGCTTAAATTAGCAATTAGAGGGGCGCCTGGGTGGCTCAGTGGGTTAAAGCCTCTGCCTTCAGCTCAGGTCATGGTCTCAGGGTCCTGGGATCGAGCCCCGCATCGGGCTCTCTGCTCAGCGGGGCGCCTGCTTCTCCCTCTCTCTCTGCCTACTTGTGATCTCTCTCTCTCTCTCTCAAATAAAAAAAAAAAATTAGCAATTAGAGGCCTTGATGATAAATCCCGAATTCCAATTCACATTGTTCTCAGATCGCAAGGGGGCAGGTAGGTAAATCGAATCCTGGGGACAATCACAGATTTCCAGCGTCCTAGTAGTGACTGAGTTCATAGAGCTTTCTTTCTCTGCTCCTCATATTTTTGTTTTTCAAGAAGTAGATCAGGATAAAACATTATTGAATTCCTCGTAGCTTAAAAATCACACATCAACACGCCTTCAGAAGCATTATGCCATTACAATAAACAGCAATCCTATGAAAGCAAACCCAGTTGGCTGCTACCCATTCATCCCTGAGAATTTGGACATGCCTTTGGAGGGCCAAACATAAGCTAGTTCACTGCCATCGAGTCTGGAAGAATATTTATGCTACCCTTGGGTTAAGGCCCAGTGATCCTGAGGATTCACAACGTCATTAATCTGGACTGTGTTTAGCATCAATGAAAATCCCGTTTGTTTAAACTGAGATTATCCTTAGCTTACTGTGCTCATCACCTCTTCTTAATTTGAGAGAATATGCCTGAATTTCTCATTTATAAAATATGCATGCTGAAGAAAAACAACTCTCAGGAAGGCATAGGGTTTGCCTTCATAATAATCGGTGATTTTTCAAAGTAGAATGTAAATCAGAACGTAAATGGTGTATGCTCACATACTCATGGTTAGCTTCCCAAGAGGAAAAAACTGCTCCAGAGTTGGGTGACTGTACAGGACCTTTGGGTTACCAAGGTGTCTGCAGACGCCCCTGCCCTTCTCTCCAGAGACCAAAAGCCCCCTCCGGATCAGCACTTCTGGACTGTGAACAACTTTCTTCCCTTCTCAGCTCTGCGCTGATTCATACCGACCTCATCATCCTGAACATGATTTTACTGGGAATACCACTCCTTCAAACAAAAAAGAGCAACTATGATATTTTTATTTCTCTTTATATAATAAGGAGGCTCCTAAGGGTGAGAGGAATCTAATTTCAGGCCAATCCAACCTTGATGCCACTGAAAATAAAGGAAACCAGTGGCTCACCTGAGAACACTGATTTGTGAATTTCCAGCTGTCAAAGTTGAATCTTGCTGGTTGACATTAGTGTCAGTTTATCTATCTGGCATTTCATTGAAAGTGAATGGAAAACTGAACTGTGCACAATAAAATTAGATATATTTCAGTGTTTTTCAAACTTTATCTCCATAAGCTTTTGCCATTCTGTACCTTGTATGGGAGGCAGAATTTCCACTAATAGCCATCAAGAGTTAAGTGTCCAATCCCTGCAACGTGAATGGCAGATCTCACACTTCTTGACTGTGTTATGCCTATGGCACAGTCAGCCTTCAAAAGGGATTATCCAGGTGGGCTTGATCCATTCAAGTGAGCCTTGAAAAGTAGAGAACTTTCTCCACCTGGTGGCAGAAGGGGACATTAGGGAAACTCAAAGCATGAGGATTCCACACACCATTCATTGCTGGCTTGAAGGTGGAGGTGGCATCTGGAAGTTAAGAGTGGTCCCCAGCTGACAGTGAGAAAATGGGGACTTTAGACCCACAGCCACAAGGAAACGGATACTGGAAACAATCTGAGGGATCATGGAAACATATAAGAACCCAGATGGTTGGTACCTTGATTTTGGCCTTGGGAGAGCCTAAGCAGAGAAGCCCTGCTGAGCCAATGGAGACCTTCCTGAGCTACTGGATTGAGATCATGAGTGGGTGTTGATTTTAGCTGCTAAGTGTGTGGTCATTTGTTATGCCACAATAAGAAACTAATACAGCACGGCAGTTTGTTGGTTGGATCCCATAGCTTTCCTGATTTTGTTGTGGTTCATAATCCACTGAGCTGACAAGCTGTGTGGCCTCAGGTGAACTGCTTGTCCTTCTTGAGCTTATAAAACCTGCCTCACTGAGTTTTTATGAAGATTAAATGGGATCCACGTAAAGTGTTTACTGCAGCCCCCCCCGCCCTCGTGCTCAGCAGGATCTCAATCAAGCTCCCTCTCCACTCTGTATTTATATAGTTCCCCATGTCCCTCTCCATACAGAGCTTCCTGCATATTGTTGCACAGAGCCACGGACATTGTCAGTGCTCCAAACATGTGGGCTGGGTGGAATGCAGAAACAGTACTCATCAGACCATCATATACATCATGTTATTTGTTTTGGGAAATGCACATATTTAAAAACTGTACACAAGATAGGTTGTCCTCAAGCTGCCCAAAAGTCTGTAGGAGGGAATGATGCAAACACAGTGCTATTCATGGTAGTGTATGTCCAATGCTGGGGCCGAGGCACCTTTCTACTGGTCTGAAAGGACAGACTCTCAGGTGCACACAGGGCGGCGGGGGGATGGGGGGATGGGGAGGACGGTGGTGAAGGATGCCAGGAGCACAGGCATGGAAGAGGCTGCAGCCAGCAGGGGCTGGTTTGTGGGGAGCACGGGGTGCCTGGGAGGGAAGATGGGACTCTCACACTAAGCTGAGGACAGCCTGCATTTCATGCCAATGGGTTGGGCTTCAGGATTCTGGCCCCGGGGAGTTTTCAGAGGCCCTTCGGCAGAGCAACCTGATCAGATTTATGTCCTAGAAATGAAACAGTGGTGTGGGATGAAGGGCTCACATAGGATGGATTGTAGATGAAGAGACTGGAAGAACCAAACAGGCAGCTAATTTAGCATTAATCTTTAATTTTCAAGAAAAATACACACCAATCTACCGGAGCCCTTTTATTTGTAGTAAGGACCTGAGATTCGAAATTTAGTTGAATGATGGCCTGCAAAGCAAGGGCTTCCTGGATGGGGAGGCGTGGTGTGGGCTCATTTCTGCGGAGCTGGTTTACCCTGCAGGGGCAGAAGTGGAGAGGGAAGTGGCCTGACTCCCAAGGACTAAAATCTATGGCCTGGATTTTTGGCACAAACAGGGGGCTGAAACCTTCCAGGGGCTGACTTGAATTAGTTTGGGATTCCCTTCTAATTGGGAAACTTCCAGGGGCCTAGCGGAAGGAGGAAAAGATACTTACTTCTGAATTAGTACTTGGAACTCCTTCTTTCATAGAAGCAAGTTTATAAATAACAGTTTGGCTACAAGCTGGCTTCTCGATGGAGCAACAACCTTTCTGGAGTCCAGTCCATTTGTAACTTTGTTGTCATATTATCTTCTGGATCTTTCACTAACAATCAGACTTTTGGAATATGACCTGTTTGTAAAGCAGAGATTATCTGGGATTATGGATTTATAATCACGCCAATTCATCAGATACAAATTTGAGATGGTCTTGAGACTTCCATATGTGGCTGCAAAAGACCGACCAGAAGATATCCCCCAGAATACTGGCCTGCAAATATTTCTATTTAAAAACGAATCACCATGGGGCGCTTGGGTGCCACAGTCGGTTGAGCGACCGACACTGGGCTTCGGCTCAAGTCATGATCTTGGGGTTCTGAGATTGAGCCCGCATCTTGCTCCTCTCAGTCTCTTTCCCTCTCTACCTGCCCATCTCTGCCCCCATGCTCGCTCTCTCTCAAATAAATAAATCTTAAAGAGAGAAACTTTAAAAAATAAAAATAGAAATGAATCACAGTTTTTGTTTTTATTAGAATAGAACTTTATTTGTGGTATCAAGATTTTTAAAAATGATTTTATACTTTAAAGTATGCAATAAATTTGATACATTAATCTTGATATATATTCACCATATGAGAAGATTAAGAACAATGTCAAATGGCTTATAATCAAAATGAATTGTGTTTAACATGATAATTATGTGGAATAATTTCAGCATTATAAATTAAAAAATGAAAACAAATACCATTTAAATTTGAGTTAGGATGAAATGCATTCGTTTTATAATTCCATGTCTATGTTAAAGTTTGATTACAGAGAAAATATAGGCTAAAATTATGTGCTTATAATTTCTAGAAAAATAAAACATCCTTGCTTTATGAAAATGACCCTATTTATTCTCCAGCTATCGAGTACATTTGAAACACTTATTTAATCTGGGATGAGAGTCTGTGTGGCTTGATACAGGCTCCGTCCAGACCACCAGCCCACACCTGGAGATGAAGGGGATGACGGTCCATGGCTGGGAGCTGGGGGGGGGGCGGGTGTCTGGTCTCATTAACACCTTATTCTGAGTCACAGGAACATCCAAGTGAGTATCAGTCAGCTGAAAAGCAAGCTTTATATTTCCTTGAGCTCTGATCTGCTCTGCTATTTCACAGAAATGATACTTAAACAATTACGTGGTAAGATCCTGTTTAAACAAAAATAGTTTTCACATTTAAGTTCTCTATAATGAGGACATTTCAAAATGCATTGGCCCATATTAATATTACTTTGCTGATGTGGAGAAAATGAATTCTAATGATATCTACAAACACACACACACACACACACATATTCAATATTAGAGATATTCCTACTTCTTTGTCTATTAGCAGACATTTTATTTTTAAATGAAGAAATTCTTCTTTGGGAGTATAGCTAGAGTGCATACCTGACTTGACAAAATCTGATGGTCAGCACAAAGCATCTTCTGATTGTATCATACTTTACAAAGCGGCTCTCTGGAATTGACAACAAGCTTCCCTGCTAATGAGGGTGGGCGTGATTGTTCTCACTTGACAGATGAAAGAACAGGAGCCCAGAGAGGTTAAATAAGTTGCTTCAGTTTCAACAGTTGGTAAGTGATAAAACTAGTACTGTATCTGGTGGCCTTGCCTGAATGCTGGCTAACACAGGAGAAGGTAAAGCACAAGGTGCCCTCATCTGTTGATTACTTTCCGTTGGCCACACTGGAGATGTGGTGTTCAGAAAGTGGTTTTGCTGCTGTCCCATTTGAGATCTTTAGCAGGTGCTGATAGGTACCCATGGTGTTACACCCTACGAACTTAAACCAATAGCCAGAAGCACTTTTTACAACTCTCCGAGTATACACATGTATTTAAGAAGATCAATAACATATATTTACAGTTATTCCTATGCCAAGACACCATATTGAAAAACAGGTTTAACTCTTTGCAAGAGCATTTTCTATGTCATCATTCTAATATATGTATGAAATATGTAAATACAAGTCTTGGCATACTTTATCCGTGCACATGCACGGGACACTTTCCCTTTGGCCACTTTCTGCTCACCCCTACTCTTGATTGTTTATAAGTTCATTTACAGGACTGTAAGTTCCTCGAGGTGAGGACTGAGCTAGATTTCTTTGAAGCTGACAGCTCTTACCCCAGGGCCTCTCACAGGGCTAGGCGCACAGCAGGCATTCAGCACACATTTGTTGAATGCCTGCGTGTGATTTTTATGTATTTCAATTTGGTTCAAGTAGGATTCTACTTGTAGCATTTTTCCTAAAGAGTTTTAGATTTATAGTAAAACATCATTTTCATAGTAAACAGTATTTTCCAAAAGCATAAGAAATACAGTAATAAATTTAATACAAATTACGCATTTTAACTACTTTGGTTATTTTTAACGAATTATTTGGGTTTTTTTGACTAAAGAGAGATACTAAAAATATAAAAACGCAACTATGGAAATTAGCTTATGTAAACATAATAAACCCTGTAAACATATATTTACTACATAATTGTGCAAGTGTAAAGAATGACTAGTAAAGGCAAGTACTATACATTTAACTTAGTTCTTCAAGGCATATTTAGAAATACTGCTCTGCGGAGCTTTAGTGTAATGTCTGAAGAAGGAATTCTTTTACCTTAAACAGGAAGGAGTGAGGACTACGCCAGTGAACCAAAAGGAGATATAGGCAAGAGGAAGACGTTAATACTTTTCACGCTTTGCGAATCTGAATTCACTTCACATGTCTTATAAACCACCTCATTTAGTAAAGCTACATATTAACAAAAGCCAAATACTTTTAAAATGAAGAAGTAAACATTTTTTTTTTTTTTGCAAGTGAGTCAGTGGACTAAAAAGATAGGTAACACACTTTCCAAGTTTTTTTCCAAAAATCTGGGCAGTAAGGTGCAGTAGGCAGGTCTACAAAATAATAAATAGTTGTAGGCAGCACGAAATATATTGTAGTTTAATCAATATCAAAATATTCTTTTCCAAATTTCAGTTTTCCTTCTCAAAAAGCATCCAACGTTTCACACATGACACTCATCACAAATATTTCACAGTTACAATTTCAGTAGTTTAAGAAATAACTGCCTGGCAAATACTGTAATAGAGGTACATATTAAAAACAAAACTCACTATTTCAGGCACACGGGACTTAAATCCTAGAGTGGGAACTCTAAAGATGGAAAGAAACAGCTGTGTAAATGCAACATATTGTTTAAAAGTGAATGCAATAATGGTAAGGTTGTCATATCGTTTCTTCTAATACTTTTACGTGATTTTTCTCCACTGTCTGAGAAGAAACAAAGGCCAAGTTTTAGTAGTTCCCTGGAAAATTTTAAGTCAAGATTTTGCTTATTCAAAAGTGGCAGTTAAACACTCTAGATTGTTATTTGGAATCTAATCGACGCCATCAAAGCCCTGAGTGTTCTCAATTGCCATCTGAAGTTTATCCCATAATTCTTCAAATGATTCATAGGGTGGCAAGTCCAAGCGGTTAAAGCTGAAAGAACAGAGAGGACCTGGTTAGGACAGACACTGAAAAATCAAGTGGCATGGCAGCCAACAGGACCGCTGCTATTTGTGTCGCGCTCCACCCACAACACTAGAAGACATTATATCACCAATGGAGAAGGCCGGCCAAAGCACCGGCTCTAGGCATGGACTCGTCCCATGACTTCTTGGTGGGGGTCCTCTCACTCCCACCTTGACCTCCAAATGCCTGGGGTCCTCTGTTATTTTAAGCTCTAAAAGGGAATGTTCTAGCTTCTCTTGGGATGGCCCATGATTCACGCAATGGATGGCGACACATAGTCCACGGTTGAGATGAGCCTCTCCGCTGCTCAGCTACCTGGATTTGGAGTCCAGGCCTGCCTGGCGAAGACATACGTGCTCCTGCGTTGCTGTTCCTGCCTCCTGTCCCCCCACTCCTCCATAGCTGCCATTGACACAGCACAGAGCAGGCCAGACCTTTGGTACCTAGACTCTGTTAGAGGAGCTTTGCTCTCTGAAAATTTGTCTTCTGAGGGTTGGGAAAAAACTACTTACCATGTGTGGGCTCTTGGCAGCTTTTCGGGGGTACCCCACTGTTCAACTGTAAATGACTGTGGTCCATTTGAGCCTGTAAGGAAGAAGAGTTGCTGGGCTCTCATTTATTCTTTATAGGAATTCCTTGAATTTCATGACTCATTTTTTCCAACGTAGAACTCAAACGTACAGAGAACTAATCTAGTTGCTCTAAATGCAAAAGAAATGAAGGCTGTCCTGTCCTTGATGGCTTCATTGTCCAGCCATGAGATGACAATTCCTCTCCATCGGCTCATCTGTGGGCACTGTCTCACTCTGCCTCTAGGGCCACAGGCCTGGTGGGACTTCTGCTGTTTCCTAGCCCTGCGTTTCCCTGTGACCACCTCCTTCATACGTATACAGAGAACATGAGGAATTTCTTTCTTTCTTCAGTCCCGCTGAAAATAGCTTTAATTTTTTTCTGATTATCTAATCTCACTGGAAGAAAATTAATGCAATAGAGAAAACTATACTGAAGGGTGTAAAAATTACCTCAAAGTCCACTATTAAATCTGAGTAAACATTCTATCGTGAATCGTTTTGTGCATGTGCATATATATGGAATTTTGTGTGCAGGTGATCATGTTATCCCTGCTACATTTTTCTTTTCTTATAGACGCTTTCAGAAGCTCTTCTTTTTCCTTGGAGTTCTCACTTAGCTCTTCCTTCCCCCAGTTCTCAACACTCTCCAACCACCCCAGAAATCGGTGCTGACAACCTAATGTAGAACCTTCCATACTTTCCCCCAAGTCTTATAATTATATCTAATATGTATGGGAGTGTAATTGCCAGAAGCAGCACTAAATATACTGGATAGTCTAGATATTACAGTTTTCTCAAAAAACATTGCTTTTCACACATCATATACCATAATTATGTTCACAGTAAATTTCAGTATTTTTGTCATTGTTTCCCGTAATGAGATCATATATATTTCCCTGCTCTTTGATTCTCTCCCCTACATGATCCATTGTGAAAACTTCCTTTAAGTCAACTGATGCAAACCTTACACACTTTTTATCAGCTAGATAATTCTGAAAAATATTAACATTTTGAAACAACTTCTTCTTTTTGAAAATGCATAAGAATTTGAATTATATTCTAATACTACCAACTCTGGCTCCATGTGTGGGATATTTCCCCCAAATTCCAAATGATTCATGCAATCAGTGGATGGCCATAGGCCCAGACTGCTTAGAAGAAGGATGTGGAGCTAGACATGGGAAGGGGCATTTGGCCTGCTTTGACCTTTCCCCACCATAACGGGCTAAAATTTAGGAGAAGGGAAAGGAAGGGCAAGTCATGGGAAACCACTGAAGAGACCAGTGTAAAGAAATCCAATTAGGCAAGAAGGGGTGCTTGGGTTAGGGCAGAGCTCCTGTCTCATTCTTCTCACTGCCCTCGGTGACTCTAGGTGGGAGGTGGCAGCTGCTTGACATATTTTGCATATTCTGCAAAATAGGCATGAAGCTTAAGGAGACCAGGTTTGCCAAGGAGACTGACCGGGCTAGTGATCCCACCAGACAGCAACAGCTTTCTCTGTGTGTGAAAATTTCAGCTCAGCAACTACTGAGGCACTAGTTGTGGCTGGTCGTTCCTGGCTCCAACCTGTGTGGGGCTTTAACCTGAGCTGTGCCTTCCCTGAAAGATTTGTTATTCATGGTAGCTTTGAAATCAAGTAAATGTCATTCCAATACATAGATATTAACTGATTTGAGTTGATCTACATAAAAAACATCAGGGTTTTTTTTCTTTTTCTTTTTTTTTTTACAAAACACCTCTAGTGCTATGAGATATATCCGCTGGAAAACAGTTTGCTTGGATATGCAGAATTTCACTTTATAGAAAACTGCATTAATAGTAACTGTTCTGAATATTGAAAGATATGTGCAGTCTTGTCACCAGTCCTGCACACACCACACACACACACACACACACACACACACGCACTCACATATATGCACAGAGACCATGATCAAATAAGTTTTGGAGCCCCGCCCACCACCTCAAAGAAATCTACTCAATTTTGTTTAGTCTGGTATTTGCCCTAAACATATTGTACTATAGAACTCTTTGTTTTCTGTTGTACACTTACTAACATTCTGTGGGATGTTATCTGTTACCCTAAACCATTACCCTACTGACAATGCTTTTTCTGTGATGGGATATGTAGGGGGAATCAAATTTAAAATTCAAGAAGGGAAGGTAGGGGCACCTGGGTGGCTCAGTTGTTAAGCATCTGCCTTTGGCTCAGGTCATGATCCCAGGTCCTGGGATCGAGCCCTGCATCAGGCTCCCTGCTCGGAGGGAAGCCTGTTTCTCCCGCTAACATTTCCTCTGCTTGTGTTCCCTCTCTTGCTCTGTTTCTCTCTGTTGAATAAATAAAATCTTTAGGAAAAAAAAAAAGAAGGGAAGGTAACTTGAGCCATTTCATGTTTTTTTCTCTGGTAGCCAATTACAAGGTGTACATATATTCTGGCTTACTTCCGTGTATCTAATTCAATCATTTAAAAATCTCAGTTCTTTTTTTTTTTTTTTTTTTTACCAAGCTTGTTGTTTGTATAAATGATAGAAGCTTAACAACTAATCATCAGTGAAAAAGCCAAGTGGCATCACTCCATTTTTTTAAATGATGTGTAGAAAATCCTTACCATATAGTTCAGCAAATCCATTCATGGGCACTCGGGAGGTGCCAGTGACAAACTGAAGTAATCTTATTCTTTTTTCTGAATCCATCATTAGAACAGCCTGGATAAGAGAAAAACAGCATTTAGGGATATCACTGGGAAAAAAGTAACAGAACTATCCTGAAAAAGATGTTATCGGAATTTAGTTAGAGTTTTAATGATCAGTTATTACACGTAGATGTGTCTGTTAGTTAAACTTGTGTTTCTGGGTGGCTTACAAACTTCCTGAAAACTTCATTTCTCAGGCTACAGGGGAGCTGTCCAGAACGAGATCACAGCCTAATAAAGTGACAAAAATATCTTCCTGCAGGTGACTCACGGCTTTTTAAAAATTACATGTAGTGATATTATTGAGTGACACACACATTCCTCAGTTAGACGGAAAGTCACATTTAAGGAGCCAAGCCGGAGTCCCAGGGAACACACGGCAGAACTACAAGTTCTCTTGAACAGTTGCCAGGTTGCTGAGGCGCTACGCCCCCACCGCACTGTTCCCACCATTTGCTACTTTCTACCATTTGCTACTTTCTGAACAGTGGCTTATGGAGGCTGGAGCCCTACCCAGAAGGCAGGCGTATTCGGTACGTTACTTTTTGTCTTATCTCTATGTAATGCACTAGTACGGGCACGTACCAGCGACTATGTTCAAAAGGGATTTATGGAAACAGAAGCTTTCAATTACCTTCCAAAACCACTGTATGACTTGGTGGTTCACACTGTATCCGTTCTTATACTTCGTGTGCTCTTTCCAGTCATTCACATCGACATCTCCCAATCCACACATAAGAAGCTACATGATAAGAAATGTCAAGCCGTAGACAAGAAAGATAATGGGCACAAAAATCCTGCTTGAAAGTAAGAACATTTCTTACCTCTAGTTCGTTTTCATCAAAGATTTTGATGAGATCCTGTGGTATTAGTTCAAAAAATCCCTAGGGGAAAGAGTGTATTTTAAAACCTGGTTAGCAGAGTCCATCTGAGTGGCTGTTGGAGAAATCCCACATGCACAGAGATTCCTACCACCACAGTCACGGGTTCTTTTTTTTTTTTTTTTTAAAGATTCCATCCATTCATTTGACAGAGAGAGAGAGAGAGAGACCTCAAAGCAGGCAGAGAGGCAGGCAGAGAGAGAGCGGGGGAAGCAGGCTCCCCGCTGAGCAGATCCCAGGACCCTGAGATCATGACCCGAGCTGAAGGCAGAGGCTTTAACCCACTGAGCCACCCAGATGCCCCCAGTCATGGGTTCTTAGGTCAACTGAGATTTCAGTATTGGCAAGAACATGTATGTGTCCATAATCTTTTCTTTCCCACCGACTCCTCAAAATGGTCATTTTGAAACCTCCCTGCATTTTCCCAGCCATTTCCTCCTCCTCCATGTCAACCTTTCTTTACAGCAGATAACTTTAACTTGAGAGAGAAAACAGAGGTGATGACGGGATTCCCTCAACCTTCTGCACGCCCGAGTCCCTGCCGGCACCAACGTCCACTGTGGTCTCCTGCCACGGCAGTGGGGACGGAGGCCACTTTCTCTCTGTGCTTCATCTGCTTCCCAAGGGGCTCGTCTCATTGGACCTCTTTCTCTTTACTACCTCACTCTTTCTGCATTTATGTTTGGTTAAGCCTATCTACCTTAAAAAACAAAACAAAAAAGCAAACCTGTCTTTCTCCTCTTCACCACCAAGTCATGACACCTGACCAAACCTACCTGCCAGCCCGGTCTCTGCCTCCACCCTCCGCCCTCTGCCCTCTGTGCCCCTGCTGCCGTCAAGCTGTCCTGGAAAAAGGCAAAGACGGCTTTGCAGCGAACTCTGATCAACACCGTCTAGTCCTGTCTCTCATCTAACTTCTCTGCACTAGAAGACTGTTGAAAACACTGCTGTTCTTAAAACTTCGTCTGCAGTCAATGGTTTCTCTCTCGTGTCTCTGTCTACATTTGCTAATTTCCTTTGACGTCTCCTTTTCTACCATCTGTTCCTTCCATGTTGGTGCTCCCACATCTCCACGGTGGTCATCCATCTTCCCGTCCTTACCATTCTTTCCATTTCCCTTCTTACCGAGTCCACGGCTCCAGTTCACATAGGCAGGTGATCCCCAAATCCATGCTGCCCCCCAGGCCTTTACCCTTAAAGCACCCTGAGCTCCAGTTCTCCCTGCTGAATCCCTTTCAGATACACACACCGCTGTCTGCCCACCATCACCTTCGTTCCTGCCCGGATCACGGTAGCACCTTCCCAGCCCTGCGGCTAGTCTCGTCCACCTCAAACTCGCTACACACCACTTCCAGGATGACCTAAAATGTACACTGATTCCTGGGTTTTATCGGCACCTTCCTTCCCCTCACCGGACTTCTGCAAAAACCCCAAATTCCGTTTTGTTTCTAGTTTAGCGCACAGGCCCTTCTTAATTTGGTTCTGCTCAGCTCTGCAGCTCAGGTTGACCTCTTGCACTTAGAATTGCACAGCCCTCTTCCATGTGGCTGGCCAGTCCCTCCAGGACTCCCTGGAGGCCCTGGCCCTCCCTGCACCTCTCCCTGCCCGGGTTTCCACCTCTCCTCTGTGCTTACCGTGCACTTCATGCCGGCCTCTGTTCACGTCATTCTTTGGATTTTCTGCTCCCTAGAGCAGGACCTATGTCCTCCTGCCTTGTGCAGTGCCAGATATGTAGTGAGTGCTCAATACCGAATAAAGGAAAAAGCACGAGATAAATATGGAACAGAAGATTTTATGTTGGCTTAAGAAACGAGTGCACTGGCACTAGCCTAAATGTACACCAACAGGGGAAGTTTAAATAACTTACGAATTTATATTATGAATAAAATGGAGACACAAGGAAGGGCAGTTATGCAACTTGATGTGTAAAGATCTCCTATAAATATTTGATGAGAAGAAAGCAAGTCACAAACCAGCATGTATAGTGCGATCCCGTGCGGGAAAATAAATGGCCTATCCCACTCTCCCTACTGCACTCTGGACTTTTGTTCACCTGAAGTTACTTGAGATGGAGGAGACATGACTGGGAAAAGGTGAGGAGCAGTGACCGGAGTGAAGGGGAAGCGTCAACATTAACGGTATAGGCCTCTTGGATAATTAAGTTTTAACAGCGAACATTTATTCATTTAAATATATTTTACTATAAAAATATAGGGATGCCTGGGTGGCTTAGTCAGTGAAGTGTCCGACTTCAGGTCAGGTCTTGATCCTGGGGTCCTGGGATCGAGTCCTGCATCAGGCTCCCTTCTCAATGGGGAGTCTGCTTCTCCCTCTGCCTGCCGCTCCCCCTGCTTGTGCTCTCTCTCTCTCTCTCTGTGACAATAATAAATTTTTAAAAATGTATAATTAGAAGTTGTTTTAAAAAGCAAGTCATCTATTAATTCTCAGATATGATGAACCCCAATACTTGAAACTTTCGACTTGTACTTTGAAATGACAGAAGAACGAACAAAAGTAAATGAATACCTCTTTAAAAGCAGCCATTTGCTTCTGGATTCGGTTTACAAATCGCCACTGGATTACAAGACTAAAAAGAAACAAAACATTCATCTTTTCCACATGAATGAAGAAAAAAATTTAAGGTATATTTATTCCAGTTGGAAACAAAAAATAAAGACTAGGTAAGCCTCAGGCAAAAAGTGAATATGAGTGGGTAATACAGCATTGTTATAGAAAGAGAAAAAAGAACATTGAGACTCTGACTATGAAGAAAGAGAAAGGAGGTAAAAAGAGTCTTCCCAGAAAGAACTACAAAATTATTTCCAGTGAAGTATATACTAAATGTAATAAAATACTTACTAACAAAATACTTACTAAATATATTCCTTTTTGTTCTTATTGGTGACAACTATTTCTGATCCACCAATTTTCAACTCATGTTGATGTGTCTAAAATTAAGCATGATATCACGATATGTTATTTTAGTGAAAAAATAAAATATACGTATTACAGTTACACCAGAAACCTAGCGTTTTAAATTAAATCCATTCACAAGCTAAGAAAACTTAAAATATTAGTTTTACTAAAATAAACATGGAATGAGTCAAATGTCAAGGAAAGCAGAAATTCTTGCTGAGACAGCTTTTGTTACTGGAAAATAAATTTTTAAATAGAGCACAGAAATGTGTCGAGGATATGCATTATTTAACTTCTAAACTTCAGTCACAACGTTTGTTTCACAATTTATGTACCATTTTAATTAATCAAAGTTTACAAACCTGTCCAAAAAGCTCTTCATCTATGACAAACCTGAGGTCCAATTCTGTTGGATCATTCTCAAGAATCCATCTCAGCGAATTGTAATATTCACTATCCTAGTTGAGGAAATCACATATTTAAAGTTTGTACACAAAAAGACACCTGACCCTGCAAAGAAAGTATGCTGAGAGTCTAAATACTTGGACCAGAGATGAAAAGTAGTAGGACGTGTTTTTCTTATACACACACAAGTATTATAAAAAAGAGCGGGGGGCGCCTGGGTGGCTCAGTGGGTTAAAGCCTCTGCCTTCGGCTCAGGTCATGATCTCAGCGTCCTGGGATCGAGCCCCACATCGGGCTCTCTGCTCAGCAGGGAGCCTGCTTCCCCCTCTCTCTCTGCCTTCCTCTCTGCCTACTTGTGATCTCTCTCTCTCTGTCAAACAAATAAATAAAATCTTAAAAAAAAAAAAAAAAGAGCGGGATGACTAGTAAGTATGAGTAAAAGTGTATAAATCAGTGGAGTGGGGCTTGCTCAACAGTTTGGAAACCTAGCTCTATGTAGAACCAATGGACGTACACAGCTTTTATTATCCAGTTGGAGGGTCAACTAAAGTAGTTTCCAGATGATTCCTAACTCCCACGGATGCCCAGGAGCACCTAGAGCCTTTCTCGTACGGCCCGTTAAGACTGGGTGCAAAATGTGTAAGCAGCTATGAGCAGGTTGTTATTTATATCCAGCCCAAGTTAAAGAAAAATCTCAAATTAAATTCAGAACCTCAATTAACCAACTCAAATAACTGTGAAATCTTAGAATTCGTAGGGAAATATACTGTCCACATTGACAACATCACAAGGAAGGAATAAAAAAATGTCCTTGGTCCCCAGGAAGAGAGCTTGGAATCCACGTGTACATATAACACATGAGGCTTTTTCAGTTCACACAGCAAAGCTCCAGTCAGGGATTGAATCCTTCGGTTTTCATTTCTTTGTAGTGACCGTTAGAACCACAAGGCCTTGCCTTTGGATGGTCATTTTGAAAACATATGCCATTCACCATAAAACATCACATGTTTTATGTGATGTTTTTCAAATGTGCTTTCAACATTTATTTCAAATGTTGAAAGCACACTGAAGTAATTAAGGAGAAGTTTACTGATATCTGTAATTTTCTTTGAAGTGCATAAAAAAGAAAGATGGAACGATGGACACATGGGTGGACTGAGGAATAGGCAGGTAATAAAGTAAGTACAGAAAGAAACCCAAGTACAGAATCTTGGTGGTGGATACACATGTTTCCACTGTAAGATTTTCAAAATTTTATCATGTTAGAAAATTTTCGTATTCGAATGTTGGGGGAAATATTCATTTGTATTTTGGAACATTATAATCTATTCATTTCTTCATCATCAAATCCTAACTTTAAAATATCCAGTTGCTTCTTAAATTATACTTTTTCTACATCGCAAGCGAAAAAGACATACCACTGATTCCATATCATGAAGGGTTATTGGTTTGTGTAGCATCATCTTGTAAAATGGGCGGATGAAAAAACCTTTCAAAAAATCAAACAGATGGAAAACGATTACCAAGTGAAAGAAATAAGATCACTATACTTAAAAAACCGTTTTATGCTGAATACTAACCATCCAACAGTTTGCCGTGATAAACTGCCATCCCAGCTACGCGGCCAATGAACTTGAAGTAGGAGAGGTGATCCTCATTACACAATCCAGAGTTTGGATTTATCTGTAGGGTATAATTATCCCTGTAAAGACAACCACATTTAAATGCTCCTCTCCACATTTCATATAAAAATTTTAACTTTAATTAGCTCCCTCTTTCTGGAGTTTTTTTTTTTTTTTTTTTTTACCTCTATTTTAACCCCATGAGACCAGTGGATTTGATGGTTTTAAAAACAGTCATTTCTGTCAAAAGGTGGAAACAACCCAGGGGTTTGACAACAGATGAATGGATATGCAAAATGGGGTGTCCCTTTACACAACGGGGTATTACTCAGCCTCAAAAAGGAAGACAATTCTGACATCTGCTATGCCAGGGAGGAACTTTGAGGACATCATGCTAATAAAATAAGTCAGTTACAAGAGGAAAAATCCTATAGGAGTCTACCGATATGAGGTGCCTAGCGTGGTCAGATTCCCAGAGACAGAAGGCATCACGGTGAAAGCCAGGGAGGACGGGAGTTAACGTTTCATGGGTAGTTCTGGAGATGGACGCTGGAAATGACTGCACAACAGTGTGAATGTACTGAATGCCTCGGTCTTAAATGGTTAAAACAGTAAATTTGATGTTATGTGTATCTTACCACAATTGTTTTTAAAGTTATTTCTGAAACAATGTTAGTTACCGTCTTGCTTTTCCGGCACGCTGGAACACACAGTTTCCTTGCATCACACGACTCTGTTACTTTCAAAACAGTGACTTTTTCTTTCTATGTACAGTCATTGTAAAGGCACTTACGTAGCAGAATATTCAAACAACCCATAATAAGGGTTAAACATTTCCTTTGAGATCAGGAAGAACCATTCTCTGGCGACTCCTCCGTAATCCAATCCCTTTTCACCATCGAACTCAATCCACAGTCGAGCCTTGAGGAAATCTGCTCTCTTGACACCCATAATTCTCCTGTAAGAGTCCTCAAGGACAGTTGCGCGGCGAAGTTTCATTTCAAATTTGTTTGGAATGTCATTCTGAAAACCCAGAGAAGAGGGACTTATGGTTTAAATCAATTTGACATGACGGCAAATTTATTTCTCGGAAAAGTCATAAAAACCGTTGTGTTCTACCCTGTGCCCAAGACCCTTTTTTGGAGGAAAACGTAACTAGGCATGTTGTCTAACACTTCCTCTATGGCATAAAAGAATTCATGCCTAATCATGCCTCTTCTGATTTCTATCCTGAAAGAAGCAGTTATTGATAGTGGCAATAAGGCTCACAAGAAGGCATTGCGTGAACAGTCCTTTCCATCTGAAGTTCCAGCAAAGACCATCCTGTGGCCTACAGTCCAGCCAGTCCCTGCTCCTCCTTGCTTGCCTGTTTGTTCAGGGGTTTTCCTACCTCCATCTTTCCTCCTTGGAGCCCACCCTGCTGCGCTCATTAATAGGCACTAATGTTTACAGACTGTACCAGGCACTATTCCCAGCATTTTAATGGGTTAACTCATTTACTCCTCATAACAACATGAGGATGAAGCGACCGATATAATCTCCATCTTATAAGTAAAGAGACTGAAAACAAAAGTTAAGGAAGTCTGAGCTCTCAGAGTCTCTGCTGTCTCGATTTTTTTCTGCACATCCTTGGCTTATGTGACAAATGCAGATGATTATGCTTTTAGACAGATCAAATTGTAAATTTTATAAAAGTATTTCTGAATATTTTATTCTTTAAAAAATGTTTTATTCTTGAGTGCTTTGTGTGCAATGTTCAAGCAGAAACCAGTAAGAGAAAATTCTGTCACTTCAAAATAAGAAGAGGGGGTTCCTTCCAATAAAAAAAATATCAATCTCACTCCTGGTATATTTAGGGAAAATGGAAAGCCCTACAGAAACATGATAATATAAGCAGTTTTTATGAGCAATATAAGCAGTTTCCTCGGTCGCTTATGCAATTATAAATAAAGGCAAGGTTGGAGAAAACCAACTGTAGACCAGACACTAGGCATCCTGGGCAGCCAAGTATTTACCGGGACCTGCTCTGGCCCAGGCTCCATGCTAGGGAGCTACAGTAATGGGGATGGGAAGAAAAGGGAAGAAAAGGGAGTAAAAATGTGGCATAAAATAGGATTCCTACCTCAAGGAGTTTATAATACAGCGTATAGGTGAGAAACAAATGTAAATGTTACTAATCCTGAGATTTACAAGCATAACAAAATTGCTAGTAATCAAGCTACAAGCAATGTTATGTGGGGCCTAAAAGATTGAGCTAGTAATTGCAAGAGAGGTGATCCAGGAGGCTTTAAGAGCAAGTCCTGACTTGAGGGAGAAGCAGGGAAGGACTGAGGAGCAGCAGGCTAAGGGAAGAGCATGCAGGGGGGTCTAATGTATGTAACAAGAGGGTGCAGGAGGGAGGGAAGGGGTTGCAGGGACAGGAGGAGGTGGAACGGTGGTCTGGGGCCAGAGTGGAGGGAGCGTGGATGCTGACTGAGCGGGAGCCTCAGGGTCCTACTGTTCCTCGGGATTGACTAACAGGTGGTTTTAGGGAGAGACAGGAGGCCCACTGGTCAGTTAAAGACCCTGAAAGAGACCATGTGAGAGAGAAATGGCGGTGGAAGAGGCAGAGGGCAGGAGGAGCGACTTCCATGTTTGGGCTGAGTAGTGGCCCAGGGCATGGATTCTGGGGGCAGGAGCGCTGTGTTCACACCCCAGTGCCCCCCTGACCTGCCTTTCTAAGACTTACTTTCCTCAGCTGTAAATTGGGACAATAATAAAAGTCGCCCCCATGGAGCTGTTTCAGAACGCCAAGGGATATCACATTTTCATGTGCTTCCTCTGTATCTGGCACGTGGTGAGCTCAATAATGATTAGCCCTCCTTGTTCTTCACTAATGAGATGTTATGGACGAGGCAGAGAGAAGGGTCAAGACAACTCAAGGTTTTGTAGCAATGATTCTTAAACATTTTTATTTCTGTCTTGGTGTTCTGCTCTTTTGCTCTGAAGCGTCTAGAGATGGATTTTTTTTTTAAATCCTACTAGGGACTTTTTGATAAACTAAGGATGCAGGTTCTTAGCCTCTTCCCCATGCTGCTGAGTTTCTCCCTCTGGAGCAACTCCATGCTTCTTAAACAGTCTTTAAACATTCTTCCCATCCTTTCATGTTTTTATCTCTTTATATACCTTTGTTGCATTCTGGGTCAATTTCTCTCTTAATCATCAATATATGTCTTTTTGGTCAAGAACACGGACTCTGGAGCTAGACCATCTGTCTGGGTTTGCCACTAATAACCATGAAACTCCATCACCTTCCCTAATCTCTCTGTGCCTCTGTACCCTCACCTGTAGAAGGCGCAAATAACGGTTCCTTCCTTAGACAGCTAATACAGAGATTACATGAATACATGTCTGGTTTGCAGTGAGAGCTCAATAACTATTACTGCTTTCATGGTAGTTTCTGTGTGCTGTGACCTGTTTATGAAGGCTTTGTTCCATACCTCCTGCAGCCGGGAAGACATCAGTAATTACGTATTATAACATGTGTGTAAGTGTTCAGAATGGCGAATGGAGAAGCTAGTGCTTCTATTTCACCAGCATATTTTCATTAAGAGTGAAAATATTTACCAGACCAATAGATCAGCAAAGTCTTAAAATCCCAAAGAACTTTGAGAAGTAGAAAACCAATTTCCAGAGCAATTTTAACACAAAACTATTATTGAAGATGAGTTTTGAAAACTTGCTGATAGTTTAGGCTTTCATTAAGGTCTAAGACATTTACACTAAAAAACTATTGTATTTCATTTTTTGTTAAATTTTGGATGAAAATATTCTGTGGTAGCAGACCCACCATCTTGAATCTTTGGAAAAGCAGGTTTCTGGCTTAGAATACAAGAAAGTGTAACCCAATATAGCCACCTAGTGGTAGTACTCCTAAACTTCGGGGAGAGGGGGAAAGTGTGAGCAAATTAGAAAGGCATTACAAAGTGGTCATCACCAACAGAAACGAAATAGATGGGCAGATGATGAGTTTAGTTCCAAATATTAATTTTGTAGTGATGGAAAAAAAACTATAGTGGACACATCTGAGAAGCATCAGGAGACAACAGGAGTACTGTTTCAATCCCAGTTGTATTTTCAAATTAGGCAGAGATATGTTATAAGAGCACTGGGACATGAGTAACTACCACTGGAAAACAAGAGTCCAAGCAGAAGAGGAATCTAGAGAGTCCTACACCATCAGGGATGAGGCTGGGGAATAACCTGAGCTTGCTCAGATTCTACCAAACCCAAGCTCCACACACTTTACTAGGAAATCAGGTTAGAGCTCATTAAAAGCAAACTTTTAATTGTTATTTAATTATTGTTCTATATATCATAAGGTTGAAAAACAAGGAAAGACGTGACCTAACTGTGGTCTCTAATGATGTGTAACATCAAGTAGTCAAAAAGGAAAAAAAAAAAAAAAGCCACCTTTCCCTATAAGAAACCATTCAAAGTTGTTACAATATAGGAGAAATTCTCTATAAGTTTTAAAAATGCATTTCCCACACTTTCAGTCTACATAACAATCATTCCTAAGAACTCAATGTAAATATAACTAACCTGCTTCTTCAGCTTTCGTCGGAAGAACTCATACTTTCTTTTGTAATCCCTGGAGTAGGGCACTGCCTTGAGTTGAAAATTTTGGAAAAATAAAGAAGGTTTAGGTTGTTTTTATTCTGGAACAATTTTAAAAGCTCCCCTCTGCGTATTTTATGAACATAAGTTAAAGGCATTAAAAGAGAATATTTGGAAAGAAAAGTTTAATTTGAAGGAAAACAAACACAAAACTTTAAAATTTTTAATTTCTCTGTTTAAAATTAAATTGTATTCAGCAATTCCCATGGCTGTAATTTTCATCATGCAATATTCTTGAAATGCAAAAAGCCAGAAGCAGGAAATTTCTTCCAAGCAGAGAAATATTAGAAATGAAAATTTCCACTTCTAAGCAGACTTTCAAAGTGATTTCTCCATTAAGGGAACAATTTGAAAAATGCACTTTTTCCTTGAACTCTGAGGAAATGCCTTTTTTACCCATTATTTTAAAAGACCAAACATGGAAACTAAAGAGTAGTTTAAAAGAACTGGATCTTCAATTTCACTTATTTTTGTGAATTAGAAAACAATTAAAATCTCAAAAACAAAATATGGAACAAGTATCTACATAAAGAAGAAAATTATTTTTCCTATACCTAACCTGACTCAAGAGCAGTATAAACATCATACACGATAATATTTATACTTAAATATGAGTATTTTATATGCCGGCATTTACAGTAATTTCTACCAAAAAGTTCAAGCACGCCCCCGAAGTTGATTGCGTGCCATCTCTTTCTCACCTGGTACATTCCTGGCTCCTCTCTGATTTGCTGAGGATTGCCAACATTCTTTTTCAGGCAATGGCAAGTACCAGCCTGAACCCAGCAGCCCAGGGCCTTGGCATTTGACTACGGGGCTCACTAGTCTCCTAAGGCTATCGCAAAGGTCAAGACAATGAGCTTCTACATGCACTCTTTTTAAATTATTGAGACCTGGAGTGGGGGAGGTGAGAGAGGACAGAATTGCAGATGCGCTTTCCTCTCAAGGTCTGTAGGATTCTGCCCTTGAGCATTCACCCTCTACAGGACAGGTCAGAGGACACAGCCATCAGAGCATATTGATACAGACACTTACTGGTCCAGTTATTGCTACGTTCTGCAACCGAGGATCTTCCCATTGTGTTCTTTTTATATCTGAAGAGGGAAAGAAATAGGTGTTCTTTATTCTCCTGCACAAAATTCAATATTACAAAAAATAATGTAATGAAAAATCACATTGCACATACTGTGATTTATGTAGAAGATTCTTCCATCTGTATGAGTTCTTTCTTCCCATCCCGGCTATAATGAAGAATGTATTTCAATTACTTTTGGAAAGGGTCTTAGATGTATGGGTAGAAAAATGGCATTGGTTATACAGTTAATTTCCTTATTCCATTCTCCGTAGAAGGAATTCTCCACTTTAATAATAACCTTACTTAAAGTTGTTGAAGAATTACTGTATTCCAAAATACAAAATGTTGGCGAGAGCCAAGTTAGATTGCTAGCAATCCTATCAACTTACAGGTAAAGGCCCCAGATCATTGGAAGAATCAAGTGATGTCTTTCCTCTCAGATGAGCTGGAATTTTCAGTCTCGGATCTTCCTTTTTTTTGGTAAATAAAGAAAACAACAACACACACACACATTTTAAAATCAAGAACATTAATCTGTTATTATATTTTCTAACACCAATTGGTATTTAAACCGTTCTCTTTTAAGGTCTACTTTCGTTCCATTTGCTTCATCTGTGAAATAATTGTTTCTCTGCCTAAAACCCACCATTCCTAAGCTATAATACTCAGTTCTCAGATCTCAGAGTACGATCAGTTTTAACTCATCATCTGCTTCACAGAAACCATTCAGAGAATTTTGCCTCCTATTCAGGGATTGTGTCACTACATAGGGCTGATCTCTAAATAAAAACTGCTGAATGAATGGACATTAAGCTAGACTACGTGCTATTTCTGAGGCCTTGAGCATGCTTTTCGGGGCTTGTCTGTTAAAGTGTTGATTTACTGATATTTTGTAAAGCTAGGGAGGTAAGCTCAAAAACATCATTAAAGACAATTCAAATTTTTGAAAAAAAAAGGACAAAATTCAATTTGCTTGGATTTGCTTGGATTCATTTCTATGTATTATTATTTTAATATTATTTTGTTAAATAATTTATTAAACCATTTTAGTTTTATTAAGGTACTTTTGTCTTTTAAATAAATTAGCCAAAATCTAGTCCTCTGTTGCTGATTTTCAGTAATTTTTTTATTAGTGGTGAACCAACTGCTAAAGAGCTTTAGGGCTTATCTTAAAATAAAAATACTATTTTATCTAGCCTCCCCAAGGTTTTCTGGGCATTAAATGAGATATGGATTCAAAAGTACTTTGGAATTACAAAGCGACATTTAAAGGTAAAGGATTATTACAAATATCTTCCTAAGCATTTATGTCTAGTGAGTTAAAAATGAAGTAGGAAGTAAATGTATTTCCCTGACAATCCCTGAAAATATTAAAAATAGGCATAAATATTTCTTGAGTAGAAATAATACTGATAAGAATTCCGCATCTCTTTAAATGAATACAAGGAAATGTAGGTTACATTAATGTACATTTAAGGGCTATAGGGAACCCTTAAGAGTTAAGATCATTGTTCTGAATTCAGACAGGAGAGTATTAAAGTTACCCAGGTAGTGGTTTTGGTGTTGTGGTCAATAAAGAAAGGCCTCCCATTGGGTGCGTGCCGGACTTCCCAGCCTTTAGGAAGGAATCCTTGCTCCATCTCAGACGGCTGGGTCACCTGCTGCGCTGAATCTCCGGTGGGGACCCGCGGTTGAGGGCAGGCCGAACTCTGGCCCGACGGCGGCTGACTCATCTCCAACGTAGCCTAGCACACGAAATAAGTCACGTTGTCATTTTTTATAGAGAACACACAAAGAGCTGCGGTGAAAAGGTAACTTAACCTGCAAACAGAAGATATCCTTCTAAATAGATCTCACCAGGCAGACTCATTTTTCTAATAGTGTTTTGTCAAACTTTGTTTTTATTTATTTATTTATTTATTTATTTATTTATTTATTTATTTATTTATTTTTAAAGATTTATTTTTATTTTATTTATTTGAAGCAGAGAGAGAGAGGGAGAGAGAGCATGAGAGGGGAGAGGTCAGAGGGAGAAGCAGGCTACCTGCGGAGCAAGGAGCCTGATGTGGGACTCGATCCTAGGACTCCAGGATCACGACCTGAGCCGAAGGCAGTTGCTTAACCAACTGAGCACCCAGGGACCCTCAAACTTTGTTTTTAAAAGAACTTTCTCAGCTAATTTCTCAGCTAATCCTTGAGCGGTACGACGCTGGCTAACACTCCCAGTCGGCTGCGGATGCGGATGTGCCACACACAGGCCGCGAGGTCTGAGGGACTGTGCGCCAGCGGCAAGCTCAGCCACCCGTTGGAGGAGGCGGTCTCCGCTTGCCCCGGAGACGCACAGAGTGTGCAGTTCCCCACACGCAGAAGAGGCTGCTGATGCTGGGCAAACAAAATGCATGACAAACAGCCACTGCAGAAATGGATCTTTGAAATGTAATATATTCATCTGATGAAATAAATAGTAGGGAGTGGGTAAAAGAAACACACTGGACCCGTATATAAGACAACATGGATAGGATTTTAAAAGAATGTTGAACAAAAAATATTTGGAATTATGTAACATGACATCTTTGCAGAATTTGAAACACAGGAACTTAAACACCACTCTCCATCGTTTTAGCCCTCCCTGTAAGTGTGTAAAAGAGCCTGGAAGAACCGTGGGAGGCCAGGGCAAGAAGATGGAAATCTGCAGCCCAGGAAAGGGCCCTCCCCAGGACCCAAAATGCTGCCCTCTGAGTTCAGCCTTCCAGCCTGCACAAGTGTGAGAAATAAGTTTCAGTTGTTTAAGCAAACACAAAACAAAACAACAACAATAAAAAAACCTGGAAGAATACCTAACATACTTAAGACGGCTTCTTTCTGGGTAGTAGGACCAAGTGTTTGGCTAAAAGGAATTTAGTTTTATCTGTACGATTTTATTTTTTTAATATTTTTGGGGGGTTTTATTTATTTGAGAGAGAGAGAGCCTGAGTGGGAGAAGGGGCAGAGGGAGAAGCAGACTCCCTGCTGAGTGGCGAGCCCAATTGGGGGGGCAGAGGCTCGATCCCAGGACCCCGAGATCATGATCTGAGCCGAAGTTAGACACTTATCTGACTAAGCCACCCAGGCACTCCTATAAGATTTTATTTTATTTTATTTATTTATTTTTAAGATTTTATTTATTTATTTGACAGACAGAGATCACAAGTAGGCAGAGAGGCAGGCAGAGAGAGAGGGGGAAGCAGTCTCCCTGCTGAGCAGAGAGCCCAATGCAGGGCTCGATCCCAGGACCCCGAGATCACGACCTGAGCCGAAGGCAAAGGGTTTAACCCACTGAGCCACTCAGGTGCTCCTGTAAGATTTTATTTTAAAAAATAAAATGTCTAGAAACAAATCTGGTCATTTGTTAATGGCAAATTCTGGGTGTTAAGAAGATGGGTATTGGCTGTATTGTTCTCTATACTTTTCAGTGTTAAAAATTTCTCAGTAAGAGAAACAGTGATAAAATAAACATTTTCCTAAATACTTACAAGGAAATGTCACAAAAGACACTCACTGTTGCCAAGGATAAGGTGTCATCATGGCAAATTTCTTTAGCAGATCCTAATCACTAAGATTATCTATTAGTGAAATAATGACCTTAACCACTCAAATAACAAAATTGCCCAATGGACCAGATCCTTTGCTCTATCCATTTATTTCCAGTTGGACTTGTTTTCCATGATAACAAGTGGTCATCATGTATAGGAGAGATCTGTAGGAAACGGGAGCACCAAGGTTGGCAAACAGTTAGAAGATGCTAGCAGCAGCCCGTGTATACCACAAAATAGGTGTACCGGCTTCCACAGGAGTAGGACGGCATACAATATGTAAGAAAATAAGGTAACAGGTAGACTGCAAGGTACCTGTATCATGGGCTTTGTCCAGGTGGTAGTTCTGGAATTGTGATCTACATAATAAGATCTTCCTCTTTCATCTTGTTTTTCTTCCCAACCTGGTGGTAATCCAGATGAAGTAGGCAAAAGCTAAAGTGAAGAATAACAGGAAAACTGAATACGATTAAGAAACAATCCTTTTAAAAGGTCCATCTCCCTTCCTCACTGCCCTCTCTCTTTTCAAGGAAGAGACTTTTAAATCGTTTTGAGGTGTGTGAAATGAAGTGTACCACATTCCTACCTAGAAAAAGAAAAACCAGAACAGACTGTAATGATAGAATGATACCAACATTAATAAAACGTGACAGTAATTTAAACAAACACACACTAAATGTTTTAACATAGATCATGTCATTTAACCTCCACATACATTTTGATGCGATCATTGCTATTAATAGGCCATTTTTATTTACAAGGAGACTGAAGCTTAGAAAATTGGGATAATTGCCTAACAGAAACATTGCTGATGTAGGGCTGAGATCTGAGCCGGGTAGCCTAACTACAGAATTTAGCACCCTTGGGTGCTGAGTTAAAAGTTACCCCTGCCTTCCTTCTGTAAGGGCTGGGGAGTTGCTACTTATGAGTTTATTACTGATGAACAAAGAGGTCTGGTTATTCGCAGGTTTACTTAAAATAGTCGAGGTTTGGTCTTCCCTTTGTCTTTTGAACGAGATTGGACCCCTCAAGGTTTAGCCTGTTTCCCTGTCCTACACATAAAAACCAGCACCCCTGGTCTGTACGCCAGCTACGCTGTCCCTAGACACACAGGGGTAGATGCACACTGCTGACAGACAGGATGCGCTGCTGGTCTACAAAATAATGGAATTTAAAGTTTCCCGGTTTTACAAATGTCCAAAAGCTGGTGAGGAGATAAAAGAAATAGAGTAGATACAGCTACACAACAGAATATCATGAACTAGAGACATGCATCAGTATGGTTAAACCTCAAAAACATATGAAGTGAGAGAGGCCAGATACATCAAACTGCAATACTGTATGGTTCCGCTTACATGAAACTTCTAGAAAAGGCAACACTGTAGCTACAGAAGGCAGATGAACGGTCATGTGGGGCTAAAAGTAGGTGCTGGGGTGGAGGGAGTTTTCTGGGATAATGAAGGGTTCTTAGACTTAATTGTGGTGATGTCTGCACAACTGTATACATTTATTAAAATTCATATCTTTGGACCCGTAAAAATGAAGAGATTTTACAGTATGTAAATTGCATCTTAAGAAAACTGTTATAAAAAAACTAATCAATGTATTGAGAAGAAAAGGGTGTGGAAGTAGCTTTTCCGGTACATAGGAAAACTAAAGTGTGTGCATATACAGATGAATATAAATCATCTCTAGATTCTGGTGCTCATCTGGTGTACTTAAAATTGCTTCTTGGATGAAGGCCTGTCAGTCAATCCGAAATGTGACGTTTTCCCTGTATGAGGACACTACAAAGCACAGTAGGAGAAAACCACAGATCTCTGCTTAAGCAGGCTCCAGGCTAACGGAGGAGGCCAGGCAAGCACAATCGCACAAGGAAGGATGGTGAGGGCTGTCATTCTGTGGCATCTCCTCTCTTGTAGGCAGTCAAGGCTGGTGGCAGAGTGGGTTGCCCCCTCCTTCCTGAGCATAGGACCATGTCCCTCTCTGTGCAGCACCACCTTTTTAGATAGAGGAGCCACAATCTGTTCAAGGAATTCTGAGCCTCTGCATCCCTATGCTGGAACTTTTGTAAAAGCAAAATCTAATCCCCACTTTTCAAAATTAATGCATAGACTGCCGTTCAAAATGACAAATGGTGAAAAAAGGTGAGGAGGCATTCTACCTGGGGAATTAGCATGCACACAGAGCCAAAGGAGGGAGAGGGTCAGAAAAGGGGGCAGCCTGTTTGGAAGAAAAAGCAGGGATGGGGTGAAGACAGCAGGAGGTGGGTGGATGAGGACAAGTAGGCTGAAGGGGCTGGGAGCATGGGAGTGAGACACAAGTGTGTGCCGTGTAAAGAAGAGATAAACTCAAAGTCATGAGAGTTGGGTCAGGAAGAGAGGAGGGTGGAAGACCAAAAGAGAGTCACGAATCCAGGCTTGAGGCTGGAAAGGTCTGAGCCCCAGTCAAGGCAGCGGCTGGAAACCCTGCTGAGAAGGAGGCAGAAGACCTCAGTGGATGTGGAATGACTCTGAAGGGAAGAGAGAGCAGAAATCCATGCAACCTGGCCCCCTGAGCTTGTCAACATAGGCACACGAGTGCCCAGGGGACCGAGTACCCTCACGCATGGGGCAGATGCTGCTGCTTGATGCCGGGGGCCAGCCTACGGAGCAGAGGCAGCTGGACAGCACCCTGTCGACCCGAATGCTGCTTGCAGACCACCTCCAGCCAGCACAGCGCCTCAGCAGACAAGTCCACGAATCGTCCACAGTCACTGGGACAGACGCCTTGCTTTCTTTCCACAGGAGACGCTGTTCTCCCCGGCCTAGCTACCCCATTCCCCCGACCCCTGAACCTCACCTCCAAGAACCTAGATTCTGTGCTGGATTGGCTCATTGCCAGGCAGTCAAATGTTCATATTCAGTGTTCAAAAAAAAAAAAAAAGGTCTTGAGTTTCCTGTTTTTATTGACAATAAGGGGAGAGGATAAAACTCACCACAGGAAGTGTAGGCTGTTCCTCAAAAGTATAAGCTTGTAAGCTGCCTCTTCTGCTGGAATGATTCTTACAAAAAAAAAAAAAGTGACACCAGGTTTAGGTTTTTGATTTATATCTGAGGGGCAGATAAGGTCATGGGAGTGGGACAGACGGGGCAGAAGGAAGAGGGACCATGGAGGGGCACTCCGCTGCTCTCCACACCCCGGGGGCCGGCACCTTCCCCCCTGGGGCTCGCTCTTCTGCCCTGGCTCCTCGTCAGCCCCTCGGACCTTTTCTCTTGAATGTCTAACTGATACCCCTCATTGTGCCTCAAAGTGAATTTGGTTTTCCCCTGCCCACACCCACTCCACCCTGCTCCCTGTCGGGTATTCCTTGTTTTGGGAGGCAGTGCTGGAGTCCAGTCCGTCCCCCGGCACCCCTCCGTCCCTTACAGGCAGGGCGGTCACCAGTCTTACTCATCCTCTTTCCTAGACCTTTCCTATGCTCTCCTTGCACTTAAGGTTAAGTTGGGGTTTTTTGTTTTTGTTTTTTTAATTTCAAATTTTCATCATTTGTTGTCTTGCCTGTTAGGGCAGCAACCTCCTCACGGATTTCCCTGCTTCAAGTCCGATTTCCTGAAAGCCGCCTTCCATGGGGCACGCCGTGGCCAGGGAGCGCCCCACAGTCAGACCCACTCATGGTGTTCTCCAGTGCAGAGCTCTCCTGTGACCTCTCACGGTCACAAGAAATCCATAGCCCGGAGCCTAGTGAGCTCCCTGACCCGGAGGCTCCTCACAGCTCCAGCACTTCCCACCTCGTTCTCTGAACATTCTAGATGACTCGTTCCCCCGGGAAGTCCCCCTCCTCTTTTCCCCATGCTTTTATATGCATGCTATTGCCACTAACTGAGTTTTTTGATGTTAAGTAACAAAACCAAAAACTTATACATATAAATTAAGTCAAAATATCTACTATAGTATTATTTATAATAACAAAGAACTGTAAACAATCTAAAGTCTATCAATAGGAGACTGGTGAGATATCTTAAGGATTACTTGCACCACAGAATGATGTTTGATGGTTTTTCTTTGTTGGTTTTAAAGGAGGACATCTCCATGTACTGAAATGGTCCAACATGTAGGATATAATAAGTGAAAAGAGTTAAGTTGCCAAAAAGATGATCTCAGGTTAAAAAAATTATATACAAATATATGTGTGTCCATACACGTTTAGAAATATATAGAAGGTGTTTAGGACATGGGGCGCCTGGGTGGCTCAGTCGTTGATCCCAGCATCCTGGGCTCAAGCCCTATGTCAGGCTCCCTGATCAGTGGGGAACCTGCTTCTCCCTCTCTAGTTACCCTTGCTTGTGTTTCCTCTCTTGCTATCTCTCCCTCTGTTAAATAAATAAATAAATAAAAAATAAATAAATACAATCTTAAAAAAAAAATGTTTAGGACAATATATGCCAAACCATGAATAGCAATTGAGGGAGCATATGTTAGAGGTAAGACAGAAGATTAAATTTTTATCTTATATACTTCAATACTGTTTGAATTTTTAACCATGACCATATAATACTTTAAAAATAACAAATTATTTTTTAAATTAGTAAGTACATGGTATGAAATTCAGAAGGTACAGGGGCACCTGGGTGGCACAGTCGGTTAAGCATCTGCCTTTGGTCATGATCTCAGGGTCCTGGGATCGAACCTCATGTCAGGCTCCCTGCCGAGCAGGAGGCCTGCTTCCCCCTCTCCCTCTGCTTCTCACCCCAGCTTGTGCTCTCTCTCTTGCACCCTCTCTCAAAAAATCTTAGTAAAAACAGTAAAAAAGTAAAATCTTAAAAAAAAAAAAAAAAACAAAACCCCAAAGTCACTTCACTCTTTTCATGGCTGCATAGTATCTCACCGAATGCCATCCACCTCCCTGTTTAGTGCAAGTACATCACCTCTTAATCACACATGTGTGCTGGTGACAGGTGTGGAATAACTGAGGAGGAGGAAAGTAGCCCCATACATGCAGGACTTGGCCTGGCACTCATCAGTCGGGTCAACACCAAATCAAGACCACTTTGTCATCATGCCTCAACACAGCAAAATGTGAACACTGTCCAAGCCACAAAATAACAGTTATCTCTCCATCCTGGCAAATCTGAGTCACTACTGCTGTTTTACTAATTATAGCTTTGGCCTCGATATATAAGATTTGAGACACCCAATCACAGAATCATCCTTACTTTTTTTTCTTTTAAGTGGGGTCCACACCCAGGATGGAGCCCAGTGTGGGGCCTGAACTCAGAACCCAGAGATCAAGACCCGAGATCAAGAGTCCGACACTTAACCAGCTGAGCCTCCCTGGCGCCCCACGCTCTTGCTTCCTGACACCATCCAGTGCAGAGCAAAGTCTTGTTTCCTTAAACCCTCCTCAAAATGCCTAACATGAACCCAAATCCTTCGAGTCTTTTCTAACATACTCTTACTAAGACGCTCATAGTATATGTTCTCCTTGCTGAGGTGAGTAATAAACCCAACATGTTTAATTACAGCTGTGTTCCTGGGGGCCTTTGGCTGGAAGGCACTGGTTTATTTAATAGCTATTTAGACTCTAGTGACCATGTGGGTTATCCATGATTCTGCTCCATATTACGAGTGGAGATATTTTAAAAAATGACCATACTGTTAAGTCCTAACATCCCTAACACATTATTATGTGCCATTTAAGATAAAATTTTTCTCATCAGAAGAAAAAAAAAGTGCAGCTCTGTGAGGTGATGGATGTTAACTGGACTAAGTGTGGTAATAATTTTGCTCTAATATATACGAATATCACATCATTATGTTGTATACCTTAAACTAATCCAATGGGGTCTGTCAGCTACATCTCAATAAAACCAGGGATAAAAGATGAAATCTCCTATAAATGTTGGATACCCAGTGGAATAATATATATAATAAAAAATCCTGAAGCTACAACAAAATCTAAGAGCATCTTACTGAGCTGGATACTGGCTGGCCGGTGGCTGAATTTCTACAAATTGTGAGTCTGGCATTCAATTCTTCTGCAAGAGGAGTTTGAACATCCAAGTTATTTGATGCTGGCGGTGATGAGAAGGCCTGATTGCTATACATGCTGGCTTCATCTTCTCTTATAATTTCCCAGGTCTAAAACAAACAGAATAATCTTAAGCCACACATACTTTAATCTATTGCTGTAACACGCGTCTATGGACAAGAACAAGAAAATCCCTTCTACCTCGGAAGACTCTCGATGATCCACACTCTCCATCTCCTCAGATATCTGCCGCCTGGTGGTGAATGCACGCTGGGCTTGTAGTTGCATGTTTCCGTTCTCAGCATCCGTTAGGTTATCCCTGGATTAGGAATAGAAAAACCATCACCTGTGTCTGAAGATCGTTAAAATGACAGTCAAAGATGCTGTGATCATTTAAAAAAAAAAAATACCTTAGATCAGAATTCACTGGTTTGGGCCAAAGGCTATTTCAACACACACCTATGAAGCCATGGGCACATTGGTATCGTCAGAGTACCTCATGCAATTAAGGTTTTGGGGAAATGTGTAACATGTCTGACTTTGATATTTTAGTTCATCACCGTGCCCAGGGTAATGTTTGACATGTAAAGGCACTCAGAAATATTTGTTGGATACATGAATTTCTGAGAGTTTCATAAATAATTTCATTATATTGTCATTTTGCCATCTTAGGATAGGAGTAAGATCCAAAGTAGCTCTAGAGAGATTACAAAAGAGAAGTTTCAGGAGTTACGTATATAGTAATGTTTTCCGGAATCGATCTTAAGCCAAGAGTAGAGTTCCCCATGAATGAATGCAGAGAGCAAAATGAAATATCATGTGAGAAACAATGTAATTAGAAACTTAATAGATCCCAGATTAAATAATATCTGTTTTTGATCATTAACAGAAATAGGCCTGGTCTGAAAAAAGATAATAGTAAAAACATGTCTGAGTTTAGGAACATTACAGTAAATCAGACTGAACACCATTACCCCATTTATTATATTATCCTAGCTATTTGCATTTAATATAACCAGACCATCAGATCAGGAATTTTACACAAATATTTAATAACAAAATTATTGGTAATTTATTTAATGTCATATAAACCCAGGTAGTTGGAAGATCAATTCTTAGTGTGCTATTGCTGAAGAAAACATAATTTTGGGGCGCCTGGGGGGCTCTGTAGGTTAAAGCCTCTGCCTTCGGCTCAGGTTGTGATCTCAGGGTCCTGGGATGGAGCCCTGCATCCGGCTCTCTGCTCAGCAGGGAGCCTGCTCCCCCTCTCTCTGCCTGCCTCACTGCCTACTTGTGATCTCCCTCTCTCTCTATGTCAAATAAATAAATAAATAAATAAATAAATAAATCTTTAAAAAAATAAATAAAAATAAAAATGCTTTAAAAAAAAACACATAATTTTGACAGATGGTTCTAAGGGAACGTTTCAGATTTTTTTTCCCCTAAATACCTGATTTAGGCTAGCTGAAAGTGACATCAACCATAGTGAAAGAAATGTGATTCTGTTCAAGTCAGGCTTGCTATAATACTGAGGTCTGCAATAGGACAATTTTGTAGAGTTTCTTAGTATCTTCAGTTTTACGATCTGTGCAGGTCCCTACAGAGACTGATGCCTCTGTGCCATGAAGAACCAGGATCACTGATTTGCTTTGGAAGGATCTGAGAACAGAAAATATCTGCAAAAGTGCTTGGACTGTATCAGACACAAAATAACAAAGCCAAAAATTAGAAATTAATAGACAAATATAAAAAATTTTAAGTCTCTGTCAAAAAGTAGAAGACTGCAGAAGAAAGCCTAAGGGAGGAGAAATGGAAGGGCATTTGATAATAAAGATGAGTAATGGGAAATTTGTAAATGTATATTTATAAATATACAGTCTGATGATAATAAAAGAAAAATGTCACTGAGAAGACATAAATTAGAATACCTCAAAGATCATTCTATCCTTGATCTGTGTGCATTGGAAACTACGTCTGCATTGACCAGACTGGCAAAAACAAAAGACCCTTGTTATTTAGTCCTTTACATTTCATGAGTAATTTATATTTAAGAGTGTACTATAGAAATTAACATTTTATTATATTTTAGTAACAAACTACAAAAAATTTCCAAGACTTTCTAAACCGGTCTAAAGAGAAAAACATACCCTTTGTGGCTACAAAATAATTTAAAATAAAGAAGCAATTGGAAGGTGACATTTGTGACTCAAATAATTTTGAATATTATCAAATCATTTAAGAAAAGAAACCATTAAGATGGCATTTTTAAAGCCCTGGATCATAAAAATCCTCCTCCTCCTCATATTTTTACAGCTTATGGATGTCTACACTCCTATGAATCCATTTGAGATACAACTTCAGAATGAAAATTAGTGGTCAAAATATATTCAGATCACCAATTTGAAAGCCACCAGCACGTACTGAGGGGTTGGTCTTTTCCACTGTGTTCTTCTAGATTCATGGTTTACATAGTAGGTCCTTCCAAGAATATCCTGCCTCTCTTCCCATCCTGGAGGTAGAGGAGAAGGTTCTTGTTGCTGCTGCAAATTGCAAGCAGCATCTGGTTGGTCCAAAACAACCCAGCCAGGCTGAAAAGCAGAGTGGTAACAATTAAGTTTATGCTTAATTTTTTTAACCTTATAAATTATGCTGGAGGAAATTTAAAAAGACACTTAGCATATCCAGTTCCAGAAATTATGCAAGGAATAATTTGCACAGTGTCCACTTTTAAGACCGTCATATGAATGTTTTATAATACTTTTTTTCCTGCAAAATGGTAACATTTAAATTTTTTTTGAAACCTTTAACATTTTTCAAAAAGGTTTTAAAAGGAAAAAGTCTTTAGTAGTCTCTATACCCAAAGTGGGGCTTGAATTTGCAATCCCAAAATCAAGAGTCTCCTGCTCCACCTACTGAGCCAGCCAGGTGCCCCACGACAGAAAACATTTTAAATTAACAAACAATGATGGAAAGCACTGAGAAACAGTTTAAACTCATGTAACCTTCGGCTATTTTCTAAATTATAAGCAAATGAATGAAGGGCAAGAATTTTGTCTTATTGGGTGTTGTCTTTCCCATAGAGAAAGTATCTTGTTATGTAACTATCTTGTTATGAAAGTATCTCAATAACTATCTGAGACCTGAAAAAAAAAACAAACATTAGATGAAACTCAAATATGTGTAGGCATGACAGGGAAAGGCAAAGGATTTAGAAATAATTGCTACAGAGAACTCTCTAGCAACTGAAAAGCCATTATGATTCTAACATCTGACTTTTCTCTTTCTGGATCGTGGAAAGGCATTTTGTTCAGGTCATAAAATAGTCAAAGAAATAAAATTTCATTTGTTTTCTTTGTTTGTTTTAAGTGCCAGGAAGGCACTAGAAATTTCCTCTGATACTAATAAGGGGCATAGGTACGTGAAGCTTAAACTAGGGGAGTTAGGTCAAGGAACTACTTGGAAGGATAGCAAGAGTTAATGGTGTGTTTTTACATATGAAACTTCCTAACAGAAAAGGCAATAATAAAAGGTCCTACTAAATACCAATATGGCTAGGAAAGGAGAAATAAATGAGTGAAGAAAACTTAAAAATTCTCCTAAAGAGATATAAAAAGAGACCTGAATGAATGAAAAGACACAATATGAGCTTGATTAGGAAGACTCAGTCTTAACAAAAGTGTCAACTCTCCCCAAGTTAATATGTAAAGTGGCTAAGATTCTGAAAAAACATTACAGATTTATTTATTTATTTGTTTGTTTGTTTGTTTGTTTATTTATTTGTCTGTCTGTTTATTTATTTAAAGTAGGCTCTACACTGTGCATGGAGCCCAACTTGGGGCTTGAACTCACAACTCTGAGATCAAAATTTGGGCTGAGATCTAGAGTCAGACACTTAACTGACAGAGACACCTTGACACCCTTATATTACAGATTTTTATGAATAATGGGACAGGGCAATTCTCAGGTTCAAATAGACACACAAACAAGCAGGAATAACCAGCACAATTCTAAAAATAGAAGAATGAGTTATTTTTTTTTTCAGATTTTATTTATTTATTTGACAGGGAGAGAGAAAGGGAGAGCACAAGCAGGGGGAGTGGCAGGCAGAGGAAGAGGGAGAAGCAGGCTCCCTGTAGAGGAGGGAACCTGACTGGGAGCTCCATCCCAGGACCCTGGGATCATGACCTGAGCAGAAGGCAGTCACTTAACCAACTGAGCCGCCCAGGTGTCCTGAAGAATGAGTGATTAACCCTACTGAATAAAATATATTATACACCACCACAATTAAAGTTATGGGGCACTGATGCACACACAGACGGCTCAACAGAATGAATTAGAAAGCCTCGGGGCACCTGGGTGGCTCAGTCCTTAAGCGTCTGCCTTCGGCTTAGGTCACGATCCCAGGGTCCTTGATCAAGCCCCGCATCGGGCTCCTTGCTCAGCAGGAAGCCTGCTTCTCCCGCTATCATTCCCTCTGCTTGTGTTCCCTCTCTCACCGTGTTTCTCTCTGTCAAACAAATAAAATCTTTAAAATAAAAAAAAAGCCTAGAAAGACTCAAATTTAGGATATAATAAAGACAATTCAAATTTGTGGGAATATAGATAAAAAGTTACGTGGGGTGCTACCTCATACCTTCTACCAGGATGTTACAGATTGAGTGATGTTTAAATGCTACAAAGTAAAACCAACATGTATGACAACAAAATTTGCAATTGAAAAAATATGTTCCAAGACCTGGGAAGCCGTTAAGTATGAAAGAGAAGATAAATTTGATTACAAATCCTCCAAATTTGTACATGGCAAAAACTATCAAATCAAAGTGGGAAAAAAATGACAAACTGGGAAACATATTTATTACCACAATAACAGGCAAAAAAGTAATCTCTTTAATATACACAGCCTTTCTTTTGAGCACTAGGTGAGGATCTAGTGCTGAAGGACTGTCCTGTGGGCCAGCCAGGTGATGGCTTAGAAGGTGGAAGAGAATTCTTTTATTTTGGAAGGCTGACTCTGAAAAGAAAGGGTCAGGGGAAGAGCTGGGAAGGAAGGGAATGTTTTCCAGCAGCCGGGAGGAAAGGACAGTGGTTTCTGTGGCAAGGCTGATGTCTCTGCCTGCTGGTGGAAGGGTTCTTAGTTATCAGTTCCGGACTGAAGCAAGACAGGAGGTGGGGTCAGTGGAGGGGGTAGGGAGAGAGGAAGACAGAAAGAATTCTTCTGGAAAAAGGGATCTGGGTGGGAAGTAAATTCACTCCCTTTCTTACTCTTTTCTTTTTCCTTTTTACCTTTTCTACACAACTGTCATCTCTTTAATTTTGCTTTCTTTTATTGCTCTATTTCTCTCCTTTTCCTTTATCCTCTTACTTTCTCTCTCCAACCATGTTTATCTTCCTTCTCTCTCTCCTCCATTCCTTTAAATGATCATAATGTAGGCTCTACATACTTAAAAATTCAATCAAATTTTATTTCTTTGGTCTTGATTTTAAAAGCATGTGAGTTGAATTTTTATATTCACGCTTTTGAAAAACAGTCAAGTTTTTAAAAATATGGTCATTTCTGTAGATTACAAAAAATTTATTAGTGAGAGGGTCCTTACTACTGCTGTAATGGATTGTAAAAATGTTTAGAGTTAGGAAAATGGTACCACAAGGATATTTCTTTAAAATCTTAAAAATTTCTCTCTTAAAGGTCTCCTTAGTGAATTCATGCTATCTAAGTAAACTTCAGAAGGGGAAAAGCTAATTTAATTAGAGGCCTAATTTTTAAAAACCTGTTTCGAGTTCTAGGAAGTACAGTTGGACATTTGAATATTGCTTAGAAAAATTGAGTTTTCTTTTTTTGGTAGAGAATACCTCACTATGAAACGCTATCAGCTAATATTCTTCACAAAATAATTTTCTAAGTATCAATGAATGCTATTTAATTACTAACTTGAAAGCTGGTATGCAATTGCCAATAATTTAATGGAGTCAAGAGGATCAGAAAGAGAGCATTCAGAGCTACATACACATTAATGTTAGTCTTGTAAAATATATACAACTAAATCTAAAGTTGCAAAGGGTACAAAAATCAAATGTTAAATAATAATCTATTATAGCCAGACTTTGATGTACTAAGGAATACAGGTTGCCTAAGAGTGAGTCTCTTTAGAAAATGACAATTGTTTTCTTTAAATAGTAGGATTTTATTCATTCAGTTACAAACTAGATGTCAAAGACAAGACTTCTCTGGTCATCAGCTACATAGAAGATAAAAAACGTAGATTCATGTTGCATTCAGATGCAATTGAATGCAATTCAGACTGCATTCCTAGGGCCTTTCATAAGTAAACTCCTACATGCTTACATCTACTAAAATTATAAGGTGCATTCTGCGGGAATGCAAACATTGAGACCTGAGACCACAAAATGAAGTGAAGCAACTCTATCCACAGAAACTGAACTGTGAATAAGGTACCTATGATATGTGTGTGTGGGCGAAACTTGGAGCAGGTTCCTAAATAATGAAATGCTGTTAAATTTTTTTAGTTACTAAATAAATAATTTTCTTTCTTTATGGCAGGCATCCTTCATTTCAAACAGAATTCCATTATGCAAGGTACCCTGTGCACCAAAATGACAAGCAGAGAAACTTCAACCCAATAAATACCTTAAATTTCAAAAATGTATTATATGAAAAATCAGAGAAGAACGACAGCAACAAGAAGAAAATGTAATCAAACAAGCAAATATAGACTTAAGAGAGAATATCATGTCTTTTGACTGCCAAACTAAGAGCTAACTATATTCTGGGATTAAAGAAAAAAGTTCTTTCTATAATTATGGATTTCCCCATGAAGTAAAATCTCAATAGTGCATATAAGAAATTCCCAAAGAGGCACCTGGATGGCTCAGTCAGTTAAGCATCTGACTCTCGATCTCAGCTCGGGTCTTGATCTCAGGGTTGAGTTCAATCCCTGTGCTGGAGCCTATTTTAAAAAATCCCCAGAAAGCTCTGTTACAAAAGCATGGCTTGTTCTCAAGCTTCCTTTCTCTAGGATATGGCGTGTATTGTCCAGGGCTGGGGGAGGTCCCTCACCTTTATAGTTCTTCTGGAAGTTTAACCAGACCCTCAGCGGAAGAGGACTGACTGTTGAGGAAGGCATGCACAAGAAAACTCTTCAAAGCTAACTGGTGCCAACACACTGTGCGCTTTCGGTAGATGTTGCTTCAGTGGAAACATCAAGAGGCAGGTGTTTTAGGGTCCCCTTTTCAAATCATGAATTTTTCTGCTGGAAGAACTCTAGAGGTCATCTGGTACAGTACTCATTCTACAGAAGAAGAGCCTGTGATTCAGAGACCTTCAACAATTCATGCGGTCACCTGGCTCACTGGTAGCAGAGTTTGGGAGGAGAATCCCAGCCTCCAAATCCACATCTCATTCTATTCCAAATACATGCTCTCTGCCTCTTCCTCCCTTACTCTCGATGCAGGTAGCTCTGCCCAAGTACTTGACTTGGGCTTCTTCTTATCCTGTCATCCATGAAAATTGTTAAATCCTATTTGCCCCAGATAAATAGGGCCTTTTATTAGATCACTTGAATTCTTTCCCTCCCTCATTCTCTCTTTTCCTCTGAGCCCACCCATCCTCACCCCAACCATGAGAGGAAAAGTAGCAAGAATTACATTTCATAAAAGTGTTCCAAATGAGTACAGTCTTCTCAAATTTTCCATATATTTAACTTACAAATAGTAAATTGTATTCTTACTTTAATGGAGGGGAATAGGACATGGTTTTAGAAAACTCTAAAAAAAGAAAGAGTTAATGACTTAATTACAATAAATGCTCTCATTTATAAACATTATATTCTCTATTTGCTAATCTTTAAGAATGCCATCAATAATGACTATTCATTCTACAGAAATGTCCCTAGAAGGAAGAAATGTTTAACGAATGCTTGGGTAAAATAAACAAATGCCCATGTAAATAATTTTTATTGCACACATTAACTGCATTGAATAAAGTTATTTTTTCTTGAAAGTATAGTAAAATTATTTTTTCAGTTGAACCAAATATTTATAAGATCTCACCTCTAATTCCTCAGCCTGTTCTGTGTTATCTTCTTCTGAGCCACTGGTTTTAGGTAAATAAGTCATTTTTAATCTCAGATAACCTTTAACTCTTGATTTGTGACTGTAGAAAAGAAAATAATTATTTGAAAAACTTTAAGAAGAAAAGCATTCATTTAACAAGAGTTTATCGTATACTCACTAGCTACTAAAGGAGACCCAAAGACAAGCTCAAGGACAGAAGATATGGAGAGGCAAAGGAGTGAGTGGTGGAGAAAAAGTAACAAACATAAATAAAAATTGTGAAATAAACAAGATACTAAGGAAGTGTGAGTGACAGATCAGGGAGAAGGTGAATGAGCAGTTGCATTTGAGTGGGCACCAGCAGACTGGGGAGGATTTTGATCTGTGACAGTGAAGGGAAAAGCATATGAGTGGAGAAAAGAGTAAAAATGAGGAAAGAGATTGGAAAGCTGTGGATCAGTGAAGGAAATGGCAATTGTTGGGCTTTGCTGGCCTACAGGGTACATAAAGGAGAGAGGGATGATCCAGAGGATGAAGTCCATGTGAAACAAGAGAAATGTCAATTTTACTTTAAACACACTGTGAAGCCAGAGAATGTGGGGGATAAGAAGAGGCATCCTCAGAGATATGCTTTGGAGAGACTAATCTAGTCAGACTGTAGAGGATGACAGAAGGGTAGAGAGCAAGGCCTGTTGTAAGACCTACTGTCTTTCTTTGACAGCTGTTTGAATCTGTCATACATTAATTTATCTACTCTATTTTCATAATGTATCTTGTATCACCTCTTTGAATAATGAGTTGTCCAAGCTAAAGGCTGCTGTCTGTGGTGTTAATACTTAAAAAATTTTATATCTGTGTATTGCCAAATTCTAGGATCCTACTTACTTAACACATCTTTCCTTGTCCTCAGTTTCTATATAGATATTTTGGTGATTTTTATAGGTATCAGCTATGTAACCCATTACCCCTTTTCTTTCTTGACCAAAAAAGTCCCATCTTTTATTCCATATTTAAGAGCTACTCTCTTCCCCACCCCACCTAATCTCTTAGATGTTCTTGGTACAATTCTCATGAATTTGGAAACTGTAACTTTCCTGAGTGGTCAATAGAATCCCCGATGCTTATTTCTAAGGCCACTAATGTAGCTTGTGTCTCCATTTTTTAAGAGGCAGTAAACAATGACTCATTGCTATAACAGACAGATACAGAAAACTTGCTCAGATAATGGTTTTTACAAGAATTTCTCTATAATAGTATGTTTCATGACTTCTTAAAAAAGGTTTTATTTATTTACTTGAGAGAGAGAGAGAGGAAGAGTGGGGGGCAGAGGGAGTAGTAGAGGGAGAGGAACAAGGCTCCACACTGAGCAGGGAGCCCGACATGGGGCTCGATCCCAGGACCTTGAGATCACGACCCCCGCCAAAACCCAGTCAGCTATTTAACCGACTGAGCCATCCAGGTGCCCCTCACATCTTTTCAACTAAACAATAAGCCTATGGGTTTGGACTTAATGGGGCTCAGAAAGTCTAAGAAAGTAGTGCATTTTATATTGATTTAAAATTCTTTCTGTACTTGCAGTGATATCCAGGGTAGACAGAAGATGTAAAATATATTTTTTAAAGATAAAGATATTAGAAAGCATTAGACAAAATGAAAAGCAGGCTACTAGGGCAATCAAATAAGAGAAGAAAATATTTATTCTTGGTATATGGATACCACAAGCAATCTAAAACTAAAGGAGGAAAAGAGATTTATATTCCAAGACTTCTACAGAAGTTAAATATATGACATCTCTTACAGAAAGTAGATATTAACAGAGGACTGTCCCTTTTATTTTGCTTTGATAATTTATATTACAAATAGTAATCACATGTTTTTAAATGAAAAAAATTAGTAAGTGTGTCTTTCAGTTGCATTTTCTAGTTTTAAAAACAAGGCAAATATTATTGTACAGATGTACCGATACACTTCATTAATCTGTGACTTTTTTGACAGTAAATCCATACATGTCTTCACTAGATTTTGTGGTACGATGATCAAAAGGAGTTTTATTTACGGCTTAAATTTAAAAATTTCAACCAAAATCAAATAATTTAGTTTAGGAAAATGGAATTACGAACATGATATTTAGGTTTTAAATTTATAGTCTTTGCTCATGTTATTTTCTCTAAATGTGTAGGTTTTCTGAAATATTTTTATTAACATATGCAAGATGTAGTTAGGTTTTTCTGAAATTGGTTTTGGGCACGTCAAGTTGGATATTGCTTTTCGTGGAACTAATGTTTGTGATTTTTAAAAGGACAGTATGACAAAATTACATATACTTTAATATATAAAAAGAATAATAAAACAATAATAACAAATTTCCACCTTCTAGTCTGATAAATATTAGGGGACAAGTCTTTCCTAAGAAGTATGAAAAATACTTTCCTGTATTTTCAGAACTTTTTGTGCTGTGCATATATTACTTTTTAATCAGAAGTAACAGTAAAACTTTCAAAAAATAACATTTAAAAGTAGCTTATTTACAAAGGTTTAAACTTTGAATTTCCAAAGAGGCTACTATAAGGTATGAGATTTAAAAAATTAATATGTTATTATTTTCTATTTACTGACCTTCTTGGGTGAAGAACAAAATCCTTAAACGTATATGGTCTCTCCGTTCTTGGATTTTCCGTCTAGAATAAAGTAGGGGGTTTTCAATATATATCTAAAACACCATATACATACACTTTTAAGGAATATGCATGAACTATGATCTAAGCCAACACTGAAGTGAGAAGTGAGAGAAATGTGGCTTTAGCTCATTAAATGGTTATAACTGGTAGCTTGACAGGGCTTCCACCGCCCTACACCCTAGGACCTCCTGCAGCATCACACCTCAGTACCATACAGGCCGAGCAGGTGCACTGAGGAGCCAATGGAAGGAAGACGCGGAAACAAAGGAGAATGGTCAGCCATGTTGGTGCCCCAAAGGAACAAGGAATCTGTATGGTGTCAGCAAGTGGGCGTGGTTGGAGCATAGAGGCCATTCTAGGGAAACAAAAATGTCAAGGGCCTGGAAAGTGAGACTGCATTAAATACATTATCAAGAGTTTGTGATCTCTAAAGACTGTGGAGAGCCAATAAATATCTCAAAAGACTGGCCCAGTAAAGAAGCATTACTTCTCTTTCTTATCATGTTCAACAGCTTCCCTAAGTTAACCTAACAATAAAAAAAGTTCAACAGCCCTTGGCTTTCATTATTCTTCACTTCTTGCTTACATTTTGCCTTAACTACCCAATCAATCTTGGAGTTCTTGCCTTAAATTCTCATGACATATTTGTTTGTTTGTTTGTTTGTTTTTTCCTGTTTCTCCTTGTCTGTCTTCTCCTCTGATTGACCCACACTGACTGAGGCTCAACGTCTGGCCCTTGATGCTCTCATCTCACTTACTTGGACAGCCCATCCTTCACAGAGACTCTGCTGTTACCTGGATGTGGTAAGTTTCATTCCTTCCAGCCTCTTCCTCTACACAACTGATTTTTATATTTCTGTCACCTACCCACTTGAGGCTTCCATCTTTCCTGTTTTCTGTTGAAATGCATTATGGCCAAAAATAAATTCATCCTTTTTCAAAACAAAATGGATTTTCTTCGTACCTTTTCTACTTGAGACACCTTGTTGACTTCCCATATTCAACCTATATTATCATTACTTTGTTTATTTTTTTCTCAACCTCCATGTCAGAAACCTGGCCCAATAGTGTTTTGTTATGAAATGTTTCCTGAATCTTATCTTCCTTCATTGGTGTTATATGCTGGTCCACATTCAGTTTCATGCACATATTGTCAGAAATGATCCTAGGTTCTTTCTGTGAGACTAAGCTGTCCCTGTTCTATTTATTCAGCAGAATATTTCCAAACTGTTTTTCCTCAGACATGCTTTCCTAATGTCAACCAACCTCAGCAACTCTCCATTTCTTACTGTGGTTCATGTAAGGGAATCTTGGAAATAAAATTAAAATGGAAAATGGAGATGAGTTTTCAGAAAATAATATGCTCAAGAAATAATAGCAGTATACATTTTACAAATAAAATATTTACATTTACCATATATTGTACATCTGTATTTATTAGAAAAAAAAGAATAAACATAAAAATTAAAATCATGGACATCTATACCAACCGGTAATGGATAGAGAGGAACATCCACTTGACCTAGGAAATCATCTCTTGTCTACAAGAAAAAGAAGAAAAATTAAGATTAGTAATATGCTCAATGTATTTAGAAAAAATTGATGAGGGATGCCTGGGTGGCTCAGTCGCTTAAGTGTCTGCCTTCAGCTCAGGTCACAATACCGAGGTCCTGGGATCAAGTCCCACAACAAGCTCCGTGCTCAGCAAGGAGCGGAGTCTCCTCCCTCTGCCTGTCGCTCCCCCTGCTTGTACTGCTTGCTCTCACACACTCTCTCTCTGACAAACAAATAAATAAAATCTTTAATTAAAAAAGAAAAGAAAAAATTGATGAGCTATTGCCATCATTCACAAAAAATGCAGAAGTCTTTTTTTGTTGTTTAACCCCATGCAATACCAATGGGAAAAAAAAGGGAACATGGTACAATTTGTGATAATGGCAGGATAGAGTATATTAGAATGATCCTTTTGCAGATAATAACTATATACTCTGAAAAAATATAAAAACTATTTGAAGGCACTAATGAGTTACCACAAGCAAGCAGAAACTAAAGGGGAGTTGACCTTTGAAAGAAGAAACTGTATTGAGTAGGATTTATATTTCCATGGGTTTTTACCTGATAGGACTTCAGAGTACTTCACAATTCATGTGGTGGTATGACTGGAACTCAAGCAGAAATCTGACATCTTACTCATTTGAGGAGTATGAAGACCTGGTTTGAGGTTAACAGCCTAACTAGAAAGTGAGGGGGACAATCTTTGAAAGAAAGAAGCCACAGAAGTCCCTCCAAATCTAAACATAAACTCCACTCAAATTTTTAGCTGGTTCCTGAACTGTATATATGAAAGCCAGCAGCTGGAACACTGAGCATAGGTTTCAGTTGATGTTCACCTAAGGGGGGGTAGCACTTGGATTTCAGCAAGTTAACAACTTGCTAGAACAAAAGTCAAATGTCTCAATCATTTACCACACACACTGTCTAGTATACAATAAAAAGTTACTAAACATGTGAAGAAACAGAAAAATGTGATCCAGTATCAAAAGAAAAAGTCATTCATAGGAATTGGTCACAATACAAGCTAGATCTTGGAATTAGCAGACAGGGAAATTAATGAAGTTATTACAAAGAGGTTCAAGGACTTAAAAAGAAAATAAGGTCATAATGAATGAATGGAGGGGGAATCTCAGTAGTGAAATGGAAACTATAATATTGAATCAAATGTGTATTTCAAAATATATATATAGGATTGAAAAATACAATATCTGAATTAAAGATCACTGGATGGGCTTAATATATGACTGGAGAAAAGTTCCATGAACTTTAAGATATACCAATAAAGTTTATATAATGTGAAAAATAAAGAGGACTTCTGGAAAAATCTCATGCAATCTGATATATGTGTAACTGGAGTGCCAGAAAGACAGGGGAGGGGAGAGAGAGTTAGGGAAGGAGAGAGAGAGAGAGACTAGGAGAAAAAAATATTGGAAGAAAAAAAGTAGCCAGCTTCCCCAAACATTAACATCTTACATAACCATAGCACAATGATTAAAACCAGGAATACTATTTTTTTAGAGGAAATAGTAACACTTTCATATATTTAACCTTTTATTATTATAAAAACTTATCTAAATAACAGTGTCTCTCACCCATAATATTTATCAATGTATTTAAGTAACTTAAGAAAAACCTTGTCCCTCCAATCCAAGTTCCCAGAGTGAAGCAGGGTTAACTGTTCAATAAACTTTTTTCAAATGTTTTCTTACATGTATCTATCTACATACCTTTTTTAAATTAAGGTGTAATAAACATATAACATTATATTGGGGCACCTGGGTGGCTCTGTGTGTTAAAGCCTCTGCCTTCGGCTCAGGTCATGATCTCAGGGTCCTGGGATCGAGCCCCGCATCGGGCTCTCTGCTCAGCGGGGAGCCTGCTTCCCCCCCTCTCTTTGCCTGCCTCTCTACCTGCTTGTGATCT
>CM053609.1:38463236-38540171 GCA_028646535.1 Procyon lotor | reverse complement strand
TTTTTTGCTGAATAATATTCCATATATATGTATTTAAAACCATATATACAATTATAACCATCTTCTTTATTCATCCATGATGGACTCTGATGCACCCCAAATGTCCCCTGGGGGACGGACCTGATTTCTGTAGCTTGGCTATTGTAAATAATGCTGCAGTGCAATGGAGGTACAGATATATTTTCAAGTTAGTGTTATCATTTTCTTTGGAAAAATACCCACCAGTGGAATTGCTAGATCATCTGGTAATTTTGTTTTTAATTTTTTGAGGAACCTCCATACTGCTTTCCATACTGGCTATACTAATTTACATTCCCATTAACAGAGCACTCCTTTTTCTACACATCCTCACCAACACTTGTTATTTCTTGTCTTTTTGATATTAGCAATTCTGACAGGTGTGTGGTGATATCTGATGTGGTTTTCATTTGCATTTCCTTGATGATGAGCAGTGTTGAACATCTTTCCATGGGTCTGTTGGCCATATGTATGTTTTCTCTGGGAAAATGTCTATTCAGATACTCTGCTCATTTTTAAATTCAAATTGTTTGTTTACTATTGAATTGTATGAAAAACCAGGAATGGTATTAGCTACTCTACAGAGCTTACTCAAATTTCACCAATTATCCCATTAATTTTACTCCAGGATCCAATTGGGGATCACATACTGCACTTAGTTATCATGTCTCCTTAATGTCCTTTAATCTGGAAAGTACCCTCAGTCTCTGTCTTTCATATTCTTGACTCTTATGAAGAATAATGGCTAGTTATAGAATGTTAATCAATTTGGGTTCATGTAATGTTTCTTCACGGTTGAATTTAAGTTATGCATTTTTTTACAAGAATACCATAAAAGTAATATTGGAACCAATATTACTTGGTTCAGTGCATCAGGTCAATTCAGTGCATCATGTCACTAGTCAATAAACATTGGAATCTTATTCATTATGTACAGTTAAGGACTACTAAATATTTAAGGGCAGTCTATAACATGAAAAACAGAGACCTAAATCCCCCCCTCCAAAAAAACAGAAAGGATAATCATCCTCTGACTCATCAGAGGAATCAGAATCATGTCAGACAGCAGGAGAAATACTTTAGAAGAATTAGAATTAACATTCTCAGAGGTAAAAGATGAAGCATCTGTCAAGCAGAATAGGAAGTAATAAAAAAGAAGCAGTTAGAGAACAAAAAAGAGCTGTTGGGGATTAAAGATATAACTGAAATAAAAAGTTTAATATAGAGTTAAAGAAATTTCTCAGAAAGTAGAACTAAAAGACAAAAGAAAAGACTTATTCCCAAGATAAGGACAGATTTAAGTCCACCTAAATAGCAGGCATTCCAGAGAGAAAAAGAAAAGGGAAGATATTGGGGCGCCTGGGTGACTCAGTGGGTTAAAGCCTCTGCCTGCGGCTCAGGTCATGATCTCAGGGTCCTGGGATCGAGTCCCGCACTGGGCTCTTTGCTCAGCAGGGAGCCTGCTTCCCTCTCTCTCTGCCTGCCTCTCTGCCTACTTGTGATCTCTCTCTCTCTCTCTCTCTGTCAAATAAATAAATAAATAAAATCTTAAAAAAATGGAAGAAATTATCTTCATGGAAGCATTTTAAGAAACTTCTCTTAAATTCAAGCAAATCAATTTTAAGAGTGAAAGGTCCCACTGAGTGTTAGGCAAAGGTCATGAAAAAACAGGCACAGCAAGGCATATCACTATGACATTTCAGAGTATCAGAGATAAAGAAATTCTAAGCTTTTAGAGGTAGAGAGACACAAAACAGATTATACACAAAACTGAAAAACAAGAGAATAATATCTTCTAAATCATTGCAGAAAAATACTTCCTAGATTGAATTTGATACCCAGCCAAAATATCTTCTTTAATAAAGAAGGTAGAATAAAGACATTTTCAGACACTGGTGTTCTTAGTAAGGTAACAGAGGATATATTCCACCAAAATAAGGGAGTACATCATAATAAGGGAAGATGCAGGGGATTCAAGATAGGAGACAAGAAAAGAGGATCCCCCAAATGATGGGGAAGGGAACCTTCAGCATAACAATAGTGTATGATCTACAGAAAAAATAGTGCCTACTGGAACTGGAGGATGGATGGCTTTAAGAAGGATGCTTCCAGAAGAACAGGAATAACCAGATCTACCTAATAGGGTTTGGTTAGAATTAAGTAAGATAATATACATACAGTGCTTTGCATAATACCCAGCATGCAATAAGCATTCAATAAATGTTAGCTGTTGTATTTGAACTGCTGGATTCCATAATGAATGAAGCTCCTGTTCCTTTTCTAATAAAACAGTCTGTAGACATTTCAAACAGGTTCATTCAATAAAAGGAGCATGGTTGGAGACTGAAGCCTAGTAAATTAGCTTAGTTTAGGGCTATATTTCTATTTTAGAACTTGAGATGATAATTTTTGAAATGGACAAGTTAGCTTTTAGTTATACCTTCAAGGCTGTTACATGGTATGGTTCTTTATGTTAGTAACATTCTTGGACTCTACCCACTAGATGTCAGTAGCCCCCCCTCCACCAGTTGTGACAGCCAAACTTGTCTCCTGACATTGCCAAATGTCCCCTGGGGGGCTGACCTGTCCCAGGTTGAGAGCCACTGCTAAAGAAGGTATCAAACAGAATGTCTCCAACAGTGAGTAAAACACCATCCCTCTTCAAATAACACCTTTATCGAGATATAATTCATATAATATACAACTCACCCACTCTAAGTATACCATCAATTTTAGAACATTTTTGTCACTCCAAAAAGAAAATACATACCTACTAGCTGTCACTCCCTATTTCCCCCTCTCTCCTTAGCCCTTGGCAACCATCAGCCTGCTTTCTATCTCCATGGATTTGTCTATGCTGGACATTTCATATAAAAGGAGTCATATAGGGGCGCCTGGGTGGCTCAGCAGGTTGAAGCCTTCGGCTCAAGTCATGATCTCAGGGTCCTGGGATTGAGCCCTGAATCGGGCTCTCTGCTCAGCAGGTAGCCTGCTTCCCCCCTCCCTCTCTGACTGCCTCTCTGCCTACTTGTGATCTCTCTCTGTCAAACAAATAAAATCTTAAAAAAAAAAAGGAGTCATATAATATATGGTCCTTTTTGACTGGCATCTTTCACTTACGATAATGTTTTCAAGGTTCATTCACATTGTAGCAAGTATCGGTACTTCATTCCTTTTTAAATTCTGTATATTATATTGTATGGATATATCATATTATTTGTTTATCAGTTGGTTGACATTTGGGTTGTTCCCATTTTTTGGCTATTATAAAAAATGCTGCTATGAACATTCAAGTTCAAGTTTTTGTGCTGACACGTTTCATTTCTCTTGGGTATATACTTAGGGAGTAAAATTGCTGGGTCATATGGTAACTCAGTTCAACCTTTTTAGGAACTGCCACACTTTTGAAAGTGACTGTAACATTTTATATTTCCACCACCACTATATGAGAGTTCTGATTTCTCCATAGCTTTAACAACACTTATTATTACCTAACTTTTTGATATAGCTCTCTGTCGGTATGAAGTAGTATCTAATTGTAGTTCTTTTTTGCATTTCCCTGAAGGCCAAGGACGTTGAACATCTTTTCATGTACTTATTGTGCTCCTTATTTCTCAAAATCTCTTAATTAGAAATCTTCCCTACCAATTCAGTTTCCATTGCAGAAGCAGTGCTTGCCACCACGGAACGGAAAGAAAACATCTCATTCCATATATTGCTCCATGTGCCTTATTCACCAATTGCATTTTGTGAACAAAAGCATAGAACAAAAATCCCACTTAATGAAAACTTCCTTGTCTCAAGTATTTTTGGTATGGAAAAACACCTTTTAAAAACTTCTTGCAATGCATCTTCCTTCTCTAAAACAAGTGATCTGAAATGAGTTCTTAACTTCTACTTAAAATGAAAAGGTCCCAAAGAACTGTATTTCTATTATTAGAAGAACGAACAAATTTTCCAAACTAAAAGTCAATATACCTGGTCTGAGGAGATGGAGAAAATGAAACTGGGAATTATCCTGGAAAGTCTGGGACATATGGTTGCTATAAATATAGGACAATTAGAGGTTCTTTTTCCATTTACAAAGAAAAAGTAATAGTTTTGAATTCATTCCTATGAAGGCAAGTCAGTCTGTGATGTTCATTAATGTTTCTCTAGCCAACCAATTGTTCCAAATTCTGAATATCAAGCATTTCTTTGCAAGAGTTATTACCTATATTTGAACTGCATGCAGCTTGCTTCATAAAGCAAATCTGCATTTAGTAAAAAATAAGTAACTGTAAAACACCTGAAATATGAGTAAGAATTTAGAACAGGTGATTTTAAACAGGACCATCTGTAGTGGGCACAGTTCTGTCAGTAAATAACACTTTTTCTAAAATGTCAAAGATAAAAATTTCAATTTCTTAAAACAATTTTTAAAATATAAAAAAAGAAAAATCCAAATTGCTCTTTTTGCTAGACTTCAATAAGAACTACAGACGGCTCTAAGTTTGGAAGGACAAACTATTACTAACTTTGATAAGGCTGCATAGCAGCTGAATTTCTGCTTTAAGAGAACCCAATGTTATAAAAAATCAGAAATTTAAAAACAAAGTGTCATAACTTTGAAGAATACTGAATACTTGCCTTTAAAATGTTTCCATTAAATTGGAGTTAGAAATAATTTCCCAGAGCAAATGTACTGCATAAAGCAAAATAATAAAAGAAGACTCACTTCCTTATAGTCAAAGCCAAACAACATAGCCAAAGTTTCTTTTGCTGTAATATCCAACTTTTACTTTCAATTACGTTTCTTAATCAGTGAAAATGAATTTTATACAGGAAAAAATAATTTTACACATGAATAATTTTTAAAAAATATAGCATAGTTTCAGCTTGCAGACTTAGCCACCAGCACTTTTTTTTTTTTAAATCAAGATGATCTTTTAAAGTAATTTTAAGACAAAAGTAAAGCATGCACAGGATACAGAATTGAAAGGAAAAGGGTTCCCAGTCTCCATCTATCTAATTCTACCCTCTGTCCTTCCAAGAGTCAATAGTTGCTATTTTTGTGTGTTTGGTGTGTTTGGGTCTGAAACTATTCAGAGTTTTTTTTGACATACTGTTATGCATCTTGCTGTTTTTCTTCTCAACAGTATTTCTAGGACTTTGTCTGATATCAGACCATGTAGAGAGGCTTTATCTGTGGCTATATAGTATGCCATTGTATAGAATACCAAAATTTATTTCACGAGTTCCCTGTTAACAGATATTCAATTGTTTCTAATCTTTTACCTGTTATAAACAATGTCTCAATGAATAAGCTTCTATTTTTTATATTGCATATATACCTCAGAAAATTCTCTTTTTGTATAATAATAAAGACAACAGTTGATTAATCTGAACTAATGTGAAGCAGAAACAGATCTCAGTGACTGACTGGATGTTACAGAAGGGAACTGTGTCCAGAGTAAGCCAAAAGCACACATAAATTTTCAAAGATCAAAGATTCAAGATCCAAAGTGTGCATTTGAATCAATATTTTACTCAGTGTCAATAACTACTGTCTCTACACAGCTATATTCAAATGGTCTATGTGCAAATGTCATGATTCTTCTGTGTAGATCACTGAAACTCCAAAAACATGAATTGAAGTGGGCAGAAAAAAAAGAAACAATAAATTCATAGCTATAAAAATGTTCAAACTGGGGGCACCTGGGTGGCTCAGTCAGATAAGCATCTGACTCTTGGTCTCAGCTCGGACCTTGATCTCAGGGTTTTGAGTTCAAACCCCACACCGGGCTCCGCACTGGGTGTGGAGGCTACTTAGAAAGAAAGCGAGAGAGAGAGAGAGAGAGAGAGAAAGGAAGAGAGAGGGAGAGAGAGAGGGAGGGAGGGGGGAATAAAAATGTTCAAACTCTTGTTAATTATATTTAAATTAGGTTGAGATCAAGAGATATTCCAGAGATCATAAAAGATGAGCATAAAAAGCTCTCAAGCTGAAACAATAAAAGTGAAATTACCTAAAACCCCTTTCTACAAGGTAAATTTCACCTTTATTCTACTATTTATGTTAAGATGATATTTTCTTGAACACATGAAAAGTTGACACCTTGACACAGAGGGTATTAGCTCATGTGAATATCTGAGGAAATTAAGTAAAACTTTTACGAATAGACCCATTTACAGCATTTTAAAAAAAAATGAGGGACCATGTATTTTCTGCTTCCAAAATTCTATTAAAAAAAACTACTATTTTTAATGAACATCCTTTCTCTCACAATCCATACTACATAGATTCACACATCTTAGATGTTACAAATAAAAAGGTCATAAAAACGATTCTAACTTGAGCTTACCTATTTTCTAGCACATGTACATCTTATTAACTAGAACTGCATTTGTAGAGCCTCTGCCTTCTTCCTTCCATACTGACTCACGCTATATTACGACCTGCTTATTTTAAATGTTTTTCGGGAAGTTCAAGATTTATTGATTCAATCTTTTTAGTATGTTGAGGGGAAAATGGTGTTAGCTAAACAAACAGTATAATCTGACCTAGGCTATAAAATCACTGTGCTATGGAAACTGGATGTCTTTGCTTCAAGCAAACATTCAACGTCCCACGCTTGCGATCTGCTCAGCCAGCCAGCCTGTCTGGTAGATTTAACTATAAGACACACACTGTACTTGTTCTTTGACAATAGCTTCCTATTGCTTGAAAATTTGGGTACATAGGTTCTACAGCCTTTAGCAACTCTCATATTTTTAAAGGGATTTTTCCCTAATAGACAGGGGTAGGAAGTGGCCACTGCTCAAATCAGTTTCAGTTTGAACTATCCTCTGAATTTCAGTTTCTGTGGAGGTCTCCACTTGACAATCATCACACCACAAATGACAATTTACCTGGATACATTCCTCTATCTTTACACACTTTAGAGTTTGGCTTATAATTTAATGTGAGGATTTCCAAATACAAACCATTTTTTAAAAATGTACTGCTCAAGAGAAGGACTTTAAAGCAGACAAGAGCAGGAATCAGACTGTGGTATCAAACCTGGGCAGGGTTTTCTGATTATTTTCAAATTTGAGCTTTAATATATCCCACATACCTTTATAAGCAATTTGTATTGTATGCCCTAAAGCAAAGGACTATAGAAGAAGAAAGTTTTGCATTTACTACAACTGTCTCCTCCCTTCACAAAGAGTGAAAGGCTCATCAATTTTCTCCATTGTTTCAAATTTATATTTCCAAGCCAAAGAAAATCACAAGAGAACTAAACATATAAAGTTATAATTTAACCAGGAAATACGTACTACTAGATAACTGATAGGCCCTTCTTTCCAGAGGAAAAAAATGTTCATTTTTGATTGAAAGTAAACAGACTCACAGATTCATCCTTCTAAGCTCCAATAAATTATGTTACTACTTTTTTCTTTCTAGGAATGTCTGCCCAGCAATTAGGGAATTTAAAAAAGGTAAACTTTTGAAGAGACGGAAGTTAATAATCTCTGGAGAATTCTATCTGCAGTCTAAATGAGAAATTAGTAGATAGCTTCCACTGTTGAGAAAGATCTAGTGACTCTAATTCTAAGACCCAAAGAGCTGTGCAAAATCTCAGATATTAGTTTAAAAACAAGTAAGTGTGAGAAGATGAACTAAAATCATCACTTTAAAATGGTGAAAGGGAAGCCAGGGCAGCTGGGGAAGTAGTCTTGAGGCTTCTGCCTCCAGCCTTAACCCAGAGTTTTAAAGGATTTCGGTTGAGTTAGTCCACTCAAGTGTTTTTCAAACTTCTGGGGTAGGGTCTGAGAATTCTCAGTTCTTACAAGTCCTCAAGTGATACACATGCATGGGATCTAATAAGTCACATGGAGAGAACGACATCTCTATTCAGTTCAATTTCTAAAGAAAACCAGGAAGAGTCAACAATGATAACAGCTAAAGAAGAATGAGCAGGGCATCTAAATTTACTATTTTATCCTGCCTACTTCCAAATGGATTTGGCAGTTTGGAGACAACATACAATGTAAATTAAGACACTTCAAGATAACAGAACAGAACAGAATTCCTCTTAAAGAAGCAAAAGGAGTCAGGTTCTTGCATTTCTTTTAGCTTAAATGGCAAAAATAAAATTCTATTTTCTAATTATAACAATCCTCTTTTCAAAAAAGTCTTTTGAAGACTTGCTATTGAATAAATACCATTTCCCCAGTGTGTTCTGAAGAATCATAGATCTCCTGGATACTAAAAGAGGTCAAAGGTGGTCACATAAAATTGGGAAACATTTGGTTAAACAAAACTCAAAAGTTCATTTCCCGTAGGACTTGGGGAATTTCACTTCACTACTGTGAATTGTGACATTCTAAGATATACAGCATGTGGCACCAGACAAACTTATTTCTCAATGGGATGGGTTTTATGTGAGGTTATCTTGCAGACTGGTGAGGAACACATTTCAAAAATACTGGTCCAGAGGAAGAACTATAAATTCCTTAGCACGGGATGCTAGGTCTTTCCCAGCATTTTGCATCTACCTTGCAGCCTCATCTAGTAATATAAGACTCCCAATAGAGTACTGTGCTTTTGCTGGACGAATACTGTATTTCTCCCTCTCAAACTCCCTTATGCTTCCTAGAAAGTTTTTCTCTCTCGGCCTGTGTGACTTCTCTTTATGAGGCCCAGCTCAATGCCCTTCTAATGGAACTTTTCTTGATGAGACTAAATTGCTAATTTCTTCCTCAATAATTCTACTTCACTTGTATCTTTTAACATCTGTGTAATGGTTCTCTTCTACTCCAAAAAAATGATTAAATTTCTCTGCAAAAAATTTACATGGCCTGACTTACTAGAATATATTACCTTTATGTCACTTAATCCTTCCTTTATAAAAACTAGCTATTCTCTTTGTAGTATATTCTCTCTACCTTCCTCACTTAGACTGGCCCATCAAAAGTTGGGATGATGTCTTCTATTCTTTTTGTATTTCACAGTAAAACAATACTTTAAAAAATCAGCTTGCTGGAGTTTCAGTAGTATTTTTCTAGTCAACAAATAGTATTAAGCAGAAACAAAGTACAGTGACTGGCAAATACTTTCAAAGACCTATTGTCAGTAAAATCAATATATTAAGAGAGGACCTGAAGGGACTGCCTCAAGAACATCTCTAAACAACAAAGAAAATAATTTACTATCAAATGATTCCCAGTATTTCTTCTCCTCCTCCATGTCTTCCTCCTCCTTGTACTTCTTTTTTCATATATTTTTAAGATTTTATTTATTTATTTATTTGACAGAGAGACACAGTGAGAGAAGAAACACAAGCAGGAGAAGTGGGAGAGGGAGAAGCAGGCTTCTCACAGAGCAGGGAGCCCCACATGGGCTCAATCCCAGGACCCTGGGACCATGACCTGAGCCAAAAGAAGGCAGCTGCTTACCAACTGAGCAACCCAGGCGGCCCTCCTCCTTGTTCTTCTCCATTTTTTGTAAACTTTGGTAGAAGACTACTTATGTACTGGTAGAAAGAAATGTTTTCTTTAACAATTTTTACCTCTTGAAATAATCTCTCTTAAGTTTTTAGAAAAAATTTCAAGAGTAGAAACTCATTATTCTTATGATTTGATTACCTGATCACTGGATTGAGTGTAAATTATTTAGCTGATCTATAAACAGTTTTTGAGTTTCCCCCAGGGTTGAAAACTCATATAATTTTTATTGAAGAATATAATGTATCAGTGAAAACAGGGGAGCAGGGGGAAGGATGTGGGTTACTGTTGTTTAAGAAAATGAGAACTCAATGGATTCCTTTAAAACCAAATTTTCCTTGCTTAAATAGCAGGTACCAATGGAGAAAAATAAGGTCACTGAGATGTGGCCCCACTCCTTCAGCCATCATAGCTACTAAGCACCATAGCTTTAGGCGCCTTCCTCAATAGACCGGAGCACTGTCAAAGTTACAGTGGTATCAATGGCTTTGGGCTCAGAGTGTAACGCTCTAGAGAAACCCTGTCCAATAGAACTTTGTGCAATAATAGAAATATTCTATATATGTGCTGTCCAATGCAGTAGCCACTGGTTACTTGTGGCCACTGACCACCTGAAGTATGTCTAGTACAGATGAGGTTCCGAATTTCAAAATCTGATTTCATTTAAATGAATTTAAATCTCCATAGCCACACGTGGTTAATGGCCACTGTATTGGACCATGGAGTTGTAGCAAATTTTTCAGTGAAACAATACTCTCTGCTTTTAAGCTTTTACTTTTAGTTCTTGGCCAGCGATTCAGACATGTCCCCAAAGCTGACTACCTACCCCTCACCATGCTGTATTTGGAATCATGACTATGTTTTTTTAAAATCAGTTTGGTTTATCATACCTAAGGAAAGGTTGAGTTATACTTTGTAAATAGGCCTTTGGGAGATAAGTCACCCTGAGAAACGGACGAGCTCGGTGGGACACAGCGGTACTCCAACGTGACAACGCCTGTAATTACAGAGCAAACAATCGCAGTGCTCAACTGGACTGGATTTGCTCATTTGTGCATGGTAGCCATCTCTTGGGAACCCCAAAAATAGTGAAGAGTACTTTACAGCTATCTTTGTGGACAGAAGAGAAGGGCTACATCAGTGAAACTTGGGTTATCACTGTCGTTTTGTCTCCACTAGCACCTGTAGTCTGGTGAATCTTGGGAAAACTTAGGTTACATGTATTGAGTATGCAGATTTCATAGGCTTCTATATTTTGGGAGTTTTACCACCTGTCTGATACAATTTTTAAATGCTAAAATAATTTTAGCAGGTTAAAAAAAATCCCAAGGGGCACCTGGGTGGCTCGGTGGGTTAAAGCCTCTGCCTTCAGCTCGGGTCATGATCTCAGGGTCTTGGGATCGAGCCCCGCATCGGGTTCTCTGCTCAGCAGGGAGCCTGCTTCCCCCTCTCTCTCTGCCTGCCTCTCTGTCTACTTGTGATTTCTCTCTCTCTCTCTCTCTCTCTGTCAAATAAATAAATAAATAAATAATCTTTAAAAAAAAAAAATCCCAAGAGCCAAATACATACTTCCTTTCAGTAAAGGGAAGGGTAACTATAAGAAGGATATTTTTTAAACCCCACCAGATGCACAAAGTTATTTATATGAATTATATAAAATTGAGTTTTTATGAATATCCCGAAGACAGTAACTATATAAATATGAAATTATAACAGCTGAGTTACTTTGCCTGTAGCTTATTGATAACTGCCAACCAAACATTTGAATATAAAGATATATGGGCACACTGAGATATCTTTCTTTTTATAAATGTAATCTTTTGTTAAAGACATTAAAAAAAATAGAGATAATAGAAGACCATTTGATTCCTAAAGATCAAAATAAAATAAAAACCAAGTTATAATGTGATTTTTACAAAGATATTTAATGTTTTCAAATATTATAAACAATGAAAATGAACTTAAATGAAAATAATGCTATTAATGCAAACTGTGATATCTTAAAACAACTACTAATAGACTCTCTGAATAGGCCTATGTCTATAAAAGAAATGGAATCATTTCTTTTATAACTAATAATGCTCGAAAATAGAAAGCATCAGGCCCAGATGGGCTCACTGATGAATTCTACCAAACACTTAGGGAAGAAATTATACTAATTCTCTATAAATTCTCTCAGAAGACAAAAACAGAGGGGATACTTCCTAATTCATTTGATGGAGCTAGAATTACCCTAAAACCAAAACTAGACAAAGACATTACAAGAAAGGAAAACAACAGACCATTATCTCTCATGAACATTGATACAAAAATCTTCAACAAAATATTAGCAAATTGAATCCAACAACGTATAAAAAGAATAATATAACCATAACCAAGTAGGATTTAGACCAGGTAGAAAATTATTTCAACATTTGAAAATCAATTATGATACATCACATTAATAGGCTGAAGGAGAAAAAACCACAAGATATCAATAGGTGCAGAAAAAACTTTTTACAAAACTCAAAGCAATCCATGATAAAAGTGAATAGATAAATAGTAAATAGTAAATAAATAGTAAACTGAATAGACAGGAACTTCCTCAATTGGATAAGGAATAGCTACCAAAAAACCTGTATCTGACATTATACTAAGTGGTGAAAAACTAGCAGTTTTCCCACTAAGATCGGGAACAAGGTAAGGATGCCCTCTTTCACCACTCCTTTCAGCCTTGTAGTCAAAGTCCTAGTTGATATAACAAGAAAAGGAAATAAAAAATATATAGATTGAGAAAGAAGAAATAACACTGTCTTTGCAAATGATATTATTGTCTTTGTAGAAAATCCAAAAAGTTTGACAAAAAAACTCCTATAGCTAATGAGCAATTTTCACAAGGTCACAAGGTCACAATATTAATATAGAAAAGTCAATTCCTTTCCCATATACTAGCAATTAACAAGTAGAACTTGAAATTAAAACCACAGTATCATTATAGTAGCATCCCCCAAATAGAAATAGTTAAATGCAAACCTAACAAAATACAAGTACAAGATCTAAAAGAAAAACTACAAGACTGATGCATGAATTTGAAGAAAAATTAAATAGATGAAGAGATATGCCATGTTCACGGACAGGAAGACTCCATATTGTCAAGATGTTGGTTCTTTCCAACGTGATTCATAGATTTAATGCAATCCCAATCAAAATCCTAGCACGTTATTTTGTGAATTTCAAAAATTGATTCTAAAATTTACATGGAGATGCAAAAGAACAGTCAAAAAAATAGTGAAGAATAAGAACAAAATTGAAGGAATGATACCACCTCACTATTAAACTATGATAATCCAGACAGTGTGGTAACGGTGAAGAACAGACAAAGAGTTCGATGGAACAGGACAGAGAGCCCAGAAATAGACCCACATAAATAGTCAACTGATCTTTTTTATTTAGTATTTAAAATTATTTAAAAACTATTAATTTAAATTAATAAAAACTATTAATTAACTAAAAACAGATATTAATTTATTTAAATTCAATTTAATTAGCATATAGTGTATTATTAGTTTCAGAGGTAGAATTTAGTGATTCATCAGGTGCGTATAACACATCGTGCTCATTACATCAAGTACCCTCCTAAATGCTCATCACCCAGTTACCCCATCCCCCAGTAGTCAACTGATCTTAAAGAAACAAAGACAATACAATGGATAAAAGGCAGTTTCTTCAACAAATGATGCTGGAGATGACAGGATATTCACTTGAGAAAAAAAAAAAGGAACCTAGACACAGACCCTACATCCTTCATTAAAATTAACTCAAAATGGGTCACAGACCTAAATATAAAATGTAAAACAATAAAACTCCAATATACTGGAGAAAATCTAGATGATCTTGGGTTTCACAATGACTGTTTAAAATGCAATACTAAAGAGATGCTCCATGAAAGAAATTATTGATAAGCTGGGTTTCGTTAAAATTAAAAACTTCTGTTTTGCCAAAGACACTGTCAAAGGAATGAAGATACAAGTCACAGCCTGGGAGAAAATATTTGTAAAAGACATATTTGGTGAAGGACTATTATCCAAAATATATAAAGAAGGCTTATAAACTGACAATAAGAAAACAAATAACCTGACTAAAAAATGGGCCAAAGACCTCAACAGACACCTCACCAAAGAAGATGGGCAGATGGCATATAAGCATGTGAAAAGATGTGCCACATCATATGTTGTGAAATGCAAATTTAAAAAATAATGAGATACCATTACACACATCAGAATGGCCAAAATATAGAACACTGACAACACCAAATGCTGGTAAAGATGTGGAACAATGCGAACTCTTATTCCCTGATTGTAGGACTACAAAATAGTACAGCCACTTCAGAACATAGTTGGGCAGTTTCTTTAAAAACTAAACTTACTCTTATCATATGATTCAGCAATCATACTTCTTGGTATCTATCCAAAAGAGTTGAGAACGTAACTCTACATAAAAACCTACGCACTGACATTCACAGCAGCTTTGCTCACAATTGCTAAAACTTGGAAGCAACCAAGATGTCTTTCAGTTGGTAAGTGGATAAATAAACTAAGGTACATTCAGACAGTGGAATATTATTCAGTACTAAAAGAAAAAGGAAAAAAAAGCTATCAAGTCATGAAAAGATAGGAAAGGAATTTAAATGATTATTACAAAGTGGAAGAAACCAATTTGAAAAGACCACATACTATATGATCTCGATGATGTGACATTTGGAAATGGCAAAACTATAAAGGCAGTAGAAAGATCGCTGGTTGCCAGGGATTAGAGGATGGAGAGATGAAGAGGCAAAGCATGAAGTATTTTCAGGGTAGTGAAACTACTCTGTATCATACTATAATGGTAGATAGATATACGCCATTATAATTTGTCCAAACCCATAGCATGTACACCACCAAGAGGAAACACTAAATTCAACTCTGGACTCTGGATGATTAACAATGTGTCCGTACGGGTTCATTAATTGTAAAAAATGTACCACTCTAGCCTAGGCTATTGGTAATGGGGGAGGCTACATGTTTCATAGTAGGGGATACAGGAAATCCTGGGCCTTCTGTTCACTACAGCTGTGAACCTAAAATTTCTCTAAAAAATAAAGTGTATTAAATAAAAACAACACCAATTGAGAGATTTGGAATTCTTTAGTTTACAAACTGGAAAGAAAGAATCTATTATCTTATGACTAAAAGCTGACTCTATCAGTGACATAAAATCAATAAAATAGTGTCCGAATCACTGTTTTCAGTGAGGGACAAAAAAAAAGAGTATTAGGGTCACCTTCTTTAAAACTACCAGTTGTTGCATAAAGAGTAGTTTTGTGGCCCACAAGTAGGATTTTCTAGCAGTTAATTATCTCCTTCCATGAATTTGCTGTATAATTCTTATTTACTTCTCTATTTCTTTTGTACATCAGTATTGATAAAGTTTTTTCCCCCAAGAATATGCATATCAAAATTGAGTATAAGGATAAAGAGCTGTGCTTTAATTTGTAATAGGGCTTTGGAAAAACTGTATTCCTTTGAAAATATATCTTGATCTCTGATAGAGTCTTATGAAGAAGTGCTTCCCCAGATTTCTAATCTATATTTTTGTGCTATAGTTGACCCTTGGATAACATGCGTTTGAACAACACAGGTCCACTTAAATGTGAATTTTTTTTTATAAATACAGTACAATACTGTAAGTGTATTTTCTTTTCCTTATGATTTTCTCAGTAACAATTTTTCTCTAGCTTACTTTAAGAATATAGTATATAATACAAGTAACATATAAAATACATGTTAATTAGCTGTCAATCAGCAAGGTTTCCAGGCAACAGCAGACTATAAGTGGTTAAGGTTTGGGGGAATCAAAAGTTATATGCAGATTTTCAACTACACAGTGACAGGGGTGGGGGATCGGCACCCCTTGCCCCTACATTGTTCAAGGGTCAACTGTGTTGTTTACTTTATTACTTTTTAAAAGATTTTAATTATTTATTTTAGAGAGAGAGAGCAGGAGGGAGGGACAGAGGAAGAGGGAGAAGCAGATTCTGTGCTGAGCATGGAGCCCAATGCGTGGCTCAATCCCAGGACCCTGAGATCAGGACCTGAGCCAAAATCAAGAGTCATCTGCTTAACTGCCTGCACCACTCAGGTGCCCTGAACAGTGTTTTTTAATGTGTTCTTTTCATATATTTCCTATTACTTAACTATTAACCTGGGTTCTTAAATTTATATGTGATTCACTTTATACACATATAAAACAACAATTTTTATGTTACACATTGTGGTACTTTTCCGTTTACAATGTACCTTCACATACACTCACAACAAATTATAAGTTAGATAATGGCTCCTTTTTGCTAAGCACCATTTATCTGCCAAAACACATGAAATTTCCAGTCCTCAAGACAAACTCTGCCAAGTTTCATAAATTTCATACTTTATAAACATGAAATTAAGACTCAGAGAAGCATAAGAGGAATAAATATAGCTAATTCATCACAGCGTACATTTTCATTCTATCCAGGGATGAGGAATGTGGGTATCCTAGATGTTTAAACCCTAAATACAGATGTGCGGTGATTCAAAATTGAGGTAAGGTACAGTTTAGGTGATAAATTCCAGGTCCTAACTATAACCTTTTATTTTTGGGTTCCAAAGCGAAAGCTTCAATTTTATTGGTAACAAATATATTATCAAAAATTATCTGATTAAAGAAACAGAAAATCCCATGGTAAGTAACTGACATGCTCAGCCCCAAAGTGAAATAAACATCATACAAGAGATGAAGAGTTAGAAAGTCACAAGTTAAAGGAGAGGTATCCATCTTGAGCTATGTCATTACTAAAATGACCTCGATGACTTAGGTAGAGATCCAGTCAAAACAGTTTAGAACTAGTGTTAATTTTGTTAAGTGTGAAACTGCACTGTAGTTTTTATATATTTAAAAAGTCCTTAATCCATTACAGATGAATTCTGAAGTGTTTATGGTAAAATTGTATGATGTATGGGATTTACTAAAAAAAAAAAAAAGAAAAAGAAAAAAGAAAGAAAATCCAGGAGAAACAAGGGAGGGGAAAAGATGAATGGCATGACTGACAACATGTTGATAATAGCTCAAACTGGGAGTTTACTGGGGCACATAGTGTGTGTTTGAAATTTTCTATAATAAAAGTTTATTGGAAAAAAGATAGGTAACCATTTAGGTAGTTTCAAACAATCATTGAAGAAAAAGAACATGATGAAATTCATAAGCTGTGTTAAAGGAGGTAGAAACATAGAGTATGTGTGTTATTTGATCAATAAAATTAATCAGGGGGCTGCTCATTCAGTGGACCACGTGACTCTTGATCTTGAGGTTGAAAGTTTGAGCCTCATGTTGGGTGTAGAGATTACTTAAAAATAGAATCTTTAAGAATAAATAAAATTAAATTAGAAAGAACAAAGTAACTAAAAATGTCAGATCACAAATCAAAAGCATAGAAAAAGAAATATGTGAAAGATATACTGGTTCTCCAGTAATACGTTGAAATAATAATCCCCACACTTAGCTTGCATTCAACAACGGCAATAAGAAAGGACCTGGACTCACAGATATAGGGTAAAAAGAATCTATCAGGACTTTCTCCAAGCTAAAAAAAAAAACTCATAAAGTTTCAAGTTCAAGTGACAGCAAGCATCCAACATCACATTCCATTAGGAGGCCATGACCATTACCTCTTTCTTCCTGTCCTCTACCCAAACATATTTTTAATAGGTCTATTCTCTTCCTCAGAGTGAAAATCATGAATATTACATTCAAATGGATTGCCAAGAATGTAAAATGTTAGGAAATATGTTAAGGAAATCACATATTCTATTACAAAGAATGTTTAATTTAGTCTTTCTAAGAGTATCTTCACTTCTAGAATATACACAATGTATATTTGGACAACACGTATCAGAATCAGGTACCTCACCTACTGTAAATTAATTAAGGCACTAACAGTACCTTAAGGATTTAGTAGGCAAATGACACTCGTAAGGTGTGGTTTTACCAAACTGAACCCAGTTTCAGAACCTAAAGAAATCACCTTCATCCATAGTTTATCACTAACCACGACTATAGAACAGAACTGAGTTGTGCCTGGGTGGCTCAGTTGATTAAGCATCCAACTCTTGATCTCAGCTCAGGTCTTGTTCTCAGGGTAGTGAGTTCAAGCCTTGTGTTGGTGCCTACTTTAAAAAAAAAAAAAAAAGGATCATAACTGGACAATCACTGGAAGCTTCTTCTGTGGAGGAAACAAACTGAACTCTGAGAAAAAATGTCAAGACACTAACAGTCGGACGTCTCCCAGCAATGAAGCCTACCAGCTTAAAAGCCCCACCCAGTTACAGAGCCTCCAGATCACTTGGTAGTGACTCACTCTCAATATGAAGAGACAGCCAAGGTTCACCAGACACCTGAAGGAAAATGTCCAATAACAAAGAAAAACAAAAAATAATAATAGCAAAATGACCCTTAAGAGCCAGAGACAATGCAAGACTCATAACAAAACTTTAAAAAGTTAAAAAAAAAAACTTAAAAAAACCCGAAGTAAAACATTTTCAAAGAAATAAGAGATTATATTTATAAAACAAGAACAAGAATGGGGATCATCAGAAAATGAGATAGAACTTTAGAAATTTAAATAGCCAAAATTTTAAAATTAAAGAGAAGGGGAAACTTAGGGAGAAATCTTCCAGAAAGACCTGGAAGAATAAGGAGGCAAAAACAAAACAAAACAAAACAAAAACCCAGAAAACAGGAGAGAAAAGTAAATTATAGGAGCAATCCAAGAGATGTAAACTTTGGCTCATTGGAATTCTAGGACGAGAGAAACAAGAGAAAAAAGCAGAAAGGGAATTTTCAAAGAAATAACACCTGAATTTTAAAACAGGCACATGTTATCTTGATAAAAATTTACATTAGTTAAAAATAGTATAGGCAATCACATATCTCAGAGTATAGGTGCTCACCTGCCTAACATAGGCATAAAGACATTTTTGTATGCTATACTGTATTTTCCTCTACTTGTATTTTTTAAAATAAATTCTGCTATTTTTTCATCTAAATTGTAAACTCTTCAAAGCCAGGAATAATATTTGCTACTGATGGCAGGCACATATTCTATTTCTGATAAATTCTTGTTAAACTCATTTGCTTTGAAGATGACTTTGGTTACCATTAAGCTCTGTGACTCTTTAAGAGGGTTCAGTCTTTCAGCACATGTCGGGACAAAAGGTAAAGGTCATTCTTAGCTAAAACAGTTACTTGAAATTCCAGGAACAACTCTGAGAATCCAGTTCCTAACATCGTTTGGAGTGAAGTCACTCTATAAGACAATGATGAATTTAAGCCGGTCAAATGGCCTTTGTTTAAATATCCTTCAAAGTTTTAGCCCATTCAATCTTCTTTTCAGAAAGCTTGATCTGAACCTCCACCCAGACACACAGTTCTACGGTACCAGTTAGTGAAATATGTAGGCTATGAATCAGACTCCACTGTGGAAACTAATCCTTGAGTCACGATCATAATATTCCATTGGCATCCACCCCGGGGACAAGGTATTCATTTAAGAGTGCCACTCTTCCATGCAAAGGATGAAGCGTCAAGTAGCTCCCACTCACCATTAGAGTCATGGCTTAAATATCCTAGTTTGGTTATCTGTTTGAGTAAGGCTGTCTGGTCGCCCTCATCTGTCAGGATTCTACAGTCATCTCTACCATTCCAAAGGGTCCCTTGGTTTTGGTCATTAATTTAATAAATATTTATTGAGTGTTTGTTTTCAGCAAGATACTGTTCTAGGTACCAGGAATATGGCAATGAGTAAGACAAAAAGTCCCTGGTCCAGGGAATTACATTCTAGTAAAGTAGAACCTAGAAAAGTTTACCCATTTGCTCAACTTTTTTCTCTAGAATTCTCCTCTGATCAATTCTAGAAAATTTACATTTGCTTGTCTGTTTGCTTGCCTATCTATTTCTAGCTCCCCATCTTTAACTATTTTCTTGCTATGCTTCCTTTTCCCCACTTCTTACCTGAAATGTTTTATATTTCCTTAGGCTCCCTGAAATTAGGGTAAAGCCAAAGCGGCTACAAAGTCTACAAAAGCCAGCTACCAATAAGATTTTTTCAAGTGTTCCAACGGAAGGACTAGTCCCAAGATTTTCATGTCCTGCTTTATATTTGAGAAGTAATATATACTTTTAAGAAGCATTACAAAATTGTATGTAATGAATTTCTAAATTTTCTCCTTACAGAATTATCAAAAGGATAGTTCATAGGTAAGCATTGATTATGATTTTTCGATTCGTTACATAAGCCAGTATAAGATTTAAAAATTCTTGGTAGTACCCTAACTGATGTTGCTACAGGGAAATATGTTGAAAGGATTCAAAATATTCATAAAGAGGAAGACAGAAGATTTTGCTTGAAAAAGCCACACTTAAACATATTTCAATCGTGTATTTTTTACATCTCATGCTGAGAAGGGGGAAAAACTAATGTAGGCAACAATTTTAACAACAACATTGACCAGAATTACAGCCATTATAAATTTAAGAGCTTCCCCTAAGTAGAACCACAAATGTTATAGACTAATATTTTTAAATTCTTAAATGAAACTAAAATGTAATCCTGGAAAATTTAATAGTCAGAATTCTGCAAGAGTCATATTAAAGTTCTTTTATGAGGCAGGTAGACAACCTTACCCTTGAATGTTTCTTGGTCCAAACAACCTCTTCTGTATTACATGGTCTCTATCAATAATGAGTTTAATGCCTATGTAAACTTAAAATTTGTTGCAAATTATTTTGGCCCTGGCCACAGTATACCTGTAGCTCTGCTGTATGTAAAAGTGGGAAAAGGACTCACTGGATACTTCAACTATAAACTGTTCTCATAAAAGAATGGTCTTCTCAAAGTGTGTTTGAGAAATTAGCAGCATTGATATGACTTAGGAGCTTGTTAAAAATATGGAACTCAGGGCGCTTGAGTAGTTCAGTCATTAAGCATATACCTTTGGCTCAGGTTATGATCTTAGGGTCTTGTGATCGAGCCCTGCATTGGGCTCCCTGCTCTGTGGGAAGCCTGCTCCTCCCTCTCTTACTCCTCCTGCTTGTGTTCCCTCTCTTGCTGTGTCTCTGTCAAGTAAATAAATAAAATCTTTAAAAAAATATGTATATATGGAATTCTCAGGCATCCCAGACCTACAGAACCAAGACCCTCCTTTGAATAAGATCCCCAGGAGATGTGCATAGACATGAAAATTTGAGAATTACTGGTCCAGTTGACAACTCAAGGCATTTTCCAATTGCAATCTTCAAAACATTAGAGGGCAGCTTGCCAACAAAAATTTGAGAGAAAAAGGGAAAAAAAGGAAGTAGTCCTGGATAATACTATTTTAGCTATATCATAAAACTCACCCAGCTTTTATAAGGGTGGGAAAAGATAAAAAATCTGTTAAGAATCTTTCTGTATTTAATGAACAACTGAATTTAAAGACGTCTATTGTACCACCAATATCCTTGATGTAAATTTCTTTTTCTTGGTAACATTTTTTTCTATTAAAGCAAATCACTCAATGTTTCATAGTGTGATGGTTTTGTAACACATCTGAACCAAGAGAAAGCCTGATGTTCCCCCTGCTTCCCACCCCACAGATATCCTAGAGCCTATCTAGAAACATCATGGATTCGCTTGGTCAAGATGGTCTTTGTGTTACTGGCCCATGAATTGAACCGCAAGGTACATAAACAAGCTACCCGTTTGCCCTTTCAAGTTCTCAGATCTGCTCTAGTTCTATCTAAGAAGTTTTGTTAAATCTCAGGGTAGGTAAAATTGCTTTTCAACGACTGCTCCCATGCCCAGACAGATTCGCTCACCTCTTGTTTTGAAATGCTTTCTTCCATTGCTAAGTGTCTGTCTTCATCTGACTAGAGTCTTCCAGTCTCACATGTGGCAAACAAAGAATACAGAATCACACACTTGAGCAATACTTCAGGTATTTCCTGGACATGTTGACAAGATCATTGGTTCCCTTTCTTAGCACTCATTCATGCCTGCTAACCGCCCTGCTGACCTCAACATACAGGCTAGCCCTATGCAGGGACTCTGCCCAGCCCTTTCTGCCCATTCTCCTGCTCCTGACTTCTCCTGGTCTATCTTGTTCATTGTAACCCAAATGCAAAGGGACAGTGGGTCTAGAAGGGGGTGTCCTCACAATGGCCAGTATGCAGTGGGCACCATACCCTGGAAGAAGCATGGGGCAGAAAGACAGAGGTGCCTATTCTCCAAGTACTTTGTAGCCACAGTCCTCTTTTTTTTTTTTTTTTAAGATTTTATTTATTTATTTGACAGAGAGAGAGAGAGATCACAAGTAGGCAGAGAGGCAGGCAGAGAGAGAAGGGGAAGCAGGCTCCTCACCAAGCAGAGAGCCCGATGTGGGGCTCGATCCCAGGACCCTGAGACCATGACCCGAGCCGAAGGCAGAGGCTTTAACCCACTGAGCCACCCACGTGCCCCAGCAACAGTCCTTTTAACCCTAGCTTGCTTCCTATGGAGAAGCTCTGTTTTTGTTTCATCTCCTTTCAGGTGGAAGAGGAGAGACAACAAAGTTAATAATAATACTGTTCAAAGTGAGCTGTGACTACTTACAAGCAGCATCACGTTTGCACTCCTAACATGTTTCTTTCACTTCGCATTACTGAATCTCCATTTCTGGTTTCACTGCTCATGCTCACTTCTACTATAGTTCAAAGGTAAAAGAATAGAGGGCTAGAAGCCCCACCTTCCCCCTAGAGACTAGGCTGCAATATCCTCACGGACTGAGAATTTGTGCATTTCGATCTACCCGACACCATGTCTTCTGTATACCAGCCATTCAATATATATTGTGGCCACACTAACTCATGCCTGTTTTATGATACTGATGCTTCTCTTCCTTATCTATTTTGTTCTCTCTTCAGCCCTGCTTTCACGCTCTACCCCAGATCACACTCTTGCTGAAGTCACCACGGACCTCCTAACCGCCATGGATGCGTCGGTCCCGTGGTGCTTCATGCTGCCCTCCTTGAATTGTCCCTCCCCTGGACTTCTGGGCCTCCCTGCTCTCCTGGCCTCTCTACCCCTCCAGTGGCTCTTTTCTTAGTCCCCTGATCATCTCTCTTCCACTGTCTCCCCGAAGTTGGTGGTCCCCAGAATTCTGATTTACTACCTCCTTCCCTATCATTTTTATGCTTTTTGGTTCATCCTTAGCTAAGGCCTTGACTATACTCGTAACTCCCAATTCTAGCCCTGGCTTCTCTCCGGAGCCCTGATCCTCTATCTCCACCAGCCCCACTGGACACCAGCACCACAGGGGCACGTTCTCAATTCATGGGCCTAATAATGCATGATTTCTTCATCAACCTCCCAATCTCCCCTTCTCCTAGATCCTCTTAGTTCACGACCTCCCCTCTCACATAGCTAGCCTTACACTTGCCGCTGCTTCTGCCTGGAGCAACAATTCTCAACAGGAATCAATTTTGTTCCTAGGGGACCTTTGGCAATACCTGGAGACACTTTCTGATTGTCACAACTGGAAGAGAGAGGCGCTACGGGCATCTAGTAGGTGGAGGCCAAAGATGCTGCTGAACATCCTAAGGCACTGGACAGCACCCCCAAAAGCACAAAAGCATGTAGCCCAGATATCAATAGTGCTGAGACTGAGAATCTCTACTCTAGAATATCCTCTTTGCCTTCTCTGCCTGGTGAACTCCAACTCACCTACCTGGACTCAGCTCAAATGTCACCACCTCTGTGAAGTCTTCCTCTCTTAACCAGGTCCTCTCCCCCAGAGGAGTATTCTTGCATTTTTCTCACCTTCTCATACACACCTCTATTTTAGCACATCACCCGTCACACTGAATTTCTGTTTATCAGCGTATCTCTATTACTAGCATGGAAGTTCCCCCAAGGAGGCCGTGTTTTATTATCTTTTACTCCCAACGCTTGGGTCAATGTCTGTCAAACATTAGGCACCCAAATGTGTGCCGGGTGAATGAATTAAAGAAATCCTATCTACAGAGTAATCCGAAGTGTTTCTGAAGCGAACGACTCAGCTCCCTGAACCACTCTGCAATTAATATTCTAGTTCCTCAGTTCTAAGAGATATGCGTTCACAAGTGTATATCTCTTACTAAATTTCTAAAATGGGTCATTCATATTGTTGCATCACAGTTGCAGAGTCAATATTTATAAACTATATTAGTTTTTATGGGAAAGATTAAGTGTTGTTCAAAATAAATTTAACCAAATGTCTCTAAATATTCTGCTAAAGTTAACAGGAGCTGAGAAAATAATGGAACACTAAAACAAATACATATTTAAAACACTTATTTTAGGAAGAATAATTAAGTAAATATTGAAATGTATCATCCTGAGATTAGTGGTAAAGGCTTTTGAAATAATTGAGAAAGGGTTTTTTAAATTTCTACTACACCAGGCTTAAACAATTTACCCACCCAGGATGAAGCAACAGGAAATGAAAAAGAAATCTGTAACCCCCAAAAAAATGTAAAGCCAATCTTTGGATAAAAATTTGCATCTATGTGAAGAATGGAAGACAGGTACAAGCTTGGGCAAAATGCTGTGGTATTTTAAATAATAGGGTAACAAAATCTCTGAGCATCCTAACAACATAACATAGGAGATTTAGAGAATAGACAAGGAAAAATAATGTAACAACTGAGTAAACCGTTTCGTAGAGTTTGGAAAACTGAAGAGTCATTTTTATATCTAGATAAAACTACTTCCTGACTGAGCTGACTGTAATAAAAAATATTACAGGCAATGTTAAAACATCAACTATCTACTTTCAGATCAAAAGTCATTACACAGCCTTTACAAAAACAATACTGTATTTCAGCAAGTATACAGAAGAAATATATGCCAATCATTGCTCTGTTCTTTGATACCAAATAAATAAAACAAACATTATCATGCAGACTACAAGGTCCCATTTGCATTCTAAGTTGTAAACACAGAACAGAGCCCTGCTGCAGATACAGGTGAAAGTTCTCACTAGATTTTTAAAATATTAGCCATTAATGAGTTGTTATTATAGAGAGCTAGAAATGGGATACGAGGCTGCTGGAGACTGGCAGCTAAACACATAAGAAAAGAATTCATAGACTCTCAGTGCTTTAGAAACCAGGGTCCCGGACCAAAGCAGTGATTTAATTTCACGGCTGCTCGGTACAGATAGCTGACATTACTAAATGCTACTCTAATATCAACTTGTTAAATGTGAATCCAGACTCGGCATATCAGAATACTAACCCAGACTAACTGGAGTCATGGGAAATATTTTGGGAGCTGTTTATTTATAAATGAGTTACAATATACCACTATAATTAGATTAATATATAATTATTGATAAACACAGGATTATTTCTAAAACCCCAGTATCGTTGCCACTGCTAAGTTTAGGAAAAACAACATTAGCATTTTCCTTTTAAAATAAGCCCTTACCAATCAATTAGATCAATTTAGATCTGGTTTATTTTGAATTTAGTGGTTGATGTATTGCTTACCAATATTTTCATATAGATTTATTTAATACGCATTAATTGGAAGAATAAATTAAAACTCTCCAGCAAACTACACATTTCTGAACTATTTATAATCCAATAATCTCCCCAAAACCAGAATCTGCACAAAGCTAGACATTTGGCTGTCACAAAAAAATATTTAAGTTAGCTTACCTACCTTAAATAAAACCAATAAAAGTGTAGTTTTTAGCTACGCAAAAGGCATTCAGTCCCACTTCATTAAAAAACATTAAAAATACCTTTTTTCAAAAGTATCATTAACAACAAATTATAATATTACCACAGAATCAACTATTTTAAACCTATGTCTACAAATACATTTATCTATAAATATTTCTAGGTTAATTATTCCTTTCAGATTTATTTCATTAAATGTAAGATAATTTTACAAGGTAAATGTAATTCAATTAGCAAATTTTAATATGTTTCTTTATAGTGTCACTTCATTGATTTCTTTCAGGGGGCAAAACAGTTCCATGGATTATCATCTCCTAAAAGCTGGTTTCTTAAAAGTCTTATAAATAAAATAATCCTAAAACATAGATCAGAATTTAAAATCTGATCTTTATTCATCTTCAGTAAAGTAGTTGCTTATACTAACATCTGGGTATTGGTAACAATAATTATATTTATGAGATTTGAAAAGAGAGAAAACTATCAATTACTTAATATTTTATTTACCTAGAGCCACTTGTCCAGAAGTAAAAAAGTTTTTTAATATAGATATTGAGTGTAATATAAACACAGATAAACAGATAAGAGTTTTTTTGCCCCTAAACTATTATGTACTGTCATCTAGAATTGGTTTAGCCAGAAAAAAATTTTAACTTTCTGGAATCTGGCAAGACCTTCCAAATACAGAAATTTAAAAAATCTACTTAAGTTCAAATACTTTGGAAAATCTAGTTAAGTTCAAATACTTTGGAAAGACTAACCCATCTAAAAAACTGTTTTGGTTAAGATTCATTAGTTACATGACTAATAAACAAAATTACCAAAATAACAAATTAGTAAGGTAACTAGAAAAGTATGGGAAATGCCTAGCAATTGAAACAAAAATCAAAAAATATAAAATTTGGAATTCAATATCGTTGAAAGACCAAGTTACATTTTAGAAGGCAGTCTTAACTGGTAGCTGAGGGAAAATTGGGTGGAAACAAAATTCCTGTGGTTAAGGGTATATACAAATGCAAATGCCATATATTTTTCCTCTGCTTTAAACATGCAGCATAATCATTTTTATCAATGTTCTACTAAATACACATATTTTAGAGGAATATTTTCTCTGCATTCATTTGTGACATTTTCACATTTTTATGTGGGCCTTTTATTGTTTAATATTTTAAATAAGCATTCTATATTTTACCTTCTTTCACAGTGATTGAAGGGAGAAAATATTAAATGAACACTTTTGAAAGAGGAATATGGAGTTAGACATAAAAATGCTATGTTACTTGAAAAAAAATATACCAAGGTAAAAATGTTATGAAATACATTATTATTTAAAGCTTGTTTTTATGCTACAGAAATGTTTCACGCCTTAAATCACTTTGGAGTTTTGTTTTTTTTTTTTCTTTTCAATGCATATTCCAACACTGGTAAAATAACAAATAGAGTTTAAAAAGCTATTGGGGGTCCTTCAGATTTGCAAATGCAAAGATTATGATTATAAAACTAATTGCTAGCTAAGTCATAATAAACTTTAACCAAATATCTCATAAAGCTTTTCTGGTGTAAATTAACATTTACCAAGACCAAAGGAAACTTACCTCACAAGAATGCTTTAAAGAATTAGATAATTCATTTGTGAAATCTCTGTTACTGTCTCTTGATAAGTTATCAACTTTATCTTCATTTCCAGATGCAAACTTTATGAGTAATTGTGATGGTCCCCCCTTAGAACAATTGTGTTTAAGGCTGGATAAACAGGAAACAGTTGGGTAAGTTCCTCCCAACGAAATACTTCTTTGTAAAATAGCATGGTTCTTGTTTATCTGTAAATTTGGTCTTTCCAACTGTCCACGGATATTTATTTGGTAATCTATATTTTGAGAGAATGGTAAATGTGCAGATGTCCTCTGCCTAAGCTTAATGCACTCTGAATCAAAATTAAGCTTCATTTCTGACATCTCTGGTTTACAATCACCATTTGCTGTTTCACAATCTAAAGGAGTTGCTTTTTGTTGGGTGAAATGCACTGAGACACAGGAATCTGCTTCAGATGACTTTTCACAGACAGTCTGATTGGGACTACTATGTGCAATAGCAATTCTCGTTTGTAATGAGCCCTTCCTGTGAAGGGCTCGTATGTCTCTTACTTCCCCGGGAGTGCACACTGTTTTAGACAACCGAAGTCCATTGACAGCTGTGGAAAGAAATCCCTTAGCACCAGTCCCATCTTCACGGTGGGCGATTTCACTAGGAGAAATAATGAACTGGTGTGAGGTTTGGTAGGATCCTTTGCTTGGAAGAATATCTGTACTTGTTGGAGAAGTTGGTGGGGTATTCGAAGGGCTCCTAGGAAAAATGACTAAAGATGAACAGCGTTTTAGTGGAATATTCGAGTTCCTGCTCACTGGCAATTTCATAATTTCTAGTCCACGCTCCAAGTCATCCTGGACAAAGGGAACAGTACTTGGACTTCTTGAAAAAATTTCACGTGGAAGAGTATTCCTGTTTGGCACACTTCTATTGGAGGTGCCGTCAGAAGGTACATTTCCACCCAAAAAAATATCATCAGTTGGTGGAAAAACATAACCACTGCTGTCACTGATGGTACTGTTTGTGTAGGAACCACCGCTCGTGATACTTGTGCATGATCCGTAATCACTGCCGTTGCTGCTGGAAGACCCATTCTCACTGGTGGAAAAGTTACTAAGGCTACCGCTGCGAAGGGCAGAACTGCTCACAAGGTCACCATCACTCACAGCATTCAGTTCATTTTCAGCCACAGCACTGTGCTCAATGCCATCCCTCAAGACACACGTCCACGAAGCATCGTCCCCATCCGCTAAGACATTGCTAGGCTGAAGACATCCACTGTACCTTGTAGGCTGTAGTGAAATCTGCAGACAGCTGCTCTTTTTGTTAACATTTTCAGGTGAAGGAGCAGATGGTCTTTCCTGAGACTGAACGTTTCCCTGCATCAACGGAGCTAGTGTGGTCTGTCTAGGAGTCAGCTTCATTTGCACAACGTTGGACGCTGAAATCCGGCTTGGTCTTTGGAAGCACATGTGAACACTGCTCTCCAAATCATCTCCGGAGCTTTCTGACAAAGGATAAGTATTGCTTCTTCGGGCTGCAAAGTGCAATCGTAAGCTTTGTGCCATTTGTTCTCATTTCCAAACATGTTAAGGGCTGAAAGTCATAACAAAGATCTCTGTCGGTAGACAGGCTAGCGTCAGCTGCGCTGCATCGAAGGCAAAAATCATTTGTGGTGCCTGAAGGAGCTCTTAAGTAGTAGTCTTTCTCCTGAGCAAAACCTTAGATACCAGCTATCATAGAAAGAAAAAGACGACCCATTCCTGAGACTGACGTTTCCACATATTTTGAATCGCTTGTAGTCAAAATGCCTTCACTCACAAAGCACTTGATTTCCAGCGACCTTTCAGCTGAGCTCAGCTGCAGCTCACTGCCTCAAACACTGCCAACCTTGTTTCAATTATACCTTCTCCAATTTGCATGAATGAGTAACACAAGAACAACAATCTTCTAGCATTTCAAGTTGAAACAGTGTTTTTTCACTCCTGCTCTACTAAATGAACATTTAACCATGTGAATCACGTCGCCTATACTTTCTCCAGAAGTTTGACCACTAATATTTTTACCCAGAGGGATAGAATTACAGGAAGTTGGTAGGAATGAAACCCCATGTAATTGAGTATCAAATCAAGGATTGAATTTCCAAGGAGGAGCCAAACTAAGAATCTCGTCAAGTTAGTTAATGCAGAAAGGCATATATTCTGTTAATTTTTTTTTTTTAAATGAGTGAATTCAAACAGACGTATAAATTCGGAAGTACCAAAACTTTGGGATGAATTAAAACAGACGCATTAAATCAGATAGATAAATATTTTAGCTTCCAAAACACTACTTATGAAAAGTGAAAGCTTAAGGATAGAAATACAAAATTAGCCTAGTAATACTATTGAAAAATTGAGTATAGGTCTGAGAAAGAAACGTTTAAGAGAAGCTGTCACCGAGCATTTTCTCCTGTAATTTTAAGGCCTTTTCCAGCCAAGTAGTACAGTCTTTAAATGATGCCATTTATATTTTGACTATTAAAACTCTGCCAAGAAATAGCCTAAGCAAACATTCCATTAAAAATATATGCAGATTAGACAGAAAAACTATACCCCAATATAGTCTGAGCACACCAGCTATTTTATTCCACTGTCTCTGCAATTCATTCACTTAAGAGAGTGTTGTGGTAAGTAAAGAAGTCTAAAAAGGATTTAACACATCAAATAAACATATCTCAATGCCAATTCTGTTCTGAAAACTCTAAGAGCTCTTTGCTGGCCCCTACTGGTGTGTTGAAACAATCCATTTAGCTGTTTGATATCTATAAAGAAATACAAACCACGCTGCATATTTCTTTGTATAAACAAAGTACATACTTGTTTACTTTTTTGAGTACTACCCCTGCCCTAGAGGTGGAATGAATTACTACTGCTGATAAAGCTGCCACAGTAGAGAACAGTAGACTGTTTGTCCTCCTAACAGTTGTGAATCTGTATATATATTTTTTCTGCTTTGTATTTATTTAACCTTTACTTTATTTTCAGTTTACTAGGTAATAAAAGTTTAATATTTTAATTTCTCTCCTAAATGTCATAGACCAAGGTTGGTATTCTATTTGAAAGAAACAAATTTATTTTTAAATAATACTCTAGGGTATATTTAAACCCCTTACCTGAATTTTATAGCTGGAACTCCAGTAATAAATATATACTGGCTCATTCATAGGAAAGTAAAAAGTAAAATAGTTCAGTTGTTTACACCACATGGTACTACACCCAAGTTGTATTTTTCTAAGTAAGATTGTTTTTCTAAGTAAAAGTAAATATGGAAAACATATACTTGTACTTTGTTTAAAAAAGAAAACACCTTAAGATAGATCTGTTCTCAATCATAATTTTCTAAACAGTGTTTTTAATCAATTAGGATATGATGAAATAGAAATATGGAATTTATGAAATAATATTTCTGACTAGGATGATATAGTACTATGTTTTAGAATATGTACAATTATTGTAAACTTAGCAATAAAATTATTATTTTGGTTTTATATAACCTACCTCCTTTATGATTTTATAGACTTCAGTAATATTCTCTTATAATCATCTCTCTTTATAGAAGAAAGAGTCCCAATCTTTTCACCTTGTCTTCAAATGACTTCAGCTTTTCCTCTTGAACTAAGTTAGGGGTCTCATAACCCAAAGAATGGAACTCGTCTAAGGTGCTAATTGATGAGATCTGACTGCTCATGCCTGTGGCCTAAAATATCTAGTTAAGAGGCAAAACTCCTCTGGTTGTTGATATAGCTGAGCCTCAGGTATTTGGCTAGATAAATGTTTTCTCTTTGGTAAGCTTCAGTAAAAGCCTCAGGCTGATGCGCCCCAACTAGACTTCAAGCTTGCCGAGTGCCAGGACCATAACTACACTTTCTTCTGATCTTCCTAGGCTCATGCTGGGCACCGAATAAGCCCTAAGTAGCACCAGCGAGAAGACTAGATGGATGGATGGATGGATGGTCACCATACTTATTTTGGCTGCCTAAAGCTTTCTCTCAGGACTTTATTTTTAAGGTTGATCCAGCTATTACTTCTGAAGAAATATCAAAAAGCACCGCAGCTGGACAAGAGAGAGTGATGACTGAAAATCTTCAAGGAGGATTTCAGCCACGGAAAAGGAAGGTGAGAGAATCACACGCACTTCCCAGCCTGCCAGTCTGAGTTTCAACCATAGAGAAGCTCAACAGGGTGCGTTGCTGGCTCTGGACTGGGACTACACAGGATCTGTGCCACCATCATAGCAGTAAGTGGAGAATCAGGGGCAAAAAGTAGCCCCTTAGATTCCAAAAGAAGAGCATAACCCTAAACTTAAGTGGAGAAGAGCTGGAGAGTGGGGACGGCCCTCATCTGGGAGGAATCTACGAAAGTCCTGAAGAATTTCACCCTCTGGAATGAAATGGATAATGTCTGAGCTTCAGATTGAAGCTCAGGACCCACATTCTGAGGCGTTTGGTTATTGATGATCTGCACAGAAAATAATGGGATGATCAACTCTGGGAAATCCTCATCATTGACTAGAATTCTGAGGGCCAGAGTGCACTGTGATGATTAATTGTATGTGTCAACTTGGCTAGGCTCCTTTGCCCAGTTGTTTGGTCAAACAGCAGTCTCGATGTTGCTATGAAGGTATTTTTCAGATGTGATTAACATCTGAACATGATTTAAATCGGGAGATTTTGAGTAAAGCAGATTACCTTCCATAATGTGGTAGACCTCCTTAACAGCTAAAGGCCTTAAGAGCAAAAACAGGTTTGCTGAAGAAGCAATTCCACCTCAAGATTACAACAAGAAACCCTGCCTAAGTTTCCAGCTTGCCCTACAAGTTTCATATTCAAGACTGTGACATCAACTTTTACCTGAATATTCAACTTGCTCACTCCATCCCACAGATTTCAGACTTGCCAACTTCCACAATCACATGAACCAATTTCTTGAAACAAATCTCTCTCTCTCATTCTCCGTGTGTGTGTGTGTGTGTGTGTGTGTGTGTGTGTGTGTGTCCTATTGGTTCTGTTTCTTGGGAGAACCCTGACAAATACGACCACTAAACCGGAGAAGCATAGTTATCTCCATCAGAATACAGGATATAGGCATCTCCTGAAGCTTCCGAGGCTGGATGTGTGCAGGTGTATCTCTTAGGTCAGCAACAAGGAAGCACGAACTTTTGCATTGGTGGGTAGAATTCATTTCAAGGCACATTAATCGGAAATGTCCTGTTCCTATCATCGCCATCACCATCACCATCACCAAACTGCTGGGTTATAACCCTTAGGTCTTTTTTTCTTAAGATTTTATTTATTTATTCAACACAGAGAGAGAAATCACAAGTAAGCGGAGAGGCAGGCAGAGAGAGGGGGAAGCAGGCTGCCTGCTGAACAGAGAGCCCTATTCAGGGCTCGATCCCAGGACCCTGAGATCATGACCTGAGCTGAAGGCAGAGGCTTTAACCCACTGAGCCACCCAGGTGCCCCTATAGCCTTTAGGTCTTAAAACAGACTGAACAAGAGGGATATAAGCCTACTCTTTTTCTTAAAACAAATTAACACATATTATAAATATTTTCCAGAGGACAAGAAATTGTTTCTGCTTAAAATTTTATCTGTGCCCTTCGCCGTACATTTCCAAAGAGAATTGGCTAGGAAAAGGACATGTTCTTAATTTAGTTGTGAATGCTATAGGGGAATAAATATAAATGACATTTGTAGTAGCACAGGACATTTACTGCTATGCAAGTAAGCCTGTTACTCTACCAATGGATAGAGTTTCTATAACATCTCAGCTGATATGTAGACTTCAATTACCTGCTGACACAAACCAGCCTGTTCTAATTACTTCTTGCTTCTGGAGAAATCTATATTTCTATGCACAGCAGAATATCCAACACAGTTCATGCCCTAAATGGCACATGTTAACATGTCACAGAGGAATGGATTCAGAGTGATGCTATTTTAATAAATTCAAAAATATCCAAAAGAAAACTATACTCAGAGATACATCTCCACATGATAAACAAGTTTTTTTAAAGCAGTGACAAGCACAATATTCCAGACAGTGGTTACTACTTGTCGGGGAAGAAAAGGAGATGCTACTGGGGAGGGGGAGAGGGGGTTGTAGATTTTGGTAACGTTCTAGTTCTTAAGTTAAACAATAAGTGCACAGATATTTGTCTTATTATTTAAAATAAGGATTTAGGGGCGCCTGGGTGACTCAGTGGGTTAAAGCCTCTGCCTTCGGCTCAGGTTATGATCTCAGGGTCCTGGGATCGAGCCCTGCATCAGGCGCTCTGTTCAGCAGGGAGCCTGCTTCCCCATCTCTCTCTGCCTGCCTCTCTGCCTACTTGTGATCTCTGTCAAATAAATAAATAAAATCTTAAGAAAGAAGGAAGGAAGGAAGGAAGGAAGGAAGGAAGGAAGGAAGGAAGGAAGGGAGAAAAGAAAAGAAAAGAAAAGAAAAGAAAAGAAAAGAAAAGAAAAGAAAAGAAAAGAAAAGAAAAGAAAAGAAAAAAAGAAAAAGAAAAGAAAGGAAGGAAGGAAGAAAAAATAAGGATTTAGGGGCCCTGCATGGCTCAGTCGGTTAAGTGTCTGCCTTTGGCTCAGGTCATGATCCTAGGGTCCTGGGATCCAGTCCTGCACTGGGCTCAGTGCTCAGTGGGGAGCCTGCTTCTCCCTTTCCCTCTGCCCCTACTCTCTTCCTTTCTCTCTCTCTTCTGCTCACTCTCTTACTCTCAAATAAATAAATAAATAAAATCTTTTAAAATAAATAAAAATAAAGAATTTATATTACATACACTTATTTGTGTGTTTATTTCAGGATTTAAAAAACACAAATACTAAATTTCACCTGGTTCCATCTAGAAGGGAAATCTGTAGAGACGGGGGGAAAAAAAATCTCTATTCTATAGAAAAAGCAAAAATACAAACAGAAAATAAAAACCTCTGCACCCGACCATTCTGATAACCAAACATCAACATCTGTTTTGTCATTCAGCCTTAAAAAGTCCGATTGCAGTTAGTGACGGTCTCCTTTTGCAAAAAAAAGCACTTTTGCTTATTATGATTGCTAATTGATAGATTTCATTTGCAGTATCTTCCATTATTACTATAGTTATCATTTCTTGAGGGGGAAAAAGCATGTTATATAGTCCGACACTAAGAACAAACTTTAAAAATCCAGTTTCTTTCTTAGCTAAAAAAATGAATGATTGTTTCTTTCTGGATGCTTCTGTTTAATAACTGATATGCCTTTGAATACATAACACTGTTATGTCACCTTCATGTTCAAATCTTACATGGGTTTAAAATATACATGTAAGATGCCAAGAAGACCTGAAATGGCATTCCTAAGAGATAAAATTAGGAAAAGGATAGGACTCCAAGAGAGTCTTTAGGAAATCAGGAATTAGAACTATCCTTTCATAAAAATAAAATCAGGCTTACTTTTGCCTTTTTTTTTTCCTCTGTAAGAGGTGGCAGTCCTTTTGGGGACTTTATCAGTGTCAAGGGGATCAATAGTCTTCCTTGTAGAAGAGTGGGGGTGGGAGATGGAATGAGACAAATCCGCTCAGGAAGAGGGCTCTCTGAGCCTGGGCATACCCACCACACCATAGAGGATGAGCGGGGCCGGGGGAGGGGTTGTGTGTGTGGTGGTAGGCAAGACAAAGAGGCCAGCTTTCCTTGAGTAAGACTGCAATCTGTGGAGAAGTGACAAAAAGAGAGGTACTTGGGAGGAAAGTGGAAGGGTACACAGTAGCACCAGGAAGGAGGGGAAAAAGTTGTAGCCGCCTCTCCCATTTTCCCCAGAGCCTCCATAACGCCCCTAAGTTGTCTCTCACGTCACAGATTCCCAGCCCACAATCCGCTGCTCTACTGAGAAATACCCTCACTTCCTATTTCACACTAGTAAAATATAACTTACCAACCGATTTTCATCAAATACTTCAAAAAGAAGCCGGTGCTGCTGAGGATGGACCTAAGTAAGAAAAACACAATTTCTTTAAAAACAAGTGAACCTCAATCAACCCAGACTCTGAGAAATAAATGTTTGAAATGCTGCCATTTCCTAATTCCTCCTATTTACGGTGTATTTTAAATTACACGAGACAGGTCATAAAAAAGCAGGCCAATCCTATGTCACCCATTTTCCGATAGTTCTGCCATAACAACAAAGTGGATTTCTGTGCTTATTTTTACATTTTTCTCTAAAATAGGATAAAAGAAAAGAAAATTTCAAAAAATCATTTAAATATTTGCAAGCATTTAAAAATATGGGTTGTATTTTAACTTAGGATCAATTTTATTTACTGACTTGTTAATTACCAAGTTAGAACTACCCAAAGTGGATACTGATTTTATGGAAACTAGTTTTCTGCATCCTTTTTAGTACTATCTTGATAAAACTGTTCATTGCTTCTACTATATAAAGGACATAAGAACTCAAAAAGTATACACTGAGTTTTCACTTACAGGATGAGTAAAAATTAACATGCAGTATTTTTTTCAAAGCTGACACTTTCACATTTGCTGATATATTTCAACATCAAGTTAATATCTACTAAATATTAAATACAAAGAAAATATTTAATAATTCTCTATACCAGAGTTAGTTAAGATGACATATAAAAAAATTCTCACATTTAAATTGATTTTCCCCTATAATATATTACATTACACACTGTGATATTTTAAAACTTTGATTTACCAAAAAAACAAGCAAAAAAAACACCCCAAACCCTCTCAATTTTGGTTTTGATGTTAAAAGTATTAACATTTAACAAAAGGTCCAATAGGCGTGACAATGACATTTAGGTACCTAAGCCAATGTCTACTGTCCCATATGTCCTTCTAAGAAATAATCCTAATTTTACCTATAGCAATGTTCCCAGGTCACTACACTTTATGACTCCGAGGGAGAGAGGCATTAATTTTTCTAAATTGAAGTATAGGATACATCCAGTAAAGTATAAAGTTTACTAACCTTACATACACAGACTGATCAACCTGATGCCTTTTTTTTTTAGGTTTCAGAACTATCAAGAGCTACAACCTTTAGTTTGATCTAGCCAGACTAATTTCAAAATACATGCTCTTAACTACTAGGTTATATGACCTCTCAAAGTAAACAAAACAAAAAACATATGAAGTAAATGATACAAAAAGAAAACAAGTAATTTTATTAACATTAAAAAAAGGTATTTCATTGGAGAAAAGCATTACATAGGATATAGTTTCAATCCATGACATTTAGTGTTTACAGTGAAGATGCTATTGGAATAAACATATCTTAAAAAGGCATTAAAATATACAAAATATATACTAGTGATGATAGAAGAAGGAATTATTAAAAGTAAATGTGGTCTTTATTTTTTTTCACTTACTGAGATTTTCCATAGCCTGATATAGAGCCAGATATTTAAATATTCCAATGGTAAGTTAAAAAAAGTTGTATTTTTTATATTAGCAACATATGAGAAACATCTGTTAGATCAACTTTATTCAGTTTATTTGGATTCTCTTTATCTTTCTAATTTTTTCAATTATATTTCTATTTTTCTTAGTATTTTCTTAATATTTAGCTCATTTTTCCTTCATGTATTTTATTTTTAAAAAATTTTTAATTCCAGTATAATTAACATAAAGTGGTATATTAGTTTTAGGTGTACAATATAGTGATTCAACATTTCCATACATCACCAGGTGCTCATCATGACAAGCGCCCTCCTTAATCCCCATCACCTGTTTCACCCATACCCCCACCAACCCTCTGGTAACCATCAGTTTGTTTTCTGTATTTGCATGAAATATGCATGAAATCATATGGTATTTGTCTTTCTCTGATACATTTATTTCACTAAGCATTATACCCTCTAGTTCCATCCATATTGTTGCAAATGGCAAGATTTCTTTTTTTTTTTTTATAGTGGAGTAATAGTCTAGTGTGTGTGTGTCTATCTACCAATCTTCTTTATCTACTCATCTATTGATGGACAGTTGGGTTGCTTCCATATTTTGGTTATTGTAAATAATGCTACAGTAAACACTGGTGCACCTATCTTTTAGAACTAGTATTTTCATATTCTTTGGGTAGATACCCAGTAGTGAAATTGCTAGATCAAAAAGTAATTCTATTTTTACTCTGAGGAACCTCCACACTGTTTTCCACAGTGGCTCACCAGTTTGTATTCCCACCAAGAGTGCACCAGAGTTCCTTTTTTTCCACATCCTCGCCAACACTTGTTGTTTCTTGTGTTTTTTACTTTAGCCATTCTGACAGGTGTGAGATGATATCTCACTGTGGTTTTGATGTGCATTTCCCTGATGACTAGTGATGCTGAGCATCTTTTCATGTCTGTTGGCCACAGCCTGATGAGTTTTTTATATACACATACTGTGTCATCATCACCTAGATCAAAATATCGAATGCTCTGTTCTATTTTATGTAATGTGTTGTCTATAATTAGTGCCCTCTGGACTTGTTCAACATTGACACTCTGAATATGTCTATCTAAAAATGGTTCCCTTATATCCAGGGACAACCAAAGAGGCCAGCCTACTGGAAGTCATTGGATGGGCTTCTGGGAGAGCTCTGTAAGTAAGAGGGCTGACTCAGCTGGAAGAGATGTTCCTGTTGCCCCTTACATTTCTCTTCCTGCCTGGTTGGGACAGCTGGCTCTCATACAGTCCCATTGTGGCCATGGAGCAACTCTGGGCATGAACGCCCCAGTCAAGGGTGAGACACCATGGAAATAGAAAAGTAGTGTAAGACAATCATCTTTTCGAAGAAGATATAGAGGAATATGGGGAGGGGATGAACTTTGAGCTGGAACTTAACGATGGGAAGAATTTGAATAAGAAAATATAGAGAACACTTCCCAGCATGGAGATGACATGAAGAGAGACACGGGGGCAGAATGAGCATACTCCAAGGACATCAAACTGATAATATTTTTGTACTAGAAAATGGCAAAAAAATTTTGATGACTTGGGCTAGAGCCGGGCTAAGGGTACTGAAATCCAGAAGAGGAGTTATGACTTCATTAGTAGGGAAGAAAATGCTTTTAAAGGAAAAAGGACATGACGTAGGTCATATGTAAATACTATTTTGTCAGTGATACACAAAATAAATTGGGCTGGAGAGAAACCCTGCAGCATAGGGACTGTGGCTCTAGGGATTTGAGCATGAGGTGTGTAGGAAAGCTTCGCCTGAGTGGTCCCAGTGAGAATAGGAAGGGAGAAAGGCCATGAAAAACATTTTGAGGAAAAAAAATCAAAAGTCTCAGGGTCTGTCAAAGTACCTGGCAGACACTGTAGAAGGTTGACAAATACTGCTAAGAAAATAGGTATAATATCTGATCTAATCAGGCCTCTGCTGTCCTGGTTTAGCATTTAATTAATATCCTCCTAACAGGATTCACTACCTCAACTATCGTTATCTTTTAAATTTATCTTTCCTACTATAACTGGATTGATTTACCTAAAAGACTGTGTAGGCCGTCTGTACTGCCCTACTCAAGTCATTCCCAATGGCCTAAAGAATGAAATCCAAATGACTGAGCATGGAATGCTCCTTTATGATCTGAGTCCAATTTGCCTTTCCAGTCTCATCTTATAGCAGTCCCCCTGCTAACCCCATATACACATATGCCACATTCTAATCACATTAGGATGACTCGGGGCACCTGGGTGGCTCAGTTGGTTAAGCGGCTGCCTTCGGCTCAGGTCATGATCCCAAGGTCCTGGGATCGAGCCCCACATCGGGCTCCCTGCTCAGCTGAGAGCCTGCTTCTCCTTCTCCCTCTGCCTGCTGCTCTGCCTACTTGTGATCTCTATCTCTGAGTCAAATAAATAAAAATAAAACCTTAAAAAAAAGAAAAGAAAAAGATGACTCACCACTTACTGCACTTCTGACCTGTACTTCAGTACATGCTAAGGTCTCTCACCTTAAAACACCTTCTCTGCTTTATGTGCAAGCCTTAGTTCAGATGTCAACCTCTCCTTAAAGCCTCAGCTCCCCAGTCACTTCTACTCCTCTGTCCTCAGCTTATTACAACAATAACTACAGTCTTCCTTTTATCAACGTTAATAGGGAATATGTGCTATTTCCCTACTGAATTACCAACACTATAAGTGACTTTTTTGTTGTTTTCCGTATATGAGAGGCACACAAGAAACACCACAATACAATTTAACACGTGTGGTGAGAATACTAATTCCAAATGGCAGCCTGAACATGAATATTTCTCCTCTTCCTCCTGAGATCCCATTTAAGTAATAGTAAAGGAGTTTGTAAGAGGTGTACAACCACTACAGCCAAGATAGTATGAGGGCCATCGGCAAGTGGGCAATTTCAACAACTCCCCAGGGGACAGATGAAGTAGGGATGAAAACAGCAAGCAGAGCAGAAGCAGCTGAGAACTCAAAGCAATGCCATCATCCCAGCGAGAGAATATTCGTAGAGCACTTTACCTGTGTGTGGCCCCCCCAACACACACATAGACACACACACATCATCAGAGTTTCTCTTTGCTTCTGATTTCAGCTAGAGGTTTTACAAAAACGCAACCACCAGTTTTAATATATAAAACTTACATGGACACTAAAAACGTAACATGTAATTGTTGAATGTTTATGCTTTGTGTGGATGGAACAGGTGATTTTTCTATTGTATCAATGTTAAGGATGATTAGACTGCCAGAGATCACAGATGTATAAACAGAACAACTGTCCTTAAGGGGAAAAAAAAAACAACAAATGATTTATGGAACAAAAGAAAACACTTTAAAAAAACTGTAAGTAGAAATATCTGGGAAAGTTTTGAATCCATAAAGCAAAAACAGAATGGTATAAAAAGGGAATAACTGGAAAACGAAGAGGCGTTGGAAGTGAAAGTGACTACTGAATTCAGATATAAACAACTTAAGTTTATATATAAACATATAAACTTAACTTTGCAAATATAAATTTGCAAAAACCTCTCAAAATGTAGAACAAAAAGCTAAGCTGAGGAAAGTATGAGAGAATATTCATACTCTGAGTATTGAATATTCATTCAATACTCATTCAATACTCTGAATACTCAGAGTATGAATACTCATACTCTGAGGGGATCTTCTGAATCCTCAGAATTCATTGAAAGAAAGGAACCCTAATGCCCTAAAGTAGAAGTTGAGAAAGCTCTGGCTGCAGGCCAAATCCAGCCAGCCACCTGCTTCTTTTTTTAAAAAACTGCCCATGAGATAAGAATTTTTTTAAAAATTTAAAATGACTACATTTTATTTTTTTTTAATTTTTTGAAAGAGTAAATTTTAAATGGATATATAAGTAGCTATGTAATAGCATCGATTTTTGCCTCCAGGTCTATAAACCTAAAGTATTTCCTATCTGTCTCTTTTTTTTAAAAGTTTGCTAGGGGCACCTGGGTGGCTCAGCTGGTTAAGTGTCGGCCTTTGGCTCAGGTCATGATCTCAGGGTCCTGGGATCGAGCCCCACATCAAGCTCCCTGCTCAGAAGGGAGCCTGCTTCCCCCTCTCTCTCTGCCCCCCTCCCACTGCTCATGCTCTTTCTCTCTCTCAAAAATAAAATCTTTTAAAAAATGTTTAAAGTTTGCTGACCCCTTTCCTAAGATACTCATTGTATGTTATCTATTAATTTCTCACTGCATCTAGCATGGTAGTGAATAAGACCATTCTTGAAAGGTGTGAAAAAACAGTCACTCTAGCCATTTTCTGTGTGTTCTCTGGTTCACATGAAGAATTCTGGTTGAGAAAGAATCACTCTAGGCGACTCTGCATACAACCAGTTGGAATCCTCAAATGATAATACAGAGGAAAGAAAATTACTAATTACTTACACAAATTTTCAGAGCTGAAGGGAAACAGGAGTTTTTAAATTGAAATGCTTACCAAAGGCCCAACACAATGAATTTAAAACTATACACACAAGGCACATCACAGTGAAATTTTAAAACACTAGGACAATTATGAAACAATCCAGAGAAAGAGAAAAGAATCGAACCCCAAAGAACAAGAATCGGAATTCCCAATAGCAATACAAGGCTCAACAATGTTATCATGAAGCCATGCCTTCAAGTTCCTGAGGAAAAATAATTTTTCTAAACTATTGGCCAAACATAAGTTGGCTATTTACTCATCTGTCATTAGCTTGAAGTCAGTTTGGGACATGGATGTGTGAGCTTGTGCAGCAATACGGGAATAATGGCCAGAATAACAAACAGAAAGTTAAAAAGTGGTTTTTCCCTGGGAAATGAGAATAGGTAGTGTGAATTCTTTGCTAATTCTTAAACATTTATTAAAAATAGGAGAAAGGTGTGGTCACATGCAAAAAGAATTTATAGGGTCACATTTGTAGGGAAGGTGAAAGCAGAAGAAACAAAAACTAAAATGCGGGTGATAGAATTTTTGGGAAAAAAATAAGCATGGAAGTCTATAAATGCATAAAATACTAGAGAAAAAAAATTGCCAGGGAGTAACTAAATGTTCAAAGAGGAACAAAAGTATTGGTTAAGTGTCAATTTATTCTAGAGTGTCCAGAAAGAATGTGAAGTAATGTTCCCGGAAATTCTGCTGGTGGATGCAGGGAAAAACAACAACGCAGGTACATTTCAGAAAGTAGCTTTATTGAGATATATTTCACATACTATACGACTGACTCACTGAAAGTGTACAATTTCATGGTTTTTAGTATTTTCATAGAGTATGCAACTACTGTCACGATTTTAGAACATTTTCATCACCTCTAAAAGAAATCCCATGCCCTTTAGCAGTCGCTCCTAATTTCCCCCCAACCTCACTAGTCTCAGGCAACTTCCAATTTACTTTTTGTCTCTACAGATTCATTTATTCTAGACATTCTATGTAATTGTACAGTATGTGGTTTTTTGTACTTGGCTTCTTGCTACTTTTTTGCGGTTCACCATGTTGTAGCTTGTATCAGTACTTCATTTCTTCTCAGCGATGGAAAAATATCCCATTTTATGTATATGCCCCATTTTGTGTATCCATTCATCTGCTGATAGACATTTGGGTTGTTTCTACTTTTTAACTATAATGATTAACAGTGCTATGAACATGCATGTACAAGCTTTTGTGTGGACATACTGTAAGTACATTTTAAAATAAAACTGTAAAAATTAAATGGATGTGTAAAAGTCAATGGTATTTTTATTTATTTATTTGTTTGTTTTTAAGAGAGAACGTATGAGTAGGAGTAGGAGGGCAGAGGGAAAAGGGGAGAAAGAATCTTAAGCAGGCTTCATGCCCAGTGCACAGCCCGACACAGGGCTCAGTCTCACAACCCGACACAGGGCTCAGTCTCACAACCCTGAGATCATAACTTGAGCTGAAATCAAGAGTCAGACGCTTAACTGACTGGGCCACCCAGGTGCCCCAGAAAAATAATTTTACAAGAATAAAGCATTATATAAATAGAAAGTAGCTTGGCATTCTGATTTACATGTTTTATGTCTGCTTTCTCTATGTAGTTATTTTCATCAACAAATATAAAAATAAATTATAGATACATAGTTATGGGGGGGGATCCAAACAGTAAAAAAGATACATAATGAATGAAAAATCTCTCTTATTCTTGTCTCGTCCTCAGAAAAAATACTGCAGTTAGGTGCTTCCAGAAGTATTTTATGCAAATACCAGCATGTGAGAAAGCATTTTTTGTTTGTTTTTACACAAATAGGTGCATCATACATACAATGTTCTATGCCTTTGTTCCTCTACCAGTATATTTTGAAACTAATCCCCTATTAATACATATACATCTGTTTCTTTTCAAATAGCTAATGAGGATTTCATTGCATGGCTGTACCATAATTTACTTAGTGCTTTATTAATGGGGTGTCCCCCCACTTCTTCCTAGCTAACAGAATTCTGTTTTTATTCAAATAGCAGATGACAATATGTGTCAAGGATAGATGGTCACTCCCCACCCCAGGGACTGAATCTTGATTCTTCTAAGCCTCGTAATTCCATTCCCCTTACCAAAAACAGGGTTAGAAATATGTACATGATACAATTCCAGCCCAAGAGATAAGGATCAATGTCTTCCGGGAGAAATTTTGGAAAGGGTGCTTCCCTTTTTCAAAAAGAGACACGAGGGAGAACTCTCCTTTTTCTACCTATGGACATCATTGTATGAGGCTATGACTTTTGGAACTGCTGCAAGTATCTTGTAACCTGGACAGAAAGCCAAGAGAGTCCCATAGAGGCTGGGTCACACATGACTCTGCTAAGCTGCTGGGGTCACCCCCATTCCTCTATGTCTGATTCTTATGATTAGAGATAATAAGTGTGCTTATTGTTTAAGCCAATATTAGCTGTTATTTCAAGTGTATTACATTAACCCAAAAGCATTCTAAATGGTGCACTTCCTCAGAGGGGCTAAATTCCCTATTATCTCTCTGACATTATACCCTTAATTCCTAATATCTCCCTGACATTTGCTCCATAGCAGCTGGAGTTTTCCCTTTCATAATACTCAGTACACCAGCATTTATTTTGACATGTTCATAGGGGTCCATAGGAGACAGTGAGATTTATTGAGAGACTGTGGCCATCTCATTAACAAGCATCAGAAAGTGCCTGGAAACAAATACAGAAAACTATCACACCAATTTTTTGTGTGTTTGTAGAGGTGGAAGAGTATAAATATATGGATAAAAAACACATAGGAAACAATACCAGAAGACTGCACAGTGATAGTTTTCTGGTAATTAAATTACAGCTGATTTTTATTTCTCTTAAAAATGTATATAATACATATTATATATATAAATATAATTATATATGAAATATGTATAATTGTTTTATTTGTCAGAATTTCTAGAACCAGGGTCTCTGTTAGGCAGGTGGAAAAAAAGAAAATTGTACTACTTTGAAAAGGACACTCTGACAAACAAGTAATATGCTCAGAAAGGGACCCCTCAGACTCAAACAGACGCAGAGTTCCACACAACAGAAAGGACCCTGTGTTGCCATATTTTGAGATCCACATTTCCCTACAGAACATACGCGTGAACATATACACATTATGTAAATGCAACTGCCCCTTGAACAACTCAGAAGGTTAGGGGTGCAGGTGACAATCTGAGTATAATTTTGACTCCCCTAAAATTTAACTGCTGATAGCCTACTGTTGACCAGAAGCCCTCTGGATAACATAAACATAAATCAAGATCATAAATGTGCTTATTGTTTACTGTGTATGTTATGTATATTAAATACTGTGTTCTTAAAATAAGCTGAAGGAAAGGAGCACCTGGGTGGCTCAGTCATTAAGCGTCTGCCTTCAGCTCAGATCATGATACCAGGGTCCTGGGATGGAGCCCCACATTGGGCTCCCCGCTCTGCGGGAAGCCTGCTTCTCCCTCTCCCACTCCCCCTGCTTGTGTTCCATCTCTTGCTGTCTCTTTCTCTCTCTGTGTCAAATAAATAAATAAATAAATAAACAAACAAATAAATAAAATATTTTTAAAAAGCTGAAGGAAAGATAACATTATTAAGAAAATCATAAGGAAGAGAAATACATTTATAGCACTGTACTGTATAAAAAAATTTCTGCATATAAGTAGATACATGCAGCCCAAACCTGTGCTGTTCAAGGGCCCACTGTATAATATGCTGCATATGACTACTAAGGATACAAATCAAGCACCATGGAAATACGAGGAAAGGAGTGAACTGTCTTTCCAGATTCTCAGGAATTTGCTCATACATACAGTCCATCTTCCCTCCCATAACTTGCCTCCCTTAGTCTCATCTGAGCAACTTACTACAAGTGCAGATTTAACTATAATTTGCTATGAAGCATTAACTCCAAGTTAGAGTCTTTCCGTTTGTTAACCTACCAACAACAGTTCTCTGCAAAAACTTTCTTTGAGTTTCATGTTTTCTCAAAGATATAAAAGCTCTCTTCAACTTTTGACCACAATTTCCATTTGGTTAAATGCCCAATAACCAAGTTTTTACTGTAATATATTATTTCTATAGATATTTTATGTGAATACATTCAATTGAAAACATTTTGTGCTATGTATAAATAATGATATAAATGACAAAGAGGAAAACAGAGGACCACACATAATAGTGTCCTTTGTACAGAAAATACTAAATTACCATGTGTTTTCAGTTCTATTCTAGCTGTAATGAATTAGCATTGATCTAAACACAGATTTAGCCAGTTGTTGTTGCAATAAATTTGCAAAGTTCTGATGGAAATAAATGTGCAGCCTATGATCCCAGAGTAAAGCAACGCTGGCTAGAACATTTGGTAATAGTGAAATTATGGTAAAAGAAACAATGAGGAAAAGACACTAGGCTGCTCTATCATTTACAAATGGCTTTCTTATTTTTGTGTTAACATCTCTAATTCAAAAGTAGTACTTATTTTCAAGCACCTTTTCTAAAAGGAAATCAAGATCATCAAAACTAATGAGATTTTTAATTCTAACTTTAAATTTTTCAAAATTCTGAATTTAATTATGATTTAAATTCCTCTAACAGATATCCATATTTTCTCTTTATACTCATACTGGCTTTGATATATTTTTGGCTTTTAAAGAATTTGTCCATTTTAGCTAAGTTTTTTTTGCCATAAAGTTGTCCATATTACATTATTATTATAATTATTTAAAGATTTTTATTTATTTATTTGACAGAGAGATACAGTGAAAGAGGGAACACAAGCAGGGGGAGTGGGAGAGGGAGAAGCAGGCGCTTCGCCCAGCAGGGAGCCCCATGCGGGGCTGGATTCCAAGACCCCGGGATCAAGACCTGAGCTGAAGGCAGACACTTAATGATTGAGCCACCCAGGCGCCCCTACATTATTATTATTATTATTATTATTATTATTATTATTATTATCTGTGGGATGCAACTTTGTTTTCAAAGATTTATTTATTTATTTATTTTAGAGGGAGAGAGAGAGTGGGGGAAGGGGCAGAGGAAGAGAAGAGAGAATCTCAGACTCTCAGCTGAACTTGGAGCCTGAGGTGGGGCTTGATCTGACAACCAACCCTGAGATCATGACCTGAGCTGAAACCAAGGATCAGTCACTTAACCGACTGAGCCACTCAGGCACCTCTGTGCCTTTCATTCGTGATAGGGATCATTTGAGTTTCCTCTCTTATTTGTGCTCTACCTATAGCATATCAATTTTATTAATCTTTTCAAAGAACCACCTTTGGTTTCATTTATTTTTTTGACTTTTTATCCATTTTCTATTTCATTGATTTCTATTCTTATTTCCTTCCCTCTTCCTAAGATAGATTTAGATCTCTGACTTTACATTTTTCTTTTGTATATAAGCACTAAGTGTAAATTTGTTTCCAAGCACTGAATTAGCTCGTCCCATATTTTGATAGTTATGGTTGAATAATCAGTTAAAATGCCTTGTAATTTTTCTTATGATTTCCTTTTTGATCCATAAGCATATTTAAAATATGTTGCTTGAGGCACTTGGGTGACTCAGTTAAGCGTCTGCCTTCAGCTCAGGTCATGATCCCAGGGTCTTGGGATGGAGTGCCACGTTGGGCTCCTTGCTCACCATGGAGTCTGCTTCTCCCTCTCCCTCTGCCTGCCACTCCCACTGCCTTTGCCCTGTCAACCTTTAAATCTTTGAAAAATCTTTTAAAAAAAATGTAGCTTAATTTCCAAATATTTGTGGATTTCCCAGGTACATTTGTATTATTAAATTCTATATTCAGAGAACATGTTGAATCTCAAATCTTGTAAATGTATTCAGACTTGTTTTATGGACCAATATTTGGTCCATCTTGGTGAATGTTCCACAGGCATAGAAAAATAATGTATATTATTCAGGTATTAGGTGTAATCTTCTATACATGCCAGAAGGGTTGATTGATAGTGTTGTTCAAATCTTTTATGTCTTTACCAATATTTTTGTCTAGTTATTTTATTACTATTGCGAGAGGAGTGACAAAATCTTCAACTATTCTGAATTTATTTCCCTACATCTGTCAATTTTTGCTTTATAATTTTGAAGCTCTTTTATCAGGTGTATCTCCCTGATGACTAAGCCCTTTTATGTTCACAAAAAGTCCTTCCTTATCTCTAATAATACTTTTCATCCTAAAATCTACTTATCTAATGTTAATGCAGCCTTACCGGGATTTTTTGTTTGTTTGGGGCTTTTTTTCTTCTTTTTTTTGGCTTTGTGCTGGAATGATGTATTTTTTCCTGTACTTTTACTTTTGACCTGTTTGTGTCTTTATATTCAACGTGTGTACCATTAAAAGCATATTGTTGAATCTTGATTTTTGGGGGTACTTACTGAGATGATTGGCTTTATGACAATCATCTATTTCTATTTATCTTTATTCCCTTTTATCTTTTTAAAAAAATTATTAATCATGTATTTCTTGGTATTCCATTTTCTTTCCTGTATTGGATTTCTACCTATAATTTTACCTTTTAATTTTTTAGTGGCTGCTCTGAGGATTACAGTATGCACCCTTTAGTATCACAATTCTATTGGCCAGAGTTGAGCCACTTAGATGTCTTTCAAGAGAACCTGCATAGCTGATTGACAGCTTCTGGTTGACCATCACCTTTAAATCTACCCATTTTGCTCTCCTGGCCTACTCCCACAGACAGCTTAGCAGGGATCTAGAGCCTGGCCATTCATGCCCAACACAGGATCTCCTCTCCTCACCTCACCCCTCCCTTCCCCTCCCTTTCCTCCCTCCCTCCCTCCCTCCCTCCCTTCCTTCCTTCCTTCTCGCTCTCTCTCTCCTTCTTTCTTTCTTTTTCTTTATTTTTTTTCTTTCTTTCAAGATTTTATTTATTTATTTGACGCAGAGAGCTCACAAGTAGGCAGAGAGGCAGGTGGAGAGAGAGGAGAAAGAAGCAGGCTCCCTGCTGAGCAGAGAGCCCGATGTGGGGCTCAATCCCAGGATCCTGAGATCATGACCCAAGCTGAAGGCAAAGGCTAACCCACTGAGTCACTCAGGTGCCCCAACACAGGATTTCTTTAAAGACAATCTTTCCTGGGAGACTCATCAACAGCTTGGATGAGACTTTTTCAGTACTGTGTTGCAATGTGGGGCTCTTCTTACCAATCCTTTTCCCCCTCCCTGCAAGTGTTAGGCCTCCATCATGATGAGAAGGCTCTTCCCATCTGTGTGTCCTCCTTTATTAAACTTCACAGGTGCTTGTTCAATAAACCTCTGTGTATCTAATTCCATCTGGGTGTCTGTTTCTTAGAGGACCTAAACTAACCAGAGGGTATGGGTGGTGGGCTTTTAGGACTAGTCCATACTTGCCCATTGTCAAGGAGCTCCCCATCCTGAGCAGAATGTGCGACACATACACTCCGGGCATAAATTGTGGCTCAATTCCTAAAGGCTTCTCCAGTGGTGTCCTGGGGAAATGCCCTGGCTAAAATTCAGCTTGTACCAAGTCCACTGGTTCTGTGAATCCACCCAGTAGTCATTTCCCTGGTTTTCAAGTGTAAAACTGGGATTGACATACTGGAACTTGGATCCCCTCACCTCTTCCACCATGTTGAATCCGTGGCTTGCTGGATAAGAGCTATCAAAGTAAGAAAGCCTCTGACACTGTCCTCTCTCTTTGGTCAAGGTAATAAATCTAAAACAACATTGATTACATATGACAACAAAAGCACAAGCAACAAAAGAAAAAATAAACTGAACATCCTCAAATTTAAAAACTTCTGTGCTTCAAAGAATACCATTAATAAAATCAAAACACACAACCCATGGAATAGGAGAAAATTTTTGCAAGTCGTGTGTCTGACAAGGACTTGTATGTAGAAACACAAAGAACTATGACAGCTCAATAACAAAAGACAAATAATACAATTACAAAATAGACAAAGAAGTAAACAGGCATTTCTCTAAAGAAGATATACAAGTGGCCAATAAACTCATGAAAAAATGTTCAACATCATTAGCCATCAGAGAAATGCAAATCAAAACCATAATGAGATAGCTTTTCAAACCCACTAGGAGGGCTGAAATAAAGAGACAGATAATAACAAGTGTTGTCAAAGATGTGGAAAAATCAAAACTCATATACTGCTGATGAGAATATAAAGTGGTACAGACACTTTGGAAAACAGCCTGGCAATTCCTCATATGACCCAGCAATCCTACTCCTAGGTATATACTTCCAAATGAAAATATATGTCCACACATTATCTCTAATAGTTAAAAAGCAGAAACAACCCAGATGTCTGTCAACTGATGCATGGATATATAAAATGTGGTTATTCATTCAATGGAATATTATTTGGCAATAAAAAGAAATGAAGTACTGATACGTGATATAACACGGTTAAACCTTGGAAACATGCCAAGTGAAAGAAAGCAGACACAAGAGACCATATACTGTATGAAATCATTCATATGAAATGGCCAAAAAGGGAAATCTAAGACACAAAAAGTAGATGGGTAGTTCCCTGGGAAGAGGGGCAGGTGTTGGGGAAAAATGGAGAGTGACAGCCTAGTGAGTATGGGCTTTTTTTTTTCAGGCTAATGAAAATGTTTGAAAAGTTGATTTTGTTGATGTTTGCACAATGCTGTGACTATACTAAAAACCATGGAATAGTACACTCTGAGGGGGTGAATTGTATGTTATGTGAACCATATCTCTTTAAGCTGTTTAAAAACCAAACAAAAATCTTGCAACCTGGTGGGAATGTCAAAGATTAGTACCATTACTAAAGCCCTAAAGGATAAGAGGGTGGTTCTTATAATAGGTTCATTTAATTCTCCAGTCTGGTCCCTGCAGAATCCAGACAGACTTTGAAGAATGACTCTGCATGCAAGTTCAACCAACTAATAGCCCCAGTTACCTGCTGGTTCCTGAACACAAGAAGTCCAGAGTGTGACCTGGCAACAGCTGAAGACTGTGGTTTGATGAGACTCACTCTGTCCCCTGGATTGAGTGTGCTCCCTTTGGGAACTGAGACCTCTAACTCCATAAAGCCCAGAGTTCTAGGGTTGGGAAGCATATAGTCCTCCAATGGGTCTTTGAAATGATGACAGATGGGGCCACTCCTACTTCTACTCCTTTGTTCTAGGTCCCATGTATACTCTCTGTTGCAAACACAGCTTCATATTGAAGTTTCTGGTTTAGTGAATAAACTCACCCCCCCTCTTTTCAGACTGTTGCCGCCATATTGGTGCTTCAGTTGTGCCTTCAGGAGGCCATTTCAGTGTCCTATGAGGCTCCTGTTTCTGGATGATGTGGTAGGTGATGTAACCAATGGATCCCACGATCCTGAGTTCATTCCTACACCTCTTTCACTATCAATTGGGTCTCCTGGATGGTTGAAATGTTGTGAGGGATTTCTATCCCTATAAAACATGCATCTGTAACCCCCAGATAGCTGTGCAGGCTGAGGTTCTGCAGACAGGAAAGGCAAATCCATACCCAGAAGTAATTGGAGAACAAATTACTGGCCCTTTGAGGATGGAAGGAGCCCAATTTAGTCAAACTTAACCACAAAATGGCTATGGTTTTATTTTCTTATAAAATATTTGTCTGGTTTTGGTATCAGGGTAATGCTGGCCTCATGAATGAATTGGGACATGTTCTCTCTATTTTTGGCAAGACATTGTGTAGAATTAGAATTATTTATTCCTTAAATGTGACAGAATTCAGCAATGAAACCACCTGGGCCTGAAGATTTATTTATTGGAAAGTTTTTAACTATTTTCAAATGCAGTTTTGCTAAGAGTTACAGAACTTTTCAGGTGCTTTTTATTTCTTAAAGTATGTATCTTTAAAAGGAATTGGTTGATTTCATCTAAGTTAATGAATTTATGGGCAGAGTTGTTTACAACATCTCTTACTATTCATTTTATGTCTGTAGCTTCTTGATGAATTTGCTCTGTTTTTTATTTGTTGGAGTCTTTTTGGCCATATCTATTATTTTTTTAGTGGTACTAGGGATTACAATACACATACTTAACTTTTTGTGGACTACTTAAAGTGAATATCAAGCCACTTTAAGTAATACATAGAAGCCCTACAACCAAAAAGCTTGCTTTATCCTCACTCTACTATGTTATGGTTGTATTATATGTATTATATAAATTATAAGTATTATGTATTATACCTACATAAATCCCACCAGTGTTATAATTTTTGCTTTCAACAGTCACATTAATATTTTAAGTTACTCAAGAGGGAAAAATAATAGATTATAATCACCAATATTTACTCTTTGTTGCTTTTTCTTCATTTTTAAAGTTAAATTTACCTCTGATATCATTTACCTTCAGCCTAAATAATTTCCTTTAGCATTTTCTTTAGAGTACGTCTACTAGCAATAAATTCTCTTATTTTTCCTCAGCTTTGAATACCTTTATTACATTATCATTCCTGAAGGATATTTTTGTTAGCCATAAAATTCTGATTTGACTGTTCTTTCTTCCTTTGCTGCCTTAATTACATTGTTTCATCATAGTGTCTGAAGAGAAACCTTTAGCTACTTAAACCATTATTTCTCTACCATTTTTCTGGTTGTCTTTAAAATTTTTTCAGTATCTTTGGTTCCAGCAATTTGACTATGATGTGTCTGAGCATGGTTTTCTTTGCATATACTCTCTGTTTTGCTGAATTTCCTTACTCTGTAAAAACATTTCTTTTATCAAATTTGGAAATTTGGGGCCATTACCACTTCAAGTATTTTTTTACACCAATGTCTTTTTCTTCTTCTGAGACTTTAATGACACAAATATTTATCTCTTTTATATTGTCCACAGGTCCCTTAGGCTCTATTAATTTTTTTTCAATCTTTATTTTCCGTTCTTCAGATTAGATCATTTCTACTGCTTATCTTCAAGTTCACTAATGCTTTTCATTGTTATCTTCACTTCCTACTGAGCTCATTCGGTGATTTTTAAAATTTCAGATATTATATTCTTTAATTCTAATATTTCTTTTTCATTCTTTTTTACAGTTTTTGTTCTCTGCTGAGAATATCTATCTTTCCATTCATTTCAAGAGTGTTTACATCATGGAGCATAATTGTAATGGTTATAATAGCTGTTTTAATTTGGTAGTTGTTCTACTGCTAAATTCCAATGTCTGCTTCATCTTGCTATTGACATTTATTGATTGTCTTCTTTTGAGAATTGGTCATATTTTTGCGATTTGTTGTTGGAAAGATAGACAATTAGACTCACTTTAAATATTATGTTCTGAGACTTTGGATCCTGCTAACATCCTTAATACCTTTATAGCTATTTACAGCATCAGGTTAAGTTCAATGCACTATTACTACATCATGGCTAAAACTAGAAGTGGCAAAATTTTTTTTTTGATTCTTGAAAAAGATAACAATAGCTGAATACCTCTTTAATGTGATTAAATAAAAAGCTATGTTTAATGGAGAAAAGCTAGATTAATTCCCATTAAAATTGGAAACAAGACAAATAAACATCCATTCTTATTACAGTTACACATTATTTGACATGTGCAAGCCAATGATACTAGAAAGAAAAAAGAGTAAGAGATATAAAAACACTTCAATACATTGAAAACACATACATCTCTAAGAAACACACAATAAAATAAGCAAAATAATAATAAAAGTGTAAATAAACAAAACACTCAATCACTTGGGAATTTTAAAATTCTCTTACTCCTAAGCAATACTTGTGCCAAAGCAGCAATCAAAACCAGAGGTTACCAAATCTGGATTTTATTCTGGTGAAAGTAAGCCAGAAATTTAGCTTCTTTAGCTTCATTTTTCCCCATATGACTATCCAGTTGACTCAATACCATTTCCTCAAGAATCCAAAATTTCCAAACTGATTTAAAATGCTGTTTTCATGCCATACTAAATAGGGTGAAGGAGATCTCCTTTCCTACATAAGAAAAACCAGAAGCACTCTAGTTGGTGCTATTGGCCGGATCTTCAATAACAGCTTCTCAGATTTGCTTCAACAATTTCTTCCCTTCCAATTCATTTTATTAAAACAAAATAAAATGATATCTTCATTTTATATATAAATAAACAAATAAATAAATAAAAAACATCTTCAAACGTGGAATACAGAAGAGAGGCTTCTATTTTCCTGACTGAAGTCCGGTGTGGCACCATACAAGCCTCCAGAGAAGCTGGTGTTTCAGGGATGGTGAGCTATGTCAACCACTGCTGAGCTTGTAACTAGATGAGATTAGACGAATGTGGCAACAGAGAGGTCAGCAGCGACCTCAATAAGAGCAGTTTTATTCCAAACTGCAAACTATTTTATGCAGGTGTGAGTTAGATTAGAGTGGGTTAAGGAATGCATTAGAGAAGCAGACATGATGGGGGCAGGCAACTCTTTCGAGAACGTTGATTATTCAGGTGAACAGAGAAATAAGTCAAAGCTAAAGAGGACTATGAGGTCAAGGCAGGACATTTAAAGGACAGAATGTACAACTGGGAATGATCCAGCAGAAAAAGGGAGACTGCTGTTTGCATCTCTATCACTGCTGGGAGGGTGTTGATTCTGGCACCAGCGAGGACTCTCACAAATAGGTACAAGGAGACACTGTCAACTTGAGGGTCCTCCTGAGGAGTCTGAAATAACTGCTGATTTGGAATTTGCTCTTATGCCATGGGGAGGAAGCGTGAGGGGGAAGGCAGGAATGTGAATGAAGGGTGTATAAGAAGAAATGCATCTGTTTAGGGGTAGGCCCTCACCATCTCTTGTCCAGATCGGTCTATTTAATAAATGACTGGGGAGACACAAATACTGCACGATCTTTAAGGGAAAACATCAAAATCTGCTAAATTGGAATAAGACTACCACATAGTCCGTAAATCCGAATTAAAGGAGAGTAAGATAATTCCAAGTTTAAAATTGTCTTTTACCTCTTTGTTACCTTATATATACTTTTTCTTAAGATAAATGATTCCAGGACCATGTCATCAAGGGGATACCTAGATTTAACTCTTTTTAAATTTTGATAAATCTAGATAAGTTCTAATAAGATACATTTTAGAATGTTATAAATGGTAACATCATTCTAACCTACTGAGAACATTTTATTGTTGTTTTACTGAAATTAAATACATACTTACTCTGAATAATATTTCTTCATTCCATTTTGGGTTCAAAGTCTAAAAGACAATAAACATAGTATAACTAATTTTTTTATATTTTGTCATATAAAAATAAAACAAAGTAAATTTAAAATTTTTTTGAATACTGCTAAGTCTAACCTTTTTAATGGTTTTTGTTTGCATACTTGTAAAAACTCCATTCATTGGGTCATATAACGTCACTCTCACATAAGGATCACTGTTAAAATAAAAAAAAAAAATAATCGTTGCTTATTCTCAAAATCAGATTGCTCAAACTATAAAAATCACAGGTTTTTCCTTGTTAGCAATTTCTACAATTATTTCCTATGCTTAAACCGAAGGGTTCCTTAAGCAGGAGTAAGTAATTATCGTAATTTTTGCATCTTGTTAAAAAGCTAAAGCACTGTGTTAGTGAGCTAGACAAAGAATTGGAAAGAAAACCTTTTAATCTAATTTAATGATTTCCAACCTTTTTAGATTTTTGAAAATTTGTTCAATTTTTATTACATTCTTTCTTCTTTTGGGTTAAGATGGTCAATTTAATGATTCTCAAGACTAGCTTTGCGAGACCTCGGGTTGTTCCAAGTTATCTCATGGGTGTAAAGTTTTTTGTTTTTTTTTTTTTTTACAAAATAAGACAAAGTATTTTCAGTTGAAAATAATTATGTGTCACGTAATCCTTTCTACGAAGAGACATGGAAAAGAAAAATCTTGTGAGATTTCAGTTTGCAAAGCACAGACACTGTAGACACTTTACTTGTCCAGGGTCAAATTTCTCCAATTCCTCTGGGGATCCTAAATACTCATGATTCTCCTCTAACTTCCCCTCCCATTTCCTCACACAACCTTACCTCTTACTTTGTTGACAAAAATCAAAACCATCAGACCACTTTCAACATCCTGGTATTTATCATAAAGCATCCTGAGCCCTAACCTCAGTGATTCAGGCATTGTGCTCCCTTTTTGAGGCCAATTCCTCTTTGTGCATGTTCCTCCCACCTGCTCTGGAATCTTTTATCATCTGTTTTTCACTTCTCCCTTTTATATTTTCAGATTTCTTTCGACCTAGGTTTTTCTAATCATATAATACATTTTTAAACTCCCGCCTCTTTAACTTTCTCTCCTTCCTCCAGCAGAGTGAGCTAGATTGTCTTTCTGCAATAATATTAATAACGATAACAACTAATACATAGTAATTATTCTGTGCCAGCTATCATTCCAAACACTTTATACATAGTAAGTCTTGGAATCCTTATAACTACCTATGAGGTAGGTATGGTTATTGTCTATTTTGTACAGAGAGATAGGTCAGCTCATCACAGACAAAGCCTAAGTGCAAGGACAAGAACGGACACTCGGGCACCCAGCTCTAGAGGCCGTGTTCTCAGCCACATAGCCAATCCCTCCTTTTCTTCATTTCCTCAACTCCCGCTGCTCTTGAAAGCCCTAGAATTTGGTTTCTATCTCTTTCCTTTCCACCCATTCCTCTGAAGCTGCTCTCTAAAAGTCACCAATTTGCTAAAGCAATCAACACCTTCCAGACACTTATTTCGTGGGTCCTCTCTATATTTGATACTACTGATTGCTTTCTCTTTGAAACTGATCTCATTTGCTTTCCTGACACGCCCCCTTTCTGGTTGGCCTCATACTTTTCTAACTGTTCCCTCTCAGTCTCTCTCTTAGGCTCCTCTCCAGCAATCGACCAGTTAAATACTGAAATTCCCTAAAGTACTGCCCTTGGCTTTTTGTTCTCTCAATGTTTTCCCTTCACATTCTCATCTACGGTGTTAAAAACTATATACTCTCAAATATAAATATTGAATGTAAATATAAATATATATCCTCGAGCTCACCACCCAGCTAGACACTTTCACCTGGATAGTCCACAGACAACATCTGTTTCAGAGTTTTGCCCATTTTTTTTTTCTTTTTTTGCCATTTTCCATGTTACTTATTCAGTGTCAACTACCTACATGAAGAGGATAAAAGAATTAGCAGGAGCTTTGAGGGAAAATGGAGTATAGGTGGAAGGGTGGGACTGAAACAGAAAATAATCCTACACACAGCTAGATATGAGATTTACAGATATCTTTTAAAAAAAATAGTATCCTCTGAGGATAACAGAGGAAGATAAAGTCATCATGAATAAAATAAGCTAGCAACTTCTTATCATTGCACGATCCAAAACAGAAGTCTCAGAAAATGGTCTGCATTTTCTCTCATGATTTACAGATACTCATGCAATATATATATTTCCAACACAGAAAAAATTAAGACTAACACTGAATAATAGATTAATACAATGTGGAGGGAAGTTGAGTACATGAAAATAGCTATCATCTGGTAGCAAAAATAGCTTTATGCTGATGTTAATATCAAAATTAAAGACATTCAAGTAAATTATGGCAATACATTACAACTATTATTCCTAACATCTTAAGAACAACTTCTTATTGTTCCTACTCATAACTAAAAGGCCTGAGAAGGGTTTTGCCCATTTTTTAATAGGCTATTTATTTTGAGTTGTTAGAAGTCCTTATATATCATGAATTAAAGGCTTCTATCAAATATATGTTTTGAAAATATTTTCTCCCAATCTGTAGCTTGCCTTTTCTTATTCTTACCCGTGTCTTGCAAATAAAACATTTTAATTCTGATGAAGTCCATCTCAACATTTCTCTTCCTTTATGGTTCATAATTTTTAAGTCCCACTCAAGAAATCTTTGTGTAGGGGCACCTGGGTGGCTCAGTGGGTTAAAGCCTCTGCCTTTGGCTCAGGTCATGATCTCAGGGTCCTGAGACCGAGGCCCCACATCGGGCTCTCTGCTCAGCAGGGAGCCTGCTTCCCCCTCTCTCCCTGCTGCCTCTGTCTACTTGTGATCTTTCTCTCTCTCTGTCAAATAAATAAATATCATCTTAAAAAAAAAAAAAAGGAAAGAAATCTTTGTGTAACCCAGAAGAGCACAGATTTTTTCCTACATGTCTTCTATGTGTACAAGTTTCATAATTTTAGCTCTTATTAATTTTCTATATGATGTGTGGTAAGGAACTAGATTAATTTTATTCCATATAGATAACCTGTTGTTCCAGTACCAATGACTGTCCTTCTCTTGAATTACCTTAACACGTTTTGGTGAAAAACAACCAGCGTGTGTGTATGTGTGTGTGTTTCTATATTCTTTCTTCTATTCCACTGAACAATATATCTATTCTTATGCCAATGCCACTCTGTTTAGATTACTATAGCTATACGTATGTCTTGAAATTAGGTAGCATAACTTCAATTTTGTTCTTCTTTTATGAAATTGCTTTGGTTTATTCTATGCCCTTTGACTTTCCATAAAAATAATGGAATCAGTTTATCAATTTCTCTAAAAACACATGCTGGGATTTTGACTGGGATTGTGCCAAATCTAATTAATCTGAAGATAAAACTCTAACAAAAGTGAATCTTCCAATCCACAAAAACAGCATATTTATCCATTGATTTAAATCTTTGATTTCCCTCAACAGAGTTTTGTATTTTTCATGTACATTTCCTACAAATCTTTTGTTAAATTTATTTCTAGGGTTTTTGCTTGTTTGTTTGTTTTTTTAAAATAGACTTCATGCCCAGTGTGGAGTCCAACATGGGGCTTAAACTCACAACCCTGAGATTAAGATCTGAGCTGAGATCAAGAGATGGATCCTTAATCAACTGAGCCACCCAGGTGTACCACTGAGTTTTATTTTTATGCTATTATAAATGGATATTTTAAAAATTTATTTTCCAATTGTTCATTGATAGGATATAAAAACATAATCAATTTTGGTACACTGAGTTTTTATCTTGTGGCCTTGTACCTTATTAGGTCTAGCAGATTTTTTTGTAGATTCTTTAGGGCTTTCCATGTATATGATCATGTTGTCTACAAATAAAGACAGTTTTCTTCCTTTTCAGTCTGAATTACTTTAATTTCTTCTCCTTGCCACGTTATACAGCTATGACATTCAGTACAGCGTTGAATTGACTGTAAGAGCACAAAACCTTGTCTTATTCCTAAATTTAAGTAGAAAGCATTCAGAATGTCACCATTGACAATGATGTTAGCTATTGGTTTTTTCACAATAACCTTAATCAAATTTAGAACATTCCCATCTGCCCCTAGTTTGTTAGAGGAGTTTCTATCATGAATGTGTGCTAAATTTTGTCAGATGGTTTTTTTGCTTTCACTGAAATGATCATGAATTTTTCACTTACTCTATTAGTATGATAAACTGCATTGATTAATCTTTGGAGGTTAAACCAATCTTACATTTTACTCTTAGCTTGCTGAGATTTTTTTTTTTAACATAAACAGGTGTTGGATTTTGTCGAATGTACTTTCTATACCTACTGAAGTAATACTGTGGGCTTTTTCTGTACTATATTAATATGATGAATTACATTGATAGATTACTTTTTCAAGATTTTATTTATTTATTTGAAAGAGAGAGCATGAGCAGGACTGAGGGCGAAGGGAGAGTGGAAACAGGCTCCCCACTGAGCAAGGAGTCCAACGTGGGGCTTCATCCCAGGACCCTGAGATCATGACCTGAGCTAAAGGCAGATACTTAACCTACCAAGTCACCCAGGTGCCCCTGATAGATTTTTTTTTTTAAACTAGAACATTTATTATTGAGTGACTAACTGTTGAAATCCATAGGATAACTGGAGGCCCCAGCAGACTTTACTTGTTGTTCCTTCTTGGAATCCATCTGCGGTATACAATTTTTGGGTGCCTCATTCAACCGTCCCAGTGGTATTTCATCTTTCAGCCTTGGCTAGTTACACTTTTTCTTGTGCTTGACAGGATAGCCACATTTGCCACAGGTTGATTCTGAAGGTAGTAGGCCTTAGAGCTCCAGTGGCAGCTTACCATGTACATCTTACTGCAGCAGGAATCCTAAGCCCAGGTCCTTATCTAAATGTCCATACTCAGGGTGTGAGCAGGGTTGTCATAATATAAAATGCCTCGGCAGCGACTAAAATACTTGGTCTTTTTGTGATGATAACCCACACCCATTCCTGTCCTTTATATATATTCCATCTACATATAATACATATTGTTATATATATTCCATATACATATAATAAAAATCCTACAAGAAGTGTTATAAGTTTTTCATATTCCAAGATATTTACCATTTCCTTATTCTTTTCTGAGGATCTGAGTTTCCATTATCCACTCTTTTTTAGCTGGAAGAACTTACTTTACCTCTTCTTATAGGGCAAAGGTGGAAATAATAAAATCTCAGAATTTTATTTGAAAATGTCATTACTTTGTCAACATCATGAAGGATATTTTCACTGAATACGGAATTCTGGATTGACAGTTGTTATTCTATTGTTCCAATTTCTTCTGGCCTCCAGAGTTTCTTGGGAGAAGTCAGCCCTTAACTGAATTGCAGTTTCCATATATGTAATATGTCATTTTCTTCTCTTTCTTCTGTCAGGATTTTTCCTTATACTTGGGTTTTAAACAATTTTACTAGGATGTGCCTCAGTAGTTCTTCTTAGTGTTATTCTACTTGGGATTTTTGAACACTATATATTTGTATCTTTCATCAAATTTTTAAAAGTTGGCCCTTATTCGCTTTAAAAATGTTTTACCCCAGTTTTTTTCCCTCTCCTCTATTTCTAGGGCTTCACCTTCATGTATGTTAGAATGTCTGATAATATCTAAGAGGTCTCTGAGTCACTGTTTATTTTTAAAAAATTTTTCAATCTTAGACTCTCTCTCTCTCTCTCTCTCTTTTTTTTAATAGGCTTCCTACCCAGTGTAGAGCCCAACACAGGGCTTGAATTCCCCACCCTGAGATCAAGACCTGAGCCGAGATCAAGAGTTGGACACTTAACCGACTGAGCCACCCAGGTGCCCTAACTCTCTCATGTGTTAATTAGGAAATAATTTCTACTGATCTAATTTTAAGTTCAATTAAGTTTTCCTCTTCATCTGAATTCTGCTGTTAATTCCACCTGACTTTTAATTTCAAATATTATAGTTTTCAGTTCTAGAATTTTTTTTATGGTTTCTATCTCATTCTTGAAATTTCTAATCTTTAGTGGTACAATGTCAAATATAAACATGTTTTTGAGCATATTTTCTTTTTTCTACTGAGAATGTGTTCCATTTTCCTGATTCTTTATAGATCAAATAATTTTGGATTATATCTTGGACATTATAAGTGTTAAGTTATAGAGACTCTGGATTTTGCAATTTTTCTCTGATGATTATTTGTTTTATTTTATCATTCAATTAATTATCTTCTCTAGGTGAGAACCACAACCATGTTTCTAAGGTAGCAACTCTTACCTCTGTTCAGATCTTTTGTCATTAGCTAAGTCGCTTTGATTCTGCTATCACAAGTGTGATTCAGGGTCAACAAATATCCATAGATACAGTTTGAGAATCTACTCCCTGGGTCTATTCCTTCCAGAATCCCCACCATTACCACGTGGTAGATACAAGGAATTTATTGGAAACACCAGTTGGAAATATAATTATTCCACCTTGCACAATAATTTATCAATAATATTGAATAATATTGAATCTCTTCAAAGTTGAGAAAAAATTTTCAACCAGTGCAGTTTAAAATTACAACTCAACTTAATATACTTACCTAGCTCCCAAGATATCCTTTTTGGCAAGGCCTATTCCAGCTATAACTCTGACCCTCACAATTCGTGAATTTTCCTAAAATACAAAAATTTACATATTATTTTCATGTACTTTTAAACATATCTAAGACACATACCTTTAAATATATACATATCAAATAAAGTAATCAGGATTTTAAAATTACTTGGAGGACTCTTTTTCAAAAATTAATTTGATTAAAAGATACATAAGAGAAAATAAAAACTATGTTTTTATTTCTAGATAACTTGAGTATCTACAAAGACAAGCCAAAAACACTAGAGTTAAATTATTACACTAAGAACTTATCATTGCTTCCAAGAAAATCTACAGCCAAATTCTTAGTACTAATATTTTCATTGTTGCTATGTACACAAAAACACAAAATCAAGAGCTTATAATCATTTGTAATAACTATTTAGAAAGGTAATTTTTTTCAATTTTAATTTATATTCCACTTAGTAAATATACAGTATATTAGCTTCAGGTGTACAATTTAGTGATACAATTTACATAAAAAAATTACATAAAACAATTTACATAAATTGTTCACCACAAGTGCACTCCTTAATCCCCATCACCTATTTAACCCATTCCCCTGCCCAGCTCCTCTCTGGAAACCATCAGTTTGTTCTCTGTAGTTAAGAGTCAGTTTCTTGGTTTGACACTCTCACTTTTCCCCTATGCTCATTATTTTAAAAATCCCACTCAATAGATTATACATTAAATAAAACCACTGTATATTGATACTGTAACAAATCAAGTATTAAATTTCCTGGATATCATTATATAGTTATAAGCTTTTATATAAGGATGTCTTTTGAGATACATATTGAAATTTTAGGGATACAGTGTGATAATGTACAATTTACTCTTTAATGTTTCAGCCGATAATAATTGAATGTGTATGTGTGTGTGTGTAAATAAAGGGTATAGGTAAAATGTTAGAAATTTGTGGATCTATATCCACAAATATACTGAGGGGCATACAGGTGTTCATTATACTACTATTTTAACCATCCTATAGATTTTAAATTGTTCAAAATTAAATGGTAAGAAAATATTATAAACAGAATGCATATTTTAAAAAATTCCCAATTAAGCAAAACTATTAGAGACAAAGAAACAGACTTAATGAGAAATGTAAGGAACTTTGATGTATTAAATTATAAAAACTTATTGAAGAACACAAAGACAACTTAAATAAATGAAATTCACTGCATTCATGGATGGAAATATTCCTTATTACTGCTGTTTTCTCCAAAGTAACCTATAAATACAATTCCAGCTCCCCCCACCCAGATTTTGTCATAAGTTTTAACAAATAATTGTAAAATTCATAGGGAAGAGTAAAAATGAGCACAGAAGTTAATAACATTCACAATCACTATCTTATACTCTATATAAAAACAAATTCCAGCTATATTAGGTATTATAAGCAAAAAAGAAAACTTTAAAAATTTTATAGGAAATTTTAGAATACTTCCATGACAGTGAGGTAGGAAAGGATTTTTAAAAATACAAACTCTAATGGGAAAAGTGGTTAGATTTGACATTAAAATTATATACCTTTTGTATAAGAAGAGATGCCATCTAAAATGTGTACCATTGGTAAATTATGATTATCCAGAATGTATTTTTTAAAATCCTAAAAACCAGTAGGTAAAATATAAACAACATAATACAAGAAATCATAGAGAATGGACAGTAAACACATGAAAAGATTTTCAATCTCCCCAGTAATCAGGGAAAACTCTAATATGCTGTTGGTAGGAAGTATAAATTGAAGAATCATTTTGAAGAGACCTTTGGAAAATCTACTAAAGTTTTAAATCAATAACCCAGAAATTCTACTTTTAGATCTATCCCCTAGATAGATTTCCCCTAGAAACACTCTCACTCGTGTACTCAAGGATATTAGCATAACAGCATTCACCGGAGCATTTGTAAGATCAACAAATCTGAAATAGATGTTGCCCAACAGATAGCAACCTAATGAATTCTATTTTACTGTCAATCCATCGACAAGTAGTTAGTCATATTGCCTTTGAGCAGAGCCCTGAGAAGGTGAAAATATACGTATCATGGAATACTTATTTCGGTCTTCTCCTACTTCTTTTTTTTTTTTTTTTTTAACTTTTTTTTTTTTTTTTTAAAGATTTTATTTATTTGACAGCGAGAAACACAGCGAGAGAGGGAGCACAAGCAGAGGGAATGGTAGCGGGAGAAGCAGACTTCCCGCGGAGCGGGGAGCCAGATGCGGGGCTCGATCCCAGAACCCTGGGATCTGACCTGGGCCGAAGGCAGACGCTTAACGACTGAGCCACCCAGGCACCCCTGGTCTTCTCCTACTTCTAAATGCTTATAACCACCCTCATTCCTGGAGGTTTCACTGAATACATATGATCATGGAAATATCCTATTAGCTCCAAAACTCAAATGACAAGTTCAGATAATACAAAATGTTTACTAAATACGCTATATAAAATATAACTTTTCTCTAGCCCCACATAAAACTAAATATATAGCTGATTTTGCAAGAAAAAAGGGAAATCCTCACTTGTCAGAATAAAGTGTAATTAAAAGTGCCATCAGCAAAAAATGTTATTTGATAATCCCAGCTTTTGTAAACACGGGCAAGTGTTTATGATTTATATATAAATGTAATTGAGGAAAGAGATTACCACACCCCTCTTATGAAGTTAATCCATATTGGTGGAACCTCTACAGAAATTATTCCCCAAAAGTCTCCTGGAGAAAAATATAACAAGTGCTAACTTAAAAAATTCCAGGGAATGACAAATTACTCACAGTCACAAGCACATTTAACTTTTAAAACTTCTTCTTGCATTTCTTACCACAAATATCAGAACTAGCTATTTTGGGTGTTGTGGTTAACTGATGTGAAACTATATTAATTAAGATTCTGTCATAAAATTAAATAAGTGCCCTTTATTTTCATATTTACATTCACTTAACAGCATTTTATAAATTAATGCTAGAAAACTGCCAACACGAGCCTTTGCAATTACAATCATAAGCAAAAATTATAATATCCCACAGCATCTTTGGAACTGAAGAACATAAATGCTGCAACAAGAGACTGAACTCTTCAGTAACCGGATATTGAAAGTACTGTTAATAGAGACGTGGGTGGTGCTCAAATGAGGAAAAAGAAATGAAGGTTCAACATCTCCTTATTCAAAACGGGGACATTGTCTCCAAATAGACCTCAGTTCTTCTTTAAAGCTTGAGACTTCCCCTTCCACTCCTAAAAAATCTTTCTTGATTTATGAAAGTGCAAGGGGAAAGTTGCAAATCCTAGGCAAAGATACGTGGTTTTTCTCAATAGCAGTGCAAAACAAAATGGCAATGCGTTATCAGTGCAGGAGGCTACAGGAATTAAAAGCGGCTTTCCAGGCCTGAGGTTTCTCCACAATTCATGAAAAGAGCTACTAATCTTCTGTCAATCCCCCAAAGTCCAGGAATAGCAAATGCAGAGCTTTAGATCTTTCCATTTCTCACAAGTCTTGGAAGAATTTTTGTTCCTCTCTTCGTCCTTCTCCCACCCTTCTGTTGCCTGCCTCCCATAACTAACTCCCCCCTCACATCTCCAGTCAGTCTACTTTTTAAAAAAGATACCCTGTGTTTACTTATCTCTGAGATTTTATACAAGCTGGACTCCCTCTGCCTGGGGTAGTCTTCTCCATCCCCTGGCTCTTCATTGTTAAAACCCTGTGTCATCTGAGCAACCATTTAAAATGTATTATTAATATTACATGTTATATCATGTTAACTAGAAAAATCAGGATGCAGAGTGCAGATGCAGGATGCAGATATCTATTCTATGATAACTCTGTAAAAATACATGCTGATGGATAAAGATTAGGAGGAAATATACAACAGCGATAATAACTATTTTAAAAAATGAAATAAAATAATGAGATGATAAGGGCGCCTGGCTGGCTGTGTTGGTTGAGCACCTGACTCTCAGGTTTGGCTCAGGTCACGATCTCAGGGGCCTGAGATGGAGCACCACGTCAGGCTCAGCCCTTAGCAGGAAGCCTGCTTGACATTCTCTCTCCCTCTCCCTTTGCCCCTCCCCCTGGTCTCTATCAAATAAATAAATAAATCTTTAAAAAAATAAAGTGAGACGATAAAGGCTTTTGTTTTACTTCTTAAACTTTTCACAAATTTTAAATTGTAGGGCTCCTGGGTGGCTCAGTTGGTTAAGCGTGTGTTTTCAGCTCAGGTCATGATCCCAGGGTCCTGGCACCAAGTCCTACATCGGCTCCCTGCTCAGTGGGGAACATGCTTCTCCCTCTCCCTCTGCTGTTTGCTCTCTCTCTCACTCTCTCTCTGTCAAATAAATAAAAATTTTTAAAAATATTTTAAATTTTAGTTTTTTTAAAGGCTTGTCCTTCCTTCTAAGTCCAAATACTATCTTTTCTAAAAGATAGTAACTCTAAATTTTTAAATTTTTTAAATTAAATTAAATTTAAATTTTTAAATTTTTAAAATTTTTAATAATAGTAATATTAGATTACTTATTCTATTACAGTATATAAAAGTATATATATTAATACATAAGTATAAGAGTACAATACTTATACTATCAGACTAGTAATTCTAAAATTCTCAAGTTGAAACAAATTTTCCCCTTTTGCTGTTAAAGGCCTATTTTTATAGCACTTATCACATATGGTCTTGTATCTGAGGAGATAACGATGTGTCTTTCTCTACTATTAAAATTGCGAGATTTTGAAGCTCAAGAAGTTTATCGTTTCATTATCTCTGAATTTTCTGTGGAGCCTAGCAGAATACTTGGCACAGAGCAGGGGCCGACAAATTCTTGATTAACCACAAAGCTTTCTGAAGTAGCCGAAAGTAGGAATAAGGCACTTTATGGAAAGCAGGGAAAAGTCTCAATGAACAGTGAGCCCAGAACACTGGCTGCCAGATCTATGGCCCCCAAACAGATGATTGGAAGACTTCTTCTGAGGAAACAGAGTGACGCAGGGGGGGTGGGGAGGAGGAACCAAGTGTTATAAATAGTTATATGGGAGAGTCCCACTGGGAAATAACCCTATCTTGAAACAGTCCAGTCCATAGTACCTGCCCACTATACAGATGATATATGTCAGCAAATGAGGGAATAAGTTAGGAAAGAGGAAGATAAGAGATTAAAGAAACAGTGGCTCCAGCGCAGAAAAGAGTTCAAGAGAATTCTCACAAGGATGGCAAACGGAAGCCTGCAGGTGATGCCTACAAAGCAGGTGTAGAGTGCAAGTAATTCAGATGGATGTGACATAGCAAAACGCTCTCTCCAACAAGAATGAAGAAAAGGGGGGCGCCTGGGTGGCTCAGTGGGTTAAAGCCTCTGCCTTCGGCTCAGGTCATGATCTCAGGGTCCTGGGATCGAGCCCCGCATCGGGCTCTCTGCTCGGCGGGGAGCCTGCTTCCCCCTCTCTCTCTGCCTGCTTGTGCTCTCTCTCTCTGTCAAATAAATAAATAAAATTAAAAAAAAAAAAAAAGAATGAAGAAAAGGGAATGGATAGCATCCATTATACACACATACGCACACACACAGCATCTACACTGAGCAGTTCTAAAGCTTTGTCAGTTTGCAAATTTGTGACAAATATATAGAAAACTAGAGCGAACAAAAAATATGCAATAGTGATAAACATGACATAAGGGTTCTGATGTGACTCTGTATTCACACAATGCAATAATATAAATATTGCATATTTATTTTTAAAACTACCAGAGTAGAAAGGAAGGATGTATTTTTGGTCTTTTTCTCTTTTGCAACATGTTATATAATTTATGGTGACCGTATTTTCAAAACTAAAAATCTGAACCTGCGGACTGTCAGCAGTTTTGTTCCTCTGCTGTAAATTTACTTGAAACATTTTATAAAAATGTAAATGCTAGATCACCCTTACTGGAAAATACATGAGATGAGGATTGTCCCCGTAGAGGCAGAGTATATGACTGCTGTGGATTTGCTAACGTGATCAAAGCTCTGTAGGTACCTATTGAATCAGTCCGTGGTGGGGTCAGTAGCCCGCGTTTTAACAAACTCTCCAGGTGATTCTGATGAACACTAAAGTTAACCCACAGGGAAAGAGCATGAAGGTAAGAAAGGGAGGGGTTATCATTAATACAGTTGTGGGACTATTCCCCAACTAGAAAACTGTAACTTTAGTTATTCAATCAGAATCATATAATTTCCGAAAAAGAACAGCTCATCATCCCTTCACATTTTAACACAACTCTTAAATGTGACAGCACCATATATGCTTCTTTATACATGAAATGCCTCTGGAAAGATACACATCAAGCAGAGGACCTATGTCTGTGGAAAAGATATTTTCGCAATATTTGGAGATGAATGTTCACAGTAGGTTTATTCATAGTAGCTGAAAGCTGGAGACAATAGAAATGTCTGTCAAGAGGAGAATGGATAAACATCTGGTACATTCATACAATGGAATACTACTCAGCAATAAAAAGAATGAGTTGCTTATACAAACAACCACATGGGTGACTGAAAAACATTACGTTAGACGAAAGGAGCCAGATACAAGAGAACACGTACTGCATGACTCCATCGGTGTGGAGTTCCAGGACAGGCCAATCTAAGCATGGTGATGACAGGCTGCCTCTGGAGGGTTAAGTGGGAGGTTGACTGGAAGAAGCTCCAAGGGGACATTCTGGAGTGATGGAAATTTTTTTTTAAAAAAAGATTTCATTTATTTGAGAGAGAGAGAGAGAGAGAATGAGCAGGGAGCCTAATGCAGGGCCCCATGCCAGGACCCCGGGATCCAGGACCCAGGGAGCCTGATGTGGGGCTCCATCCCAGGACCCCGGGGTCATGACCTGAGCCGAAGGCAGACGCTTAACCGACTGAGCCACCCAGGCGCCCCTAGGAGTGATGGAAATATTCTATATCTTAATTGAGTTGTGTGTTATATTGTGTGGTTGAAAAGCACTGGACATCAAAGTGTATGTTTAAAGCTCTGCATTTCAGTGTTTATAAGTTTTATTCCACTCCCCTTCCCCCCCAACCCAAGAAAAGAAGAAAAGCAAAATAAAGACATTATCAGATAAAACAGAAACCAAGGAAGTTTATTACCAGCAAACACTAAAAAAACTTCTGCAGGATGTACTTCAGGCAGAAAAAAGTGATCCGAGAGGGAAATCCAGAGATGTTACAAGAAATGAATAACAAGTAGAGAAAAACTTAAATGTCTGAGGAGCAAATAGTTAACGATAAAAAAATGTTAGTGATTAATACGTGTGTGTGTGTGTGTGTGTGTGTGTGTGTGTGTGTGTCCACACACGTGTTTGGTGAGTTTCCCTCGTCTGCCTGCCCAGGCTCTGCTCTTCCCTCCTCTTCACACTCAAGTCCTGACACCACCATTCTAGTTTTCTTCATGTTCCTCTCTAACTTATCTTCTGTACATGCAGTTAGTTCTGTTTACCCGGAAGGCTTTGTTGCCCCTCTCTTCACCTGGCTAACTCCTTAGTCATCGTACGTTCGCATTAAAGGTGACTTTCTCAGCCTTTCCTTATGACTCTCTCCCCTCCTTCATACCACACAAGACGAATCCATCTTTCCTATAATACACTTTTATCTCATCTTCCTTTTCCTTCACATCTATAAAATGTTTGTGTGATTACATGTTTACTGTCCTTCTCTTCCTGTAGGTGATAAATTCAGTGAGGCCTGTCATGTGTCATTATCACCTCATGGCCCGATCCAAATGCCTCACACAGAGTAAACATTCAACAAATAGTTAAGCAAATACAGAATTCAAGTACTTCAGAGGTCCAGCTAAAATCTACTAACAAAAAAAGACAGAAGATGTGGAGGGACAGAAGAATGATTACAAGTTTATTTTGCACATGTTACCTTTGTCAGTTTCAACAGAAGAGAGTCTCTTCTGTTAAATTCTTCTATTTGGACAGCTATCTGCAGAAGGACAGTGGAAAGACCAAGTCTTTGATATTAAAGAAATCTGAGATTCAAGCCCAGATCTGCTACCTAATAGGACCAAGTCCTTGAGCAAATCATAATCTCACATTCCTTATCTGTAAAATGGAGATAACACTACCTACTTCTGCAAAACTGTTTCTATGATTACAACTAAAATAAAGAACATGTGACCTGGAGGTTGGAATACAGCAGGCATTCAATTAGAGGCAGCTCTGAATATATTTAGGCTGACACTTTTACCTTAGAGGAGGATATTCTTATGAAAGCAACTTTTTTGCACTGACGTGATTGTTCACATTCATTACCACAGCACTTGTCATATGGGAGGAAGCCAAACGTTTGGGTCAGGCCATGGGGCTATGATGTTGCACTACAGACATATTAATTCTTCAAGACTTCAGGAAAGTCTTATCAAAACCTTTTCTCATTTGTTTGTGCTGTGTCTTTCTCCCCGCATTTCTTCTACTGTCTTCCCCCTCCACTTATCCTCTTAAAACTTTGATAGGATTAGCAAGGGAGCCAGACTAAGATTCCCGAGGGGTAACACCAATGGCCACAGAATTCAGTAAACAGTGAGTTTAGCCATTCAAATCAGCAATCTTACATTCTCTCAGTACTACAGAATATTCTTAACACCAGACACAGCTAGGGAATGGGGGAATCAGCTGATGTAAACACCCTTCTCAGACAGATATCAAATACCTAGGCCTGATCACCCAGGGCAACAAAGCCAGAATTCCATCCTAGTCAAATTTGATTTTCTATACCCCTGTTTACCCTAAATGATTTATTTATGGTGCCTTCCAGCTCCAAGATCCTATTCCTGTATATAGATGAACTGCTAATAGTTAACTGTTGAAAAAATATATATACAAACAGTCCCTTCTTATCTCTTCCTGGTGCAGAGGAGTCAATGTCAGGCCCAGCTTGGGCAGGGCGTGGGGGGAGGAGGCAGTCTCATGGAGGGTCATGGTCAGCAGGCTCACCAGCCTGGGGCATGAGAGGAAAAGGGCGGTGCCCTGCAGAGATGCACCAGTCGGTGCCTACTGGCTCGGGGCCCCTGCGATTCTGGGCAGTACTCCTACTAAAGTGGAAAGTGGCAGACAGGGGAGATGCCTGCGTGCTTGGGAAATCAGGGATACCGAAAACACAAATAGGGGCCCCTGGGTGGCTCAGTCGTTAAGCGTCTGCCTTCGGCTCAGGTCATGATCCCAGGCCCTGGGATCGAGCCCCACATCGGGCTCTCTGCTCAGGAGGAAGCCTGCTTCTCCCGCTACCATTCCCTCTGCTTGTGTTCCCTCTCTCGCTGTGTTTCTCTCTGTCAAATAAATAAAATCTTAAAAAAAAAAAAGAAAAAGAAAAAAAACATAAGTAAAGAGACCGGGCAAATAAGTAAAGATAATGAGAATAATAAAAGTCAGAATTTTCGGGGCACCTGGGTGGCTCAAGGGGTTAAAGCCTCTGCCTTTGGCTTGGGTCATGATCTCAGGGTCCTGGGATCAAGCCCCGCATCAGGCTGTCTGCTCAGCGGGGAGCCTGCTTTCCCCTCTCTCTCTGCCTGCCTCTGCTTACTTGTGATCTCTCTCTCTCTGTCAGGTAGGTAGGTAGGTAGGTAGGTAGGTAGATAGATAGATAGATAAATAAAATCTTAAAAAAAAAAAAAAAAGTCAGAATTTTCACCAGTAGAGAAGGTACTTAAGGCTGGAAATAACCTTGAGGCATTAGATTTGAATTCAAGAAACTGATATGACTTCATGATTTTTAAATACACATAAACAGATTGATATGGAAATAGGTACACATTTTTGTGTGTGTACACACACACACAGACACACATTTCTTAACTATTTGTTGAGATGGCTAAAGAGCAATGACATTCAATAGTAATGAGCACACTGAGGACCCCAAACTTGGCTTATAAAAAAGCATTTCCTCCTCAATGGCTCCAGTGTTCCTAGGAGGAATGGCTGGTTCCAGACTGCAGGGGGCCAGGCAAAATACAAGAGGAGTCTGGAGAATCTTTTGCTAGAAAGTCATGAAGGGTTCAAAGAAGGATGGGGATCTGTCACAATAAAGGAGGAACCCCCTTGAAAGGGCTTCCACTGACCAAACTGTAATATTTGAGCAACAAAATACTTAATGATAGTAAATAATTACAACCCATGGAATAAGGTGGAATTCTACAACCCATGCTGATATAAATAAAGGAGAAAGAGAAAGCTCTTCTTACACAGAATGCCAATTAACAAAGATGGAAATTTAAAAAAATAACAACAGTGGTGTTTGATTCAGGTGGAAGTCATCAATGAATGCTAAAAATGCTAGATGGAAATCTGATGAAGGACAGGCTACTGGCATAATCTCTGCAGATGTCCCCACAAAATACTAATCCGTTATAAGGGAGGAAATAGTGACGTTGCAAAAAAGAAATCTGGCAAAATCTGGCAACATGATCAAGTGAGCAAGGTTATCGTTGACAGTGATGGACAAATCAGTATCGTGCACCCCCTCATGGGAGGCACAGCATCATTTCTGTGATCCCTGCCCGGAAAGCAATGGCTGTGCCATGGCCCTGAGGAAGCAGTAAACAGACCCAGGCTGGGCAACATCCTACAGGTTGTACAGCCTGTACACTGTAATGGTCAAGGCACTGATACAGATTAGAAGAGATCGCAAAGTCATGACAGGTACACACAACCTATGTCCTTATGTGGGCTCTTGCACCAGAAAGGAAAAAGAGAAATCATTAGAACACCTGGCAAAGACTGATGGGCTCTGCACTTCGGAGGGTAGGATCGTATCAATGTTGATTTTCTGCCTTAGAGGCTTGGACAGCTGTTATGTAGAAAAGCATTCTTGTTGGGGCACCTGAGTGGCTCAATCAGTCAGTATCTGCCTTCAGCTCTGGTCATGATCCCAGGGTCCTGGGATCGAGCCCCACATCCCTCTGCCACTCCCCCTGCTCATGCTCTCTCTCAAATAAATAACATCTTTTTAAAAAGTGTTCTTGTTTTAGGAAAATACACACTAAATTAGCTAAAGGTGACAGGGCATGGGGTCTGCAGCTTGCCCTCAAATGATTTAGAAAAAGACTAATAAGGGACACCTGGGCGGCTCAGTAGGTTAAGCACCTGACTCTTGATTTCGGCACAGAGCTTGAACTCAGGATCATGAGATCGAGCCCCGTGTTGGGCTTAGCACTCAGCACAGAGTGCCCTTGAGATTCTCTCTCTCTCTCCTCTGCCTCTGCCCCTCCTCATGTGCGTGTGCTCTCTCTCTCTCACACTCTCTTTCTGAAATAAATAAATCTTTAAAAAAAAAAAAAAGAAAAGAAAAAGACTAACGAAAATGGCAAAAAGGGTTATGGAGCAATTGTGGTGAAGTGTCAACAGCAGGAAAACCTGCATGAGGAGGAGGATCTGGAGTTCTTTGCACTGTACTTCCAGTTGTTCTGCTGGTTTCAAATAACTAAAATGTAAACTGCTACAAAATAAATTCTATTTATCCACTTCTTTGGTCCCATGGAAACCCGTGAAAAATAGGATGATGCCAGAATTAAGGAGTTGCAAAAAAGGAGCAATGGCAAAAGGAACACAGGAAAGCGTGGGATAGGTACTAGCGCAGCCAGCTTACACGGTGCGTCTCCTCTGTGTGCAGTGAGTAAAGGTCTGGGAACTCGGTATGATGCCTGATGCCGGGGCGGGCAGGCCGGGTTCCATGTGGCATCAGGGGTCTAGAAGCATCAGCAGATGCACTTCTTCGTTGCTCTGCTGCTTGTGCACTATTGTCACTGTTCCCACCAAAAGCACCCATTCTTCTACGTGCGCAAACTGTTCCTCTGAACCAGCAGTAGACACCCTCAACGCTTTCCCCCTCCTTCCCTCAGGTTTGAGGTGTAGGAAACAGACATCACCGTAGATGTTTTAAGGAGAAAGAAGTTAATCCAGGGAATCGGGTGCTTACAGAGTCCTTGGGAAGAGCTGGACGGGCAGGCTGCAAGGCTGGGCTTCCTGAGGCCCTGGAAACAGCTCAAACTGGCCCACCCAGGAAACTGCCACTTCTGACCCCCATTAGGAAGTCAGGGAATCAGGAACCCAGGTCTGCTGGCTTTACAAACGTACCCAACTAGTCATCAGGAAGCTGCCACCACCACGGGTTCTGCAACTTCCTATCAATCCTCACAAAACAAGTTAACAGATATTGAAACACGTTTGCAGGAAAAGTCAATGTCTACAAGACTCTGTTTGTCAGAAGAACAAGCCAAAGACACAAGAATTTATGCTCTGCTTCATTTCTACTTTCCAAATCTCAAGGAAGTGTGCCGTACTGGGAAACCTATTTCAAAACCCATTTCCAGAATGCTAAGTGCCAGGAAGTATGAGAAACATAGTGTTTGGCTTTCCAATCTCTGTCTAACAAGCAAGTCCACTGAAAAGAGGCTGGAAGGGATGCTGAATTCCATTGTCCATAACTTCCACATCCCTCCTCACCAAAGGCTGGTGGGATTAGCCTCTATTGTCAATCCCAAGAGACTGTCAGAACAAATCTCATATAATTTATATTTACTACTTCCTTAGTTTGTTATGCTTTAATGACAAAATATTGCATATGAAGCCAGGACCATCTCTCACTAAAAGACATTGATATATGAAATAAGAACTAAAACTCACTGAAAAGTGATAGAGAGGAATTATGACCTAAACTTTGGCCAACTTCAATGAGCCACTAATATGCTCATACAGTTTGACTCAGTGGATAAAAATATTGGTTAAATCACAATGGTCCAATATCTTGTATCCCATGTCTGTTCATTTTTCTTTTTGTTTCAGTTCCAAATTTAAAACAAGAATCATCACTTTTTGTTGTAACAGAAAAGCTACCTTATTTTTTATCAACAGCAGAGGGCTGCCTATCCCCAATTAGTCTATGAGTTCTAGGAAATAACAAAGTTTTTCTTAAAAAAGGTGGGGGGAGGCTCTTCTAAGCCCTCTTTTACTTTGTGATGGACCAGAAAATAAATGTCAAGTAAGAGTGATGAGATGGCCACCTCTACCAGAAAAACGAGTGATTTTTATCTTTCCCAACAGGCGGTGAGCTCCTCAAAAAACAGGCAGGGACTGTTTTTTCTCTCTTTGTCCCTGGGGGACAGCACGTTGCATGACACAGAACAGACAGTTAATAAATGTCTGTTGAATGAATAAAGCAGGGGAAGAAGTGGAAGGCAACACTCCATCATGTCTCTTCTCTTCCGATCCAACTCTCTTCTTCAATTTGGACAAAGTAGACAGAGGGAGCTGCAAGGAACTTTGAGTCATGGGACTGACAACTGGACCCCCGCATCAGGCAAACAGAGCGGGCCCCAAGCCACGAGACTTCCTAGAGTACAAATCCCTCAGGATGCAGGTTCAGGAACACCTCATTTCAAAGGGTGGAGTTTCTGGCCTTTAGCCCCAGCTGCTTACTGACCAGCCACTAACTGCCAATATTCGTTTTATTTCAGCCGGGCTGAAGGGTGATGTGAGAAGCAGATAACAGAAAACACAGAACCTGTACCAAAGAGAGAAGAGTGAACGATGCTTTCGGCAATATTCTATGATCAACTAGGTTTGCTGGAAGGGAAAGACATGAGAAATCTGGAGATCAGGATCTACTACTGAGTAATAAAGAGGAAAAAGTCCAAGGGCAGCCTGATTGGGTTGGATGTCAGCCTGAGTTTATCTGTACTGAACACTTTATGGTAGCAAAGCAGGGAGACCTGACCGATAAGAAGAAAGCTATCAACAGGTTCAACACCACATTATTTTCCTCTGATCTCTTCTGCTGAACAATAATGGACTTTAGCAGGAACATCATCTTTGGCCATAACCCACTGTTGTTTCTGGGGGGTCTACCAAGCTGCCACCATTTTTCCACCACCAGTTTGCTTCTCTTCTGGTAGCAATAACTAAGAAATTAAATTCTCATCTATCACATGATTAGTCTCAAAACACTCTGAGATAACTTGCCTGCATAAACAAGTTGCCCACTATTTAACAAAGAACTGTAAAGATAAATATAAAAGACATTTTGTAAAAGACATTTGAAGATACCAAGTTACTAAGAGAAGGAATTATTCCAACACTGTCAGAAGATAAATTAAATTTCCAGTAATGTATTACAGTTAACTGGGTCCAATCTTGATAATAAGTACATGTGACAACTTACACAGTCAACAAGAATGCTTAAATTTGATTTTTTCTCCCAAACCGAACTCTGTTAGACTAGATGGCTTTTCATCTCCCACCCATTCCCATTTTTGAGACAATCATCAAGAGTTTAGAGAAGCCCCATCTCATTTAAAACGAAACAATTCCAAATGGCCTCATTTCTACTAACCGTCAGGCATAACCAGCCTAAGTTATTTAGCTGCGAAGAGACAGCTTTGCCTTCTCAAATCATGGAACCTAATTTTTAAATTAAACAGCTGTGGGAAGTTCTTTAAAGTATTTGTACTTTCTCACCTTTATTTTTTAAATATCACCGAAGACCCGTGAAACATACCACGCACTTGCCACACTTGACACTTGTTGCTAAACACGAGGAGGAAAATCTATCTGCCTGCTTTCCCATTGTCATCTCCAGTTAGGGGGATTAAAAACGATTTCAGATGGAAAAAAAAAAATCAAAACAGCTAATGACAATTCACTTGGAACGTCCATGAAGTTAAGTCCAGCGGGCCTATGCCAGCGCAGGCTCATCAACAGCCGGGATGCTAACTCCGGGGAAATCCGCTCTTACCGCCCCCCCTCCCCCGGAGCTCACGCACCCTCGGCGGGGAGTGGCAGGAAGAGGCCCGCGGGGCGCTGAGCGTCCCCCCCGCGCGCTCACGCCTCTCGCCGCCTAGTGCCCCTCCTTGGCACTTCCTGAAGGAAACTGACAAGGAAGGCGGCGGCTCTGGGAGGACAGGGGTGTGGAGTTCACAGGGTGGCGAAGAAAATGCCGCTCGCTAAAGCAAGCCCCCCCACACACACACCCACCCACGCGCCGGGCCGCCCCAGGTCCTCAGGGCGCCTTGCGCGCTCCTGAAGCTCGCGCGGCGGGAGTAGGGGCTGACAGCCCACCCTCTGGCCGCCGCCTCCTCCTCCAGTCCGGATGATGAGCAGCGAGAAGGGAAGCCCGCCCCGCAGCCCCTCGGCCCCCGCACCTCGTCCTCCGGGAGCCCGAACACCTCCACAGCGCAAGTTGCCATTTCCGAACGGTTCCAGCAAACCGGACGCGCTCGCCCCCGCCCAGGAGTGGGAACTGTAGTGAGGAGGAGGAGGAGGAGGTGGAGGAGGAGAGGAGGGAGGAGGCGGGAGGAGGTGGAGGAAGAGGAGGCGGCGCTCCCCCAGCGGCCGCAGCGCCTCCCCCGGCCGGTGGGCGCTAGCGGCACTAGGAAGCGCGGCGGGAAAGGGCCGGCGGCGTGTGTGCTGGGGCGCAGGGGTGGGGGGCGTGCGCGGCGGGAGAGCGTGCGTGGGGGGCTCGTGTGGGAGGCAGGCGCGTGGCGGGGCTCTGGGCGTGGGGAGTGCGCGTGGCGGGGGCGCGCCGTCCGCTCCTGCGCGGGGAAGTTGGCAACGCGACCGCCTGGGAGAGCCCGGCAGCCCCGGGCGTGGGGTAGAGCAAGCCGTGGAGGCCAGGGAACGTCAGTCCTTCCCCCGGGAAACAAAGCTGCGGTTTTTCCCAGCAGCAAGTCACTCAGATCCGCTCCAGAGCTCTGCCTCTTACTAACCGCGTAGGATCAGGAGCGCTTAATGCCAGCTTCACCACAACCTAAAGATCAGAGCCCTTTCTTGGTAGGGGCTGCCGATTCCAACAGAAGCTGGACCTTGGGACCTCGTAAGGGAAAGCCCAGCCTGAGGGAGGCAGCAAAATAGGGAGGCCTGAAGGGATCTCATCACTCTTGGACTCAGGATCTGAAATTCTCTCCTTGTGATTTCTAAACACTGTGCCAAATCGATTTCCTGTCTATCCTGTATGGTGTATCTTTAAAGCCTGCCCATAACGTCTAGCCTCCAGGCTTACCCCTCTTAACGTGCTTAGCTAAGCCTTGACCGTAGCACCACAAAAGGTAGCGAAGAAAAGGGGAAAAATGCAACGACCTTGGACCTCCGATGCTATGGAGTAATGATGCTTATTTTATAGTCATATCTGATGGATTTTATAGTTCCATCAGGAAGTCTCTGGTGTTGAATAACTGATCTAACAAGGGTAACATTATGAAAGATACTTTAATATTGGTTATTTCTAAGGCATACAAAAAA
>CM053609.1:38434219-38462736 GCA_028646535.1 Procyon lotor | reverse complement strand
TTTTTTTCCTCCTTCCATCCTAACCCCCCTGGACCTCATCTATTGCCATTGGCGTGGTTTCAGACAATCCTCAGAGAGATCTCAGACTAAGAGCTCGGTAGTGCAAAATAGGTTACTATTTAATTTTCTGTTAACTGAACTTAGTTCCTACATTGAACTTCCTGTCTGCTCAAGTGGGTAGAAAACTTAGCACTAATCAGCTTCCTGTTCTTCCTTAATCCTCCTTTTGCTGTTGATTGTACACTTTAGCAGGCAGTGGTAATGCTAGGCATCTCAGGGATGGAGGGCATGGCACAGCCCTCATCTCTCCAAGCTGGAATTAGTAGAAACATTTTTCCCCCTGGTCTCTAACTGTAGACATCTGTATCCATTAAAATGACATTTGGCGCCTGGGTGGCTCAGTGGGTTAAGCCTCTGCCTTCAGCTCAGGTCATGATCTCAGGGTCCTGGGATAGAGGCCCCACATCGGGGCTTTCTGCTCAGCAGGGAGCCTGCTTCCCCCTCTCCCTCTGCCTGCCTCTCTGCCTACTTGTGATCTCTGTCAAATAAATAGATAAAATCTTAAAAAAAAAAAAAAAAGAATGACATTTGGCTGTTAGTAATAGTAACCCAAACTAACAGAATTTAAGGATAGATGTTATTTTTTTTTCTCTTATATAAAGAGTCCAGAAGTAGGTAGACCAGGGTAAATAAAGCTGCTTTCCTCCACAAAGGCATCAGAAATGCAAGCACTGTAAAGCAGGGTGTTTTGCCACTTATAGGTGTGGTCCTTATGCTCTTAGTCCAGAGAGTACCTCCAGTTCCAACCATTACATCCCTGCTCCAGGCAACAAGACAGATGAAGGGATCAAGAAGGGAGTTCAGGTCTTATGTTAGTCTTTTAAGAAAGGCTTACAGAGTCTTCTACTTAAAGTCATGGAACAGAACTGAGTCACATAACTATATCTAAATACGGGGTCAGCTGGCAAATACAGGCTTTTATGGGGGACCTTGTTGGCATTCTGTTACTAGGGAGGAAAGGGACAGATGGGGGGCAGTGACTAGCAGTGTCTGTCCTAGCACCTTTGCCCTCTGGCATTCAGGGAAAAATCAGCAATTCCAATCTGTTTCTGGTCTTCGGGCCACATAATTTTAGACTCAAAGCTGAAAAACCCAAGCAGGGCCTCTGCATCATTCTGTGGCTGCTGAGACTTGGTGTCTGTTTCCAGCTTGCTTTGGGTACTCAGGCTTTGCCTCCCTTCTAACAGTTTTGCTGCCATTCCTCTCTGGTATGCAGTGCAGCTGATGGGGACATCTTTAAAGCCTAAGACTATACCCAGGAAATAGGTCATCTCTGCTCTTGGATTCTACAAATCTGGGGATTTGTCATTCTCTAATCTTAAGAGAAACACCCAAGTACTAGAAAGGTGTTCTTCTTGGAGATAGTCACTGTGTCCAGTATTATCCAATAAAACTTTCTGTTATGAAGGAAATCTTCTAATCTGCACTACCAATATGGTAGCCCTTAGCTTACTTGGCTATTGAGCACTTAAAATGTGACTAATACAAATAAGGAATAATTTAATAGTTAAATATAAATATTTACTTGAGGTTAGTGACTATCATACTACACAGCACAGGACATGTGTCCAAAATGTGTCCAAACATGTCCTAAATTGTAGGCTTTTTTAAATTAAATTTTGAGTACATACAAAAGATTTAAAAAAATGTATAAGGTATGAAGAATGAAAATGAACACTAATGTATTCATCACCTACTGTAAGAATAGGAATATTACCTAATTCTAATAGGTAATATCTTATATCTTTTGTGCCCTTTCCTGTCCCCACCAAGAGATAACTACTATATTGAATTATATATTTGCTGTTTTCTTGTGTATTTTAAATTGTTTCACCAGATGGATATGTATTCATAAATAAGACATTGTTCATTTTTATTTCTTTGATCTTTGAAAGATCAAAGGATAAATGGAATCATAAAGTGACTTGCATTTTCCTACCATTCTATTTGTAAGATTAATTCATGCTGAATACTTGTAGTAAATTTATTTTCACTGCTGTGTTAGATGACATTTAATGGCTCTACCACAATTAATCATTCTTCTGTTGTCGGACATTGGAGGAACAGGGTTTTTTGGTTTTAATTTGTAAACTCCTCTTATTACATGATTTAGCTGTTTCAAATGTTTGTAGCACGTTGTTTAGATAAATGGCAATTGTGTCTCTGAAATTTAATGATGGTTCGGAATTTTTGTAGCAGTTGGGGGGCATAGAGCTCAGTTGGTACTGTGACTCTTGATCTTGGAGTCATGAGTTCAAGCCCCACACTAAGCATAGAGATTAGTTTAAAAAAATTTGTATCAGTTGAGATTAATGAAGCAACAGATTACTAAGCTTCTCCCAAAGGTTTATTATACTCAAGGACAAAATGATCAATTTGTGTGTATGGCGTTAAAAGACTGACACCATTACCCTTTATTTTTTTTTTAATGAAGTAAATTCTAAACATTTTCTCTCACTGAAACCCAGACAGTATAGTGCTTCTTGTTTTAACTTTCTCTTGCATGCCATTTTAAGAAGTTTGAACTTTATACTTCAGCAATGAGACAGTGCTCCCTTTTTTCTGACATTTTTTCTGACAATTTTTTCTATTGTTTCTATTTTGTTTTGCTGTTACACATAATGCTGCTACAGAGTCTTGTTTATAAAGTCCTTTTATGAAATATCTTGTTATGCAAGAACATAATGAAGTGATGATGGGGACACATCAGGAGGACCCAGAAGCCAGCTAGAGGCTGCTACTGCCCAAAATGGACTAATTGGAGCACCAAAATAAATTATGATACCAACAGATTATAACACAATGAATAAATCTGATACTGTAAATCCATTATGAAGTAAATCATACTAAATGAGTAAATTAAGAGTTTGACAAGTGACAGTTTTACAGAATTTGATGTATCTTTCCACAAAATACATATTAATTACATAGAAGAAAAGGATGAACAACAGCACCATAATCAAATATTCAAAGTGTCCATCAGTAATGGAGCAGATCAAAATCTTGAATCTGCTAGGATGTGTTGACTTCAGTACTCTACCTGCCAAACTAGAATCTAATCATGATAAAATGTCAGACAAACCCAAATTAAGAGACATATTACAAAATAACTGGCCTGTCATTTTCAAAAGTGCAAAGACATAGAAGTCAAAGAAGTTTGAGGAACTATTGCAGACTGAGATTAAAGAGACTGTATTAGGGTTCTCCAGAGAAATAGAACCAACAGGGTGTGTGTGTGTGTGTGTGTGTGTGTGTGTGTGTGTGTGTGTACTTACTATATATATATATATGTATTTCATATATATATATATGTATTTCATATATATATATACGAAAGAAATTTACTACAAGGCATTGGCTCATGCAGTTATGAAGGTGTGCAAGTCCAAAACATACAGTGTGGCCCAGCAGCAAGACTGCTGATGATGCAGATAAAATCCAAAGGCTGTCTGCTGAAGAATCCCTGCTTGCTTAGGGGAGAACAGTCTTTTTATTTTATTCAGATCTTCAATTGACTGGGTGAAGCCCACTCACACTATTAAGGGAAAATTGCTTTAGCCAAGGTTCACCAATTTAAATGTAAATCTCTTCCAAAAACACCCTCCAAAGTTGACACATAAAAGTAACCATCACAGAGATGTGCAAATAAAGGCACCTCATGATTCTGAACCCTATTGCTATAAAAGACATTCTTGAGGCGTTTGCTGAAACATGAAGGTTTCTGAGGATGAGGTGGTTCTAATGCATGTTAATTATTGGGTTCTGATGACTATATTTTGATTATGTAGATGAGAATGACCTTGTTTGTAAGATGTACACACTAAAGTATTAGGAGGTTGATGGGCAGCAAGTCAACAAAATACTCTTCAAAGGATCAAGAAAAAAATTTCTTTATACTTTCAACTTTTCTGTAAGCTTGAGATTGTTTCAGATTTTAAAAAATGAAATTATGCTAGCTAAAAATACATAAAGTTCTCTAATAAAAGGAACTAGTGCTCTTTGGAGAAGTGGTGGATTCTAGTACTGGGGAAGGAAAGGTACAAGATGAGCCTTACTTTTCATGCCAGAAAGTAAGGAAATGCAGGGGAAGAAAAAAATCAAACCCACAATGACGAGGATATGTCAGAGATCTATCAATGGCCAAAGTTGGAAGAATTAAATGGAGTAGTATTGAGTTCTATCCAAAGTATAAAATAAATATGCACAAGTCCATATTGATATAATTAAGTGATTAAATAAATAGGGGAGAAGACACAAGTTTTGTGTAGAATTCCAAATAATAGAGGAGAGGAGCATCATTCCACTGCTGCATTGTGGGCTAAGCTTAGCACCTTTCTCCCAAACAGGACAATATGGAAAAGGGGAGGAGAGATGAAGAACCTGACAAACAAAAGCTCAGCCAGGTGATCAAGGTCAACATCAATGGTGATAAGTCATCTTGATAGTATGTACCCTTAATATGGTGTGATGAACATGGATGGCACTTTACCTCTGTAAAGACCACGGACCTAGAATCCCAGTCTAGTCAGGAGAAAAACATTACAATCTGCAAATGCCTGATCAGTATTCCTCAAAGCTGTCAAGGTCCATCAAAAGCAAGGGAAGTCACAGCCATGAAGGGCGTAAAGAGACAGAATAACCAAATATTGAAAGTTAGATTCTGGAACAGAAGAAAGGGCTTTAGGTAAAAACTAAGAAAATCTCAATAAAGTGCAAAGTTTAATTAGTAACAATGGATCAATATTTATTTATTAATTGTAACAAATGTACCACAGTAACATAAGATGTTGGTAACAGGGGACACTGGAATGGAGGGTATATAAGAACTTTCTGTACTACCTTCACAAATTTTTTTATAAACAAACCGTTCTAAAAAAATGAGTTTGTATAAAAAATAAATGAATAAATAACTAGATCGAAAAGTCTTTCCAAAAGTTTTACAGTTTTTACCACTAGGGTCTTGCACCTATTTTGCTGTATTTATTTCAACATACTTTATATTTTTCCCTGTTATTGTAAGGGTATTGTCTTTAAAAATATTACATATCCCAACAGTTTATTGCTGGTGTACAGAAATACAACTGAATTTTCTATACTTATTTTGATATTCAACAAACTTCCTGAAGTTCATTATGTCTAAAATACTTCATTTCTCTTTCATGTAGACATTTTTTAACATCTTCAAATTGTCTCTTCCATTCTAACCTCTTGCATTTCTTCTTCTTATCTGAGTGCCCTGATACTTGGATAGACATGGTGATAACAGGTATAATTGACATGATACTTGCTGTAAGATTTTGGTTTTTGTCTTACTTTTTTGGTTTTTTGGCATTTTTATTTTGTTTTGTTTGCTATCCTTTCTTTGGTGAAGAAATTCACTATTATTCCTAATTCAATAATAAGATTACTGGTCATAAATGGACATTGGATTTTTTTACAATAAAATAAATACCTCTTGAGATAATCTTGTTTTCTTTAAGTTTTTTTTTTTTTTGTGTGTGTGTGTGTGTGTTAAATGTTGGTAAGTTGTGGTAACTATGGTAAATTTTAGGCATAATGATGTAGTCTTTTCAGATTTTAACTTAATCAAATGATTGTTGTTGTTGTTGTTTTTTCTTTTCTCCCCATTATCTCAGTACCAGGAGCTTGCATAGGGTCATGGCAATGGAGGAGAGTGTCTGTTTTCTTCCTGTTGTCCCTCTGTACTGGAATACATAGCAATCATTAGTTTACCTGCCATCCTCTGGTTGTTGTTCCATCTCGAAGGGCTCTTGTTCATGGCCCTCTCTTTTCCGTCTTCATTTAGCATTGTGGAAACTTCCACACGCTATTCCCCTACTGCTGTGAAGACAGAAATCTTGGGGGTCTGGACTCCAGCCCACTGTCAAATCACACCTTACTGTCGTTTTTTACTACAGCTACTGCCTCTAGGTGATGTCAACGGGAGAACTATTTGGGTTTCCTTTCTCATGACAGGAAGTGGGGCACACCACGTTCACTCATAGAGCTCCTCCATTATTAGATAATTCTTGAATTGCCTCCCACTGAGAGCTCATCAGCGAGGATGTAGGCAGAGAGTAGGGTCCTTTTGCAGAGACATCCATCTATACTTTGTTGTCACCACTAACTGTCTTCAGAGTAGGAAAACCGGCGGCTTTATCTTCATCGCTTCTACCTAAATTGGTACTAAGGACATCCACTGTGGCTCTTGGTAGTCAAAATGTAGGCTTTTGAGGCTCAAAAAGCATTTTTCTCAACCTATTTTCTCTACTAGGAGATTCAAAGCTCTATTTTGAAACTTAGAAACTGAGCATTGACTCATCTCTTCATTTCTGTAGTAACAGTCCTCCCTGAGGGCGGTAAATACAGAAGGCACTCACTGCTGCCTGGGTGTGGGGAGAGGAAGGGAGCCAGGATATTCCAGGGATAATACGTAGTTATCAACAATAGAATTTCACAATAATACTGTGCCACAGCTTCCACACCCTTAGCTCTTTCATAAGCTTCACACATGCATTTCTCACTAGCTAAGTCTGCCTGAATATCATGAAGAAACTTCAAACTTAATAGATCCCAAACTCCACTTATTTTGTTGTCCTATATTCTCTGTCTCTGGAAATGGCCTATCTATCTAGTCACAAAGGTGGGAACTTATGAGTATCCCCAAATTCTTAGCCCTCACTACTCCCCCTCCCCACCCCCATTAAGTTATTATACAGTAGAACTTCTTCCCTCCTCCACCTCAGAGGGGTTTTTCCCCCTCATTTTATTGGTATCTATGACTAATGTCAGTGTACTATTCACCCTTCTCTGATTATTGGCCCAGGCTGATAGGTAACTCTTTTGTCTTTCTTGAGCCGCCCTGTGTCTTTGGCAACAAAGGTTTGTGTGCAGGTAGTTTATTTTCAGACAGGCTATCAAGCAGTGATGGCCTGGAGTCAGCTCCTGCTGGCTCCCAAGGACCAACTGTGCACATCTCTATCCAGCTCAGTTGGTTAAGTGTCTGACTGGCTTAGGTCGTGATCTCAGGATCCTGGGATCAAGCCCTACATCAGGCTTCCTGCTCAGGTGGGAGTCTGCTTGTCCCTCTCTCCTTTGCTCCCCATCCTTGTGCTTGCTCTCTCTCTCTCTCCCTGAAATAAACAAATAAAATTTTTCAAAAAATTAAATTAACCAAAGGGTGAGTATTTATACCACAGAAACTGGCCAACACTATACACAAGGGTATTTTTTTTTCCTGAAGAGCCAGTTATTAAATATTTGCCAGGCTACTGCTGATTATAGGGAACATGAGTGAGGCCCTGAGAAGACAATACAGGAAGGGGGTAAAACCAATGCAATGGCTTTTGAGTTACTGAGTTTGACTAATATTGCTGAGTTATTTTGGGGTGCACTCTCAGTAAGAACCCCTGAAGAGTCATGTAGAATGCACCTCAGAATTACCCTCCCAAGAAAGGAGTATCTATACATTGGTTGCTATCCCCTAGCAGATAGGGGGTGCCTCATGAGACGTTAACCCTCTTATTTCCAGACTTGCTTGTGTGTAGAATGGGCAGGTTCTCTCAGGCGGCAGTGAAACCCAAGTGCAGCAACACGTGACAGGCTAAACAACTAAGTGGATTGCTGTCTGATGTGATCTCTACACAGCTGGTTGCTGAGGTGAGGACTGAAGTTAAAGTTTGAGCAAGAGGATATGAGGCAGAGTGCAAGAGGAATCCAACACAAGGGTTAGTAAGGTAAGCTGTGGCTCTCGCTGCATAACTAGTCTCAGGGCATTAATTATTATTCATCATCTCTCTCCTAAACCACCCAGTCTGGATTTCCCCAACCCTTGGCCAGCACTTCAGTAAGTCTGGGTTGTTGCCTGGTGGTGACTCAGATTTCTGTCCCCAGGGGATACGAACCATCAAGTTGTATTAACCTTATTGGGATGTGGTTGCTATAATAGCCTATTTACAGTTATCATTGGACATGCAAGTACCAAGACATGCCCCGGTGAACCCCCTGAGTTCCACACATACTCTTTCTTACCTTCCTTGTGTAGTCCAAAACTAGCTCCTGATAATAATCAGTCAATCCCTCTGCCCCCTATCAATACAGTAGCTCTTTTATTTTGTGTCCACTAGCATGAGAAGCTCAAAATGACTAAGTGATAATCATAATTTCATTTATAGTGGGACCCTTACTGTATCTCCCAGAAGAAGCCTTCTCCTGCCCCACTTCAGGAACTAGGACTTCTAATCTTGTGAGAAGAGTCTAGCTTCCTTCTACTCTTTGGGTCACAGATCTAGAGTCTAGCTATTAGAGCCGCAGCACCATATGTGAGCCATCTTACTTCCCATTGTAATAATGTCCACGGGCCTTTGCTCTTCCAGACCCCTAACATTCTTATAAATATAGTTTCATGATAATATCTACTATTGTCATCCCTGCACTACAGAAGGTAGTCAGTGAGCTCAAAGTTGTCAGTAGCTTCCTCACCAGTGTTGTTTTCTGATTGCACACGATTCGATTCTACAATAGATATCTACACCATTAATACTGTGCACTTTGACCAAATGCTATTGTTTGTTTTTTACTGCCAAATATAAAATAATCTTAAAAATAACACTCAATTTTAGTTATTAATCATGTTTGAGTGATAAAATGAAAATGATAAAATGTAAAGGAAATGAAAATTAAAGTGATTCTGACTAAACATTTAAGAAATTGCTTTTATTGCATTTATAATATGTAGAGGTAAAAGTATTACAAATGAGAATTTCTACACTATTATTTGAAATTATTCAAATGTGTAAATAAAAATAACATTACCTCCATATAAAACCAATAGGACAAGTTGGCAAGCAACTAGAAACACAATATTTTATTTAAAAAGTGAAAATTATCCTATCAGTAATATGGTATGTGTTTGTTTGTATGTGCCTATGTAATTTTGTCTTCTTTATTTACATACCACATTTCTGAGACAAAGAAGTCACTTCTAAGTTATACTTATGGTCTCACTGAATAAACTGTCTTCAAATTTTCTTACCAAATATAGATTAACATCCCAGTTTTGTTATTAAGGGATGGTAAGTGAAACGGCTTGAGGGTTTTGCAGAAAACCATTTACAAATTAAGCTAAAGGTCTTATTTACCTTCACAGACTTCTTTAGGTTTTGGTTGAAGAGACTCAAGTGCAGGTAAATAATTTGCAAGCAATTTGCTAAATAAAATATGTTGCATTTCAATTCGTCCTCCTTCTCTTGCTTCATACTTGAGACCAAAAATAAAGTCACTACTCAAATTGGAAATACTTATAAAATAACAGAATTTTAGAATAGGAGGGCATGTCCCTGATTCCATTTAACACCAGGTGTTAAATCATGGACACCATTTTGAAGGACAAAACTGTTTATTGCAGAATAAACACAAAAATGCTTATTATAAAGGTTTTTTTTCTCTGTGTTCTACATTGAGCTTTTTGGATCAATCTTATGTATAGAAATATATCCCCCTTTTATGTGAAAAATTCATAGGAAATAATGAGAAATTTAAACAAATAAATTAATATCACTAGAGGAATAGTTGAAGTAAATTATGGTATATTGATACTCTGTATTTCCATAAATATAAATGTAGGCAATACTATGGATTATAAGACAAAATGTTGAAGGGGGGAAGCAAGTTGTGGGGAAACGTATACTGTTTATCATCCAAGTAGTTCTGTACACATCAAACCTACTTCTGGCGTGGAGGGTACTGGGATTTGGGGATTTGGTCAACAGAGATCTAGCCTTGTCTATAATATGTTAATTTTTTAAAGAAGACATTTTATTTATTTATTTTTAAAGATTTTATTTATTTACTTGACAGAGAGAGATCACAAGTAGGCAGAGAGGCAGGCAGAGAGAGAGAGGGGAAGCAGGCTCCCTGCTGAGCGGAGAGCCCGATGTGGGACTCTATCCCAGGACCCTGAGATCATGACCTGAGCCGAAGGCAGAGGCTTTAACCCACTGAGCCACCCAGGTGCCCCTAAAGAAGACATTTTAATTTACTCTTTATATTATAATGAATTAGTTAAAACATGATAAATTGAGATAGTGAATGGAAAATATTAAAATGTTAATATAATATAAATATATTAAATGTTAATATAAGAAGTATAAAAGTATATACTTTTACATACTTTTATATATATATAAGTATATATATCCTTTATTTTGTATAGAAGTATATATAAGAAGTATATAAAGTATAAGAATATTATACTTATATAGAAATATAAAAGTATTATACTTTTATTAATTAAAGTAGAGGTATAAAAATATTAAATAAGTATAAAAATATTAAATAAGACTTGGTATGAGGAGTGAAAGATAAAGCATTTAACCAAAATTACTCCTGATTCTTATTTGATGATAATATTGCAAGAAAATAATTTTAGAATTACTAAGAAACAGAGAACTTTTTAGGATAGCTTAAAACTCTGATTGAAAGGAGGAATAAAAATACTGCTTCATTATGGCCAGAGGACACTGTGACTTAAAAAGAAGGAAGCAAGAGAAGAAGAGAGGAGTATGGGAATATGTATGTATGTATGTATTTTAGAGGACAGGAGCATTGGAAGGGAAGAGAGGGAGAGAGAGAGTCCCAAGCAGGCTCCACACCCAGCACAGAGTCCCACCTGGGGCTCAATCTCACGACCCTGAGATCATAACATGAGCCAAAATCAAGAGTCAGAGGCCTACAGACTGAGGCACCCAGGCATCCCAAAAGAGGAGTATTTAAATGAAAACTATTGCAAAGTAGATATCATTTGCTTCTCACTGTCTAATGGATCTTCCTTTAGAAGACTTCCATTACTCCCACTTAATATAATTCTGAAAGATTGCCAATCACAATATCCCACATTCCATACAGGGATGAGAATATGGCCCAGAATATAGGCCAACCAAACTTTAAATTTTAGATATAGAATCTAATAAAGGACTTAAACAATAAAAAATAAAAAAGACGAACAACCTGATAAAATACTTAAATACTTCACAAAGTATTTAAAATACTTAAATACGCACTTCACAATGAAGGATATTTAGGGACGCCTGGGTGGCTCAGTCAGTTAAGCGGCCAACTCTTGATTTTTGCTCAGGTCATGATCTCAGAGTCCTGGGATCAAACCCGCTTGAAGATTCTCTCTCTCTCTCTCCCTCTCCCTCTGCCCCTGCTCTCGCTCATGGTCCCTCTTAAATAAATAAGTAAATAAATAATTTTTATATCTTTTTAAAAAAGAAGGATGTCTAAGTAAGTATTCAAAGAGTATATGAAAAGAAGGTGCACAATGCCATTAGTCATGAAGGAAATGCACGCAATGAGAGAACACTATTCACCCACCAGAAAGGGTAATAATTATTAAACACACACCCAAGTGTTGGCAAGATGTGGAGGAATTGCAACTCTTATTCTCTGCTGGTGGGAGTGTAAATTGGCACAGCCTCTTTGGAAAGCTATTTGGCAATATTTACTAAATCTGAATATATACTTACTTTATTGCCCAGCAATTCCACTCCCAGAGAATGAAAACATATGTGAACCCAAAGACCTGTGCGGAAAACATTCATTTGTAGCTTTATTTACAATGTTTCCAAATTGGAAACAACCCAAATGTCCATCAGGAGTATAGTATTCACTGGAGTACTATATAACAATCGTAACAACCGACTTACCATTACACCCCACAAGAAGGATACAGTATGCTCATAGGCATAATCTTGAGCAAAAGAAACCAGACAGTAAGTGATTCCATTTAAATAAAGTCCAAAAATAGGCACAACAAATTTGTGTGATAAAATCAGAATGGGGTAACCTTCGAGGGATAACGATTGCAGGGAGGGTAGGAGGGAGATTTCTAGAGCACTGATAAATAATGTCCTGTGTCTTGATCTGCGTGTTGGTTACATGTTCACTGGGTAAAGATTCATTGAGTTGTTTACTTAGGATCTGTATTTATATATGTCATACTTCAATTTAAAAAGTATATAAAATAAAACCTCTAGCAGAGATACACACAGATGGAAGGCAGTTAGAGCTTTGTTGTCCCAAGGCTGACTGCTAAAATTCTGTCAGTGAGTTCTCACCTCTGAAGTCTTCAGACCTCCAAAGTTGTTCTAGTTTCTGTCCTTCCAAAGAACAGATTGCTCTCTCACTCTCTTTTTTTTAATTGTCTGGATCCTTATAATAAATTCTTTTCGCTCTTTTCCTTAACACACTAAGAGTTGGTTTCTTACTGAGCCCCAACTTGAATTGCCAGGAAAAATGTTGGTATTATTCTTGAGGTAAATAGTAATGTCAAAACAAAACAAAAGAAAACCAAACAAAAAACCCCAACAAATTCCTTATAGGTAAATGGCCAAAAAGAAATTCTTATAAATGATAGAAGCTTATGTGAGTACGTTGGAATGTTTGGCTTCAAGTGAGAATTTTATATAACTGGCATCTTGTACTATAAGGAAATGTCATCTAACTTAATCACAATAAAATCTAGATCTAACAACAGAATTAAAAGAATAATATCCACACGGGCAAGAGCACCTAGGGCTGGGGGTCTTTTACCTGTTAGCACACTGACCTAAACATAAGTAATGGATCTCTAGAATTTCTTAGTACAAACAAGGTCAGAATGTTTAAACAGGTATGTTTAAAATTGCTAATTAATAAGGACAATTCTGTTTGAAAAAGGGTGGATTCTGTTATAAGAAAGTCCCTTTTGTTCTGCTGAATAACTAGATAGGTTTGGATATGCAGAGTGAGCCTAGAGCAAAATTTGGGATTGAAAAGTTGATTGTTCTGCACATAGAGGCAAAGGAAATTGGAATTCCTGGTATACTTGTTTAGTAGGGGAGTTGAGGAATGAAAGAAAATGATAACATGAACTGGGGAGAAGTGGGAGGGGAAAAAATCCCTTAGTTTGCACACCACTTTAAAAATAAGAGTGTTCTGGGGCCCCTGGGAGGCTCAGTGGCTTAAAGCCTCTACCTTCAGCTCAGGTCATGATCTCAGGGTCCTGGGATTGAGTCCCGCATCGGGCTCTCTGCTCAGCGGGGAGCCTGCTTCCCCCTTTCTCTCTGCCTCCCTCTCTGCCTACTTGTGATTTTTCTCTCTCTGTCAAATAAATAAAATCTTTTTTAAAAAATAAAAATAAAACAATAAGAGTGTTTAACATTCCTTTAAATTATTTGCAATTTTACAACCTAAGCCCCATATCCATCCCCCAAAATATTCAAACAAGGTTACTAATAATTTCGTGTATGTGTGTGTATGTGTGTTTCAAATAAAGGAGTTGTCTTTCACATAAAGTTGGTATGATGTTTAACAGACAGCATATAGCTCAACATACACTAGAGAGTAAGAACCCATAACCTAAACCATTGCTAGTCATAAACATATGAACCTGAATACATCTAGAATTTCTAGAAAGAAACTTAGAGGAGTACTTTGTATTTCTACAGATCCTGGAATAATGGGTTCAAGACACTCTCAGCAATATCTCATGGGCAAGGAAACTCCAATTAACATGTGGCTTACACAAGACTTTACTAAAGCTAAGAAATAACAAATCAACACACTGTGTAACACTAAAATAGACTTTCTGGTTATGATTTGTTCACCAGGACTCCCAGTCTTCTCTGTACAGTTGATTCCATCTTAGATATATTGCTCAGGGGACTATATTTGGATATCTACTATTTCAGTTAAGAGACTTTCTACTCCAAATAACAGAAAACCAACTCCAAAGCTTAAACAGTGAAGTTGGCTCACATAACCAGAAGTCTAAACATATTCAGGCTTCATGTACAATATGATCAAGGCTCTTACCCTATTTTCTTGCAGTTGTCTCACCTCCATCCTCCTCCAATTTTTAGGTTCTGTTCTCAGACTGGGTTCTCTTAAATCACAAAACAGCTGCCAGCAGGCGTCTTTGCCTATATTTGATATAGATGAGTAAGATTGACTCTCCATCAGTATCACTCAAATAAAAGAAAGAAGTTTCCTAAAAGCTTCAATAATTCAAGTTTCATTTGTCACACATCATCTTTGGGCTGATCTGAGGTGGGCATTCGTTTTGAGGGCAGCTGACCTGCAGCCTGCATGCATACCACACACCACCTCCTGTAGAAAGCCTGACCTGGCCGCTCAGCTTTCTCCCATTGTCTCATAACCATGTCCACCAACAAGAATGCTAATTCAGCAGCTTTCACCATAACACATCTGAGAACAAGGGGAAAGACAGTATAGAAATGAGGCAGTGCCAAACAGAAGTTAAGATGGACCTGAGGAAAGCCAAGAAGGATGACCAGATGCTGAAAAGGAGAAATGTAAGCTCAATCCCTGATGAGGTTACTTCACCAAAGGGAACTGCAACAACCAGGGCGTTGTCAAATGGTCCACTGATGACACTGTCAAAGGCATAAATAACAACAATTTGGAAAGCCAGGTCCAGGCTACTCAATCTGCTAGGAAACTGCTTTCTAGGAAAAGCAGCCCCCCAGAGACAACAAAATTCGGGCTGGTTTGATTCCAAAATCTGTGTCCTTCTTGGGCAGAACTGATTGTAGTCTCATTCAGTTTGAATCTGCTGGGGCTCTCACTAACATTGCTTCCAGGACATCAGAACAGATGAAGGCTGTGGTAGAGGGAGGTGCTTTCGCAGCATTCATCTCTCTGTTGGCATCTTCCCACATCCACATCAGCGAACAAGCTGTATGGGTTCTAGGAAACATTGCAGGTGATGGTTCAGCTTTTAAGATTTGGTTATCAAATACAGTGCAATTGACCTGCTGTTGGCTCTCCTTGAAGTTCCTGATATGTCATCTTTAGCACGCGGTTACTTCCATAACTTACTTGGACACTTTCATACCTTTGTCACAACAAGAATCCTGTACCCCCATTACATGATGTTGAGCAGGTTCTTCCAACCTTAGTTCATCTCTTGCATCATGATGATCCCGAGATATTAGCAGATACCTGCTCTGGGTCACTTTCTACCTTACTGGTGGTCCAGATGAATGGATTGAAAACAGGAGTTGCACCCCAGCTTGTGAAACTTCTAGGAGCTACCGAATTGCCCATTGTGACTCCTGCACTAAGAGCCATGGGAAATATCGTCACTGAGACAGATGAACAGACTCGGGTTGTAAGCAGTTGCTGCCTTACCTAGCCTGCTAACAAACCCCAAAACTAATATGCAGAAGGAAGCTACGTGGACAATGTCAATCATCATAGCTGGTCACCATGATCAGATACAGCAAGTTGTGAATCATGGATTAGTCCCATTGTTTATTGGTGTCGAATGACTTTAAGACTTTAAGACACAAAAGGAAGCTATCTGGGCTGTGACCCATGATTCAAGTGGTGGGACACTTGAACAGATTGTATATCTCATTCATTGTAGCATAATAGAACCATATATGAACCTCTTAACTTCAAAAGATATCAAAATTATTCTGGTTATTCTGGATGACATCTCAAAACATTTTTCAGGTTGCTGAGAATCTCTCGGTGAAACTGAGAAACTTAATATAATGATAGAAGAATGTGGAGGCTTGGACAAAATTGAAGCTCTACAAAACCACGGAACGAGTCTCTGTACAAAGCTTCATTAAACTTGATTGAGTAGTTCTCTGTTGAGGAGGAGGAAGATCAGCATCTTCTATCAGAAACTATCTGTGAAGTTCCAAGTTCGGGATGGCACTTCTGAGACCTCTACGTTTTAGACTATATAGCTGAGGCAGAAAGTTGTCTATTGTGTTTAGTAGAAGTTTGTCTTACTGTTTCTCTACTAAGAACTCTTTTTAAATGTGCTTTGTTATTGTAGCACTTTTTATAATGAAACGACACTCGGCCGGTTCCAAACTGTACAAACTGGGTGAAGCTCCTCCTCTCTGGGTTTCTTATTTCTATGTGGAATCTCCTATCTTGCAGTGTCCTGTAAATAAAGATTAAATTCCACCCTTTTCTTGAAAAAAATTATTTTTCATTTGTTACCATTGGTACATTCTTATTCCTAAACTGTTTGCTGGCCACGGACAGGATTACCATGATTAGGTTAACCAGTCCTTACTTTGTGAGCCAAGGATGGAGTCAGCTTTCTCCAAGTCACAAAGGCTGTATAGGATCAGGACCAGCACCAGGACAAACCTGGAGATCAATGAGAAAAGAAGCTTGGTAAATGGATCACCAGTAGACACCAAGAATATCCACTGTATATATTTTCTTACCTTCCTTAAATCCCCACACCACTACTCTTTCCATTGCTTTTTGTAATCCTACTGTACTGACCTTTTAGATCTTCAACCTGTTTTGCTCCGTCTCATTCTAAGATCTATTTGCTCAGACTAGTCTCTCTCTCTTTCTCTCTCTCTTTAAAGATTTTATTTATTTATTTATTTATTTATGAATGAATGAATGAATGCAGGGGAGGGGGAGAGGGAGAGAATCCTAAGCAGACACTGCGCTGAGCACAAAGCTGATGTGGGGCTTGATCTCACAACCCTGAGATCATGCCGTGAACTGAAACCAAGAGTTGGAGGCTTCACCTACTGAGCCACCTACTCAGGATCTTCTCTTAGCCTAGAAATCTCTTCTCCCACCCCATTCTGGGTTAAATAAAACTCACCTGTCTGCATTCCACTTAAAAATCGCTCCTTTGGTAAAGCCTTCCCTTGGGCTCATACTAGCTCACATGCTCCTTCTTCCAACTTTAACATAGGCAAAAAGAGAATACAGTCAGTCCTTGCTATTCATGGTAGTGATATTCTATAAAGTTGCCACAAACACTGAATTAGTGATTACTGAACCACGGCTCTTACGGATCAGCCTTAGATTCCGGGGAGTTCTGATCACAACATTTTAATTAACCAGTCAATAAATTTTCTTGTTGTATGTGTGTTTCTGTTTAAAGACATTTTAGTTGGGGAGCCTGGATTGCTCAGTTGGTTAAGTGTCTGCCTTTGGCTCAGGTCATGATGTCAGAGTCCTGGGATTAAGACTTGAATTGGTCTCCCTACTCAGCGGGGAGTCTGCTTCCCCCCTCTCTCTCTGCCTGCCTCTCTGCCTACTTGTGATCTCCCTCCCTCTCTCTCTCTCTGTCAAATAAATAAAAACAAAATCTTTAAAAAAATAAAAATAAAGACACTTTACTTAATGTGTATTGTTGATTCACTGACATAGAACTTATAGCCAACAGCACTGTAACTGATGCTGAAAACTGCAAAAATATGTATTTTCACCATAAGGCACATCACAACCTTCTTGCGCTTAGGGACACTACTCAAATTTTAGCACTCCCTTTGTGACCATTTTAAACAGAGAAATCACCCACAAAAAGCACAAAAATGGGGAAAAGGGTACTCCTGGCACAAAAGTAGACATAGATGAATGGAACAGAATAGAGAGTCCAGAAATACACCTACACTTTTATAGTCAATTAATCTATGGCAAAGGAGGCAAGACTATGCAATAGGAAAAAGAGAGTCTCTTCAACAAATAGTGTTGGGAAAACTGGACAGCTACATGCAAAAGAATTAAATCAAAAATAAGTACAAGATGTATTTAAGACCTAAATGTGAGACCTAAAACCATAAAATACCTAGAAGAAAACATAGGCAGTAATTTCACTAATATCAGCTGTAGAAGCATTTTTCTAGATATGTCTCTTGAAGCACAGGAAACAAAAGCAAAATTCAACTATGGGAACTACACCAAAATAAAAAGACTTTTGCACAGTGAAAGAAATCAACAAAACAAGAAGGCAACCTACTGAATGAGAGAAGATATTTGCAAATGATATCCCCAATAAGGAATGAATATCCAAAGTATACAAAGAACTTATACAACTCAACACCAAAGTAAATAAATAAATAAATAAATAAATAGTCCAATTAAAAACCAGGCAGAGGACGTGGATAGACACTTTTCCAAAGATGATATATAGATAGCCAACAAACACATGAAAAAATGCTCAACATCACTCATCGTGAAGGAAATACAAATCAAAATCATGAGCTATTACCTTACACCTGTCAGAATGCTAAAATTAAAAAAAAAAACACGAGAAATAATAAATGTTGTTTATTTGTTATGGAGAAATAGGAACCTCAGTGCACTGTTCATGGGAATGGAAGCTTGTAACCCCTGAGGAAAAAAGTATGGAGGTTTCACAGAAAGTTAAAAACAATTATCATATGATCCAATAATTCTGCTCCTGGGTATTTACCTAAACAAACCAAAAACACGAATTTGAAAAGATATATGTACCCCTATATTAATTACAGCATTATTTACAATAGCCAAGATATGGAAGCAACCCAAGTATCTATCAGTAGATGAATGGATAAAAAAGATGTGCTATATATACAATGGAATACTACTTAGCCGTAAAAGAATGAGATACCACCATTAGCAAGGACGTGGATGGATCTGAGGGTTTAATGCTAAGTGAAATAAGTGAATCAGAGAAGGACAAATACCATATGACTTCATTCATGGGTGGAATTTAAGAAACAAAACAAACTAACAAAGAAAAAAGAAACAAAAAATAGAGTCTAAATACAGAAAACAAACCAGTGGTTGCCAGAGTGGGGGGAGGTGAAAAAAGAGATTAAGAGTACACTTAGTTTGATGCATCATCAAATGCATTGAGATGCAACATCATCTCAATGATGAGCATTGAGAAATGTACAGAATTGTTCAATCATATTGTACACCTGAATCTAATGTAACACTGTATGCTAATACCATATGTTGAATTAAAAAACAAACAAAAAAATGAAACAATCAAAAAAACCCATGGTACTAAATAGGTCTTGACAAGGATACTTGTTTATAGTTTGAAAGCTGAAATCAGAAGGCAGAGTGTTTGACCTCAGCTGGGAACATCCATATCAGGCAACTCAATTTTTATTTTTTTTACCATTCTGCACATATATGTGCGAATTATTGATTTAGGTGTGACAAATAATTTTTAGCAAGTAGGCAGATTTGCAAATAAAGAATCTGTGAATAGTGATGATCAACTTTACATTGTTTGGTAAACTTGGAAAGTCCAAGAAGGTGAAGAGGATGTCAGACATGATTGGGTCTAAGAGTTCTAGGTCTCTATCTCTCTTTCTCCATCCATCTCCTGCCTTTTCTCGGCCTCATTTCTGAAAAGGCTCCCTCTACTTGGTAGCACAGCAGCTGCTAGTAACTCCAAGTACATAATTCTCACTTCACCCACAGACTGAAAAAACAAACAAAAACCCTTTACATAGGTATGTATTTGTATATTTATAATAAATATTTATCTATATTATATTTATTATAAATATATGAATTTGTATATTTGTATATACAAATACACACTATGTATTTAATCTATGGGATGATTCTACTTGGTCCTTCTTGCACTTGTTCCCCTTTTGGCAGGAGGGAGTGTGTCAGCCTCACCTGATCCACACGGACAAAACTCCTCCCTAGGAAGGGGGCTCTGGGATCCCAAGAAAGAAAATGGGCTCAGGTGGGTAAAATCAACAGGAGTTGATTACAGTTGACACATCTTTAGAATGCCCTGCAATGAAAAATGAACATTCTTTTAAAAGTATAATTTAAAAAATAGTAGATATATTCACTTGGCACACCACTTAACATATGTTCCATATGAAGCAGGCACAGTTCCAAGCATTTACATCATTAACCACTGGGTCTTATTTTCATTCCATTTCATATACGAGGGAACTGAGGCACCGAGAGGTAGAGTGAAGCATTCCCAAGCCTACAGGGTTACAATCCTAGAGCCAGGATTCAAACCTAACCAGTCTTTCATCTACCACTCAGTGTTATCTCTTGTACATAAATCCAAAAAGAAGAGAGACAGCTGTGCATCAAGAGGAAATATATCTTGATATTTTGCCACTTTAATTTGAGAGCAATTTCTTTAAAATATACAGCTGGGCGCCTGGATGGCTCAGTTAGTTCAGCATTTGCCTTCGGCTCAGGTCATGATCCTGGAGTTCCGAGATGGAGCCCCAGGTCTGGCTCCCTGCTCAGTGGGGAGGCTGCTTCTCCCTTTGATTCTCCCTGCCTCTTGTGATCTCTCACTCTCTTTATGTCTCAAATGAATAAATCAATATTTAAAATATATATATATGTAATACACACACACACAGCCACAGCATATGCCCTGCCCTGCCCCCATTCCTTTCTGTCTCCCCTTCCAGAAGCAACCAGTACCCATCAGTGTTTTCTACTTGGACTATATATGGATGTATCCATTAAGAATATATCAATTACTCTGTTTCTAAATTACATATAAATATACCCTAGTTTACAAATTATTTTGCAACTTGCTTTTTAACTTAGCATTAAAGTATACAAGTTGATACATGTAACGCAGATTTGTTCATTTTATCTCTTGTCTATTATTCTGCTGTATGAATAAATGAGTTTATCTGCTCCACTGCCAAGGGAGAGTTAGAATGATTCTGCCAATTTTTATTAATCTACTATTTCAATTTCTATAATTTCGTAGTGCATCTTGTCATCTGGATGTAGTACTAGTTCCCCTCAAAATATGTCTACTGTTCTTGGGCCTTTACTCTTCCATCAGAATTTTGGGTTTTTTTCCTCAGATTACTTCACAAGCCTGGCTATGGGTTTGAGTTTGATTGGAGTTATGCTGAATGTTTAGGTTAATTTGTGATGACTTAGCATTTTAAGAAGGTCAAGTATTCCTACTTAGGGACATGGCAAACTTTTGCATTTATTTAGGATTTCTTTAAACTTCAATAAAGATTTTAAATTGTATCAATAAAGATCTTGCACATCTCTTTGCTGGATTTATTTATAGCTATCTAACTTGGTTCCCTCTGTGAATGGCATCACTTTTCTTTAACAACATTATCAAACTGTTGTGCTGTGGGGAATGCAATGGATTTTGTGTATTGAGCTTAAATCAATCTTGCTAGACTCCCATTAGTTACAATCGTGTCTTGGATTTTCTGTGTAGATAATCAAATCATCTATGAACAATTACCTTTTGCTTTTCCCTTCCAATCTTTATACCTATTTTTTTTCTTGTCATCTTCCTACTACATTGGCTGGATCTGTCAAGATAATTTTGAATAGAAGCAATGATGTTGAACACCAGTCTTCTTAGGTCCTTTGAAATATTATTTGTAATAATTCACCATAAAATATGGTGTTTGCTATACATTTCTATAGCTATGTTTTATAAACGTAAGCAAGTTTCCTATTCTGAGCGCTCACAAGGATTTTTTTTTTTTTTACTTTATCTAACTTACCACTTTTAAATTTAATAATAGGATTTAAAAATATATTTTTAAAATCACCTTGAGATTTTTTTTTCTCATTCTTTGCTTATTTCCTACCAACCAGATCACAGACTATTCAAGTGGTTGATAATCATAGTAAACATATTTCGCTTGGAATCCATTTGTAGAAAAACTTTTCTCCTGCATCTTTAAGAGGATCATATTGTTTTTCTCCTTTAAGCCACTGACTTGGTGAGTGTCATTAATAGGCTTTCTTTGTATTTCTAGCACAAATTCTATTTGATCTAGAGTAAATGTCGTCACCCTTAACTATTTTGTCTTTCATAATCCGCATCCAATAGGTTAAATTCATTTGCAGACCCACCCAAAATGGTGCTTCCTTCAAAATATATCCTTAACCTAACCACTTCTAATTATCTCTGCCATTGGAATTAAAGTCATCATCATTTGTTGCCTGAATCGAATCATTGATCCATTTCCATTGTCTCTGCCTTGTGCCTTGTTTCTCTGTAGTTGGTTTTCAAATTGCAACTGTAACAATCCTTTTGAAATGTAAGTCAGATATGCCCCTCCTCTGCCTAGCACTTCAGAAGACTTCCCATTTTTCTTAGCATGAACTCTACAGTCCTTTCAGTGGCCCACATCTACTCTTCTCCCCTGGTCCTAGTTCTTCCAAATCAGCCCCACTGGCCTCCTCCCTGTTACTTTAACATACCAGGTGCACTCCGAACTCAGGGCTGTCTGAATCAGGCTGAACCGATTCCTCTGTTTCTGCCTGGGAAATTCCCTCCCACAAATATGTACATATATCTCTATATCTACGTATATACTAATACATGCACACTAACATACTAATATATGCAAATATACTAACATATACATATATACTAATAGATGTCTTATATACTAACATATACATATATACTAATAGATGTCTACATTTATACATGTCTACACACTAGATGTCTACATATAGTCTATTTTATTTAGGATTTGGAAAGTCATGTTTCTTATGGTTATTAATGCCTCTTCACCATATCTGCTTCAAAATAGAGTTTTAGTATTTTACTTACTTTTGTTAAATCATTAAATGTAAAGAAATGCATGATGTTATTTTAATTTGCATTATTTACTTACTAAAATTGTGAATATTTTCTTGGTCTACTCTATATTTCTTCCTGTAATGAGCTATTAGTTAATACCCTTAGAAATGAGTTAATACACAAAGAATACTTTGACAATACTGGCATATAGTAAGTTCTGAATAAGTGTTAATTGTTCTCCTTGTTATTACTGTTAAAATATTTTATTTGTATTACTACAGTTATCCCTGAGCTTAAAGAGGCTGGATTTAGCCCATTGATTTTTACCAAATTTCTTCTTTCTCTACTTATTTTTAATATACTTTTTTTTTAGAGCAGTTTTAGGTTCACAGAAAATTGAGCAGAAGGTACAGAGATTTCCTCTATACCCCCTGCCCCCACACATGCTTATCTTCCCCATTATCAACATCCCTCACTAGAGTGGTACATTTGTTACAATTGGCAAACCTATATTGATGTGTCATTATCAGGCAAAGTCCATAGTTTACATTAGGGTCCATTCTTGGTGTTGTACTGTCAATGAGTTTGGACAAATGTACAATGATATATAGCCACCGTTACAGTATCATACAGAGTAGTTTACTGCCCTAAAAATCTTCTGTGTTCTGCCTATTTATCCATCCCTTCTCCCTAACCACTGGCAACTAGAGATCTTTTTAATGTCTCCACAGTTTTGCCTTTTCCAGAAGGTCCTATAGTTGAAATCATACAGGATGTAGCCTTTTCAAATTGGCTTCATTCACTTAGTAATTAATACACATTTAAGTTTTTGCCATGCATTTTCATGGCTTGACAGCTCATTTCTTTAACACTGAATAATATTCCATTGTCTGGATGTTGTACCACAGTTTATTGGTTCACCTGCTAAAGGACATCTTGGTTGCTTCCAAGTTTTGACAGTTGTGAATATAACTCCTATAAACATCCATGTACACATTTTTGTGTGGACATATGTTTTCATTTCCTTTGGGTAGGCGCCAAGGAACATGACTGCTGGATCCAATGGTGAATATGTTTAGTTTTTTAAGAAACTGCCAAACTATCTTCCAAAGTGACTGTCCTATTTTGCATTTCCACCTGCAGTGAATGAGAATTCCTCCACATTCTCTTTAGCATTAGCTGTTGTCAGTGTTCTGGATTTTGGTCATTCTAAATGTGTCTGGCCATTCTCATATGTGTCTTAATTTAATTTACATTTCCCTGATGATATATGATATAGAGCATCTATTCATATGCTTATATGCCATTATATATCTTCTTTGGTGAGGGTCTACTAAGGTTTTTGCCTATTTTTTAGTAATTAGAGGTATGCATTGAAGTTTTTTTCCCACACTTAACCCATCTACCTCATCTCCCCTGTCCTCTACAAGTTGATCACTTTTATTGGTTTCCTGTGTCTCTTCCAGTGCAGGTACAAGTGAAAAGTGAATGCATATTCTTTTTTTTTTTTGTTTTATATGTGAATAATACCTAGTTTTACTTATATATATATATATTTTCTTATTTTATTTTATTTTCTTATGTTGTCACCATATAGTACATCATTAGTTTTTGATGTAGTGTTCCATGGTTCATTGTTTGTGTATAATACCCAGTCCTCCATGCAATATGTGCCCTCCTTAATACCCATACCGGGCTCACCCAACCCCAAGAATGTAGAAGGGGGTTGAACCCCCTCCTCTCTGAAGCCCTCAGTTTGTAGAAGGGGCTGAGATGCCCTTCAACAGATAAGTGGACAAAGAAGATGTGGTCCATATATACAATGGAAAATTACTCAGCCATCAGAAGGAATGAATACCCACCATTTGCATCGACATGGATGCAAACTGGAGGGGATTATGCTAGGTGAAGTAAGTCAAGCAGAGAAAGACAATTGTCATATGGTTTCACTTATTTGTGGAACACAGGGAATAGCATGGATGACATTAGAAGAAGGAAGGGGAAAATGAGGCGAGGGAAATCAGAGGGGGAGACAAACCATGAGATATTATGGACTACGGGAAACAAACTGAATGCATATTCTTTACCTTCTTTTGTTTCACACAAGGTTGCATGCCTCATACTTGCCTCTGCAATTTGTGTAGACTTGTGTGTATGTGTATTTCTAATAACTTCCTAAATATTCCCCCTACCCTACCTACTACCAACCAGTTTTATTTTTTGGTCTGAGTGATACACTTAGTTCACAATTAATGCGCTGGGTAGTGGAGATGAACATTTTGTGACTGGTCAAGTAATAAAAAGTACATTTTTGAAGCACTCAGTGGCTCATAGTCCACAAGTTCCAGCATATAAAAGATCAGGTCAGAAGGCATGAGTCCCCATCTTGGAACCAATGGTATCATCCTATTGAACTGATTGCTTCTGCTTAGCTATGCTAAGAAGCCTGATCCTTTGTATACCTGCCTAGGGACTCCTTCCTTATTTCCTCCTTGTTCTCAGTCTTCCTTTCCTGTGCCCTCCTGGGTTGTGTGAGATCTCTTTTACTGGCTCAATTTCCCTTATGGAATGTGCTTCTTATGTTCCCAACCAGCTTGTCCAATGCTTCAGGGCAGGCTCCAGACTGTCCCTGGCTCTCTGCCATCCCTTACCACTGCTCAGCACATCATATGCCTTCCAGACACAATCCTGTTCTTACATTGCCCATGTGGTCTTTAAGAATTCTACTCCCCCCTGCAGATTGACTATGCGGAAGAGATGTGAAGCCCCTGATACTCAGGAGCTGGTCTTATGTTCAGCCAGGACTTGGCACTCCCCTGTTGAACACAAATAATTTCACAGAACAACAATATCAGACAAAGCCACTCTATAACCAGGATGGATCAGGACAGAAACAAGCCCATGATGTAATCATGCCTATACACAGAAAAAACACGAACATTGCCTGAACAAAAGTGACCAATCAAACATGTCTTGGCTAATAGGAGTGACTGCTGTTTCTTTATCAATTGTAGCTTTAGCTTTCTTCTAGTCTTGCTCCTTCTGGATAGGATTTATTAAGATGCTAATTACGGGTAACATCCTGCTTCCTGAGAGCCTCCAGTCCAGAGCAAACTCCCAATTCCTTAAACTGTCCCTAAAATCACCTAACAAGAGCCCAAATCCTATAGTAAGTCTTTTCAAACAACCACGGTTACTGAGACACACACCATGGTATGCTGTCTCCCTCACCCTTGTTAGGAGCAATAAACCTGACTGTTCTGCTTCAGGGGCATTACTACTAGTCTTTGGCTGGAGAACATTAATGTCAGCAACCATGATTCAACATCAATGGTCTTCAAAATCACTCCCAGGATGGAGGAAGAGTGGTAGGCACTGTGTTCCCTGCAGGTAATCTCTGGCTCCTGCCTCACCAGTAGGGGGCCTACAGTGGGGCTCGGAGGTCAGCTGCAATGCCTGTTCGCCTGTCCATTAATGGACACTTAGGTTGTTTCCATGGTTGGCTATTGTGGATAATGATGTGGTGATATATGTGTGCATATGTCTCTTTGAGATAGTGTTTTCATTTCCTTTGGATATATACCCAGAAATGGGATTTTTGGATCATATGATAGCTGTAGGGAACTCCATACTATTTTCCATAGTGGCTTACAACAATTTCCCCTCCCACCAACAGTGCACAAGGGTCCCCTTTTCTCCACAGCCTTACCAACACTTGTTGTCTCTTGTCTTTTTGGTAATAGCTATTCGAACAGGTGTTAGGTTATATTTCTTTCTTTCTTTTTTTTTTTTTTAAAGATTTTATTTATTTATTTGACAGAGGGAGAGAGAGATCACAAGTAGGCAGAGAGGCAGGCAGAGAGAGGGGGAAGCAGTCTCCCCGCTGAGCAGAGAGCCCGATGTGGGGCTCGATCCCAGGACCCTGAGATCATGACCTGAGCCGAAGGCAGAGGCTTTAACCCACTGAGCCACTCAGGTGCCCCTATATTTCATTGTAGTTTTGATTTGCATCTCCCTAACAGAGTTGAGCATTTTTCACATACTTGTTAGCCATGTATATGTTTTCTTTGGGAGAATGTCTACTTAAGTCCCTTTCCCATTTTTAGAAATGAGATTATTTTTTTCCTATTGACTTGAGTTCATGATATATTTTTGATATTAACACATTATCAGATAGATGGTTTAAAAATATTTTCTATAATTCTGTAGGTTATTTTTTTTTATTTTGCTGATTTTTTTTTCTGCGTAGAAGCTTTTAGTTTTTTTGTCCTACTTATTTATTTTTGCTTCTGTTGTGATTTTGATATCACATCCAAAAAGTCTTTGCCAAAAGCAATGTTAAGGAGTTTTTTTCTCAATGTGTCCTGAGAATTTGACAGTTTCCTATCTTATATAAATCTTAAATCCGTTTCAAGTTATTTCTGTGAGTATTATAAAATAGGGGTCCAACTTCATTCTTCTGAATGAAGTTATCCAGTTTTCTTGGCACCATTTACTAAGGAGACTATCCTTTTCCCATTGAGTCCCTCTTGGCTCCCTTGTCAACTATTAATTGATCAAACTATTTCCATTTTGAAAAAAGCAAAAAGGCAGTGCAGGCTGAAAATACAGGGGAAAAATATGAAAAGCTGGCCCTGGGATGGCTTCTGAATGTGAAAAGGAACTTTCATCTTAATTCAGCATTCAATGGCTGACAATAGCAAAGTATGTATTTAGAGAAAATATAGTCATCTAAGCTCAAATGAAAGAGACTGGTTTGGCTAACTAACTCATTATGGAGCTGTCCTCAGTGAATTTATGTTCCAGAGAAAGAGATAATTAAGTGGATCATATAAATTCATAAATAATACATCATCTTCTATTTTAGAAACTGCATGTTCAGGCAAGCATTTCTAATCTAAATTCAACATTAAAGATGTTTGCACAGGGGCACCTGGGTGGCTTAGTTGGTTAAGCATCCCACTCTTGATTTTGGCTCAGGTCGTGATCTCAGGGTTGTGAGATCAAGCCTATATCAGGCTCCACACTTAGTGTGGAGCCTGCTTAGGATTCTCTCCTCCCTCTGCCCCTATTCCCCCTCACTCTCTAAAATTAAAAAAAAAAAAGTGCACACTTGAGGTTGGAGAGTTAAACTTTGTTATCGTTCACATGTAGAACTTCAATATGAAGCAGGGGTGGGATTTACTTCTTTTCAAAAAATTACAATACAGGGGAACCTGGCTGGCTCAGTCAGTAGAGTGTGCAACACTTGATCTCTGGCGTCATGAGCTCAAGCCCCATATTGGTCACAGAGCTTATTTTTAAAAAATACAACTCAATTAAACTGCATATACAGTGTGTGTGGAAGGTGTGTGTGTGTGTGTGTGCATTATTTTATAGGACATTGATCTATAGTCTTATTCTTTCTTTCCTCCTTTTTTGGACTCATTTATCAGCTAGTTTACACAGGGCTAGTTTGCCAAAGAGCTGATTTCTACATGTTGCATAAACTATACTATTTGTACATTTTAAAAAACAATTTAAACCCCTAGATGATTCATTATTTTCTTTGTTAGTTCTTTCTATCATATATAATCTTCTAGAACGATAAAAAGATTGAGGTTCTACTCACAATTAGCTTCAGCAGTCAGGAATAATGAAACTTCTTCCTTATTGCCAGGAAGGCTGTGAACCAAACAGAAGACAACTATGCAAGTTAAGCTGGTGGTTTCCCTCATTTAGATGCTATGGTGCATCCCAGCTCTGAAGAGGAAAACCACATTCTGGGATAGAATGGGATAAATTTTCTGGCTTCCCTGAGGTCTTCTAGTAAGAGGTCTTTTGCTTGAAGTTTTGTTTCCAAAACATGTAGACATCAAGTCTCAAGTATAAATTTTGAAGCACAAAAGTCATAAATTATGAGGAAATTTTGAGGCAATCATTCTTCATAACCATCTTTCTTTCCCTCTACTAGTGTGGGTAATTTGGAGTTAACTAATAGAGCTGATACTTAGGAAGTAAATCCCACATGATTTTCAGGCTAAAGGTGAGAAAAAAGGAGAAAGGGCAGTTCCTGTACTTTGATGAAACATTTTATTCCATGTGCAGTAGCTGTACCTCACAC
>CM053609.1:38392470-38433719 GCA_028646535.1 Procyon lotor | reverse complement strand
CAGCAGTAATTATGGTGCACTTTTTCGCTATTTAAGTTGGATATTTCTCTACATTCCTGAAACAATTTTTAGGTTTTTTTTGTACTAGAAAATGCAGGCAGTGTTTTCACAAAAGTAAATGTACAGTGATTTGAAATACAATAAATGAAGGCAATGCATGGCCTTCCAATAAAAAATATTTGAAGACTGAAAAAAAAAAAAAAAAAGGTAGCCTTAGCTTTGCACAGGGTAGACACTGGAAATTTCTTTCTTGTATTGGTGAGAAAGTGAGTTCTCCATCTAGTGGTAAAACTGAAAAATTGCATGCAACTTTTGCTTTAGGTAACACAATTATGATTACAATAGCCCCATTGACAGAACAGATTGCTTAAGCTTTAATCTATATTGAGGAATGCACCTTGTTACTTCTCAAGCAGACATAAAGCTCTCTTAAAGAATGTTTGATCAAAACATTCAAATCAAGGGGAGCCTGGGTGGCTTGGTTGGTTAAGCATCTGCCTTTGGCTATGGTCATGATTCTGGGATCCTGTGACAGAGCCCCTCATTGGGCTCCTTGCTTAGCGGAGAGCCTGCTTCTCCCTGCCCCCCTCCCCTTGCTGTGCTTTCTTTCTCTCTCTCAATTAAATAAAATCTTAAAAAAATTCAAATCAAAACAAAATCAAACTATCAAAACAAAAATAATTGTCTAACAAATTTCTCGAGATGATAAAAGGTGATACAAAGAATCTTATAGATCCCTTTAACCAACTGAGCCACCCAGGCACCCTTATAGATCCCTTTAAATGGGTAAATTTCCTTTATTAAGTCTAGGTAAGTGTCACAATTGCTTTCTGACCCATTACATAAGTATCTGAATAAATTCAGATAATCTCAAACTCTTTAAGTTCAGCAAACTTGTATTTGTGGGAATTCGTAAACTAGAGGATTCTTTACAAGTTCTGGTTCTCAGTATAATTCTAACGGTTGACCATTCAAGGACAGGTACAGAAAAGTTAAGGTTAACACTCTGAAATGTAGGGTTTTGTCTTTTTAAAAAGATTTTATTTATTTATCTGTCAGAGCAAGCACAAGCAGGGAGAATGACAGGCAGAGGGAGAAGCTGGCTCCCTGCTGAGCAAGGAGCCTGATGTGGAACTCAGTCCCAGGACCCTGAGATTGAGACCTGAGCTGAAGGCAGACACTTAACCAACTGAGCCACCCAGGTCTCTGAATTGTAGGTTGCTACAGAAATTTTTAAAGCAGGATTTCTAGTAGATCAGGACCTACCCAAAGACTGAGAGGTTTTACCTGCTTGCTGCTTTCATATGACACTTTCTTATTCCCTTTTCCCCAGGTTTAACAGGATTTCAGGAGAAAATAGCTCTCATCAGCAATGGTGAGACGGGATGATTTGAGACCTGAGAAAATGTTTGGTAACTCATAAAACAGTTTGGAGCACTATTTTAGCATTTGGTATCTTTCCTTTAAAATGGGCTTTCTTAAAAAAATAAATAAATAAAATGGGCTTTCTAGGGCACCTGGGTGGCTCAGTCGTTAACCATCTGTCTTCGGTTCAGGTCATGATCTCAGAGTCCTGGGATCAAGCCCCGCATCGGGCTCCTTGCTCAGCAGGAAGCCTGCTTCTCCCACTACCATTCCCTCTGCTTGTGTTCCCTCTCTCGCTGTGTTTCTGTCAAATAAATAAAATCTTCCAAAAAAATAAATAAATAAAATAAAATGGGCTTTCTAAAAACAAAGAAAAAAGGAAGTTAAGGTCATTTTGACATTAGGGCTAAAATAAAATGATGATATAATGCTTTCATGAGCTTAATTTTTAAATGTCATATATTTTATTATGTAGCCATTCATTCTAGTTCTGCTCTATTTAGCACTCATAATTCCTGGGCAAAAATGTCTGGGATTTGACTACAATTTTTGTGGTATGGTAATAGATTAAAAAACGATTTTTAGCTCTTCTCATCAGTAAGGTAAGAAGAGAAACTACTCGCTTCTCTGCTAGTTCCCTGTCTCTCTTTTTTTTTTTTTTTTTTTTAGGAGTTCCCCGTCTCTTGAATCCAGTTTGCTATCTGACTTGCTTTGACCAAGAGAGGGGAGAGGCACTGAAGATTGAGTTAATTACCAATGGCCAAGGACTTAATCATGCCTACAAAATGGAAACTTCCTAAAATACATAAACTATGGGTTTAGGGGTGCCTGGGTGGCTCAGTCGGTTGAGCCTTTGGGTTAGGTCCTGATCTCAGGGTCCTGGGATGGAACCCCATATTGGGCTCTCTGCTCAGTGAGGAGTCTGCTTCTGCCTCTCCCTCTGTACTCTCTCTCTCTCTCTCTCCCTCTCGAGTAAATAAATAAAATGTTTTTAACATAAATAAATAACATAAACTATGTGTTCCGAGAGCCTCTAGGTTGGTGAACATGTCCATGTGCCAAGAGGGTATACACCCCATCTTCATGAGACAGAAGCTCCTGTGCTCGAGACTCTTCCAGACCTCACCCTATGTACCTCTTCCTTTGCCTGTTACCAGTAATAAACTAGTAATGGGAAGTAAGTGAAGAATTTCTTTGGGTTCTGTGAGCCATTACATGAAATGATCAAATCTGAGGAGGAGGTCATAGGAACTCCCAATTTATAGCCAACTTGGAAGGAGGTATGTATATTTTGGGGACTCGAGATGCTTGTGATTGACATCTGAAGGTGGGGGCAGCCTTGTGAGCCTGAGCCCTTAGGCTGTCGGTCTATGCTAACTCTGGGTAAGTAGTGTCAGAATTGAATTAAACTATGGGTCACCCAGTTGATGTTCATAGAGCACTGGAGAATAGCTTGGTGTGGAAAACCTACACACTTGGCATCAGAAGTAGCATGACTCTAGAAACTATTTTCCTTTAGCTCGAATTTTTCAGCTCTTCATCTGGGTAGCTGAACATCTTTCCATGTGGCTTGGGGCTTTAAGAAGGCAAAATGAAAGCTTTACAGTCTTTTAGGACCTAGCATAGTATCCTTTCTGATGTATTTTATTTGTTAAAACAAGTCACGAAGTCAGTCCAGATTCAAGGGGAGGGTGAATAGACTCCCATGTCTCCATGTGGCAAATGGAAAAACCATCTTTAATTTTTAATCAGCCACATCTATCTTATAGCCATAAATTATTTGCATTTCTCCTGCAGGCAAAATATGTTAATCTCCTCCCCAAATCTCCCAAAGTCTCATCTAATATGGCAGCAGCTCAGTGTTCAGAATTTCACCATCTGGATTAGGTGTGGATGTAAATGAGGTGGCTTGGGTGTGAGTTTTTTCAATCTGGAAACTTGTGAACAAAAATTCAGGTTATCTGCCCCCTCCCCGCTGAATCCCATACTCAATGGTGAGAGATGGATAACAGCAATTGACAACATTTGCAGTGGAAGGAAATTGAAGGCACATGGCAGCACAGGTCCTTAACAATTCCGAAATCCAGTCACATATGTGTTACCAGTTCCCCTGATCCAGGGACTGTTACTTGATTAGGGCTTGCTTCTTTTCCCAGCTACTATTCTTGGCTGTTGGCTCTGTCCTCAGATATCTTTTTCCTTTTCCATTAGAACTGGTGCATGTTTACAGCTGAGTAATTTCTCAGTCTGCTGCTTGCACATGAAAAGTTAGGGGCTCAGAAGTCTTTTCATTTTGAATCAACTTTGTTCCTTTAGTCTAACTGTGTACAATTCCTTTAAAAATGCTGTGGATTGGGGCACCTGGGTGGCTCAGTGGGTTAAGGCCGCTGCCTTCAGCTCAGGTCATGATCTCAGGGTCCTGGGATCGAGCCCCGCATCGGGCTCTCTGCTCAGTGGGGAGCCTGCTTCCTCTCTCTCTCTCTCTCTGCCTGCCTCTCTGCCTTTCTATAAATAAATAAAATCTTTAAAAAAAAAAAAAATGCTGTGGATTTTCTGTACATTCAATTATAATCTACTTCATTAGACAAAAGTCACTCACTCCCCCATTGGAGAAAGGCCCTCTCTACTTTGGGTTATAAAGTAGGTCTCATAACCACACCCTCAACTTGTCTTGACTAAGGTCACATTTTGCTGGTAGCATCCTCAGGCCATTTCTTGCTCTGAAAAACCTTGGGGGGTGAGAGAGGATAAGAAAAAGAGAGTTTTTCCAACCCAGTGAGCCTGTGGTTGCAAATATTTTCTCTATATTCTGCTTGAATACTAAACTGCTCCTTCTTTTGATTCATGTATCCTTCCATATTTTATCATGGGCAGTGAAAAGAAGAAAGTTAGCCCATTTGGTATTCTACCTGGAAATATCCTTAGGCCAGATCCACAAGTTCATTCAGTACATTTCCCATCTTCCATATCACTGTGGTCATGCTCCACTCATTGTTCAATCAAAAAGCACAAATTGGGGCACCTGAGTGTCTCACTTGGTTGACTCTTGATTTTGGCTGAGGTCACCATCTCGGGCCTGGGATCGAGTCCCGTTTCTGGCTCCACACTCAGTGAGAATCTGGAGTCTGCTTGAGGATTCTCTCCCTCTGCCCCTCACACTGCTGTGTGCTCACACACTCTCTCTCTCCCTCGAATAAATGAATGAATGAATGAATGAATGAATGAATGAATGAATGAATGAATGAATCTTAAATAAAAAAAAAAACCAAAACACTAATCAGTCTCTCCAGCCTCTAATCACAATTCTCTCACTGCCTTTGCCACACTTTTAGCTTTCCGCTCTTGGCTCAGTCTCAAAATCACTGTCTTAGGTTTTTGTCACAGCAGCACCCTGTCTACAGGAACTACCTTCTGTTTTAGTTCCCTATTGTCATGTCATAAGCCATCACAAAATGCAATGGTAATACCAGTGATTTATCATTTCTCACCATTTGGTGGGTTGACTGCAGTTCTGTGGCTGCATTCCCCTAGCAGTGTGCTGGGTCCACAGTGCACTCTTGTCCTTCAAAGTGTGTCTCCAGGTGGCCTCCTATCATTTGGTGGTCGAGCCTAAGTCACTTTTCAGCATGGTGGCTAGCTTCCAGAGAATGTTCCAAGAGGACAAACCCCAATGCGCAAGAGCTCATCAACTTTCCTTCCATCACATAGGTTAGTGTCCTGTTGGCTAAAGCAAGTCATACAACAAAGCCCAGAGTCAATGTGGAACATGATACCATGGGCATGAATACCTAAAGGAATGATTTATTGGGCAGGTCATCGTCTACCACATTCTCCAGGTTTATGTCTTACCTGTTCCTCCCTTGTTCACTATGCTGAACTTATACTGGCTACCTTGCTGTTTCCTGACACAGAATTCGCTTCTGTGCCTCAGATTCTTTGTTTTGATTTTCTCTACCTGGACCACTTTATCTCCTCTTCAAACTGCTATTTCTTTTATATCCTTCTAGTATCAGCTGAAAAATCGCTTCTCGGCCTTTTGGCTAAGATCAAGTGTAGTATCAGCTGAAATGTCGCATCTATCCCCACCTAGGTACTACCATATTTCCTTGTTCCTTTCTTTCTTGTCATCTGAAGTGATCTTGAGTTTTCTCAAGTGCTCTGGTGTGGGGCAGGGGTGTTTGTCTTGTCTACTTTGTTCACAGATGTACTCCCACCACTCCAAATAGGGTAAGCACATAGTAAGTACATAATAAATTTTTCTGAATGCATATAAACACATGGGTGGATGAATGAATGAAGCAACTGAAAGTAGAAAGGAAAAAAATAAATCTTAGTATAAGGGAATTTATAAGTAAATGTTTTTAGTTTTACAGAAAGTATATTGAAATTTTAAACAGCTGTTGACTACTAAAAACCAGGAGTTATCTAAAAAAGTCTTTTTTTTTTGGGAAATGGACTTAATATCCATTATAGCTTGCTAAAGTATTTAAAATAAGTGATATGTTGGGAATTTTCTTCAAAATAATCTGGATGATATGGGGAAATGGGTTGGGGTATGAGTGAAATGAGATTGATTGAGACCTGATATTTACTTAAGTTGGGTTAAGAGTACATGAAATTTAATTATACTGTTATCTTAGCTTATATATTTGTTTGAACTTTCCATGATAAAAAGTTTTAAAATTACATGTAGAAAGATTCCAAAATCTCTCACAGCTATGAACTAATTTACTAATATTCCCACTTTTCCTGCTTCTTATAAAAAGAGATTTCTAGGGGTGCCTGGGTGGCTCAGTCATTAAGTGTCTGCCTTTGGCTCAGGTCATGATCCCAGGGTCCTGGGATCAAGCCCCGCATCAGGCTCCCTGCTTGGTGGGAAGCTTGCTTCTCTCTCTGCTGCTCCTCCCACTTGTTTTTCTCCTCTTGCCATCCCTCTCTCTCTGTCAAATAAACAAATATAATCTAAAAAAAAAAAAAAAAAAAAAGATTTCTATCCTCATTTGATAGAAGGGAGGCATTTTTAAACATCATCTAGAAATGTCACTGGCTACATGATTTATTTAGATATTGCACATACACTGTAATAGACCTCATTTTAAGATATTCCTGGAACTTTGCACACAGAACAGATTTTTGTAAAGTGAATCATTTCCCCATTGATTTTTCATTCAGTTTTGAAGGAATGCTCTACCTCTTGTTGATTTCCCTGTCTGCTAATTAGAGCTCAAGGCAGGAGATGGGAAATGCAGAAGCTCATGTAAGCCATGGCATTTTGCCTTGATCTGTAGCTCAAGGCAGTTATCTGATACAACAAATTTTTCTGTTCTGTGCCTGGATCAAGAATAACCAGGGAGAACAGGAATTTGCTCCAACAGATACCATCCTCAAGCTGACAATCACTTTGCCTGGGTCTGGTATCAGCCCAGGGAGTTGCTCAGCTGTTGGAAGAATTCAATAAATAAGAGACTTTAAATTATTATAAACCTTCCATACAGTCTTAATTTGGGAGAATATAAAAGAAATGTGTCTTTGTCTCTGGTATCAACAAGCCTGAAGACTTAAAGAGCTCAGGAACAAGTCCATCCTTAAAGCATTATCTGATCTTTTCCACCCAGAACTAGAAGGAAACCAATATAACATTGAGGACTTTCATATCCTGAGCATTCATTTAAGGAAAAAGGACCATGGGGCCAAAATCATCCAGCTATAGAGCCTACTCACAAATGAGCCATGGAATTGAAGATGTAGTTTTTTGGACAGAAGACCAGGTGGCTGGTTTCCAGAAAGAGCAGGATGTTGGCTCTTCTACTCCTAAAGACCCCCAGACTCATTTACCAGGCAAATGCATTCAGGAAAACCATTCTGTTGGGCATGTCTGCCTCTGGAATAAGGAAATAAGGAATAAGGAAACAGCCATGAATTTGTTTTAATGGAATTCTCTTTGCTAGGGTTTGTCCTTACCTGTAACTCACACTGCCCCTTCATACTATGCTGTCTGATTACAAAGGAGGAAAGGTCAAGACCCAGAAATGGAGGGAAGAAATCTGAGGTCACAGGGGCATATCAGGTGATGGTGACTTTGGCACGGCTGTAAGTGTGGGTTGCTTCATCTAGTGTCACCTTCCTAGGCATCTGCACATTCTCATGGAGGCCCTAAATTTGTAGTGGAAAAAGCACTGATCCCGAAGCCAAGTGGTCAGAATATTCGTTTTGACTTACTAATTTCCAAACACTGCTTTCCCATCTGAACAAGGAGGGAAACTTCTAATTTCTCTGAGATATCAAGTTCTAAAGGTCCAGGAATCAATAAGTAAGTGGCAAGATAAAAACTTGTAGACTACTGGAGAGGGGCGAATTTAGGAGGGGGTTACCGTTAGGACTTCTGGAGAACCAGGGCTTCCTCCGGGGTGGGTAGCAGATCTTTGAGAAGCAGGAGGAAATAGTTCCTCACTTTGCAATTGTGTTTAAAGCCCCACACTGACCTTGGCTTTTTTTGGAATAAGTTAAATGAAGGTATTTACCACAGTGCCCAGTGGATGTGCGTCTCTTTCTCTCTTACTGTAGGTGAAGTCCACCTTCTCTCTGTAGGACCACCTCACCAGACAAGAAAGAGAAACACTACTGATTTGCAAATGCAAACATAGGTCTATGTCAAGACTTTTTTAAAAAGGGGCCTATTAAAAAAATTTTTTTTTTTTTTTAATTTAAAGATTTTATTTATTTGACAGAGTGAAACACAGCGAGAGAGGGAACACAAGCAGAGGGAGTGGTAGCGGGAGAAGCAGGCTCCCTGTCGCGCAGAGAGCCCGATGCGGGGCTCGATCCCAGGACCCTGGGATCATGACCTGAGCTGAAGGCAGACGCTTAACGACTGAGCCACCCTGGCGCCCCAAAAATTTTTAAAAATATATTTGCATAACATAATTTTCCGAAGACTATAGTAGACTCCAGTCACCAAATTAAAAATAAAACTATAAAAATATATTTTGTTATAATTCAGTTGGATTTGAGGATGTTACCACTCATTGACTCACATGATAAAATAGTAGCTAAATCAAAGATTCATTTAATGCAAATATTTGGCCTCCTACCAGAAAGACCATAAGGCTATTGTCAAATCAGTTAAATTTCTGTTACAAGCAGTAAGGGTGGCCATCTGCTATGGTTGGCAAAGAAATGAACATATTTCAAAATGTAAACACATCTCAGTCTTCTTCCCTACAGATCTTAAACAGGCATCTTGACTATAGACAATTTGGGTATAATATTTAGTATTCAATTAAAATTATATTCAATGTCTTCAAGTAGGCAAAAGTTATTAGGTAATAAATGTTCTATTTATTTATAATCATGAAGGTTGACAATTTCTTAGCTTGATACTTTGTGCCTTCTTGAGAAAACTCTTTATCAATTCAATTCAGTAAACAAAGATGGTACTGCTACAAGTTGTTGGGCTCTATGCTTTAAGGCATACAATGAAAGGGGCCTCTAAGAGGGATATGGATACACACCTTTGCCCATATGAGGCAGAATATTACCACAGAGCCCTGAATTCAGTGCCCTAGGAGCTTCTTATTTTATAGGAAGGGATGGCAAAGCTTTCCCCCTCAGATGGCAGTTGAGATGGGTTTTGAAGGAAAGTTTGACTGTTATTAGCAAAAAAATACAGAGAACAGTCTGAGCAAGAATTAGAGGCTTAGGAGTATGTGCTTTGCTTAGGAAACAGCAAGTGGTTTTGTTTGGTGAGATATGTTTTGTAAGATGGAGTTCAGAAAGTTGCATGGGAACAACAGCGAGCATCTACTATGTTTTTGCCTGGCTTTGACTCCCTTCTGGAAACAGCATCCTGATTTTCCTATAGAGAAACGATGCCTGCCCTCTTGTCAGCTCATGTAACTTGAAGGAGTTGATAATGCAGTGCCATGAAATCCATCCAAGGGAGCTTGGACTTAAAGTTATATATTTTAAATCTCTTATTTAATAGAATGGGGAATCATAAAAATCTTTTTAAATGAAAAATGTTCATATTCAGAAGTAAAAAAACAAAACAACGACTCTCTATAAACTCATATCCAGCCTAAACAATTATCAAGATTTTATCATTCTTCTTCAATCCTCCTCTCTTTTACTGAAGTATTTCAAAGTAAATTCTGGACATCCTGTGTTTTCACTTTTGCATATTTTAGATGCATCTCTTTTCTTACAAACACAATGCCATAATCACACCTTATGATCCCTCGTGATAGATTAATACCCAGTCCACATCAAAACTTTCCTGATTATCTTGGGGCACCTGGGTGGCTCAGTGGTTGAGAGTCCAACTCTTGATCTCAGCTCAGGTCTTTTTTTTTTTAAGATTTTATTTATTTGTCAGAGAAAGCACAACAGCAAGGGGAACAGCAGGCATGAAGAGAAACAGATTCCCCCAGGGAGCCTGAGGCGGGGCTCAGTCCCAGGACCCTGGATCATGACTTGAGCCAAAGGCAGAGGCTTAATCAACCAAGCCACCCAGGCGTACCTCAGCTCAGGTCTTGATCTCAGGGTTTTGAATTCAGGTCCTTTGTCGAGCTTGACAAAATATAACACAGATATGGAAAACCACATAAAATAAATCAATGCTTTAATAAATTGTACGAAATCACCCTTGTAACCATGACCTAGATGAGGAAATAGAACTTTGGTCGCTACCTCAGAAAATGCTTGTGTCTACTTATTCTGATTTTTATGGTAATCATTTCCTTGCTTTTCTTTATATTTTATTACACTTAAGTGTGAATCCCTAAATACTATAGTTTCATCTTTTTTTATTTAGTATGAACTTTCATATGACTTTTTAAAAAAATATTTTATTTATTCATTTATTTATTTGACAGAAAGAGAGAGAGAGAGAGAGAGATCACAAGTAGGCAGAAAGGCAGGTAGAGAGAAAGGGGGAAGCAGGCTTCCCTGAGCAGAGAGCCCGATGTGGGGCTCGATCCCAGGACCCTGAGATCATGACCTGAGACGAAGGCAGAGGCTTTAATGCACTGAGCCACCCAGGCGGCCCTCATATGACTTTTTTTAAAAAAAAAAGTCTCTTTAAATCTATGAGTTTTCCTTCCACTTTTTTTTTTCTGTAGAATTCATTTGTTAAGGAAACTTGACAGATTTATAGGGTTTCCTAGACTTTGGATTTTACTGATGTATCCCCATGATACAGTGTTTAATAATCTATATACTTCCTATAAATTGGTAATTGGATATGCAAACTTGATTAGGTTTCAGTTTAATTTTTGGAGGCAAGACTACTTCCTTGTGGGTTATGTTCTGTTCTGAGGCACATAACGTCTGTTTGCCTTTCTTTTTGTGATATTAGTAGCCGTGGATGCCTATTGTTTAGATCATTTCAATTCATTAGAGATTGCAAAATGATGCTATTTTGATTTTATCACCCTTCCTCATTTTGTTAGCCTGATATTACTGTAGAGAGGAACTCCCTTTCATCTATTATTTGGTTATCCATTGGTACAGCTCACATAGGAAAGGTAGAGTAAATATTCAATTCTTTCCCTTTACCCAACTTTATTTTTTTTTTTTTTAAGATTTTATTTATTTGACAGAGAGAAACACAGCGAGAGAGGGAAAATAAGCAGAGGGAATGGTAGCGGGAGAAGCAGGCTCCCTGCAGAGCAGGGAGCCAGATGCGGGGCTGGATCCCAGGACCCTGGGATCACGACCGGAGCCGAAGGCAGACGCCCAACGACTGAGCCACCCAGGCGCCCCTCCTTTACCCAACTTTAAAAACAGTGATTGGTTGACTATTATCTTTAAAAGATCAATTAATTTTTTAGGATCACTAAAACTTATAGATTGAAACATTTAAAATATGTTACACTGAAATTATTATCTGTATTGAACAGTTATCTCATCTTTGGCCAGTGGTGGCTTCTTCAAGTTGGCTCCTCAGTCCATCTGACATGGCCTCAGCAGTCTTTGATAGCTTCCTTGCTATTGTATGGCAAGATATCCCATGAGTTCATTCTGATACTTTCAATTCACAGTCACACTATATTGTTATTACTTAACATCTCGGGGACCAGAAAACAAGAGAATTAGACTATCACCATTATTGTTTACATTGTCTTGCATTATACACAGAACAGTCTCAGCAAAATCACCCATTCTACCCTCACCAATATTATTTCAAAATTTAAAAAGTTGTTTGCATATATCCCTCCATATTCTACGGTTGTATTTTATCAACATTTTCAGACATATATTCAATACATAGTATATTCTTTCTAACCCTCATGTGGTCTTCGTTTTATAAGTAAATAGCTATTTAATGCTCACCACCAGTCATCAGGTCGATGTCTCTCTAGTCATTTGGATGGCTGACGTTGGTTCTCAAGTAGATTCCTTAGGAAATGTGCAAGGAAACAAAAACGAATGCCAATACCTTCACAGTGTTTCCAACAGAGAATACTGTCACACTCAGACTTTTTTCAAACCTGATAGGTGAGATATGGTAATGATCTAGTTTTTTAAAATTTTTATTTATTAACTTGGTATAGTTTTATTTTTGTATTTCCCTTTTTATGAGATGGTTGAACTTTTTTCCCCCATGCTTAAGAAGCATTAAAAAAAAAAAAAGAAGCTTTTTCTTCTTCTGTGAGCTATCTATTCATATATTTGTCCACTTTTCTATTTCGTTGTGTTTCCCTCCTTCCTCTTTTAGGAGCTTTTTCCTAATATTAGAGTTATTAACTCTTTTTTATGTGATATGGTTCACAAATATCCCTTCCTACAATATTTTTGTTTGACTTTACTTACAGAATTTTGGTATGTGATTCTATAATATGTTTTAAACCTTGTAGGATTATTCCCTCAAACACTGCTTTTTTTTTTTTTCAGATTATTTTGTGACATATAATTATGTTCTCATTTTAAATGTATATTCAGGGGCGCCTGGGTGGCTCAGTCGTTAAGCGTCTGCCTTCGGCTCAGGTCATGATCCTAGGGTCCTGGGATCGAGCCCCGCATTGGGATCCCTGCTCAGCAGGAAACCTGCTTCTCCCGCTACCATTCCCTCTGCTTGTGTTCTCTCTCTCGCTGTTTTTCTCTGTCAAATAAATAAAAAAAAATCTTTAAAAAAATGTATATTCAACTCATCTAGGTCCAGAAAATAATCATTCTCATTTTTGTTGGGATCATGTTAAATTTAACAATAACTTAGGGAGAGTTGATATCTTTATGATATTAAGTCTTCCCATCTAAGAACATAGTCTCTCATCTCATTTTCTCTGTTCCACCTTGTGTCTGTCAGTGAAATTGTTTAAAAGTTTTACTTATATAAATTGTGCATGCTTCTATTAATTTCATGCCTTAACCTTTTTGGTTGCTACCAGAGAAGGGGTCTTCTCTTGCATTGTATCTTGTAACTGGTTACATATATGAAAAATACTGACTTCTGGATATCAAAGGTTTTTGAGTTAAATATTTCTATGGTGTCACTCTTTAGAAAAAATTAAAGAAGTGAGGGGGACCTGGGGGGGCTCAGTCATTAAGCGTCTGCCTTTGGCTCAGGTTATGATCCCAGGGTCCTGGGATTGAGCCCCGCATCAAGACTCCCTGCTTGGTGGGGAGCCTTCTTCTCCCTCTCCCACTCCCTCTACTTGTGTTCTCTCTCTCACTCTCTGTCTCTGTCAAGTAAATAAATAAGATCTTTAAAAAAAATTATTAGAGAAGTGAGAGGGAATTAAGTATTTCAAGTGAGAAATGTTCCATGTACAAGGACGGGATCAGGAGGGAAAGGAAGGAACAAAAAGATTAGTACCTCAAAGGCACAGGACTTGGAGACTAACTTGATGTTGAGGAGAGGATGAAGGGAAGGGCACATGAAGTTTCAGTTGGGTGACTGCAATGATGATGATATTGTTAACAGATAATAAGAAGAGGGGAAGTTTGGGAGAAGAAAGAATGAATTTCAAATTAGAAGCATGTAGATTTTGAGATTAAAAGTCAAATCTGAGAGAGGTCAAATCTGAAAGTTTAGATTTAGAAGCCATTAGGTAGAGCTGTAGGAGTGTTTGAAATGACCAAGGAGAGAGAGTAGAATAAAAAGAGAAAAGCCAATCATAAAACATCAAAAGATTTCTATATTAAATGATAGGCAGTGAAAGCCGATCCCTGAAAGAAACCAAGAATGAAGAGTTTGGAGAGGAAGTGATTCAGAATACAAAGTCAAAGAAACAAAAGAACAGCGCCACTGGGTCTACCAATTATGGAATCACCAGTAATTTTCGAGACAGTCATTTCAGAATTCTTCTGAGGGTGTGGTAAGATTGTGAAAAATTAAGTGAAGAGATCACAGTGAACTAGGTGGACTTGTGTAGGATATGTAAATCGTACCTATTTCACATACATGAAATCCAAATACAAGAGGTCTCATGATTTAAATAATCTATGTAGATATCAAACAAATGTGCTCAGATGACAACAGGTTGGCCTAAATTTTATTATTACTTGTTTATGGCCATATACTTGAATACAAAGTTCAGCCCTTTGTCTGAATATACATTTTTATTTTAACTCCTGATGTATGTGGGTTTGTGACTTCGAGTAAAACATAATACTTATGTGCTAAAAAGAAAAATATTTTCCCTCTTCTAGATAAATGTCTGTCCTTTTGTAACAATCATAAAAGCTTATATGTAGGGTTTACAAAATATTGTCATATCCTACGAACTTCATAAAAGATTCTTGGAAGTAATCAGACAGTGATCATTATTCTTAATTAAGTACAGAAAGGGGAAAAGAATGACAGAACCAGGTCTAGATTTCAGATGTTCTTGACTCCTAGCCTACAGGCATATGCTAGAGTTAAGTGTAGGAAATGCTTATTCTAGGTATTTTAAGTAGAAAAAGATTTAATGCAAGGAATTAGGTGCTTACATATAATCTTTAGGCTGTGCCTCAAGAAATCATTCCTAGAACAACCTGGTAGTTGACCATCAAAGGAATGAGTTGATACCTGGAATCACTCCAGAGACCTCGAAGGTAGACCAGGAAGCCGCTGATATTGCTTGCTGCTATGATCACTGCCACCACTTGACTGCATCTTGACGTTGACAATGGTGACTGGGCAATGGAATGTGGACCCTTGATATGTGAGAATCTCAAGAATGAACTCAAGAACACTGCTGCTGAAAAACTTTGTCCCTGTGAGCTTATTTGCAAGGAAGTCACTGAAAGCAAGTAGGAAGATAGATAGCTTCTGCTTCATTTTCATCTTCCAGGTCTTTCAGGAATGCACCTGATAGATGGAATGTAATTCATATCCAGAACCTAAGCTGTGAAGAAGTCAATAAAATGTAGTTTTTGGCTTCCCAGGATCTGCATATCAGGAAAACACTGGGACAGAAACCGAGCAAGCCAGTCCACGATATTTACCAGACAAACCCTGTCTTCACTCAAGATATTGGCAAAAATAATGAACAGTCCAGAACCATGTAGGCCACCACTAGGAAATACTCTCCAGATCAATATCATAACTCATATCCAAATAACTTGCCCAGGTTATAAATGGCAGAGTTGAGACTTAAAACCAGGTCTGAAACCAATGACCAGAATGTTGTAATGCCTTTTACTTTGATTCATTAATTCTCTTCAATTATTTAAGCAGTCTGTAATCCCCGTAATTTTTTTTTAAGATTTTATTTATTTGACAGAGAGAAACACAGTGAGAGAGGGAACACTAGCAGGAGAAGCAGGTAACAGGAGAAGCAGGCTTCCCACCGAGCAGGGAGCCCGATGTGGGGCTCGATCCCAGGACTCTGGGATCATGACCTGAGCCAAAGGCAGACGCCCAACAACTGAGCCACCCAGGCGCCCCGCGTGTAATCCCCCTAATTTTATCTTTTATCCTTCCCTTTTTTTTTTTTGACAGCTATGAAACAGTATTCAAGTGCTATACTAAAATCAGAGTATTCTTTCTTAAGAGCCTCTCGTAATTTACCAATTTCAATGAAAAAGAGATGCAGTTTTTACCATTCTTGAGGGGAATCCATGATGGGTTAGTGATCCTCAAGCTAATCTATTATTTTCTGCTGGTGCTGAAAACCTGTTATAATTTGGATTTGTGTTTTGACAGAACAGACGAACTATGACTTAAACCAGTAAGAAATTTCTCTCTTGGGGTGCCTGGATGGCTCAGTCCATTGAGCATCTGCCTTCAGCTCAGGGGGGAGCCTGCTTCTCCCTCTGCCCCTCCCCCTGCTTGTGTTCTCGTTCTCAAATACACAAAATCTTAAAATTTGTCATGTAAAACACATTCAGAGGCAAGCTGTCATGACTAGCAGGCAGTTTCCCTCACTGTCATCAGGGCCTCCGTCTCCTTCCACATTGTTACTCCATCATCTGTGGTGTGTGGCTTTACCTCAAAGATCAAGGGAGCTAATCAGAGTTCTTCTAGTCATCACAGGTGCTTTCCAGCCAGCAGGGAGGAGGGCAAGTACACTTTAAAGAAACTTGTGCACAAACCTTTTGATGACATCCTTTTGGTTGAGCACTTTTAAGTGGCTCCACTTAACTACAAGGGAAGTTGGTAAATGTAGTCTTTCATGCAGATGGCTAGGAGGATGTTATTAGTGGCAAACAGCAGTCTCTGCTATAGTGACTTCATTGCGTTCTGCAAGCCTGTTCATCTGCGTCCTCATTATACTATAAAATCTCAAAATATCTTTTTTAGCAACTGGCACAGAGACTGACATATTTTAGGTGCTTTATCATTTATTCAACAGCCTAGTTTTTATTTCCTGATGAAATGTTAAGTGGTTTAAAAATAAATGATTAGGTGTACCTCTAAAAAATGTACTTGCAATTTTGAATGTAAATCTTACTTTCTCCCTTGACTTCCAATACATTATGGCATGTAGTTCCATGGTGGGAAGGGAGAAAAATGAACTAAGCAATTTAGGGGAAAGTTACAAAATACAGGTAAAATCGCAAAGCGACAAAAGTGAAAAGGAACTATAAGAGATAGAAGGATTAGAGGTTTAATAGAAATAAAATCCCCACAAAATCAAACCTAATTCTAAATTTTAAACCAGAAGAAAAATTTCAAAAAAGTCACCAAATAAAACTACCTACTATACAGTAGATAGTTGGAACAAATATCTCAATTATGGCATAATGGTTAAAAACTAGGCTTTGGAATCAAGTTATAATCCTGGCTCTTCCTGTTATTAGCTATTATCCCTACCAGTTAACCCCAAGCTGAAATTTTCTCACTTGAAAAATGATATTCTTTCAAAGTTATTCCGAGGTGAGGAAATGAGAATATGTGCAAAATACTTAATAGAAAGTCTAGTGCAAGGAAATATTCTATATATAGTAGTAATACTATTCTCATGATACATTTATAAAATTATTTTTCCTTGTCTCCAAAATTAATCACTTCTTAGAAAGAAAATCTATCTTAAAAATTGTAGTCTTTTTGTTTCTCCCTTTCCATCCTTAGATGATGCAGACTATAGTTCCACAGCTGGTTGTATACATATTTAGAAAAATCTCAGATTATGTAGCATTGATAAATTATCCCAGTCTAGTTATTTAAAAATTCATTTATAGCAATGGACATCAAAATCAATCTCTGCTTCGTATATTTAACAAAATAAAAATTTTGGTCTATCATGGTAATAGGTGCTTAGGCAATTTGCACTTATGATACTAAAAGCTGATTCTTTAACTCAGAGAAGACAGGATATCAGAGTTTACACCAGTTAACAGCTATTTCTAAATGTAGTTCTTATACTAAGAACCTTCTTTTGTCCAATTCTTAGCTCCTCAGTGTGAACTGTCACCTCTTTTCTTCTATACAGCATATTGTATTGGCACATACATATTTATGAAAAGTATATACATGTAGTTTGAGAAGCACGTGTAATTAGTTCCTCACAAAACTGTGAGCCCCTCAAAGTTGGGAACAAGATCCTGAGGCTTTAGTATCTTTCCTAGGTTATGGAACTCATTAGGTGGATGACCACAGATGGGCCCTTCCTCTAGCTATAAAAGGATGAATCAAGAATCTAACCCGATTGGCCTTCAGGTGGACCTTTGAACTTGTTTTGTCCTAAGAGACTAAAGAAGGGCTGGAGGGTGAGGAGGGAGATTCTGGTAAGGATTTTTTCTCTTTGTTAAAAGGCTGGGAGCTGCCCTTACCACCTTGTTTGGGATGTATGACGACACAAAGCTTGGAGATGTGATAGGCATCTTGTGACCATAATGCCACAGACACAGAAAAGCAAAGTTGATGATGTAAGAGAAACAGTTCTTGACAACTGAGCCACTGAATGAAAGCTGGACCTCCTGTCTTCAAAATTAAGCTAAAAGTATATGTCTTGATGGTCTTGATGGTTGAAGCCAGTGTTAGGTTTTTTGTAATGTGCAGCCCGGAGCACCTCAGATACCACACAGTATTTCAAATCCCCAGATTTTCCTATTGGTTCACTGTAACCACTGGCTCTTGTCTGTCTGCTCTTAGTAAAAAAACAACAACAACAACAATAAAATTTGCCATTGAGAATCCTAACGTATCTATTTTAAAGTTAACATCCGGGCAGTTCATTACTTTTATCTTAAGTGCTGATGGTCTTTCTTAGGATTAGTTTTGTTTTCTTCAAGTACTTTAGGATTTTGGTTTGCAGGCTCATTTTGTGTGGGAGTCCTTCTGCTTCTTATCTCTGCCCTTCTCAATCGCTACTCTCGTCTTTCCTTTTGTAACTGCTTCCTCCACCTGTCCACAGTCAGGGCTGCAGTCCTGGGGTGACAGTGGATCTACCCCAGTTCTACACGGATCTGTATACACAGATGAGTGGACTGTTTGGCTCAGGTCCTGACTACAATAGAAGTTACTGTCCCAGGCACTGGTTGTTGCTGCGTCTTAATTTCAGGAGTGAGGAAACTCCATCTCAGATCCTGGTGTCGTTACTCTGTAGGAGGTAGGCAAATTTCTATCTGCTCATTTCTGATTCCACATCTACCACTCAGGTCCTGGTTCACGAGTTTCAGCGCATTTCGTATTTCTGAGTTCACCAAAACGCCTATGTTGCTTTGGGGCACAGTTGTGCTTCCGAATTTTCTCCAGTTTTTCCTACTAGTTTTTCTATTCAAAGCTTCAAAAATATACATATCCAGGTACTCCACAGACTAGTACTTGAAAGTAAACATTACGTGAATAAGCAAAAGCAAAGATTTTTTTTTTTTTTGGACAATATAAAGCTCCATGCCATGTCCGACTCCTCAGTAATACATCCTAGGAGAACAGCAGAGTTCAGATGAATAAAATAAGATCTGTGTGTCCTTCTGGATTAAGAGTAGAGAGCAGGTTAGCAGCACTGTTCAGCCTTGTGCTGATTTTTATCCACTCCTATGAAATTTCATGCGATCTAAGGAAGAATCGCATCAGGTTTGAAAATGTTTGAAAATGGCACGCTGCCCGGATAAGACAGATCCCGCAAATCACCTTAAGACCCAGTCAGTTTAATATAAAATGTTTTTAATTGTTTTTGAAAACATTTAAAAAACAATTTTTGAGCACTTTCAATAAAAAAAGAGAACTGAAATGCTACTGCAATATTCAACTACTGTAGTTTCAGCAGGTACAACAGACAACAAAACACTGGGGAGATCTGACTTTTTGCACTAAATGAAAACATGAAACAGGGCTTGTTTTTTTGTCATTTATGGTGTCGTAAAGCACATTATAGTACAAGACTATTATATGAACCTCAGATGCACTGCACAAAAAAAAAACAAAACTTTCCTTCTTTTCAGTTCAAAAGTCAGTGCTTATTGCAATTATATGCAAAATTATTTACTTCATGAAGTCTTATCATGATAAACAGTATGAAAAATGTTTTAAACATGAAAACAATGAAAATAATTTGAGAAAAGAACATATTCAACAGTAACTAAGCAGAATTAGTAAACATAAAAAAGTAAATAACTTGTGAATAACTATGCTTGCCTGGTTAACACTGAACCAGTCTTAATACAGCCAAGAAAAAAAAAAGTGGTTACAGGAATACCTAGTACTGTACAAGGTAAGTCAATAACACTCATGCACATTTTGTGATCATGTATTAACATGGTGAAGCAAACTAAACTTAATTCTTCCTGCTGTAATATTCTCATGTAAGAGAATAAGAAATAGAAATATCTCATTGAGATCAATGCACATTGCTACATAAGACAATTTTATCTGTCACTTTGATGACATTTTGTCTTTTCATAATGAAACACATTTAAAAAGTTTAATCTGTGGACTGTATTGGTTGCATTTATCCTAAGAGATGTGCCTACCACAGGTTCAACAAATTTAGTGCAATATATGAACCCCAGAAAGTTTGCTGGACGAATTCAACCAAATTTAAAGTGTTTGCTGCAATACTGTACAGAGGGTTAAAAATCCCCCAGTCTTTTATATTTTTATAAAAAAAGATTTCCATTATTTTTATATTAGTAGGAAGCTAATAATGTAAACAAGGGATTAGAATGGCCTCAAAATCTCCTTTTCAGAGTATCTCATATAGAAAGGCTCCCATCATTTGTTAAAAGAAATCACACAGTTTCCTTTGGGTATTGTATACTTTGGTGTGCAGTAGTGCTGTGTCTCAATGTACAGTGAAGAAGTAACTAGCATCAAGAAAAAATATCTAACAGATTATTAAATCAAGATAACAGCAAACACACACAAATGCCAATAACTAAGACATATCAGTATATAAACCTCTGAGCCAACCCTAGCACCGTTTATTTATCAAAATATGTTAATACCCTACCTTGCAAATTTATTGAACAATGAAACCTTATTAAATTAAACCCTTCATCACATTTGTTAAATATTCATTGATTGTAATCTTCTGATTGGCTTACTAATTAAGGTAAAGGAAAGCTGAGCTAGCTAGGTTCAAGGTAGCATAGCAATGGTTTAATGTTAGCTTTAAAAACTTAATGGCAATTTTGAAATCTATTTGAAAATAATCCTAACTTCACTCAGATGGAGCTGTCAACTAGTGAGCAGATTTGTGTCAACAAGAAATTCATAAATAATTATTCATAAAACAAAATGGGAGCCATACAGAGAAACATTTTAAAACACATCCTGAGTGCTTCTTTTGCAATTGTGGTTATCACAATAAATAAATTAAGCATGTAATAAAATGCTCCTCTTCTTCAAGTACTATTAATATCCCCTTTGTTTTATCAGCGACGTAAAGATTTGTGGCTTCAGACCTCAGCTGGTGAAATGTCTTTTGTTTGTTTTTTTATGTTATCTCCCTCTGGTTTATTTGTTTTTCAAAGGGATCCCATGATCAACTTGTATTACTATCTTCAAGAGTGAAGGAGTCAGTCAGTAAATTGAGGACTTAGGAATATTATAATTAAAAACTCCAAATTAAATCTTAAATAGAATTGTATTATCTGCATGTAGCCGTTGTGATGAAACTAAGAAAATGCTTTTATTTTCCTTCTAAATTTCCCTATCTCAACTACCAAATAATAAAACATAAAGTACTTTTCTAACACACTTGTATTTATTCTATTAAATTATAATATTTGGAGTTATTTGCTTGTGTGTGTGTGCACACACACATACATGCATGTCTCTGTGTGTGTGCTGGCTCCATAAAAATTAAATTTTAAAATAAGACTAACACAAGGTCACAAATAGAAACGGCTACTAGTTTTTCCTTTAAAAAATTTTAGTGCAGCTTTTGCTTTCCTTAAATTAATATTTAATTTTCCATTATTTTTTCCTATTTAAGCCCTTCAAAATGCAGGTGCAAATGGTACTGAAGTCCCAGAAAGTCCTACAGAGATTTTTTTCATTCTACAGTAGCTCTATGCTTCAAGCCTAAATACCAATAAGAACCTGAATATTATCCCTGTTTCAAGGAAGACCTTCTTGTCTACAGTTTACCTTAGCTATGATTTCATATCTAAAAGATAATGCCAACAACAACAACAACAAAAAATAGCCTAGACCTAAAATCAATGGTTTCCTCTACATTCTGTGCAGGTCAACTGAAGAATTAAAATGAACTTATACAAAATAAAGATCGAGAATGCTCTTGTAAAAAGCTGGTTAGTCAACTGTTTACTAGCAAACAATGTGATTAAATGGGGGAACATTACAAAATTTAAAACCTAATACTTGCTCTTCTACAGCCTACTGTCTTCAGAAACTTGTTAAGAACTGAGGCGAGTCTAACCATTTCCTACTGAAGAAGAAACCACTTCTGCAGCAAACTCTTTTAAAATGTCACAATTAATAGTTAAGTGTTTCTGCTGCGGGAGGCACTTCCATTAAGACAAATACAATACATATGTCTTTAGATACAGTGTGCTACATATTATAAAACACTATTTAACCCAACATTTCAACAGTAGGATGGTCCTTGCTTTCTATCCACTCAAAACCTGATGAAGTCATAGAGTTCATGGATTCACTGCAAATTTGTTGAAATAATGGGTCATTCTTTAATTCTTCCAGTGTAGCTTCGTCATCTTGTCCCTGCTGACGACCTGGATCAAACAGTAGGTTTGGGTCTAAAGTGTTCAAATCGTTGATGCTGCCTGAGAGCTCAGAAGACAACCTGATATCACTAGAGAAATCAGATGCAGTATTAGTGAGATCAGATGCTACCTGACCTACCAGCTGCTGGTTGGTTTGCAAGCCGTCTCCACTCAACAGGTCTTTAACAGTGCTATTGAAATCTAATTGTTGCTCTCCGATTTCTGATTGTGCTTGATTATCTCCAGGAGAAAAACTGATCTGATCGGTGCTATTACTTTTAGTGAGGTAAGATGGTGTTTGGAATTCATAAACAGAAGTGCTGGAATCGATCATATTCTGTGGATTGGCACTAGGAAAAACAGTGGAAGTTTCCAAAATCTGAGTGAGATTCATCCGGGCTGTGTAATTGGAGGGCAGGTTGTTCATGCCCAAGCCTCTCACTGCATCGTCATTGTCAGAATCAAGTTTACTCAACAAAACATTAGTTATTTTCTTACTGTTTGTTTGCTTCTGAAGAGCATTCGGGAAGGCTGTCTGCATCATGACTGTCAATGGAACTGATTGACTTCTTTGAGCTATGTTGTTGGCACATGCATCTGTGTGAACATTTGTGAAAACGTGAACTTCTGGGGTTACTGGACTTCCAAAGGGGGTCACATTAGATCGGGGGATATTAGATACTGGATACAGGGTGCTTCCACTAAGATTACGTTGGCGATGAACAGCAGGGCTCACACTCCGGCACCTGAAGTTGCTGCTGGCAGATGAATTAGTTCCTTTATTATCAAGAGGGGCAGGGACTGCAAAACCCTCCTGTTTGTTGGTGTTATTTACAGTGGCACCTTGATGCTGCACAGGAGAGACAGGAGTCAAACGACCGAAATGAGTGTCATGATGTCTGGATTGAGACTGGTAAGACTGTCCAGGCACAGCAAAAGCATGAGGTTTCCTGAAACGGTCTTCCACGAGTTCCTGATAGCTTGGGAGAATGCCATGGCCAGAAACTGATGAATTACTAACCCCACTATACCCATTATTCATCCATTCAAGCTTGGTTTTGTCAGGGTGTGTGGCCATGGGTCTTTGCATCGGTTTCACAGGACTACTTGAGATAATGCTGGCATCATGATACGCCATACTGGAGCTTATTGGGGTAAATGCAAAAGGATTCCTGCACTCAACAGGGCTGGGAGGGACACTACTGCTGCAGTTAGAATGTGGAGTACCAATGGGTGTGTGTCGGCTACTTCCTAAAGCACTATCCACAGGTGTGGTCTGGGCTAGCCTGGAGCAAGGGCTCTCCCGTGACAGACTCTGAGAGCCAGCAATCATTTCCGATGTTGGAGTCGGGGTCGGGGTCGGGGTCGGGGTCGGCGTAGGAGTGGGTGTGGGTGTGTGGATCGGAGTGCCATTGCTATGGATTGGATGATAGAAGTGGGTACTGGAGGCATGAGATGACATTGGAGCTCCTGGGGTCACCGACTGACCCTGAAGGGTCATTCCCAAACAGTTACCGTAAGAATGAGAATTGTTCATTGATATTTGTTGCTCCATAAGCACCAGCTCTTCCACAATACTATCTTGTGTAAGCTCATCATCAAAAGGAAAGTAGCTTTCATTTGTCTGGGAAACAGAAGGCTCAAACTCTTTCAGGTCAGACTGTAGAGGTAACTGATCCGAAGACTGTGCTTGTATTTGATTCAGAGAAGATTCCTGTATCTGGCTATGCAGCTGCTGGGTGTAAGTGTCCTGTGGCATTCCTTCTAATTCCCAAACAGACTTCTCTAAGTCATTGATATCAGAGTGCTCAGGAATTGTCATAACACTGGTATCTTGCTGTTGTTCACAGCTGGCAGATATAAACTCAGAATCCTTACTGACCTGCTGCCATTCATTCGAAGTAAAGCTGCCATCTGGTTTTGAATCACTGTCCAAAAGAAAGACGTTCCCTTCAAGTTTTACTTTGATATCTGGAGATGACGATGGTGTTTGCTGTTCCGAAGCTGGATCACCGGCAATGAGAGCAGAATTCGAGGGTCGATTTGCTACTAGGTGTGAGCTGACATTTAGTGATACCTTGCTAGGAATCTGAGCACCAGCTGTTGAACTTTCGATTTTCCCTGAATGTGGAACCTTTTGGTCCTTCTCAACACTGCCTGGTTTCTGACCTTCCATGATGACTGCAGAAAGCTGATCCACAATTGGTTTCTTTATGGGAGGCACCTGGGACTCTTGCGATGTAGAAGACAGTCGCTTTCTTGGACTTTTAGTGCATAATTTAGGGTCTTTATTTATCGAGTCACCATTAGCTGGTGAGCCGGTGCTGGTGAAAGTTAAGTTCTGAGTGGCAACTGCGAGGGTGACAGTGCTTGGATTATTGCCTGTTGACGTGCCTGGCAGAGTTTCACTACAGCGACTTTTACATTTGGTCCTCTGGTCACAGACCTTAGTTGCTTTTACTTCAAGGACATCTTCATTTGAAGGTTTTTGCACTACCCCATCTGTGTTACTTTTCTGCCCCAGAAGGGCAGCAGGTGTTGCTCTTGGAGCTTTAGTCCCCTCAGAATTCTCTTGGCACTGTGCAGGGTGCTCATCTGACGACGGTTCGGGTTCCATCTTGACTTCCACGGCAGATGCCCCCCCGGCGCTGCTGGTCCTGGATCCAGGAGACTGAAGTGAAACAACAGAACCATTCTTGATCTGTGGGGTGGTCCTTGATTCTTCTGTTGTTCCTGTAGCACTGTTTACTGAGGCAGAATGTTTAAGAGGGGCACTACCGTTGCTGGGTGTGAGGGATATTGCTGTCATTTTCACCACATTTAGAGAACTCATGTGTGAAGTGGGTACAACAGCAGTTTTGATGGGGCTGCTAGTAAACAGGACAGTAGTTGGGGAGCGAATGGTGAGTGCACTGGTGTTGGCTGGTTTGGGTAAGATCTGAGGGTAGCGGTGCCGGGCAGAACGATCCCCACCAGGACTGGCTGGAACGTTCTGAGGAGTCTTTGGTGCCTGTTTCACAGACTGCATGTGCTGAGTGACCACTTGTACATTGAGGGGAAGAACTTTGCCATCAGAAGAACTCATTGGACTTGGTGAAGTTACCAACTGCCTGGTTCTCTGGACCTGTTAAAAGGTAGAAATCAAAAAGGTCAGACTTAACAAGTCTAGGATATAAACAGTGATTCGCATATTTGTATAGTATTAAGGCATTTAATAAATGTACTGGTAAAAAGAAAAAGAATACTTCCTCTGTTAGACAAGAGTTCTATATCTATCTATCTATCTATCTATCTATCTATCTATCTATCTATCTATCTAGGTTATATATAGGTTAGACCTGGTTCTATAAAATCAGACACGTAAATATTATAAAAACTGCAATGTAATACAATATAGTTATAAAATATAATAATACGTAAGAAAAACATTAAGATATCTTTCAAATAAACAAGACTAAAAACTTCACATTTGTGATGAATGCTTGCCAAAATCATCACTTTAAGGTTATAGGAAAAGAAGATAAAAATCTTGAAAAAACATGCAACTGTAAAGGTATCTACCTCTGGGCTAGAAAGTGACTCACTCACGGGGGGACTGTCATAATATCATTGGACATTAGTAATTAAACCACCATGGTTACGGTCTCAGATAAAACTACTGTCTTCCAAGTCTGCTCTACAGTGAATAGCATACGAGTGTGGTTACCACGTACGCCACTTTTTATTGACATGATGATAATGATGATAAGAAAAACAAAGATAAGAGTTCTCCTTAATTATATCATCAATAATAACATAAAATAACATCTTGTTTTAGCATGATGCCCTCTCATTTTAAAAGCCCCTTCATCATAACCTCAGTTGTGTGAGAGGAAAGGAGACTACAACCTTTGTTTGTTAATAAGGAAACAGATTCAGAACAGCTAAGGGGCCGGTCCAAGGTCCTGTGTGCAGCAAGCCACTGCAATAGGTCTATAGTAAAGTGTTATCAATCTGCGTTACAACTCTGCTCCGTCTGAATGTTAAAAAGAAGAAAAGTTTAAACCAAAAAAAGTTTGCACTTGATCATCTCGGCTTAGCTACAGATGACAGTTCTAAAAATGACTCATCTCTTAGATAAAGCTCTGACTGGTTATGTGTGCATACTGTGCATGTCTTAAATCTTTGTATTTTCAATTGTGTTCATTTTATAGCTTGCTTTATAATCAACATCATATCTTGTGAATAAAAAACAACTGACAGGGCGCCTGGGTGGCTCGTCAGTTAGGTGTTGGACTCTTGATTTCGGCTTAGGTCATGATCTCAGAGCAGTGGGATCGAGCCCAGGGTCAGGCTCTACGCTGAGTGGGAAGTCTGCTTGAGATTCTCTCTCCGTCTGCCCCTCCCCCTGTCCACACTTGTGTGCATGCTTTCTCTCTCTCAAATAAATAAATAAAATCTTTAAAAGACCACTGACTGAAGCTGAATCTATCTGTAACTGAATCTATATTTGCCTCCTTCTCAGGAGCCACTTTTAATTAAACAAATTATCTCCCACCATCCCAGTGACACCTAACACTATAATGATATTACCGGAATGGGACTAGGGACAGCTGCCACAACGATACCAATAGGCTGAGGAGAAAGGATTGCAGGATTTCCATTAGAAAGATTAGTCACTCCATTGGTGGTAGCGCCTTCTGGTTTTTTGCCTGAGGATTCTCCTGGCAAAGGGGACTGTAGTTTCTGTTCTTGCTGCTTCTTCTGAATTTTCCGTTGCAGTTGCTGTTTAGCATCAATAGGAGAAGGCAAAGTCTTCACTTGAGGCTGAAAAGAATTACTCTCAGCTGTAGGTATAAAAGCAGACGGCTGGGTAATTCCTTTAATTCCTGAAAATAAACAGAAAAGAAAGCTAAAATAAATACTCTGTTGTATGGAAGGCAGTCATGATTCAATTTCTTTGACTATGTAGCCATCTACTGGACAAAGCAACCAAAATCAGCAAATTTTAACTCACAATCTCTTTATAAAGCCTAAGTGTTAGACTTCCAGCTTAAAAACATTTGTCAAGATGGTTTTAATTGACACCTTAAAATATGGTTCAACTCAGAGGACGTTTCAGTTAAATCAGCAATAACAGATGAAGATTTTGAAAAGAGTAGTAGCTATGTTACAAATACTCAGAAGTTAAGATAAATAAATACCAAGGGAGCATGTTTCACATCTTATCAGATGTCAGAAATTTCCTTCCCCAATTCTCTAATTAGAAATGCATGCATTTTCATGATTTAAATATTCAGCTCACAAGGGGCATTCGATAAATATTTGCTGAAATCATTCATATTTAGAAAAAAAGTGTATAGGGAAAACAAGTGTTTAATTCTACCAATTCACAAAGAGGCACTATTTTAACCGCTACCATACAATTACTCCAGTATGACACAGGGGTAGGTAAGCAGAGATTCTGTATAAAACTGAGTTTAAGGTATTTTCAAACAGTGTCACTGAGAAAACAAGGAATGATAAACTAAGCAAGAAATAAATTTCAAGTTAAGAACAAGTGATGATATAATACAATTAATTTTTTGAAGAGCTCATTTCACATTTAGGGTGCACCATTACAGTCATCAGAAAGTAAGCCGGGGCTGGTAAAAACTGGAAAGGAAAGGGGAGGACCGCACCATCCTTCTGGTACACCCTTTCCCCGGCCCACTTTCTGCTTTTCATCGACAACTTGTGGAGGGGGGGAAAGGAAGGAGAAAGAAGTGACTTAAACTCTTTCCACATACTCACTCCTCAATAATCCCTTATCTTTTGACCCCCTTTTGATCACCTAAGTACCATTTTTTCTCTTCAAATCCAGCTCAAACTGTACTGCTCCCCCAGCCTAGGCTCCGGCTTCTCAGCACCTGCACCCAAAATCCTCTGCCAATGGCTCAAAGCTCAGCTGTCTCCCTCCTGCCAGGGTTTCTGGACAGGAATGATTTCCAAGCAGCTGACTTACAAAAGGACATTTGTAACACAACCTGTTCTTAGTATAGAGACTATATTTATAAAAAACCAAATTCACCTTCAAAGGATGAAGATTAATCACCTAAGGTATTAAAAAACATATGGCAGTGGCCAGGAACAAAAATTTTAAGAGTCTATAAATGTTCTGAGTAATGATATAATTGCTAAACTACTGAATACTTTCACAAAGTGAAACATGTTTATACACAAAATTTTTAGTATTTTTGCTTAAAAAGCACACCCTTCTTTACACTTATGCTTTAAAAACTCATTCATCCCATCATTCATCACTTCTTTCAGTCAAACTTCGTGAACAATGAGGAAAATAAGACTGAGATGTTTCTTTTCCCATGATACCTCCTAAGTCCTTGGCTTGTTCAAGTTCTAATCTGGGTATCAGTAGAGGTAAGAGAAAGAGAACATAAGAAGCTGAAGGGCCCATATCTTTTAAAACCTTATTTTGCCAGAAGATAAGAAGACAGCATGATGTAAATGCAGTTAACCTGGGCTTCCGAGACCAACAAACTAGAATTCAAACCCTGGTCTCACTACTTAGCTGGCCAGGGACAAATTACTTAACTTCTCTAAGCCTGTTTCCTGATCCATAAAATGGGACTTTTATCCCCATATCACCTGTCTCAGAGGACTGCTGGAGGAAGAAAGGAGTTAACATATGCAAAAGCTACCTAGCTAGATAAGGCTACCCACGTGCTCTCCTGTTCATGTGTAAGTGGAAGTGAGCAGATTTAAGTCATACGGTTTACAATCTAGACAAAGAAAATCATGACAAAATTCTATTCTGGTCAGAGATTATTTTGCTGAAGCAAGTCCTCAAATGACAATGAGATGAAAGGATAGAACAATTATATAACCCCCCCAATACGTAAAGCTTTTGATAAATACAAACTGAAAGAAAATAATTGTTAAAATTAAGATTTTTTAAAAAGTGAAGTGATTTAAGAAATTATAATTCTGTCTGGGAGAAATCTATTACAGATTTTAAATTATTTACATTTAATAATCAGAAGACTCATCTCTGGAAAACAAGTTTCATATTAATACATTTTTCACAGAAATTATAATTTCCTAGAGTAATAATATAACTTACTCATTCTTCCTTAGGTTTATAAGGTATAAGTGAAATGAGATATTTAAAAACTGCAACAGAACACGTACTTTACATAATAGCTACTAATTTAGGAGGGAGTTGTTTATTCCAATACCGTCAATTCCTAAAACTATCAAATGAAAAAAATCCCTATTTGAAAAAAAATATTCATCTGAATGTATATTTTTAAAAAATTACTCTTGCTATTTTATAATAATGCTGCATATAGCTTGCTTTCTGTGACACTAAGGCACCTCTCACACTATCCAAAGATCATTTTATTTATAAGTATTAGTTTCTAACAGGAAGCTAGCAAGCCATTTTAAAAATTTAACCTTATTTAATATTTATTAATTTAGATACACACGTATAGTTAAAAGTACACATACACATACATATTCTTTAAATTCTAAAACAGCAATGGAAAAATTAATGAAATATCAACTGGGAAATTGTAAAAGTTTCGTGTTTTAGCAGAGCAATATACTATAGAAAAACCAGAGCCTTAAGCTTTATAATAAGATAACTATAATTACTAACTGTTTTTGTTGGCTCAACAAACCATCTGAACTTAAGAGTTAAGTGAAGTGAGGGTAAACTCACACAAACACTTAAAAAGATACGGAAGTTCTCTGGTGAAACTTTTCTTTTGCTACCAACTCTAAAATGCAGTAACACCTCTGTCTTTTTTCGCTTTAGCTTGTTAATGGTAATTTTGTACCTGGTGGTGCTGCTGCCATTACCGTTAGAGCTGCCATTGACTTGGTGCCTATATAATGACTTTTTACAAGGAAGCGGGCTAATTCCAAGACCGTGTCGAATGGCTGGCTTAACACTTTCTGGGCCCATTCACACACAAGACGGCAAGCAGAAGAGATAACTTCCTCATCAATATTTTGAAGCTGCCCAGAAGGTTCAGTTCCTTCCAACTAAACAAAGGAAAAAGGAAAGGTTAACTTATAAAAGAAAGTTCAGAGCAATTAAACTGAAGCACATCAAAGACATGTATCCTTAATTAGAAGATGTAATCTAGATCTGTAGGGTCCAAGTCGTATAAAATGCCCCACTGGCAGGCATCGGAGAGCCGTGCAAATATGAGGCCTATGCCTACATCACCCGCCAGGGCACAGTCGCCAGCAGCTGGGAACGGAACGTTGAAATGCTCGTTAAATATATATGAAGGCTAAGGGATCTTATGAGTCTTTTAAAAGCTTTTTCTGACATCAGTAAAACAAACTAGGACACTAGCTTTCTTTTCTTTTCTTGGTACTTCTGGCCAACTCAAGTCTTTTGTACACCTAGGTGGTATTAGATAAGTAAATCAAAAAGGGGGAAAAAAAGACATTCATACTGTATTACTCCACAACTTAATTTTTCCTTTTGACAATATATATATAGTCAATATACATCATGGATATATTTAGAAACCAGTTTAGACCTATGTTCCTCCTAATTTTGCGAGCCATGCTGACATAAGTCACATATGTTAAACATTTTCAGCAACTGTTAAATTTTGTAAAAGGCATACATAGTTCCTGGTCCTTGGTTTTATCCAAATGAGACCATGCAGTATGCATTTCAATGCTGATATTAAGGTATAATTCTACTTATTAAAATGAAAAGGCAGAATTCTTACCCCATCTCCAGTTTTGTGAAAATCAAGATTGGGCAATGTTGGCATATGAACAAAGGCTTTTTTCCTCAGTCCACTATAGCAATATGTAATAAACGGTTAAGGTCTAAAGCATTCTAAATTAAATGAACTGCTTATACACGATTAGCATTTGAGAAGTAACCACATATGAAGTAAGAATAAAATCAGCACGAGATAACATTTACTTTCAGAGTTCTTCAGTAAGAGAAACTTCAATATTATAAATTCAGGACATTTTCACTCTTTTGAAACTGGAATAGTCTTTGAAGAATGTTACTGTCTTAAACGAAACAAAATGATTCTCATCTGTTACAAATTTTATGAATAAATGTTCCTAATAGGCTGTGCCAACCACCAGTAACAAACAGGTCAGAAGGAAAGGAATATCCAGATGGAAACCTGGCACAGCACCGGGAAACTTTAGCCCGGGGCACTGGGACAAAAACAACTCTTAGGAGTGTCACAAGGGCTTTAACCTTTTCAGTTCTTTTTCCACTGAAACACGCAGGATTATCGCCTGTAACATGCCAAAGACCCATCAAGAAAGTTTTGCTTGTATTCAGAAAATAAGGATGGGTCACGCAACAAGTGAGCAGAAAGCACCTGGAGCTGTTCTAGAAAAGCAGTGGCTAAGTAAAGAGAAATAATCTTTTTCTAATACAGAGACCCTCTATTTTACAATCTTCTGCCAAGAGTTGGAAGGACTTTAATAAATTCTTCATTTCCATCTCCTTCTGTTTGCTACTAAGTATGTTTGTCACAAGAGGGACCTTTCCTATGCTCTGGCTTTAATTTTAATACAGGCTTTTAAATGGTTGGCTGAAAAAATTCTTAAAAGAGAATATAATCTTCCAGGACAAGTTCCACAGGAATTTTTCCTGAATGGTGTATATTTTGCCAAGGAGACCCCGATGTTTCTAAATTACAGGAAGAAGACAGATAACTTCTTTCTCCACTTTTACCGATATGATTTACAATAGCTGCACTGTGACCTATCTCAATTAATTCTTATTGTTAAAGAAAAGGAGACCAGACCATGAAGAACACACATCACAGTGACAGAATATGGTGACGTCTATCATAATCCTAAAACTACTACTTGTTATTTCTCTTGCAGTTTGATACAGAGCCAGGAAAACAACGTTTGCAATTATTCTACTAAGAACTTTGAGTTGTTTATGTTTGTTGACTTACATTGACTTCTAAATACAGTTGCTAGATGAACTACAACAGCAGATGTTCTAAGTGATTACTAAAGAGATTACTAAAAACCATTCTGGTAAAGGATATTTAGATTTGCCTCTTGTGCCCAGACGACGTGCCTTCATGTTTGGAAAGACATTTTTCATGATCTTTCCAAAGTCAGCAGCACTTAATGGATGGTAACCAAGATTGTCACAATAGCTCCTGCAAAAGAAGGAGGGACCAATTTAGAGCAACAGAACTCAGAGTTACACAGGACAGTGCTATTTCAATATAATTTGACTACTTTAACAAAATAAAAACCACATCTTTAAGTCGGTCACCACAAATTTCACTGATCATAACTCCTTGGAGACTAACTCAGGTTTAGTTAGCTTGTTTCATCCTCAGGGTATACAGTACCACTGCTTTCAACAGCACCCCAAAAACTCACTGTTGAGAGATAATCCCAGTACAAAGTTTTCCAATTACAATCCAACCCTATACTCTGAGAATGAGTATATCCAGCACTACCTGGAGGGCTCTACGTTTCCACAGAAGTATCAAATTCATACGCCGAGATAATTTCCAATATACACATTACGTAAGTCAGACAGCAGAAACAAAACTATATGGTTTAAAATAGAAACACATTGCCTTAAAGGGACCTTAGGGATCAACTATACCAACACTCTCATTTTACTGATAAGGGAGAAAAAAAATGAAGGCACAGGGAGATTCCAAAGGTCTAGTGTTCTTTCTTCACCCCCACCACCTCTCTTATTGCCAGGAAAAAGTACTTTGTAAAGCAGTAACTTCAAATGGGAACAGGGAAACAAGCCAAGTCTTAACTACCACTGGAATCAGGTGTTCTGTTTTTCTCTACATCTGCCAGTCATAGGTAAGAAGCCAATCCCTTCTCTGCCAGTTCAGTAGCAGGCCAAGGCCACATCTTGTCCTGGCTACCAGGGCCTTTGAGAGAACCACTGCCTGAGATACACCAAAGAGGAAGTCAGAGGGATTCCCTGGGAATCCAGGTGTATTTCCCTACCTCACCTCTTTTTCAGCACTGACCAGAGCTGCTTCTTGCTAATGTCATGAAATGGAGAGCCAAAAAGAGATTTAGGAAGAAGAAACAAAGGAAAACAACTAGAAGGCCTGTGAACAGAGTGTAATGGTAACTGGGACTTTAGTTCCTACAGACTGCTGAATATACTAGCTGTTGCTAGTATATGAAAACATTATATATACTTGGTAGGCACCCTGGGGAGCCTTAACAGAGACACTAGGGGCAGGTTTTAGAGACAGTGGTATTATTCTTGACTGCCCCTCCTATACCCACACCAAATTCCACATACCCCTGGTGTAGATGTGGGGAGAGAGGAGCTGCCGAGCAAACACATTCCCAACAATGTTGAAGAGGAGGGGGAGAGGAAAGGAGCTAACATGTACTGAGAATTCTCTTTACAGGAAGTATTACATTTAATATGTCATTTTTAACTTAAGACTGCAGGTAATATGCTGAGTGGTTCAGGGGTCAAGGTTTAAGGTACAAAGTGAAGAGGTGACTACTTTCTGGTGCTGACAATTTAATTGAATCATATCAAATCATAACCATTTCAGTATTAAGTTGTATCAATCATTTTTATGGTTTAAATCAGCACAGAAAGAAAATGTAAATGAAGTTCTTTTGCACCTCGGGGACCTGACACCTTCCCTCTACCTGGAAAATACTTTTCTTATTCTTCAAGTCCCAGACGAAATGTTATTTCAAAAGTGTCTCTAACAACTACTCTATCTAAAGCAGCACCCTACTGTGACACTCTCACCGTATTTACTTATCAGTGTACTCTGTTTTTTCTTCTCATGACTTAGAATAATTATGAAACAGCCAATTTCCTTGTTGTCTGTCTTCTCTGTTAGGCTATATGTTCAACCACCATAACTATCTGGTTCACCACTATACTGTCAGCATTAAGAACAAGATTTAAGGGTCATGTTAAGTTTTAATATGACATTATGTCAGACTTAAAACCAGAAACTTTAAAGAAACACATAAGGCAATAAGGAAAACACTGTCTGGTGGGCTCCTATGACAGCACTGGAATATATGGGCCTAAAAAACCTGACACCAAATAAAGAGAAGGAGGGCAATGAGTCTAATGAGAAAGGTTATATAGCCATCCTATTCTCCCTCTGGGACTTAGGTTTTAATGTGTTTTCATTACACTGGTATACCAAAATTTTTTACTTTGGCAAAATGGAAGTGTAAAAGGTTGGCAAAGTTAAGTATTAAAATGATCAATGCAAAATTTGCTTGTTAGGTTCTGAGTGTGACTTCAGAATGTGAAATATTTTTTATTCTTATTTATTCCATTAAAAGAGGAATTCTGAAGTGCATGGTGGCTTCAACTGATAGAGCATGTGACTCTTGATCTTGGAGTCATGGGTTTGAGCCCAATGTTGAGTGTAGAGATTAGTAAAAAAAATTTTTCTTTAAAGTGAGGACATGTAAAAAAAAAAAATGAGGACATGTAAAAGAGAGGAATTCCCTTTTTGGAAGAATAATTTTTTTTTTTTAATAATGAACTTATCTTTAACAAACTCTTTAGTGGGTAAGTATAAAAAATACCTTGTAGACATATAAACAGCTTAAATTATTCCTCCTAAAAAAAAAGCAGGCAATGTTAAGAATAAGATTGCTATGGAGGTTGGTTGGAGAATATGGCCCAGCATATAAATATGGTCAGGGGACAATGAATCAAGGAACATCTTGCTATGGGACAAATGAAGAGAGAGTACAGTTGTCACTAGTGGAAGGGAGAGAGAAAAATGGGAAGGGACCGCAAGAAGGAAGAAAATGGTGCCAAAAAAAAAAAAGAGAAAAAAAAAAAAGAATAAGATTGCTAATGATGCAAAATTCTATACTTTGACATCTTACATGTCAAAGAGAAAATAAAGAGAGTCCCAAATTAAAAGCAACCATACTGGAGCAGGTCCTCAATTTCTTTAATTTTATGAACTCTCAGAAATGGCAGTGAGTTTAGAAGTTGTAGGGTTCAACTACCTGATGGATGTGTAAATGGCCACACTCCTAAATGATGGGTTACATCAATGTGAACAACTTCCCCTGATAGGGAGGGTTCTATATTGTAAGATGACCTATTTGGTTTTTAGTGGTTCTAATTTTCAAAGAAAAAGGACTTCATTATTAGGGACCATTCTCCACTGGGAAGATACAGATATTCAATGATTTTGTTTTAATCTGAGGAAATATTTTTAGGTTACCTATTCATAATTTTGAAACCAGTGCTATATAACAGGCTATAGATTATTCCAGGTCATGTGGAGATCTTAGTCAGTTTACATTTGGTTTTCCTGGTTCATAACTTAAACAGCAGGTTGATCAAGCAACATATGGTATCACGTGTGGTCAGAATGGCTAAAATTAACAACCCAGGAAACAAAAGATGTTGGTGAGAATGTGGGGAAAAAGGGAAACCCCCCTTATACTGTTGGTGGGGATGCAAACTGGTACAGTTTGGAAAACTATAGAGGGTTCCTCAAAAAGTTAAAAACAGAAAAATGCTACAACTCATCAGCTGAACTACTAGGTATTTATTCAAAGGATATAAAGATAGTGGTTTGAAGGGCACATGCACCCCAATGTTTATAGCAGCACTGGCCCACAATAGCCAAAATATGGAAAGAGTCCAAATGTCCATCAACTGATGAATAGATAAAAATGTGGATAAAAATGGATAAAAATATGGTGTGTGTACACGTACGTACACACACACAAACACCCACTGAAATATTACTCAGGCGTCAAAAAGAATGAAATCTTGCCATTTGCAATAATGTGGCTAGAACTACAGTATATATGCTAAGAGAAATAAGTCAGAAAAAGACAAATACTATATGATTTCACACATGTATGGAATTTAAGAAACAAAACAGATGAACATAAGGGAAAGGAAGAAAAACTAAAGACAGAGAGGGAGGCAAACCATAACAGACTCTTAACCGTAGAAAACAAACTGAGGGTTGCTAGAGGAGAGGCGGGGGGGATTCGGGGTAACTGGGTGATGGGCATTAAGGAAGGCATGTGATGAAATGAGCACTGGGCGTTATATGCAACTGATGAGTCACTAAATTTTACATCTGAAACCAATACTCCACTAAATGTGAACTAACTTGAATTTAAATAAAATCTGAAAGAAAAAAAAAAGATACAGTGTCAGTTAACACCTAACTCAGTGTCAGATTATATTTACCCACGACATAAAAAAGGGGAAGGAACATGGTCTGTTCACAGGATAACCATCATTCTAATGACATGCTTAACATGAGATTTAAAAAAAAAATCTCATTATTTTTTTCATATTACACTTGTCAGACTTTGAAATGAAGCATAACTTTCAACATGATCATCAACACATCACTGAAAATCTTTGGAAGCAAGTCAATCTTTAATGTTTATTCATGCCATTTACAAATTAACTATAAAAGTTAAACATTGCTTAAAGTTATAAAAATATAAACAAAAGTCATAAAACACTAGGGACAAAAGTACAGCCTTAGGCTACCTTACCATACCTGGACATTTTTGAGTGCTCTGTGTGCATTACATTATTTAATTCTCCCAATGACCTTGAGGCAGATATTTTTTTTTATTGTGCAGAGTTGTTCCTAAAGTCCTCTGAGACACTGTCCCAAAACCATTAAATAGGAGCTCCTGTTTTCTTATAGATGTAAAAAAGAAAATGGCCATAGCATAATTTATACGAAAATATGCACACATACTTCATTACACGTAAAATATACATGCGTTATTTATAGTGCTGGAATTCAATAAATGTCAATGATGAGGATAGTGAAACAAGAGTCTCTAAAATGCACTTAATTAAGCTTTCTCAATGCAATATCACATTACTACCTATAAAAAGTGTGATGAAAAAAGGTCATCCTACGCTACCAGGTAGAAAATCAAGGAAGATAGCATTGCATGTGTATAAAATGTTATAAAGTATAATTACTTTCACTTATAAGAACATATACTTACTTTGGGTAGCAAAAACTTGAAAGGGAATAGCATCAGCCACAGATGGCTACAATTCATGGCATACTACCGTCTTCATGAATGATTTCAAGACCCATACTTTTGATGCCCTTTACCCATTTATCCCACCCCCCCCAACCCTTGCCTTTTGCAACTACCAGTCAGTCCTCTGTATCTATGAACTATTTATTTTTTAATTTTTTTAAGGATCCACATATGAGAGATCACATAGTACTTGTCTTTCTCTGTCTTAATTCACTTAGCATAATGCCTGCAAGGTCCATCCACATATTGTCTGAACTGGCAAGATTTCACATGTTTCTTTGGTGACTAATATTCATCTATGTGTGTGTATACCAGAATTTCTTCATCCATTCATCCATCAGTGGACACCTAGATTGTTTCCCTATCTTGGCTATTGTAAATGGTGTGATGAACATGGGGGTGCGTATGTCTTTTTTAATTAGTGTTTTCATTTTTCTATAAGTACCCAGAAGTAGAATTGTTCAATCATGTGGTAGTTTTATTTATTTTTAAAAGATTTTATTTATTTATCTGACACAGAGAGAGAGATCACAAGTAGGCAGAGAGGCAGGCAGAGAGAGGGGGAAGCAGGCTCCCTGCTGAGCAGAGAGCCCTATGCGGTGCGGAACTTGATCCCAGGACCCTGAGATCACGACCTGAGCCAAAGGCAAAGGCTTAACCACTGAGCCACCCAGGCGCTCCATGGTAGTTTTATTAGTTTTATTTTTAATGTTTTGGGGAATCTCCACATTCTGTCCATAGAGGCTGCCTGCACTGATTTACATTCCTTTTTTTCCCCATTACCTCACCAACACTTGTTGTTTCTTGTCCTTTTGATAACAGCCATTCCAACAGGTGTGAGGTGATATACTTATTTTTGGTTTTGATCTGCATTTCCCTGATGATTAATGACGTGGAGCAACTTTTCATATATCTGTTGGCCATCAGTATGTCTTTTCAGGAAAAATGTCTGTTTAGATCTTCTGCTCATTTTTAAAAATCAGTTTGCTTTTTGTTATTGAGTTGTAAGAGTATTTTATGTATTTTGGATATTTTCCCCTTATAAAAATACGATTTGCAAATATCTTCTCACATTCAGTAGGTTGCCCTTTTATTTTGTCAAGCTTTCTCTGCTGTGCAAAAGCATTTTAGTTTGATGTAGTCTCATTTGTTTATTTTTCCCGTCACTGATTTTACTTTTGGTGTCAGATTAAAAAAAAAATCATTGTCGAGACCTATGTCAAGGATCTTATTGCCTATGTTTTCTTCTAGGAGTTTCATGGTTTCAGGTCTTATGTTCAAATCTCTAATTAATTTTGAGTTGGTTTTTGTGTATGGTCAAAGATAGTAGTCCAGTTTTATTCTTCGGCATGTGGCTGTCCTGTTTTCCCAACACTATTTACTGAAGAGACTGTCCTTACCCCACTGCATATTCTTGGCTTCCTTTGTCATAAATTAACTGACCATATATGTATGGGTTTATTTCTGAGCTCTCTACTCTGTTCCCAACTGATCCATGTGTCTGTTTTTATGCCAATACCATGCTGTTTTAATTACACTTTTTAACAGAGTTTGAAATCAGGGAATATGATGCCTTCAGCTTTGTTCTTCTTTTTCTAGACTGTTTTAGCTATTTGGGGTCTTTTGTGGTTCCATACAAATTTTAGGACTCTTCGTTCTATTTCCGTGAAAAATGCCATTAGAAATTTCATAGGGATGGCATCAAATATGTAGATTGTTCTGGGTAGTATAGATGTTTTAACAATATTATTTCTTCCAATCCATGAGCATGGACTATCTTTCCATTTGTATCTTCAGTTTTTTCCTTAACGTTCTGTAGTTTACAGTATACAAGTCTTCCACCTCCTTAGCTAAATTTATTCCTAAGTATTTATTCTTTCTGATGCAATCATAAATAAGACTGTCTTCTTAAGTTCTTTCTGACAGTTCATTATTAGTATACAGAAACACAAGAGATTTTTGTGTATTGATTTTATTTCCTGCAACACTACTGAATTCTTTTATTAGTTTCTAACAGCTCACTGATGGAGTCTTTAGGGTTTTGATATATAATATCACATCATCTGCAAACTATTTTATTCCTTTTTCAGATTGGATGCTTTTAATTTCTTTTTCTTGTGTAACTACTCTGGCTAGGACTTCCAATACTATGTTGAATAAAAATACCAAGAGTGGGCATACGTGTCTTGTTCCTAATCTTACAATATGATGTTAGCTGTGGGCTTGTCATATGTGGCCCTTACTATGTTGAGACATGTTCCCTCTATACCCACTTTGTTGAGAGTTTTTATCATGAATGGATGTTGAATTCTGTTAAATGTTTATATGGTATTTACTGAGTCAACTATGATTTTTATCCCTCAACTCATTAATTTGGCACATCACATGTTGATTGATTTGCAGATACCAAACCATCCCTGCATCCCTGGAATAAATTACTGATAGGAATGTACTTACTGCCATCTTATTGTTTTCTGGCTGTTTTTGTAGTTCCTCTCTGTTCTTTACTTCTTTCCTCACTCTCTGTCGTTTGATGGCTTTCTTCAGTAATATGTTTATGCTGCTTTCTCTTTATCATATGAGTATTTACTATAGGTTTTTGCTTTGTGGTTACAAGAAGCCTCACCTATAACAACTCATCTCTACAGTAGTCTATTTTAAGTTCGTAACAACTTAAGGTTGATCACATTTTAAAGCTCAACATCTTCACTCTTCCCCCTCCATGTTTTATGTTTTTATGTTATAACTATCTTACGTATCCCTTAATTTATTGTAATCATAGTCATCTTTACTTTTATTTTCCACACTTCACACTAACTTTATGATTATTCCACTACGTTTAGTGTATATTTGCCTTTCCAATGAGATTTATTCTTTGCTATGTTTTCTTGTTATTAGTTATTTTCCACTTAAAGAAGTCCCTTTACCATGTTTTAGTAATGATGAACTCCTTTAACTTTTGTTTCTCTGGAAATCTCTTTCCTTCATATCTCAATATTAACTTTGCAGGTAGAGTGTTTTTGGTTGGAAATGTTTTTCTTTTAGCACACTGAATATATCCCACCACTCTCTTCTGGCCTGTAGATTTTCTGCTGATGAATCTGATGTCTTATTGGGGGCGGGTTCCTTTGTATGTAACAAGTTGCTTTCCTTTTGCTGCTTTAAATTTTCTCCTTGTCTTTAAACATTTTAATTATAATGTATCTTGGTGTGGGTCTATGAGTTCACCTTAATTTGAACTCTCTGGGTTCCAGGATCTGGGTATCTGTTTCCTCCTCATGTTAGGGAGGTTTTCAGCCATTATTTTTTCAAATAAGTTTGCCCCTTTCTCCAGCTCTTTTCTTCTGTGACCCTTATAACATGAATGTTAGTCTACTGATTTTGTCCAATAAGTCCCTTAAGGTATCACTGTCTCATCCCTTTTTGTATTTGCTGCTCTGATTGGTCAAGTTCTACTGCCTTATCTTCAAACTCACTGATTTTTTTCTTCTGCTTCATTTAGTCTATTGTTGAACCCCTCTAGTGTATTTTTCTGTTTGGTTATGGTAGTCTTCAGCTCTGTGACTTCTATTTGGTACTATCTTACATTTTCCATCTCTTTGTTGAAGGTCTCACAATGTTCATCCATTCTTCCCCCAAGTCCAGTGAGCATCTTTATGACCATTACTTGAACTCTTTAACAGGTAAATTACTTATGTCTGAAAAAGTTTCTCTTTTTCTGAGGCTTTATCTTGTTCTTCCATTTGGAACATATTCCTCCTTTTCATTTTGCTATACTCTGTGTTGGTTGTTATGCATTAGATAAAACAGCCACACACCCCTGTCCCTGTCTTGAAGGAGTGGTCTCATGTAGGTGAGCCTGGTTGTTCAACTCTGCCCTACTTCTTGGCTACCTCAAACTTCTGTGTCTGTTATATTTTTAATAGCTCCTAGTAGTTAAGTATATGCCTAGACCTGTCAGTGTCCCCAAAAGGAGGATTTTAACACTTAGAATCAAGCTAATGGGAAGCCAGATCTTTAGGAAGCAGGTTTTAAAAGTATGCAAACATATATAGTCCTATGAGACTACAAGTATAGCACCACTGGCTATCAGAGCCAGCAATCTGGAGGTATCCTTTGGGTGACAATTGCAAAAATTAGGGCTCCTAATGAGTCTGCAACCTCTTTTCTGAAAGATACTGGTTAGCTGTAGTAAGACAGAGGGAGACTCTGGTGTCCACAGCCTCCATTCTTTGAGACTAGCTCCACAGACCACCAGATGTTTGCCAAACACGAATCTGCCC
>CM053609.1:38379260-38391970 GCA_028646535.1 Procyon lotor | reverse complement strand
GCTAACTTGTTGCCATATTTGCAATTTTGTTGACTTTAAACAGATTACATAATAGTTGTATGGATTAAAAACATCTTACGCATTCTTTACTGATAGACAGTTATCATAAAGTTTCATTATTTCAAATAGTGCTACAGTGAAAATCCTTTATTTTTGACTGTTATATCTTTGTACAAGAGTTTTTTTCTAGGTTAAATACTTAAAAGTAGAAATACTTGGTCATCAAAGATGCGTATCTTCCATTTTATTGGGTATTTCCAAATTACTCCCTGAAACCATTATGCCAATTTATATTTCCAAGCGCAAAACTACAATTTTTCTACATCCTTATTAAAACTTATGATTTAAATGTTACCTACTCTCGTGGGTATGAAGTATTTCACAGTCTTACATTTTCTGGTTGAAGAGAAGACTGAATATTTTTTCATATTATTTATCGATTGAATTTACTCCAACACAAAGGCTATCAATTTCTAGCATGCATGAGTCACTTGAAGAGCCTGTTAAAGACTGTAAAACCCCACCCCCAGAATTCCTGATTCAGTAGGGTCTTGAGTGGGGGCCAGAGAATTCTGATTTTTTTTTAAGATTTTACTTATTTATTTAAAGATCTTTATTTATTTATTTGTCAGAGAGAGCACAAGCAGGCAGAGGCAGACAGAGAAGCAGGCTCCCTGCTGAGCAAAAAGCCAGATACAGGACTCAATCCCCTGACCCCCTGGGATCATGACCTGAGCCGGAGGAAGACAGCCACTTAACTGACTGAGCCACCCAGACACCTCAGATTTTATTTACTTATTTGACAGAGAAAGAGAGAGAGTGAGAGGGGGAATACAAGCACAGGAAGTCAGAGAGGGAAAAGCAGGCTTTCCACCAAGCACGGAGCCCGATGCAGGACTCCATCCCAGGACTCTGGGATCATGACCTGAGCTTAAGGTGGTCGCTTAACAATAGAGCCACCCAGGCGCCCAATCCTGATTTCTAATTGTTCCCACTGATACTGATACTGATACTCAGGGAGTCTCATCTAAAGAATCATACTGTTCAAGGAACCACACATTTGAAAGTGAGAGTATTTATCATGTAGTCTATATACTAATTCTCCATTGGCTATACATGCTGCTATTACATTCTCCTAGTTGTAGCTTATCTTTTCACTTTGTTTTTGGAGTCTTTCATACAGAGAAGTTTTTAATTACCAGGAAGTCAAATGTAACAACCTTTTCATTTATAATCTGTGTTTTATGTATCTTGTTTTGAAATCCTTCCCTATCCTAATGTCATAAAGCTACCCCTTGTTTTCTTTTTAAAGTTTTGTTTTTCACATTTAGATGTTTAATTCCCCTGGAATTAATTTTTCTATAAAACAGGGTTCTAATTAAAATTTCCCCACAAGTTTAGCTAATTGTCCAATATAATTTATTGAGTAATTCACTGATCCCCTTCTAATTTTCTCATACCATATCTATTATGGGATTCTTGTTTACTTACAGGTTAACAAGATATGCCATCTTTTAGTATTTAAAAACACCTTTCTCTAAGGTGTAATTTAATTTAGAAAAAATCAACAATTTATCCTTGAGAGTAATATAGCAAAATGTATGATTAACTGGTCCTTCTTGAACTTGTGTCACAGATTTTTCTATAAAAATATTACCCAATAGCTAATACAGTCATAAAGCAGCTTTTATAGAGTTTTTATAAATCTGAATTTAACAGGCAAGTTTCCTATTGATAACTAGTATAAATATATGACCTACATTATATATTAAAAGTGAATGAAACAGCTGCTACTTGAGCTTGATAGACTGATGATAGACTGACCCTTCAAATCTAATCTATCTAGAGCAGTAAGATACAGCAGCAGTGAGGTACAGAATGTAGAATTAGAAGGCTTAGAGCCAAATTCCAGATTTGTACTCATTAGCTTTGTGATATTAGGCAAGCTGTTCAAGCTGAATAATCTGTAAAACCGTGATAAAAATGTTCATAAAATTTTTGTGAGATTAAAAGTAATTTATAAAATTTATCTATGATAGATACTATTATTACATAAATATTATTCTGAAATATATAACTACTTAAAAGATTTTGGTAGAAGAGTTTATTATTCAAATTCTATCAACAAGTATATAATCTTTTATTTGAGAAAGTAAGATGTCTTGTAGGAAATATTTTAGCCTGGTGACCTCCACTGACCTGGGAGGTATACCCTAAGAACAATGCTCCTAGAAGATTTCATATATGAGCATCACACTTGCCCCTAAGTTATTGAAGACAATAAACCACCAGCACTGACTTTCCACAGGGTGAAGAAAAAGGTAGATACTATTCCCTCCTAAGCCATCAAAATGAAATAGAAATTACTTCTGACGACAACTGTACTACTAGAGAGAAAGAAATCAACTTAAGCAGAATAGGTCAGAAATAAAAGCTTTCCTAGGTTGGATTTGGAATGAAATGTGTAACTTTCCACTCATCTTTTCTATCATAAAAAATACTTGAAACAATATATTATATTTCAAAAACTGAGTTTATTTTTAGCATTTCTGCTTGTATGCTCAGGACACCTACCTCTGAACTATCAATATAAACGGGATGGATTGCTGAGGATCAGGTAGAATTTCAAATGTCTGATTACCAGAACTTGAAGCCCTTCAAGCAGATGATTTGTATTTACTGCCATGGAATATAGTTCTAAGGTAGTCTGAACGGAGAGATCTCCCGCTTTTAGGGAGCATCTCGGATCAGGTTTACGCTATAATTCCTCAAATGATAAAAAGGAATTTTTCCTGTTTGAAATCAGTTTCGCTACAGTGATGTGTTTTCTGTTATGAGACTACCCACTCATGTGTTATTCAGGTTTGTGTGTTTCAAACAGAATCACAAAACCAGGTAAGGGCTGATACTTACAAAGACCATAAGGAATCTGAAGGCATCCATGGTGAACTGACATCTGAGGATCGTTATCTTTATTTCCAGAAAAAGCAGAAACTCTTCTATTAAGATGTATAAATACCCTTCAAAGAATGGGCTAAGTTGACAAGGACAGAGTACTGGTGGAAGATGACCAACCAGGGTATCACATCCATAATTAGTTCTTTAAACTTTACTTTTCAAACTGGTATCAGAAAAACGTCTTCTTAAAAAGGTTTTAACTTAAATTTGTATGTAGACCTTAAGGCTTAAAATCTAGAAACCTACATTCTTCAGTTTGTTTCTTCAGTTAAACATGTATGGATAGAAAATATATATACACTGACAGGATAGTCATGCTTTGCTTTTGATGTTGTAACTACAAAAACAAAGCAAAAAACAAAAGTTACCAAAAAAATCCAGTTTTTTTCCTCCTCAGGTGACACTGATTCAGGAGTACAGTACTAAAAGGCTTATTTTTTCACCAGCATCACTGACAGAAGGACTAAAAGGGGAAACATATAGCCTATAGCCTTTTTTAATTTATGGAAACAATCAACATACCTGATATTATATTCTCTCAGGCCCCAGCAGTTCTGAAAGCTGTCCTCCCACAGGATTGAATAAGGAAGATAGAGAAAAAGGTCAAGGTATGAGGACTCTAGTTTTCAAAGCTCATTGCTTAGAATTTGTAATTTTCACTTTCCTAACTTGCTATAATAGAACTATGGTGGGCGTGGAGGTGGGGTGTGATTTTGTTTTGAGCTACTTGCTATAAACAATGTAAGCGGAAGTTGTTTTTCCATTCTCAGTTCTAGAAAATATGTATCAATGGGGAGAGTAATTTTTATTGTATTTGTATTATTGTGAGAATTAACTCTATTTGTAAACCTACTGAATTAGATATAAAATGAAAATGGTTTAATTTTCTGCTTAAAATATTCTGCTCAGAGATTAAGAATGTGATCTGGGTCCATTTGAAAGACATCAATTACTAAGGGATTGCTTAAAAAAAGTAAAGCAAGGCTGACAAGCAAACTTCAGTGAAACCCAAACTTTGTTTCTTACTTTCTTCTAATTGGCTGGGTGATCTAAAGAATCCATGACCATCTGAAACAAACTAACAAATAAAAAACCCCTGTCAGGTTGCCTCAACTACAATCAAGCTGAGAACTTGTGACATCAAGAAGCCCGTAAGGGCTGCAGTGGAAGCACTGGGGAAATCACTCTCCAAGGCAGGGAAGTAAGGTAGTTCTCAGTAGATCCTGTGGAATGTATTAGGAAAGTCCCGCACATAAAATTGGAATTAGATTAAATTATGGAAGAAAAAAGCTAAAGAGGTTGCCATGGATACTGAAACATCTAATTGTATCTAACAGTGGTCATTTTAAAGAACATGCTTTAAAATATACTGTGTGTGTGTGTGTGTGTGTGTGTGTGTGTGTGTGTGTGTGTGTTTTAAGGACTTAATAAAGAAGGAAGCTGCATCTCTGAAACTGAAATAATGAATAACATGGTAGCAAGTATCATGCCTATATAAGTGCCCAGAAGACTAAAGACCAAGCAAAATGCTGAGACAAGAGCATTGTTAAAATATTCACACAGCAGGCACAAGGGTTCAAATAGGCAGAGGGCACATAAAGTGATGGATGTGAGTCAATTTAAAACAGAATTTAGGAGAGCCATTCCTAGGGAAGACACTACTACCCATAGTTAAATTCTACAAAAAGTGACCATCAGATGTTCAAGTAATACTACTTTGGATTACTTAGGTGAGGCAAAGGTTATTATTGACATTTTTGTATCCCTTATAAAAAGACCCTACTAGTAGTTGTGGATAGGGGCGGGAGCAATAAAAAGGAGAAGGTTTAGGTCTTTCTAGTCACTGTGTTTTTAGCTTTTTCAGCACAGGAAGGAAGGAGCAGCTATTATTACATTCCCCCGAAAGTGGATTTCTAATTGATTCTTCAAGATTATAAAGCTATAGTCTCAGTAGAGGTGTAGGCCAGAAAGAGGAACATTCAGTTCTATAATTGCTAACTCCATTCCTAGTAACCTCTCCTTCTTTTGCCCTTAGTTTACTTTCCTGTAAGTTTGAAATGATTTAAAATATATAAAGATAGAAAAACCAAATTACTGGAAGAATTCATTTGTTTTCTATCAGACCACACTTTTGTGTATTATACCATTCTTATGAATACCAAGATATTAATGAATATTGAGCTTCTTTCAGGTAGTGGTAAGAGACTGCCATTATTCTTTCCTTTTTTTTAAAAAAAAAAAAACCAAAATGAATCTGAAAGCTAGGTGACAACAGTTAGGGCATTCTCGATAATTATGAAAGAGAAGAGTTAACTAGAACTCATGATTTGGGCCTTACTGGCAATTTAGTCGGCTTGAGTCCTTAACAGGAAGGAAAACAAAAAACCCAAAATATTATGACTGTACTGTCCTCCCATACAAAGGGAGGATGAAATAACTCATGATTAATGTAAAAAAAAAGAAAAAGAAAAAAGGTTCAATATCCTCTAAATGGCCTAGCCCCACAGATTATTTCTTTATGATACTAAAAAACAAAACCAGCTATTTAAATCTGGCCCTTTTGTCAAGTATTCCTCCCTGCCGTAATAAATTCTACACAAAAATGCTCTTTCTTTTGAAAGTTACCCACTTCTTCACCAAGTGACTAAAAGGAAAATATCAGATTCTGAAATAGGTCTCTGCTTACTAACAGTAACCCTAGGGCCATATCACAAGATAAACCCTATCTTCTATTCTAACAATGAGCCCTTTTCAAGCTACAATGTATTTTAATCAGATACTGCAAACAAAACTGTCAGTTCTAATCAAGACTGGGTTATTAGTAAATTGACCTTGGTCATCATTTAGCACTCATTACATCAAGGATCTGAGGTAAGAAAGCGGGCTTTGCCCCATAAAGGCAGAAAAGGAGGAAGAAGTCTCCCAATTGTATACACTTCATATATGCCCCCTCAATGACATATTATACTACATATCTCTGGAGAGCAGGAGAGGACAAGTGCCTCTTCTTTAAAAATTATTCCTTGAGTGAGTTACTCAAAATGATGTCTGGCAGTATATCATCTATCTTAGAATTCTAACATCATTGGTCTGGTTCTCAGGAAGGAGACACAACAAGCTCTAATGTTTCATGTATCTTTTAGTTCTGGTCCAATCACTGCAGCAGTAATGGCTTCTAACCTAAGACATTAACCATGGGACAGACTTGAAAAGTTTAAAAATTAAATGAGAACATTCATTCTTTCATCCACCACTGAGTGTCTACTATGCTTTAGGCATGACCTTAAATTTTAATACTTAAGACACAATGAACAAAATTTAAAAGTAAAACATATATGATAAATGCTATGAAAAAAAAGTGCTGGGAAAGGATACAGTTTAAAAGAGAGTGGTAAGGGAAGGTTTCATTGGGAAATAAGAAGATAAAATGTTTTGCATGATGACTAGTCAATGGGAAAGACCCAAAAGAGCTATCATAATTCTGTGTTCTACCTTACTTTTGCTTTTCTATCGACTAGTTTTTCTAATGGCCAGTCAGGGTAAGAACTGACAATAAAGAGAGTCCACATTATTAAGAGATAAAAAGACAGGCTGTCTTCTCATTATCTGTCCTCATACATACTATTATGGCTCCCTCAACCCTGTAAAGAATGACTCTCAGAAGAACCCTGACCCAAAAGAATCTAACACAGAGGTCACAAACCCAAATGCCAGGGAGGTAATGCAAATGATTAAAGTAGACTATAGGGAAAAAAATATCTATGTTGAGGAGCTAAAAGCCTGGTGGGCATTAAGATTGAAGAGTGCACGTCATGTTTGTAAGAGACAGCTGCTATGTAGGCCCAGCCAACTGTTGTCATGTGGAAGTAAGGATTTAGTGTCCTGAGTTTTTTTTTTTTTTAAGATTTTATTTATTTATTTATTTGACAGAGAGAGAGAGAGAGATCACAAGTAGGCAGAGAGGCAGGCAGAGAGAGAGGGGGAAGCAGTCTCCCTGCTGAGCAGAGAGCCTGATGCGGGGCTCGATCCCAGGACCCTGAGATCATGACCTGAGCCGAAGGCAGTGGCTTTAACCCTCTGAGCCACCCAGGTGCACCCTGAGGTTTGAAGAGAAACCAAACACACAACTTCTTTTCTGTGAAGTCTCCTAATTTTGAAATATGGCAACCAATCTGAAGTTTTAAAAATGTCAATGTGGGCCAAACAAAACACCTCTGTGGAAGAGATTTAGCCTGTGGGGTCTCTAGAGTAGTTCCTCTGGTCTACAAGGTCAAGGGCAAGCAGGGTTTGGGGGAGGGGACAGAGGGGGAGAAAGAATCCTGAAGCAGACACCTCAATGACTGTGAAGTCCAATGTGGGTGGATCCCAGGACCCTGAGATCATGACCTGAGCCAAAATCAAGAGCCAGCCACTCTACCGAGTCACCAGGTGCCCCTAGGCTGTTAATTTTTGTTCATTTCCCTAGGGAGGACAAACACTATTCTAATGGGAGTGGGTGATAGAGAGCAGTCTCTAAAGGATTACTGAAACAATATTCAGAACACAGGATACATTGAATACAGATTCAACACCATTTCACCTCTTCATGTTTTCTACTATATTCTCTTGCAAAAGGACCCTCCTGAGAGTCCTCCCCTGGAAGGAAAGTGCCTCACTAATTGAATAATCTCAATGATAGCATCCGTCATCTAGTTTCAGGTTTCTCCAACCCTCCAAAAGGAATAGTATTCTGGCAATTCCACATCACTTTCCACTTCTTCCTAATGATGATCCTACAAAGTCCTCTTCTGGTCAACTTTCATGAATAAACCCTATCCCAGTAGAGGTGACTTAAGTCAGGAAGCCTATAAACTTACTGATAACAAGGAACTCCAGATGTATTCACTTTTGCCCAGGTCAGTTTACTTGACCTAAGTGCAGAGCATACCATGCTCTGTAAAACAGCGTTTTATTAGGCTACATTAAGTCACCAAAAAAGGGCCAATCAACACAGCATTTTTTTAGGCTCAGAAGCCGCTGGCAGCACAGAAGAGTCCTCTCTTGGACTGTTTATCAGTTAGAGAGCCCTAGAAGTAAGGTCATATACCCCTCCTGAGAAGTTTAAAATATGGACACAAATGGGATTTAAAATACCCTCTCTTATTCTTGGTGGTAAGCCTTTTATCTCTCAAACTAATGAGTAGAAAGGTAAGACTGTCTAATCTTACCTTTTTATATTCTTACTAGGATTGCTGTTGAATTGCCAAGTCTATGAGACATATATTTTTCTTCTTGCTTCAAGTGATTTCCTAACAAACTGAGTGTTGTTTAATATTTACATTAGCCTTTCCTAACAAGAACCAAAATATATAGTCTTCCCTCCCCTGCCTTTTGATCATTATTAATTCTAATAATTTCAAGGCAGAACTAACCATTTAGGAGACCGAACATTAGAACTGGTGGAAATATTGCTTCCTGGTGGTGCATATGCCTAAAACATAGTAACATAAATAGGAAGTTTTCAATATCCTGGCAATTCTGAATGATAACGCATGGGAAATAATTTCTCTTTCTATGCTAGAAAATTGCTTATAGATTTTACCAATCATTTCCTCAGTGATGTGGCCTAGAAAACCAGTTTCAAGGTAAGTTTTATGAGGGTAAAAGGTTTGTAATACACTGAATAGTTAAGATTCATGATATATATAACAGCATATTAATAGCTCTTAAGACACATTTAATCACGTTCATGAAACATTTTTGACTTTTGGAATTTTTGCGTAACCTATTACTATCTTATGGAACTATTCTTCCAAGGATTATATTTTGGGAAACATGAACTATTATTTCCCAGCCTGCTGTGACTGACTCTAACAAAACCAGGCCTTTTCTACACCAAACACTCATGGATATTTATCTCATATTTTACGACTTCCTATAGCTGTCAGGTAGTCCCATTTAACTGAACTAAGGTGACTAAGCAATATGGACAGAGTACCTTTCAAATTCTGCTGGGGTCTACGTAATCCTCTGGTATTGGGTATATTTCAAGGGTAAGATTTTACCTCGACTGTTAAATTGGTAATAAAAATATAATTGGATTAGCTTTACAAACACATAATGACATTATAGATCTAAAAGTGTTGTAACTCATAAGAAATTTAGTTTAAGATATATTTATTATTAAAGTAAAAATCAACTGTTTTCACTGCAAAAGCATTAAAACATTAACAAAAAGCTTTATTCACAAATATTATACCACTACAAATATTTTCATTTGTCTTTAAACAGGCAAAATGCTGGGCTTTAAAAATAGCACAGATAAAATTTTATATTTTTCACTTCTTCTGTACTTCATTGTTGCACAGCTTTCACAATTTTAATTGATTTAAATAATTAGAATAATTTTAGCTATTTTGTTTTAGTGAGCATGTCTGGAGTTCCTTAAAGGGCATTCAAACAACCTGCATGCAAAAATAAATTGCATTTAGAATTACTGACTACTTAAATTCAGCAAGATAATGAAGTTAGCTTTTAATTTCCTCATTTCAGATTTATTTTAAAGTTGGGAAATCATTATCAGAAACATTTTCTTGGTTATAATAAAACAATTTTAAAAATTCACATATAAACTCATATTTCAGATACTTTAAAAAATTATATAGTGTATCACAGTTTTTAAATGTCTGGGTTCTGGAGTCAGACTACCAGATTAAAAGCCTAATTCTACCAATTATCAAGTTTTATGACCTTGAGCAAATTACTTAACAATCCGAGCCTGCTTCTTTATCTGGAAAATGAAGATGAAAACAGATTAATCTCAAAGGCAAATTAAGAGGATTGAATGATAAAACATGTAAAGCACTTCTCTGGCATATGGTAATAAATGCTCATAAGTACTAACAACAATAACAAATACAAAGAAACTCTCTGTGTGGGGATATTATATACATATTATACATTCTTTTTGATAATTACTGTTTGTGAATAATCATTCAGCAAGTGTTTACTGTGTATATTCCGCATACTACACACTGTGCTAAACCCTGAGGATATGAAGACCACAAGACAGTCTGTACTTCCAAAATCTTATTTTTGGAGAAGAAAACAAATTAATCTGGTGTTTAGCATACTATGTGGTAAGAGCTTTAACACAAGCACAGAGCATTTTACAGGGTGCATGAAAGCGGGAGCCCTTAACATGAGAAGGTAAGGCAGATAGATTGAACGTGTATGTATGTATGTATATTCTTCTTTGTCTTTCTCTGGTATAGAGGCTACAAAACAAAAAAACCCTCCATGTTCCAGTTTCCCTTACAGCTAGGAGTACCCAAGTGACATTACTCTGAAAATTGAAAGTTCTGGAGTGGGTTTTCAGAAAGGAAACAAGTATCCTAAAATAGAGAGCTTCTCTAGAAGAAGGCCCTTTTGCTCTTCTTCCCTTCTTCCTGCCTTACCATTTGGACAAAGGCATATATGCATTAGCCGTCAGTGATGTGAGTGGACAAAAGACGAAACAGTAAAAAAGAAAGAGCCTAGGACTCTGGTGGCATTGCTGAGCACCACTCTAGAATGCCTAACTTGGGACTTGCTAGACAACACAAGCTCTTAAAAATTTCTGTAAGTCACCGATGGTTCAGTTTTCTGTTATCTGCTGTTATCTGAATTCATTGCTTGTAGAAAAACAAAACTTTCTGAAACGGTTTCTGAGCCTAGTCCAAAAGAAAGAGTAAGAGTGATCCAAGTGAAAAATTTGAGAAGGGCACAGCTGGCAGAGGAAACAGCATCTACAAAGGCCCAGGGGAGGAGGGAGTATGGAGTGTTGATATCGGCATCTGTTCTACAATATGCACCTTCTGGCTTCTTGGATGGCTTTTGCCAGGAGATTCCCAACCTTTTCCATCCTCCATTCACTATGTTTCAGGGATTCAACACTCTCCTCTCAGTGGTTCCATATGGGGAGCATTCATTCTAAAATGGTATGTTCTGTGATGATGAACATAAAATGTGTCTTCGACTAATGTTTAGACTTCTTGAACAAATTTATGGTAATTTAAGTCAATTACAACCATGTTGTCAATTTACACATATAACATCTTCAACTAAAGCTGCCATGTGTGCTTACTATGTGTCAGGCTATTTACACTAATTATCTCACTTAATAATCACAACAACTCGGCGGGTTAGGTACTATTATTATATCCTTTTTCACAAAAGTGAATTAGGTAAATATTGTCCAAAATCAAACAGTAATGATAATAATGGCTGGGGGAAGGATTCAAACTAAGGTCTATTTCATTCCATACTCTTAACTCTGAGCGATTCTACTATACTCTTCATCAGTTTCCTTAGTTTCTGGCCTCTTGGTTCCATTTCACTCGCTTTAAATCCTTCCTGCATCTGCACAGTAAAGTTTTAGTTCCCCATCTGTATCCCAAGGATTAGAGTGGTGGTGGTTCAGGCTGGTTATCTCCTAACAGGAAAGGATGGAAGGAAGAGGTATATGTAAAGCAGAGTAGAACAAGAGAAAAAGGGAGAATGGCAGAAAAAAAACATTCTGTTCCTCTCAAGGAATGAAACAAGTTACTGTTCTTACTGGTAAACTGTGAAGAAATTCCAAAAAATAAACTCAAATATTTTACCAAATGTAAGGTGTCTAAAAGGCCTAAATGGAAGGTAGCTGCATTTCTTTATATTTTAAATTGCAATGTTTAATAATTGATACTCACACACTTAATATATAGTGATCATCCTCATGTACCTTTGAATCATATTCCAATGAATAGGTTTTTATACTGAAGAGGCTAATAACAAATAAAAAGTGCTTATTATGATGATCATAGAAGTGACTACATAAAACCAAGAAAGGTAACTAAGCACAGGTTAATATGGGACAGAAGATATATCAAACTCAGATGTGAGAAATCAAAGATGCCATTCCAGAGAGGGTGATATCTAGGATGTATCTTAAAATATAAGTAGGTGTAGCCGCCAATAGAAAGAAAAAGCAAAAGCAAAAAGAAGAGATTGTCTAGACCACAGTTTCTCTACTTCAACACTACTGACGATTTTGGGATAATAAGACTGTTATTAGGTGATGTCCCGTATTCTGCAGAATGTATAAACAGCCTTGTCTTCTACGTATTTGATGCTGATCACACACCCTGTGTGTGAAAATAAAAAAATGTCTCCAGATATTGTCAAATGTCCCATAGGGGGCAAAAATGCCTCTGGTTGAGAACCATTGCTCTAGCCTGCACTATGCAAACTGGTTGCCACTAGCCACATATGGCTATTTACCTTGAAATTAATTAAAATGGAATAAAGGTTCAGGTCCTCATTAGTCACATTTAAGTGTTCACTAGCCAAGTTTTGATGGACAGCGCTGGAGAGAAAACATATTCTCTTCTCTTATTTCACAACTATTCTTTATAGCTTAATGACAGCCTGTGGATGGAGTGGAGAATCATAAGATTAAACAAGAGTAAGGCCTGAGTATGAAAGGAAAGGTCTCCCAAGCCTAAGACAGAATAGTGGGAAGCCAGTGAGAGGTTTTCAGGCAACCTCTGTTATTTTACACCTCTATTTCAGGTGTAAAATAAACAGATGCACATTTTATTAAAGTTGATTCAAACAAAATGTTTTATTTATTCTTTTGAGAGAGAGAGAGCAAGTGAGATCAAGAGTGTGCATGAGAGGTGGGGAGAGGCAGAGGGAAAAGGAGAAACAGATTCTCCACTGAGCAGGGAGCCTGACACAGGGCTCAATCCTAT
>CM053609.1:38327024-38379160 GCA_028646535.1 Procyon lotor | reverse complement strand
TGATAGGACCTGGTGATTGACTAGATATGAGATAGGCTGAGGAAAAGAATGAAGTCAAGAATGACTATTAGGTTTTTAAGATAGATGAGTGAGTACATCAACTAAGACAGTACGGTAGGTAGAAAGAATAATGGTCCTCCAAGATGTTCATGTCCTAATCCTCTAATCCCCAGAAACTGTAAATGTGCTACCTTCATGGCAAAAGGGACTTTACAGATGTGATTAATGACCTTGAGATGGAGAGATTATCCTGGATTATCCAGTAGGCCCAATGTAATCTCAAATGTCCAGATAAGAGATGCTTGGGGAGCTTTGACTACAAAAAAGGGGAAGTGTCAGAGTAATGCAGTGGAAGACAGACTTAAGCAGCCATTGCTTAAGATACGGTCATTAAAGCTTTGAAGATACAGTCATTAAAAGCTAGAAAAGGCAAGGTAACAGACACCCTCCTACAGCCTTTGAAAGGAACACAACTGTACTGATGATACTTTCACTTTATCCTAGTGAGACCCATGTCAAGCCGCTGACATAAATGTGTTGTTTTAAACAACTGAGTTCATGGTAATTCGTTGTAGCAGCAATAGGAAACTGACACAGATAGGTTTAGAATGTGGGACAGAGACTTTGGACACAATGAGATTGGTTCTGGAAAAGCTGAGTTTGAAGAGACTATGGGACATTGTGGTAAACTGGTCAACTGATAACTAGTTGGACAGATGAATCTGGAGCTTAAGTTGGGGATTTCAATTAACTGACATTAATTGAAACCATCAAAGTAGATGAGATCGTCATGGGCAAATACAGGAAGAATGCAGAGGACTTAGATATAGATATAGCAGAGGCCCTTGAAGGAAACTGGAAAGGGACAGCCCAAGATGTAGCAGGAACACCAAGAGAGTGTGGTATCTAAGGAATGAAAAGAATGAGAATGTACTAAATGAACAGGGTTGGGGATGATCAATAGTCAAGTGAAAAAAGGTGGTGAAGTTAGAGACTGAGACTGTCTATTATATTTAGTAATAGGAGGTCATGATATTCTTGGTTAAACACAGGTCTCAGAGAAGTGGTTATGAGGCTTGTTGCTGGGATTGAAAACTGAATGGAAGATGAGGCATGACCCTGGGGTTCAAAAGAAAGAAGGAAGACAATGGTAACTAGAGAAGGGGTATGGATTTCACAAAGGATTTCTTTTTAATAAATGGGAACAGGTTAAACATTTAACTATTAACAGGAAAAGGCCAGAAGAAAATGAGAAGAAAAAAAACAAAACAGGAGAAAGAGATTGAATGTAATGAATTCAGAGACAAGGAAGAGATGGGATCCAGAGCCTAGACAGAGACCAACTTTCAGAAAGGGAGAAAGGTATTTCTACTCTTAGGAGACAGAGAAGGAATACAAGAAGAGGTAGAGAAATGAGGAATTACAGAGTTGGGGATAACAAGCAGTGTTAACTTTATGCAATATCTTCACTGGGGCCTCTTATTTCTCAGAAAAATAGGAGGTGAGATATGCCGACAGTAAGAGAAGTGGTTTTGGGAACTTTGGTTCAAAAAGTGTGAACAGTTTTTGTAGAGAACAGTGGAAAACAACTCACTAGGAAACAAAGGGGGTTGAAGAGGCCTATACATTTCACTGAATCTTCCCTAGAGTACCTGACACCAGAGCACCTCTCCCAGCTCCACCAACTAAAAACCTGAACTAAATACCTGCAACAACTGTTTTCAGAAATTGAATAAAGAGCAAAGAACTGTTACATCTTATGGAAACAAGTAATTCCATCTGAAGGCAACCTGTAAACTATGGTACAGGGAGGGGGAACCCAAGCCAAGCACCAGCAGTAATGATATGCTAAAGTGATAGCAGTGTTTGAGAAGGCAAAGTGTCAAAAGGAAGACATGAAATATCTTAAAAATCTACACAAATCATCATGTAGACTTGGAATCTACTGCTGAATATTAAACTGTGTAAGTACAGAGAAACTCCATGAGTCTGGGCATAGAACTACCAGGGAACTATACCTGGCTGGTTACATGTTCAAATTCTAATCAGATAGAATTGAGAGATCTCATGAATACCCAAGGAATGCAATATAGACACTAGGGAAGTTATATTTTAGTATAAAAACTAAATTCTAAAGTAAATGACATTCTAGACTTGTTCCAGCAAAGCTTTAACACAGCAAAGGATTAAACTATCCTATAAGTAATTTAGCTGCTGGCCAAAAAAAGTTGTAATATACTTTAAAGGAAGAGAACAAAACCCGGACACCATAAACAAACAAACAAATACTAAAATAAAAATAACTAGATAGGCGAAGAGGCAGAAAAACATGACCCATAATTGCAACAATGAAAAAAATCATTAAACAAAACAAACTTAGAGATAATATAATTAGCAAACACTTCACAACAAGAATTATAAATATAGGGGCGCCTGGGTGGCTCAGTCGTTAAGCGTCTGCCTTCGGCCCAGGTCAGATCCCGGGGACCCGGGATTGAGCCCCGCATCGGGCTCTCTGCTCTGCAGGAAGCCTGCTTCTCCCGCTACCATTCCCTCTGCTTGTGTTCCCTCTCTCGCTGTGTTTCTCTCTGTCAAATAAATAAAATCTTTAAAAAAAAAAAAAAAAAAAGAATTATAAATATACCCAAGGATTTAATGAGAAGAGAAATGGACAACAAAACAAAACACCCAAGGGGAATTTCTAGACCCGAAAAACTCAGGCTCTAAATAGATAATCCACTCAATGGGATTTACAGCAGATTAGACAGAGAGAATCATTGGAAGATATTAGGAAATGTGATAATAAAGAAATACAACCCACCCAAAATGAAGCAAAAAGAGAAAAAATAACTAAGCATAGCCTTAGTGATCAAGTACTACTTGGAGTCCCAGGATGGCAATGAAGAACATTTAAATGACTAGGATTTTTTTTGAAAATTGGTGAGAAATATAAACTCACAGGCTTAAGGAGCTCAATGAGCCACATTGAGTACAGAAACAAAGGAAGTGGGGCGCCTGGGTGGCTCAGTGGGTTAAAACCTCTGCCTTCGGCTCAGGTCCAGATTTCAGGGTCTTGGGATTGAGTCCCACATCGGGCTCTCTGCTCAGCAGGGAGCCTGCTTCTCCCTCTCTCTCTGCCTGCCTCTTTGCTCCCTGCGATCTCTCTGTCAAATAAATAAATAAATCTTAAAAAAAATAAAGAAAGGAACTCATACTAAGGCTATAATAATAGCACTGCTGAAAACCACTAATAAATATTCTTACAAGAAGTCAAAGGAGGGGATGCCTGGGTGGCTCAGTTGGTTAAGCAACTGCCTTCGGCTCCAGGTCATGATCCTGGAGTCCCGGGATAGAGTCCCACATTGGGCTCCCAGCTCCACGGGGAGTCTGCTTCTCCCTCTGGCCTTCTCCCCTCTCATGCTCTCTCTCGTTCTCTCTCTCTCTCTCAAAATAAATAAATGAATAAATCTTAAAAAAAAAAAAAGAAGTCAAAGGAGGGGAAAAAATAGGAATGTATTATATACAAGGAAACAAGAATAACTACAAACTTTCCAATGGAAACTATGTAAGCCAGAAGAAAGTGGATGGACACTGCTAAAATGCTGACAGAACTAGAATTCTATATCAAAAATGCCCTTTGAAGCAAGATGGCGGAGAAGTAGGAGACCTAAATTTTGTCTAGTCTGAGGAACTCAGCTAGATAGTTATCAAACCATTCTGAACACCTACAAACTCAACAGGAGATTGAAAAGAATAGCAGCAATTCTATGAACAGAAAAGCAACCACTTTCTGGAAGGTAGGATGTGCAGAGAAGTGAATCCGAGGCAATATACGGGAAGATAGACTGCAGGGGGAGGGGCCGGCTCACAGCAAGTGAGATGGCAGACGAGCACAAAATCAGAACTTTTGAAAGTCTGTTCCACAGAGGGACATCACTCCAGTGGCTAAGTGGGGGATGGAATCCTCACTGAGTCAGCGTGGTCTCAGGACCCTCAGGGTCACAGAAAGATCAAGGGTGCCCGAGTGTGGCAGAGTTCCCAGGTACCGGAGTGTAGAAGCCAGCTGCAGAGATGGAGCCGAGGAGTGGGCTCTCTGCTTGGGTTGACATAAACCGTGATCCGAGGGACAGATGGACCAACTCTTCAAGCAGGGACACTATAAGTGGAAGATCCAGGAAGACTCCCCCTTCCTCCACTGGGAGGAGCAGTGTGGGAGCACATTGCAGGAATGTGCTGGGTTTGGAGACTCATTGGAGACTCTAAATGGGGCTGTGTGTCACAAATGATATATCAGATAAAGGGCTAGTATCCAAAATCTATAAAGAATTTACCAAACTCAACACCCAAAGAACAAATAATCCAATCAAGAAATGGGCAGAAGATATGAACAGACATTTCTCCAAAGACATACAAATGGCCAATAGACACATGAAAAAGTGCTCAACATCACTCGACATCATGGAAATACAAATCAAAACCACAATGAGATAACATCTAACAGTAGTCAGAATGGCTAAAATTAACCATTTAATGGTTAATGACAGGTCATTAACCTGTCACCATGTCAGGAAATGACAGGTGTTGGCGAGGATGTGGAGAAAGGGGAACCCTCCTACACTGTAGGTGGGAATGCAAGCTGGTACAGCCACTCTGAAAAACAGTATGGACGTTCCTCAAAAAGTTGAAAATAGAGCTACCCTACAGCCCAGAAATTGCACTACTGGGTATTTACCCCAAAGATACAAATGTAGTGATCTGAAGGGGCACGTGCACCCCAATGTTTATATTGGCAATGTCCACAATAGCCAAAATATGGAAAGAACCTAGATGTCCATCAACAGATGAATAGATAAAGATGTGGGGTGTGTGTGTATATACAATGGAATGCTATGCAGCCATCAAAAAACCCCCAAATCTTGCCATTTGCAATGATGTGGATGGAACCAGAGGGTATTATGCTAAGTGAAATAAGCCAATCAGAGAAAACAATTATCATATGGTCTCACTGATGTGAGGAATTTGAGAAACAAGACAGAGGATCATAGGGAGAGGGAGGGAAAAAAATGAAACAAAATGAAACCAGGAAGAGAGACAAACTATAAGAGACTCTTAAATCGGGGCGCCTGGGTGGCTCAGTGGGTTAAGCCTCTGCCTTCGTCTCAGGTCATGATCTCAGGGTCCTGGGATCGAGCCCCGCATCAGGCTCTCTGCTCGGCAGAGAGCCTGCTTCCCCCTCTCTCTCTGCCTGCCTCTCTGCCTACTTGTGATCTCTCTATCTCTCTCTCTCTGTCAAATAAATAAATAAAATCTTTAAAAAAAAAAAAAAAAAGAGACTCTTAAATCTCAGGAAACAAACTGAGGGGGAGGAGGATTGGAGGGATGGTGTGGCTGGGTGATGGACATTGGTGCAGGTATGTGCTTTGGCGAGGGAAAAAAAATGCCCTTTGAAATGAAAGGCAATTGAACACTTTTTGTCAGATAAACTAAAACTAGGAAAATTAACAGCAGACCTACAAGAAGATAAATGGCAAAATCTTATACAAAAACTCAACTACACAAGAACAAGATAAAGCTTGTCTAACTGGATAAGAAAGACAAGTATATAATGTCATCAGTAACAACAAAACACTTTAACTATAAAGACCTAGAATGCTTAAAAGTGAAAGGATGGAAAAAGATATATAAGTGAACACTAATTATAAGATGGAGGGGCTCTGGTAATATTAGACAAAGCACACTTCAAAGCAAAATACTACCAGAGACAAAAATAGAACTAGCATAATAATAAAAGAACCAATTCAAAAAGAAGACATAATAATCCTATATATTTATGTTCCTACTCATACTTTATTTTTTTAAAGATTTTATATTTTTTATAAAATATAAAAATAAATGTCAAATAAATATATAAAATAAATATTTAAAAGATTTATTTATATTTATAAAATAAATATATAAAAATAAATAAATATATAAAAATAAATAAATATATAAATATATATATAAAGATAAAATAGAGATTTTATATATTTATTTGACAGAGAGAAAGAATGCATGAGAGGGGGATGGGTCAGAGGGAGAAGGAGACTCACCACTGAGCAGGGAGCCCAATGCGGAACTCGATCCTGGGATTCCAGGATCATGACCTGAGATGAAGGGAGTCTGTTAACCAACTGAGCCACCCAGGCGCCCCTATGCTTCTAATAATATTTTTCATACAAAGCAAAATCTGATAGAATCAGAGAGAAAAAAAAAAATCAACAATCACAAGAGCGACATTTTAGCATTCCTCTCTGTTACTGAAATAAGGGGGAAAAAATAAAAATGTCTTTAAAAACAATAACCAACTGGACCTAATTTTTATTTTATTTTATTTTTTTTAAGATTTTATTTATTTGACAGAGAGAAACACAGCGAGAGAGGGAACACAAGCAGAGGGAATGGTAGTGGGAGAAGCAGACCTCCTGCCGAGCAGGGAGCCCAATGCGGGGCTCGATCCCAGGACCCTGGGATCATGACCTGAGCTGAAGGCAGACGCTTAATGACTGAGCCACCCAGGCGCCCCTGGACCTAATTTTTAGATAAAGAATATTCCATCCAATGATAACTGAATATATATTCTTCTCAAGTATATACAAAATATTCACAAAGATACACAATAAACAATTTTTTAAAAGATTTTATTTATTTGAAAGAGAGTAGAAATGGGAGCAGTGAGCAGTGGGAGGGGAGAAGCAGACTCCCTGCTTAGCAGGGAGGCTGATGTGGTGCTCAATCCCCTGAGATCATGACTGAGCTGAAGGCAGATGCTTAACCAACTGAGCTACCCAGGTACCCCCAAAATAAGCAAGTTTTGATAAATACTCAACTCTGTGGAAATTGATCAAGATATATCTAAGTGTTGCATGGGTACAAGGATAAATCAGAATGGAAAATAGAAAAAAATTAATTGAATGATAATGAGAACACCACATAAAAATTTATGGAATGCAGCTAAACCACTGCTTAGAGGATAATTTATAGCATTAAAAATGCTTACCATAGGAAAGAAAAAAAGGTTTCAAGTTTCCATTTTAAGGAGCTAGAAAACTAAAAATAAATTAAAACCAAGGTAAACAGAGGGAAAGAAATAACAATTACTAGAAGAGAAACAAAATGTAAACCTGATAAACAAGAGAGAAAAATCAATGAAGCCAAAACTCAATTCATATGAAAAGATCAATAAAATGACTAAACCTTTAGCTAAACTGATCAAGGATAAAGAAAATACAAAGGGCCCTTATCAAGAATCAGAGATAACTCCTACAGATTCTAGAGACAGTAAAGGATAATAAGAGAATATTATAAGCAGTGTTACACCAACGAATTCAGTAATATAGTAGAAATGAGCAGATTCCTTCAAAGACTAACATACTAAAACTGTACCAAGAAGAAACAGAATAGCCCTGTAATGAAAAAACAAACAAACAAACAAACAAACTAGGTTTGTAACTAAAATCTTTCCCAGTTTTACTAATAAAATCTATGAAACACTTAAAGAAATAATATTAAGTTTAAATAAATTCCTTCAAAAAATAGAAGAGCACTTTCGAACTCATTATATAAGATCAACATTACCTAGATACCAAAAACAGAAAAAAATTTTATAAAAATCACAACCAAAGCCCTAATTAACAAAGAAATAGTCTTTAACAAGTAGCAAATCCAATGTAGCAATATATAGAAGTATCATGTAACACATAAAGTATAAAGCATCATGCAGAGTTTATCACAGAAATTCAAAGATTGTTTTCACTTGGGAAAATCAATCAGTATAATTCACCATGTTAATAGAATAAAGAAGTATCATGTGACTATTTTGATAGTGCAGAAAAATCATTTGATAAAAACCTCTTACAAATATAGGGAACAGAAAGGAACATTCTCAGTTTGAAAAGAACATCCATGAAAAGGTAACGTTAATATCACATTATAAAGTGAATGACTGACTGGTTTTCCTCTAAGATTGGGAACAAGGAAAGGGAATCCACTCTCCTCATTTCTATTCAACATTGTCCTGGAGGTCCTAGCAGTGCAATGAGATGAGTAAAATAAACAGAAGTTTAAAATAAAATGGAATCAAACTTTTCTTTATTTATGAACAATTTGATTATCAGGTAGAAAATCCAAAAGATTCTACACATAAACTTCTAGATATAATATATAAATTTAATATATTTGCAGACTGCAAGGTCAATACAACTATTAACAATAAAACATTGTATAACAAATATTTTTAAATGCCATTCATTATAGCATCCAAAGCATAAAAATATTTAGGACTAATCTAAGCAAAGTATATATAAAACTTATATACAGAAAATTACAAAACACTGTTGAGAAAAATTATGAAGGACCCAACTAATATGGAGATATACCATGCTCATGGACTAAAAGATTTGTCATTAAGATATCAACCAACCCCAAACTGATTTATAAATCACCGTAATCCCCATAAAAAACCCAAATAGATATGTTTTTTTATAGAAATTGACAAATTTATTCTAAACTCTGAATGGAAATGCTAAAATTAATCTGAGCCATTATATGACCTGATCTCAAGGCTTTCTACAAAGCTACTATAAACAAGACGCTGTGGTGATGTCATAAGGAAAGGTATAGCAATCGATGGGGAAAAAGAGTATAGAAAAAGACACACATAATGACTAAGAAAGGGTGGGCTTTTCAGTAAATGGTGCTAGGAAAATTAGATTACCCAATTGTATGGTAAAAGATAAACATTGCAGTTCACCTCAGACAAAACAGAATTAACAGACCTAATAGAAAAAGCTAAAATCATAAAATTTTTACAAGAAAACATGTGATAAAATCTTTTGGAGAAGGCTGAGATATCTATAAAATTTGAAATGGATAGGTGAGCAAATCCTCCCACTGAAATAACTATAAAATGGTATAAAATGCCAAAAAAGAACTACTTTAAGGGCTTTGGAAAATAATGGCAAATAGCATGTTAAGAAATGTGTGGTCATTAAAAACTGAACTTTAGTTCAGTGTTAACTGTTGAAAGTCTGTGTCTTTCAACTGTTGAAACTCATGTTGGAGGCTGTTCCCATGACCTATTCCACATGGGTTGGACAGTAGTACTGCCAGGATGAGGCTGCTTGTGTTTAAATACATGGGAACACATGATGACAATGAAACAAATACAGAGAATCTTAACAAAGACAAAGAAACTAGAACACAGAGAAAGATATTCAGAGAAAAAAATGAAGAAAGCTTCAGAGACTGGAAGGATAACATTAATTATTTCAACATGGATGTAATGGAAGCTTTGGAAAGACAGGGGAATCCAAGGGACAGAAAAGTATTCGAAGAAATAATGGCTAAAAACTTCCCCAATCAGAATAATCTACACTTCTGAGCTCAGCAAACCCCGAGTAGGATAAAACACAAAGGGATCCATACCTACACATATAATAGTCAAAGTGTTGAAAGCAAGAGTAAGTGGGTGAGCAAACAAGAAAGTGGTATCAACTAGAGAAAAACAATTCACCATACACATCAAAACAACATGATAAATCAGAAACAATGAAGGCTAAGGGCAGCAGAATGATATACTCTGAGATGAAAGAAAAAAAACTTCTTGATCAAAAATTCTACTTCCAGCAAAGCTATCCTTCAAAACTAAAGGCAAATAAAGACATTCACAGATAAAGACCAAGAGAATTCATTACAAGCAAACCTGTTTTACAAGAAATACTAAAGGAAATCTTTTGCAACAAAAAGGAATTATCCTTGATTCCATTTTGTTTCTCCCTGCACATTCAATGTGTCAGGAAGCATGGTCTATTAGCTTTATATCCAAAATAAGCCTTGAATCCATCTACTTTTTTCCATCTTCCACTGCCATAATGCAAGCAAGAGCCTTGAATTTTCATTCGGACTTCTGCATACCCTACATGGTTTTCCTGCTTACACTCACCCTCCAAGACCAGCCCATTTCCCAACAACAACCAGGGTGTTTAAAAACAATTGAGTCATACAATTCTACTTAAAGAATTTTAATTGGCTCCCATACACTTAGGATGAAATCCATACTATTTGCCATGGCTAAATAAACCCCACAAAAATTTCTCCCTACCTGAACTTTTCTCCTATCATTCTCTCCCTCTTTTATAAGTGGCAGGACACTGCTTTCTTTGTATTCTGTAAATATCCCCAACTCATTCCTGCTTCTGAATCTTTGTACTTACTCTTCCCTGTGCCTAGTTACATGTCACAGGCAACTCATCACACAAGGCTGGGTTCTTATTATTCAAGTCTCCCTTCAAATGCCACTTTCTCAAAGAGGTTTTTCCTAATCACTCAACCTACCCTGTACTTGCCTTACTTGCCTGTCCTACCCTACCCACTAACATTTGCTTGCTTCTACCTTTAAAAATTTCATAATAGCATTTATCACTACCTACTGTTATAATGCCCATTTAACTATTCATCTAATATGTACCTTACTCAATAAACTGTAAGGTTCATGAGGATAGAAATCTTATTATCTTGTTCATAAAATACACATAACTTTAGACCTCATGCTAAAATAGAAATAATTCTGAACTTGAAAGATTTAAAAGCCTTTTTCTTACGTAATATTTAATAAATGTCCTATCTTAAAATTGTACTAGCCTTCTGCCTCAAAAGCTGAATAATCCTCCAACATTATCTTGGGTGTTGAAAAGAAAGCAATATGCAGTAACTACTGAATGATAAGACAACGAGACTCTTGAGAATTGGGATATCGAGGAAATCCTCTGGGGATTTGGCTCAAAGGCACCCCTCCATCCCCAATTACTACCTTCCTAGGTCTTAACAGCATGAAACATTTTAAAAAGCTCTCATTTAAATACATTTTTAAAAGTTCTATTAAGTACAACATTAATTACAACTATTACTGTGGCTTTAATTCCTAAATTCTAGCAACCTAAACATTAAAAATATGCTATCAACAAAATTAACCCATCAAACATCTTAAACCTTTTCCTTAAATTCTTAGTTATTAGAACAGAAAAATAAAGAACTTTATTAAATGCATAAGTGATCTTTAGAAAACGCCAGTAAGTTTCAAAAATCATGCAATAACCTCAGACTGTGACTTTATTATTGATGAGATATAGGAAAGTAGATAGCTTACAGCTAGTTCACCCCTAGGGTTGTAATTCAGTATCAAATTTTATTCTCTAAAATTGAGATATTTAAAATGAATTATTTACTCAAGGATAATATATTTTATACAGTGGTAAAAACCTTGTTACAAAAGAATTTGAAGATTACTTATTTTACTTACCAAAATGCAGTCCACTTTAGATTGTACAGTTTTGCTAAAAGAAAAAGAAAGCTAAGTTAATAAAAATGATAAATATTTAAAATAATAAAACTCCTTAATTCCTAATTCCTTAAAACTGCATCTTTCACAAAGCAAAACAAACATCTATTTCCCATTCACTGCACTAAATTTAGTCCTAAAGCATGATCAGAACATATTCTGTGTTCACTGCTGCAGTCAACCTACTGTTGTTACAGTGCATCATTTTAACAGATGCTCTGAATAAACAAGTTTTTAGAGATATATAAAAATGCAAGATATGCATTATTATACAAAGAAATAAGACACAGAGCTTATAATGAATTACAATTTTTACTGTATGCCTGTCACTCTGGAAAATTATTTGTTTAGCCTTTAAAAGCCATAATGGTATAATATAATCTGTGGTTCTAAAGACTTGGTATAAAGTAGATTCTCTTCTTCCCTCCCTCTCACATACATACATGTGTGCACACATACCCACACAGGCTAGGGAAAGGAATTCCTAAACATAAAAGGAATAATAAAGATTAACTGATATGATAATGAATTGAGGGGGAGAATATATTTAGAAATAACCAAAAAAAGTGACTATATATCAATTTACCAAATAAGTGAATTACTGAGTAAGTGAACTATTAATATATAATACAAATGAAGCCAGTATAAAAGAGTTTAATCATCATCTGGATTTTGTTATAACACATTAAAATATAAATGGAACAAAATCATGTGTAAGTTCAGGGATAGTTTATATCTTAAAAGATGCTACAAACCAAATTATCTTTCATAAAAGGTTCTAGAGCAAATAAATGTCATAAAATTTTATTATTTGCCTCTGTATTATAGCTATACAGTTAAAGAAAAATCAACATTTAAAACTCATTTGCACTGATTAATACAATCAATAACCTCAAAACTTTTCATTTTTTCTTAGATTTCAAATTTCATTTTTTAAAGAACAAAGTATGACTAGATTAAGTTCAACTGCAAAGATTAGAATGACTAAAAGAAACAAGTAAAGCAAATGATAACTCCACTTAAGAGGAAATGAAATCCCCTTCCCATAATCCCACAGAAGACTTTTTAGAGGTTTTTAAGTCTTTTGGGATCGTTTGTATAGTTTATAACTCATTAGCAGCTAAAGTCTGCTATTTTTTTCTCTTCTGAATAACTCCCACAGTTTCCCTGAGATAAGAGTATTGTATTAAGAATTGCTTCAAAAAAAAAAATTGCTTCTAAAAAGTAATGCATCAAGAATCCAACCACTGTTCATCACCTTCTTCTAAATCCCCACCATTCCTCTCTAAAGTGTTACAGTAACCTAACTGGTCTCTCTGCTTCTATCCTTAAGAACTTCCCAACCAAATCCGTGGGCTATTCTGAACAAAGTGCCCAGAGTGATTCTTTGTCCAAACCACATTAGTACTTTTTGCTCCAGTCTTGATCACGGCCAGCAAAGCCCTGCATGACCCAATTGCTCTATCTCCAATCTCATCTATTATTTCTCTGTTCTTCATTCAGCTCCTGCCACACTAGCCTCCGTGCTACTTCTCAAGGCAGGAGCTAGGCCTTTGTACTAGCTTTTTCTGTCAGCCTCTAAGATTCTTCTCTCATATAACTTATCTGTTCATTTTCTTTATGACTTTGCTAGATGTTATATTTTACAGATAGTTCTTCCCTGACTTTCCCACATAAAATGTTCTGCATCACTCTATCCTTCTCGCTCTGCTTTGCTCCTGATTATTGTACTTACCACCAGTCATTATATATATGTATTTAAATATTTTATTTATGTACTTGAGGGAGAGGGTGAGGGAGGAGAGAGAGAATGAGTAGGGGGAGGAGCAGAGGGAGAAGCAGATTCCCTATTGAGCAAGGAGCCTGATGCAAGACTCAATCCCAGGACCTCGGGATCATGCCCTGAGCCGAAGGCAGACACTTCACCACCTGAGCCCATTTTGTATTTCTATTAATTTATTTGTTTACTGGCTGTCTTCCTTGACTAGAATTTAAACTCCATGAAAGCAGGCTTTGTTTTGGTCACTGCTGTTATAATCATCTGGCATGTTAGGTGTTCAAGAAAAGCTGTTAAATGAATAAATGACAAAAACACCTTCAGCCCCCATATGAAGAAAACTCTTTGGAAAGACAGGGACCATTTAAAAAAAGGTTTTGAGAGAAATTAATATGAAATTGAAAATGTAATTATTTTTTAAACCACAGCTCTAAATATACTCCTTTTCTATCAGAAACCTGCTCTGTGGAATATCTGAAGATGACTATGTCTTATTACAAAGAACTTGGTAAATCTAAAAAGTATGCATAAAAGTCTTTGAAAGAATAAACTTAAAAGGTAAAATGTAAGTGCTTCTAAGTTAGACATGAACGTTGGCAATCACCTGACCTAGGCTTTTGATTATTTTTACTTCATACTTAACACAGGCATAACAGAAGGATATAGATTAAGTTTAAGTCCCCTTCATTCTTCTGTCCAGTCTCATACTATCTCACTACCTTCCCAAAGATAACTATTGTTAATTTGATGTGTAAGCTTCCCAGTTGATATTTCAATACTTGTATCAGATATACAAGTCTATAAGCAACATATACTGCTGTTCCACAAAACTTTTAAATGTTTATATAAATGCCTTTACATTATATATATTCTGCATTTGTCTTTTTTCATTCAACATTATTTTTGAGATCTACGCTTTGATGAAGTTCATTCATTTTAACTGCTGAAAAGTATTCAATGGGGTGAATATATAAAATTTATTCATCTAGTTCTTTACTGAAAGCCAATGTTATACTTCCCAGTTTTTCTTACTAACAATGTACATGTCTCCTGGTGTACACATGTGAAAATCTAAGTTCAAAAGTTAATTTTTAGGGGCTCATGGATATATCTTTTTGATTGCATAATATATTACCAAATTCTTCTCCCAAGCAGTTTATACCCATTTACACTTCCATCAGCACTATATGATAGTCTCTATTTTCCTATTACTTTATATAAATATTTGCCATTTATACATAATATATAATACACATATTAAATACTCTCAATGGATATAAATTTTTTGAATTTGTCATTTTTCCCAATTGCTAGCAATACTTTTCACCTGCTTAGTGGCCATATAGATTTTCTCCTCTGTAAACTGCTGGTTCCTATTCTTTGCCCATTTTAAGTGGAATTGACTATTTCTTATTAAGTTGTAGCTGTTCTTTATACACTATGGACAGGTATCCTGTTATGTATACCTAACTTTGTTAATTATATATTTTAATGATATCTTACTAGAGTTTAAATTTTTGATTTAGTCAAATTTATTAATTTTTCTTTATGATCTGTGTTTTTCTATCTTAAGACATCCTTAAGTGTCTTAAGCTAAAGTTTTAAGGACATATTTTATCCTAATATTTTTTAAGTTAGCTTTTTTAAGTTTGATCTTTATTCAAATTGGAATTTATTCTTATATATGGTGTGGCGTAATACATATTTTTTCTCTGGTAGGCCAATTGCTCCCTATTTCATTATGCCAAGTTTGCACGTATGCTTGAATCTATTTTTGGCTTTTTTTTTCTGTTTTATTATTAATCTATGTGTCTATCTCTGCGCCATCACTCTAAATTTACCAGTGCTTTAAAAATTAGGTCTAGTTATTTGATTACATGATCTTTCTTGACCATTTTCAGAACAGTCTTGATAATCCTTAAGCCTTAAATATTCCAGGTGAATTTTTTGGTTTTTCCGACTATACAAAATTCTTGCTAAGATTTATAAGGAGCTGCACTGAGGCTAAGAAGTGGGGGAGTTGACTCGTAATTGGATTTATTTTTGTCTATCTTTAAAAATGTCTTGTAATCTTCTCTGTATCTTTTTAAAATTATATTTTCTAACTTGCTAATGTATATGCTGGTATTCACAAAAACTATTAGTTTTCTATGCTGACATTTCTAGTCCTAACAGTATATAGATTCTCCTATAGATAACATTTTAATTACAATTAACGAAAATATTTTTCTTCCTTTTCTGTCTTTATGCCTCTTTTTCTCCTCCTTTCTTATGTACTTTGGCTAAAATCTCTACTCTAAGGATAAAGAATTATTAGGACAGCAGATATCCTGTTCTGTTTCCAATTTTTGTTTCAAAGTTTTAATATGATGTATTGTAATACTCCATCTAGTGGGCATTTTATTATTTCCTATAATATTCCTGAATATTCAATATTCAATATTTTTGACTCAATTAAAATAAAATAATGCTTCAATATCCTGATGTCCTACTTCAGATTGTGATAAAGTTAACTTCCCACATATAACAATGATACATCATAGACAAAATATAAAAAGGAGCATCAAAGTTAGAGTGACCAAAAGGAGGTAGCAACTAGAGGGAAACATCCTTAAAAGAAGGGAACTGTCTTGGGTAGCATTTGTAGTTATAAGGCTATTGCAACAGTGATCACTGAAGATTAAGGCAGAAATCTGTTGTCTTGCCAGCTGAGGAGGCAGAGGACAATGGCTGGGATTGCCAGAGCCACTGTAACATGAAAGATGAAATCCTAGAAAGGAAGGCGCCACAAAATTTCTTTATAAACTATGCCCAAATGTTTGAATAACCTTCCTCTGGGAAAGACTCCAAGGCTTCCCAAAAAAAGCAATGGTTGGAAACAGTGGAAAGATAGGATAAGTTGAGTCTCCTCGCTGCTGCCTCTTACAGGAGTAATAATGTTGGAGTTTGAATCCTGACACGCTACAGTCTACCAGGACAAAAAAACCCCAAAAAAACAACAAACCCCATAACACTCAGAGAAAAATAACAGAATCCAAAGCCTACAACAACATATCACCCACAATGCCCATTACACAAGCAAAATTTACCAGAAAAAAGAAACAGGAAAAAGAGATCCAGAGTCAAGACAAAAAAGTAGCTCACAGAAACCAAATCCTGAATGACCCATATGTCAGAATTAGCTGACAAGGATTTCTAAGCAAGTATTATAAATATGTCCCAAGTATTTAAAGGAAAATATGGTCACAAGAAATGTATACGTGGCAGGGGAGAACCTCAGCTGAGAAATGGTAGTTATGAAAAAGAACCAAATGGAAATTCTAAAACTAAAAAGTACAATGTCTAAAATGAAAAATTCATTGGATTACCTTAACAGCAGATCAGACACAGCAGAAAAAGGGTCACTAAACTGGAAAATAAATCAATACATCTTAATGAATCTAAAGGAGAAAGAAAAAGATTTTCAACATAACGAGCAGAGCTTCAGGGATCTGTAGTATAACATCAAGTGGTCTAACCATGTACAGTTAGAGAGGAGAGATAACGAGACAGAAAAATATCTGATAAATGACTAAAAATTTCCCCAAATTGTGTGAAAAACACAAACTTACATACCTAAGCTCATTAAATTCCAAGCAGAATTATTACAAAGAAAACCACACATGAGCACATCATAGTCAAAGAGATGAAAACACGAAGAAAAGCCAATTTTGAGGGCAACTGGAGTCAAGTTAACATTATATGCAGTAAAAAAGTGGTATGAATGATAGCTGACTTGTATACAGTCAACTGATTTGCAACAGAAGTACTAAAGCATTTAAGTGATAAAAGAAAATCCTTTCAACAAAGGCTGATGGAATAACTGGATATATCTATAAACAAATGAACATAACTCATTCTACAGCTAATTTTGAGTTGGATCTTAAAATTAACTATAAAAATATAAACTATAAAATGCTCACAAGAAATCACAGACTATTATGGCCTGAAAATATACAAAGATGTCTTGGGATGCAATAATCATTAAAGAAAAAAATAAACTTCATCAAAATGAAAATCAACCTTATTCATCAAAAGACATCAATTAAGCAAATAAACAAACCACCACACAAAAACAATGTCTGCAAAACATACACCTAATGAAACACTTATGCTCACAATATATTACAAATTCCAACAACTCAACAGTAAAGTCAATTAATAAATAAACAACTGGAATAGGCAGTTCACACACAGAAAAGGAATATACAAATATCCAATAAGGAAATGAAAAGATGTTCAACATCATTAATCATCACGGAATACAAATCAAAATCATAATGATATACTATTATATACTCACTAGGATGGCTAAAATTAAAAACAGAAAACACCAAGTTTGGAGCAACTGCAACTGCCATACATTTCTGATGGGAATGTAAAAGGTAAAACCACTTCGGAAAAATTTAGTTAAATGTAAATTTATCTTTTATTATAGCAATTCTACTCCTAGGTATTTATATATATAAAAGAAATGAAACTGTGTATCCATGAAACAGGCTTGAATGATAATGTTCACAGAATCTTTAGTCATAATAGCCCAAAGTGAAAACAATCCAAATGGCAGTCAATATAAGAATGGATAAATATGTGGTATAGTCATAGTATTCAGCAATTAAAAAAATAACTTATGATACATAGAAACACATGGATGAATCTGGTAGATATTATAGTGAGTCAAACACACTACCCAGGAAAGTTCACTCTGTACAATTTCATTTATATGAAGTTCTAGCATAGACAAAATTAATCTATGACAAAATAAAAATTTAAAAAAGTGTACGTCTTTGGATCCTCAACCAAAGGATGAGGTTTGACTCATTGGGGTTGACTTGAAGGAGCACACATGAACTCTATAATAAACTGCCCATTTCCCCTTTTCAGGAAAGAAAAATTCTGTCCTTCAGCTGCTGGCAGTGCTTCCAGCAGAAAGACTTCAGTTGTCAGCCCACTCTGGGGGATTATCTATGCTGAAGAAAATGTCACACCCCAAGGTCCTATCTCCTTCCGGGAACAGCTCACACCCAGAGGCTGATCAACATGGGGGTATAAAGGCCTAGCTCCTTCTTACAACTTGGGACAGCTCTGGATGGGTCATTCCAGCTCAGAACTCTCTAGCACTGCACCTTAACTTTCCCTCTGCTTTCTTCCATTCTTCCCGCAGATGTGAATCTCAAGAAGCCTTCCCTAGTGAAATGGTTCTTAAAATAAAATTCCTGGACTAGCATCACCTGGGACTAGTTACAAATGCAACTTGGGGGCCCCAACTCACACTTACTGAATCAGAAAGCAGAAGCCTCAACCACCTGCAAAGAGCTTCTTAGCATTTTGTGCCTCACTTTTAAATATACTCAGATAGGGTAAGAGAGCAATACATTCATAAGAGTAAAAGAAGAGATAAGAGGTACTTATTCCTCTTGGCTTTCTCTCTGAGAGATGAGTTAGTGATTGTGGAACCTCTTCGAAAATCTTGTAAGATTCTTGAACTCATTAAACTATAAGCTTCGAAGACTTTGATCAAAAATTAAATACATAAAAATTTAAATTTAAAAATCACGAACTTATCAAACAAGAAATGGCATTACCTATGGATATATTTGGAATTAACTTATAATTCCATTACTCTAAGAAAAATTTTCAGCAGCAGAAAAAATATACATAAAAATACATTCACACAGGGTGCCTGGGTGGCTCAGTGTTTGATTAAACATCTGCCTTCAGCTCAGGTGATGATCCCAGGGTCCTGGGATCAAGCCCCACAGCTCCTCCCCTTCCCTCTGCTGCTTCCCCTGCTTGTACTCTCTATCAAATAAATAAATAAAATCTTAAAGATTTTATTTATTTATTTGAGAGAGAGAGAGAGATCACAAGTAGGCAGAGAGGCAGGCACAGAGAGAGGGGGAAGCAGGCTCTCTGATGTGGGGCTCAATCCCAGGACCCTGAGATCATGACCTGAGCCAAAGGTAGAGGCTTTAACCCACTGAGCCACCCAGGTGCCCCAATAAATAAAATCTTAAAAAAAAAAACCCAAAACATTCACCACTCTAACAATGAACCACTGATGCACAGTTGAGCATTTAAAAAAAGGTAAATAGTATTTGACTTAATATTTCATCGTTTAAATGTTTTTCATTTCTATTTTTGAAGAAAACTATTTTGTTAATTTTATCTGCAAATAACTTATGTTCAAATAATGTGTTTAACAAGTATTTTCCATGTTTTTTGACATTTTCTAAATTGTTGACAAATTTATATATCTCAAATGCATTAAACTTCTGGTCTCACAGGATTTTAATACAATTATTAGTTTTATAAACATCTTAATTAAATAGTATCAACCTGGTATTTGGTATTAGACAAAAATAATGAAATATGAGTATCATAATTTTGCTGTGGTATTGTAACTACAAATGTTACGGAACATGCTAATCATTCATCTTACACATCTTTCAGTTCAGGCTTTGCATGTCAAGTCAGATCAATACAATATTAAGAAGTAAAATTCTTTTTTTTTTTTTTTTTACCTTTTTTAAACATTTTATTTATTTGGCAAAGAGATCACAAGTAGGCAGAGAGGCAGGCAGAGAAAGAGGGGAAAACAGGCTCCCCGCTGAGCAGAGAGCCCGATGCGGGGCTCGATCCCAGGACCCTGAGATCATGACCTGAGCTGAAGGCAGAGGCTTTAACCCACTGAGCTACCCAGGTGCCCCAAGAAGTAAAATTCTTAACCTAGACCTATGGAGTAAGGAAAAGAGGGAAACACAGCATCAAGGACAGCGTATACTAATTTAATGAAGAGACATACAATTTGAGAAAGCATATTTTGTTTTCCCTAAATCGAATTACAGAGTGAAACTGGGGAAACTTTCTTACTTAATGGGGTTATACAAAAGAGACAGTAATTTTATGTGTTATTATTTTATGTGTTAAGAAGTATGTGTTAGGGGCACCTGGGTGGCTCGGTGGGTTAAAGCCTCTGCCTTCGGCTCAGGTCATGATCTCAGGGTCCTGGGATCGAGCCCCACATCAGGCTCTCTGATCAGCAGGGAGCCTGCTTCCCCCCTACCCCCCTGTCTGCCTCTCTGCCTACTTGTGATCTCTTTCTGTCAAATAAAATAAAATCTTTAAAAAAAAAAAAAGAAATATGTGTTAAAAAAAAAAAACAACAAACATAAAAACCTTAGTCTAAGCCTACTTTACCTCACAGAAACACTTCACAAAAATAACCATGCAATATCCCCTTTTCTTCAGAGTTCAACATGACAAATAAATTAGCCGTCATGGGCCAAACATACACAGAATATAATACATTGTACTTAACAATACATAAAATATATTGTCAGTAACAGTATCCTTGAAAGAATAGAGATGCTTGCTACAACCATTCCAGAAACTGTTTTCCCAGTTTCCACAAATTGTTTATAAACTATTACTGATAATATCATTCTAAGAGACTCCAGCTTATCTCTCCAATAACAGGTTTGGCCTCCACCCAAAAGTTCAGTACTATTTCTACATTTATTTAGAGTCTCCAAGTCTGAATTCAGAGTGACTCACAATTCCTGTATACTTGATTTAAAAATGTTGCAGAAATTGTGATCTATGAATACGAGATATTAGACTTCATCTATGGAAAATCTGAAGTAGGAGAGGTACAGTGTAATACATTAACTGTAAGAAGCTCTTACATTCTAGCCTTGCCAGGACAAGTCAAACTCTTAGTTTCCTCTTCTTGTAAAATAATTAATTCTGTTAAAAGTATATTGACTTCAGATCCTTTTTGTGGATCTGAAGTCAATATACTTAGATCACAGTCCATCAAAGTAATAGATGTTTTTGCCTTATACTTTTCTATAACAAATAAGAAGCATTTACTTTTAGTATGCTCAAATGAAAACAAACAAAATTTTATGTTTTTAAGAATAACCACAGTAGGGGCACCTGGGTGGCTCAGTCGTTAAGCGTCTGCCTTCAGCCCAGGTCATGATCCCAGAGTCCTGGGATCGAGCCCCGCATTGGGCTCTCTGCTCAGCGGGGAGCCTGCTTCTCCCGCTACCATTCCCTCTGCTTGTGTTCCCTCTCTTGCTGTGTTTCTCTCTGTCAAATAAATAAAATCTTTAAAAAAAAAATAAATAACCACAGTAGTAGTGGCTAATTCTATAAAAGTTGAAAGATAAAATATATATATAAAGCAAACTACCCTTAATCCCATCATTCATACTTATTTATACACTATGTCTTTTTAAAAAATATTTTATTTATTTGAGAGAGAGAGAGAGAGGGAGAGAGAAAGAGAGAGAGAGAGAGAGAATGAGTGGGAGGGGGAGAGGCAGAGGGAGAAGCAGACGCCCTGCTGAGCAGGGAGCCCAATGCAGGACTTGAAACCGGGACCCTGGGATCATGACCCAAGCCAAAGGCAGACATTTAACAGACTCAGCCACCCAGGTGCCCACTTACTATGTCTTCTTAAAAAATAACTAGAATCTGTTGGTGAGGATGTGGAGAAACTGGAACCATTGTCTGCTACTAACAGGAATGTAAGATGGTGTAGCTGCTGCAGAAAACAGTTTGATGTTTCCTCAAAAAACACAGAATTATCACATGACCCAGAAATTTTACTCCTAGGTATATACCCAAAGAAATGAAAATAGGTATTAAAACAAAAATATGCACATAAATATTCATAGATGGGCTATTCTTAAGAGTTAAAAGGTAGAAACAACCCAAATATGGATGAATAAACAAAAGGTGGTACATCCATATAATGGAATATCATTCAGCTACAAAAAAGAATGTTCCATACTAAAACATGGGTGAATCCTGAAAAATTTGTTTAGAGAAGGCCATGTATTATGGTCATGTATTATGTAATTTCATGTTTCTGAAACATCCAGAATAACTACATGCATAGAACCAGAAAGCTCACTGGTAGTTGCCGGGAACTAAGGGGGACAGGAAATTGGGGAATGACTGCTTAAAGCATACGTGGTTTCATTTTGGGGTGATAAAATATTTTGGAACTAGACAGAGGTGATGGTTACACATTATAAATGTACTAAATGTCACTCAAGTGTGCACTTTAATTGGTTAATTTTAGGTCATGTAAAATTAACCTTAATAAAAACAACCTATGATCATAAAACCAAGAAAAATTCATTTTGATACTACACTACCTAATCAACAAAGTACCAATTATGTTTATATTTATATCTCAAAATGCTTTTGTTTTGAATCGTTTACATTTTACCGTCTTTGTTTCTTTAAGATTTTTTGTATGTATGTATTTATAGAGTGTGAGTGTGGGGGAGGGGCAGAGGGAGAGACTCCAGCAGACTTTGAGCTGAGCTCAGAGCCCTACACAGGGATCAATCTCATAACCCAAGCTGAAATCAAGAATTGAAGGCCCAACCAGATTAAAACAAAATTAAGTATAAAAAAAAAAAAAAAAAAAAAAAAGAGTTGAAGGCCCAACCAACTGGGCTTCCCAGGCACCCCCATTTTACAGTCTTTAATTAAGCACATAAAACTGTACTGTTTAATATATTTCTACATGAACATTTCGTGAAATTCAGATCACAGTGTATCACAAATTTTTTGTCTTTCTTCTGATCATGTATACCTTTTTTCATAGAAAACAACATAGTCATCCCACCTTTTTTTTTTAAAGATTTTATTTATTTTATTTGAGAGACAGTATGTGAGTGAGAGGAGAGGCAGAGTGAGATGGAGAGAATCTGAAGTAGAGTCCATGCTGAGTGCATAGCCTGACAGGGAGCTCCATCTCACGTCCCTGAGTTCATGACATGAGCTGAAATCAAGAGTCAGAGGCTTAACCAACTGAGCCACCAGGTGTCCCCCCTTCATCCCACCTTCTGTTAACTTTGAAATTGGCCTGAGGCTGGAATGGGCCACTGAGATTAAGGAGAGGGTTTCCACTCAACATTTTCTATACTTATTCTTTATTCTTCAGCTTTTTGCTCTGTTCCTTCCAGTCCTGCCCTTTAGCAATTCTTAAAGGTTTTCTAGTTCCTCAAGAGGAGCTGCAGTATCATCATGACTCTTCTCTTCAAAATCTTCATCTTCTTCTTCTTTTAGAGGCTCCTGTGCATCAAGGTTGGCAGGAAGAATTTGGTCTAACCAAGGCTTCTTCGATATTGAAGAAGATATTGTATGTTCTCATGTCAGATGATTTCTTCTTTTCTTGCTGTAGCTCTCTCTCCCTTCTGGCTTTATACTGAAACATGATTCCAAACTTCTTCTTCTACGTCCTGAATAGTTTATCTATATTTATATTTAAATATTGCTTTAAGAGGTGGCTCAAATCATTTTCCCCTTTTCCTCTCCTATCTCTCACAGATTCAGAAGTTGGTCTAGCTGCTGTTGTCATCTTTTCTGGTTGGCTGAGATCTGAGGCAGTAGCCTCCAGAAATCATACAGACACCATTACAACTCTTCCCCAAAATGCATTAAAAATAGTCATTGTTCAGAGTTCTTGCCTGACCTTATGAACTTTTGGGGATCTGCTTTAAAAGTAATTTAGCTTGTAGACCAACGCTTCTCAATGGGACACTGGTTTTTACAGGCATCTTCCTTTACTGTACAGTTTGTCCTGTGCTTTATAGAATGTTTGGTATTACTGGATGCTGCCCACTAATGTCAGTAGACATTCTGACAACCAAAACTACTCGACATATTATCATGTCTCTAATTGAGAGCTACTCTCTGGAGTGTAAAGAACAAAGTCATTCATAGGCTATGTATTGTTGACCCACATATAAGAAGTTCACTAATATACTCAATACAATGCTCTATAAATGAGTTATTTCTAAAGTTCAAGCTTTGTTAGGTATGAAAAGTGAACTTTTTTGGTTTTTTTTAAAAACACTTTATAAGCATTTGCTAATTTTATCAAAAAACTCATTTTCTCGTTCAGAAAATTAAAACTAATTTGTTTTTTTAAGATGTATTTATTTTAGTGAGAGAGCATGTGCGTGTACAAGCAAGGGGGGAGGTGCAGGGGCGAGAGAGAATCCTGAAGTAGACTCTCTGCTGAGCACAGAGCCTGATGTGTCGATCCCAGGACCCTAAGATCATGACCTGAGCAGAAATCAAGAGTTGGACACTTAACCAACTAAATCACCCAGGAACCCCAAAATTAATTTCAACTAGAAGAATTAACTCTATTACCAGATAACATTTGCCTACTATTTAATTATTGATATTATTAAAATTAAGCTTTCAACTTCTTAGTGACATTATTGCATTCACTGAGTTAGTAGTATTTCTATTATTTTTGAGATTACCAAGTTGCAAGCATAGTGTAAAGTTATAAAGAATAATATAACACACATGTTCCTGCCAGTGACTTTGAACTAATGTGAACATTTTCTGTCTTTTTTCCCTTAAGGAAGAAAACTTCATGGATGAAACTGAAGCCCCTCTGGACTATTGCCCAATTTCATTTCACCATTCATTTGTTGGTAGTGACCACTATCTAGAACTTGTTGGTACCATTCTTATGAATGTTCATATTTTTATTACAAATATTCAGTACAGTAGTCCTCCACTTACCTGTGGTTTCTCTTTCCACAGTTTCAATTACCCAAAGTTCAATCATGGTCCAGAAGCAGGTGATCTTCCTTCTGACGTATAATGTTGTCAACAGTAGCCTAGCTCTATATCATGATGGCTACATCAGTCACTGCACTTCATCTCATTATATAAGTATTTCATCGCCCTCACATCACCACAAGAAGGGTGAGTACAGTCAGATATTTAGAGAGGATATATTCACCTAATTTTATGATAGTATATTGTTATAACTGTTCTATTTTATTATTTGTAGTTAATCTCTGACTGTACCTAATTTTTTTTTTTTTAATTTTACTTATTTGACAGAGAGAAACACAGCGAGAGAGGGAACACAAGCAGAGGAAATGGTAGTGGGAGAAGCAGGCCTCCCACCAAGCAAGGAGCCTGATGCGGGGCTCGATCCCAGGACCCTGGGACCATGACCCGAGCCAAAGGCAGACGCCCAACGACTGAGCCACCCAGGCGCCCCTGTACCTAATTTTTACGTTTAACTTTATCATACATATATACATATGTATAAGAAAAAACATAGGTACTATCCATGGTTTCAGGCCTCCACTTGGGTCCCTGTTGGATGGAGGTGGAATTAATGTGTATCACTAAACAATATAAAGCAATTTTGTTTACTTTATAAATATGGAGTTATGGTGCATGTATTTTTCCCCCCTTTACTTACTAGGCTTTAGAAAAAGTGTTATCTATTTTTATTCATTCTAGTTTATCTGTTTTAATTGTTACTAGTGTTATGGGTTGAATTATGCATCAATCTCAGGACCTTACAATGTGAACTTATTTGGAGAGAGGGTCTTTAGAGAGGCAATCAAGTTAAAATAAATCAATCAGTCATGCAGGTGGGCTCTAATCCAATACCACAGCTGTGCTAATAAAATAAGAAAATGCAGATACAGAGACACACAAGGAAGGAAGATGTGAAAAGACCTAAGGCGAAGGCCATCTGCAGGGCAAGGAAAGCAACCTGTTAGATCCTTCCCTCATACCCCACACAGGGAATCAACACTGCTAACACCTCGATCTGGGATTTCCTCCAGATAGCCTCCAGAACTATGAGAAAATATGTTCCTGTTGCTTAAGCCACCTACTCTGGGTACTCTGTTATAGCAGCCCTAGAAAACTAATACATATAGTATTCCATCACCTGAACATACCACTTTTCATTTAGACATTCTACTGAAAGATACCTATGGTGTTTCCAGCTCTATACTGTAAGACACAACGTTCCAACAAACATTTGACATACACTTGGCGTACACACTGCGACACTTTCTCTCAGACACATACCCAAACATATACTCACAAACCTTGCAGGGGAATTCTGGTATGTTGATCTTCAACTTTCTAATTATTATTAAATTGCCCTTCAAAGTATACTCCACCAGCTGTGTATGAGAATAATTTCTTTACCCTCTCCAAAATCTCGTAATGACAGACTTTTGCCAATGTAATGTGTGTGAAATTATTTCACTACTTTAATATGCATTACTCTATTAATGAGGTTTAACATCCTTACATGTTTATTGACCACTACACTTTCTCATATGTACTGCCTACTCATAATCTTTACCCATTTTCCACTTTGTTGTTTACCATTATTATTCTTGAGTCTTCTTTATACTTTGATACTAATCTTTTGCCAATTATTGAATTACAAATATTTTCTCCCCATCTGCAGCTTGTTTTTCTTTTCATGGTGTTGTTTTACAGAAAGCTTTTATTTTAATGTACTCAAATTTCTTAGTATTTTCCTTCATGAAACGTGCTTTTGGTGTCTTGTTTTTAAAAACTTTTCCTATAATGGGGCACCTGGGTGGCTCAGTGGGTTAAAGCCTCTGCCTTCAGCTCAGGTCATGGTCTCAAGGTCCAGGGATCGAGCCCCGCATTGGGCTCTCTGCTCAGCAGGGAGCCTGCTTCCTCCTCTCTCTTGGCCTGCCTCTCTGCCTACTTGTGATCTCTCTCTCTCTCTCACTATGTCAAATAAATAAATAAAATCTTTAAAAAATTTTTTTTTCCTATCATGAGGTCCCAAAAAGATTTATTTTTAGGGATGCCTGGGTGGCTCAGTCGATTGAGTGTGTGACTCTTAATCTTAGCTCAGTTCTTGATCTCAGAGTCATGAGTTTAAGCCTAGTGTTGGACTCCATGCTTGGAGTGGAGCCTACTTAAAAAAAAGAGGGAGAGATTCATTTTGTTATAAATGTTTGCTTTTCACATTTGGTGTTTAAATTTCCTTAGATTCTGTGTGTGATATATGTATTTTTTCATATGATAACTAAAGGTCCAGTGGTCCACCATTTCCTTTTAGACAAGGCTGCTGTTTTATTTATGTGTTTCCTAAGTCTAGCACTTTTCCTGATACATATGCATGCTCAATAAAATGACAGAGGGAGGGAAAGGGAAAGAAAGAAAGGTGAGGCAGGGATAGGAGTGTGGGAAAAAGTATTCAGATCATGGTCTTTGATGCAAACTTAATTATCAAAATCATACAAGTCAAAGGGTATTAAAAACAGACTCAGGGGGTGGGCTGCAGGAAAATGGGCTTTCCAGAACTCTGGAATGTTGGAGGCAAAGATATTGATCATGTAACTGGGTAACTACTCTGCTTTCTCTCTCCCAGGATGAGAATATGGCCTTGCTGATGCTGAATAGGTTTAAAATCCAGAAAACTGTGATGCTTTATAACTATCACTTGATTATTATGTTAAGTCTTTGCAGAATTTTAATGAAAGCCTAGGTATAAAGGGCAAAGATATACCATACATTTGATACAGCAACTCTAGCTTAATTTTTCCTAAAGATAAGGTAGCTGTATGCACACAAGAAACCCTAGAGAGGTTAAAAAAGCTGTTTAAAGATATGCTGCACTTACTACTACTCAGAATAGTCATTTGACTTCTGTATCCTTAACTACATAATCCAGGAACATACAACAGCTGAATAGACAGTCTCTTCCCAATAATACCTAACCTTAAGGTCAAACGAAGGGCTGGGGGAGGGTACAATAGAAATAAGGGGAAAGAAGAATAGGATCTACAATGACTTTTGCTTCGGTGACCCTCAACAGAAAAATAGCTCCCTAGAGCAAGATTATGATATCTAGCTCAGTATAGCTGAGGAAATACATTCCATAAGCATAAAAGGGAGGCTTAGCCTCTTGATGAATATATACTAAATCACCTATGAAGTATTCTTGCCAAAACATTAAGCCATGTCCATGTATTGAACCATATTTACATCTAACTATCAAACATAGGAGGTAGAGATGAGAAATATGCTAAAAAGCAGCTTAGGAATGAAATCACAAAACCCAGACTGTAGGAAACTCCAGAGGACAAATGATATAGTTTCTTCAACAGAAAAAAAAAACTACAAGAAAAATTTTAAAAGACCTATAGATTAAGAGACAATCAACAAACAACAATATAAGGATACCAATTACAATGAATTACAAAGGGAAAAAAATGAGACATGAAAATGAGGAGGAACTGTATGCTTACAGATATTAAAGAATGACTATTACTTTGCTACAGTTGTATTTATTTACAGATGATCCAATGTCCAGGATTTTCTTCAAAATAAACAATGGAGTTTTTATAAATATATATATTTATATATAAATATATATACACAATATATTTACATGTATTTATATATATAAATATATACAGACATATATTTATATATATATTTAAGTAAATATATATATTTAGCTATAAGACTAGTTGTTGAGGCTGAACAATGACATGATGAGGACATGACAGTTCACTGTACTTTTTTCTTTCCGTATACAATTGAAATTTTTCAAAATAAAAAGTTTTAAAATGGGGAGTGCTTAGCAGCTCCTTTCCAAAAGAAAAATACATCATCAACCATGCAGGCCCCAGAACTAAGAGACTAGTTTAAGACTTAAAAATCATCTAATGTTGATTCAAACTATGAAAGACTTATACTCTATAAAACTACACAGAAAACTAAGACTCACAAATTCATCCACTATATCCAGTGCCTACTGAGTTAGTCTATGTTTGTTGAACAGCCATTCAGTGATACAGAGTATGTTACTAGTATTTCAAAGTTTAGACTACAATTCATTTTAGTAAAGTTATATTCCTTGTTTTGCTATTCTCCACATATAGACATCTTTTATTATATGATTGCTGGTTATTCCAAATGCTGAATTTTACTATTAAAATTTGCTCTAAAAGGACTAAAAACTCTGTACTTTGGGGAGGCAGGGTATTGAACAAATTGAGTGATTTTCTTTAGTCTCAATCTATGTACTTGCTCATTTTTTTCAATAGGCAGATTTTCAGATTTATAATAAAAGTTTAAAGTAGTCAAATGACAGGTAAGCATTTGTTCATGTAACATGCTTTTTAAAAGTTAAAATGAACCATTCAAATTAAATTTATCCAGTAAGTAACACCACTTCGGTCTATGTAGCAGGAAAAAAACGGTTTATGAAAGAAAGAATTCCAATTCTGCCATCACTAGCTGAATGCCCTTTACTTAGATGAACTCTTTTTTTTCCTTGAAGTATAGGGCACCTTCTCTAAAGTTTTTTGTGAGGATTAAACAAGATGATCTATTTAAAAGTCATACTGCAGTAACATATAGGTAATAGATGATTTTTTTTTAAGATTTTATTTATTTGAGAAAGAGTGTGAGAAAGAGCATGAGAGTGTGGTGAGGGACGGGGAGAAGCAGACTTCCCACTGAGCAGAGAGCTGGATGTGGGATTCGATCCTGGGACTCTAGGATCATCACCTGAGCCAAAGGCAGACACTTAACCAACTGAGCCACCAGGTGCCTCAGGTAACAGATTCGTTTTAAGTATTAAATGAAAGTAAATCTAGTCTAATCTTTTCATTTACAGTAATAAAATGGAGAAAAGGTTAAATGACCTGTGCAAGGTCACACACTGATTTTTATTTGGCCACATTATCTAGTAAACATGCTCCTATTATACCAGATAATCACGCCTCTATTCTACACTGGGATTTTAATTAAGAAGAACAATTGTGTCCCAGTCTCATCATTTTGGAACTTCCTTCTCCAAAAAACATGAAGTATTGCCAGTAAATGAGCTGGATGAAGGTTCTGGCTAGCTCCCAAGTCATATACTTTCTGCTGGGCTTCAATGCCCTCTAGTGCTGGTCTGCAGAGGCAGCCTCCTGTTCCAAATACAGGCAAATTTACTAGGTCTATAGACCACATAACAAAGCCCATAAAAACAATGAAATGAAACATAAAGCAATGATACCCTTTTATAAGGATGACTGTTTTCTTTGGAAGAGGAAATTTTGAAGAGGTTTTGTTTTTCAGTTTCAGAAAGCTTTTTACACTTTCTGTTCTTGTTTAAATTTATATAACACAGAAAACTTTAAAAAACAAACTAAAACATGACACAGGACAGAATCACGTGGACAGCCCAGTGAGAATTACTCTTCTTCCTTTACTGCATAGCTTCAAAAGAACAGTGACAGCCATGCAGCTTACTATCTTCTTATGTTACATTATAAGAAAGCTAGGTCAGAAATAAGGCAGATTGTTAAAATGAAAAACAGGTGGAGATAAAAGTAAGTGCCCTCATTTTCTTTGGATGTATCTCATATGTCACCAATAGGTGACGTGTGTGTAAGTCTTTTTATTTTTTTTTAGAGAAAGAAAGTGTGGGGGTATTGGGAAGGGCATAGGGAGAGGAAGAGAGAATCTTAACCAGGCTCCATGCCCAGTGCGGAGCCCAATATGGGTCTCAATCCCACGATCCTGAGGTCCTGACCTGAGCTGAAATAAAGAGTCAGATGCTTAACTGACTGAGCCACCCAGGTGCCCTTGTGTATAAGTCTTTTTAAACTAAAAAGCATTAAGCCAACCTATTATTAGCAGATGCTTATTAGATTCTTAACTGAGATCCTTAAGCAAGGAAATGAAAGTGGGAATGGCTGTAGACCAAAGTTAAAATGAGATTTTCTCTAAGAAGGCCAACTCAGACAATCATGCTCAATATACAGATCAGAAATTATACAAATGTCTCATATAAACTGCTACAAGAATATTTCTTAAAATTGTAATTGAAATGACTTGCATATACTGCCTTCACTCTTGAGACACAACTTAACTATTCTTTTCTAGATTTTATTAGGGTAGCAAAGGGTTCAGTATCTGTTCCAAAAAATGTAGCCACCATGTTCAATGTCCTTGTCCTCCATTTAACTCCAAGAATCATAGAACTTTTGGGGCGCCTGGGTGGCTCAGTCATTAAGCTTCTGCCTTCGGCTCAGGTCATGATCCCAGGGTCCTGGCATCGAGCCCTGCATCAGGCTCCCTGCTCCGCAGGAAGCCTGCTTCTCCTGCTACCATTCCCTCTCTCGCTGTGTTTCTCTCTGCCAAATAAATAAAATGTTTAAAAAAAAAAAATCATAGAACTTTTGTCATCATGAAAAGGCAAAACACATGTAAAATAATTTGATAGTTGTTACTAAAATTCTCTCCCCCAAAGAACTTTGTGGTTCTCCCACAAAGAACCAAAAGTGGAGAGCCTGATCTAAAAATGTTGCTCCAGGGGTGCCTGGGTGGCTCAGTGGGTTAAAGCCTCTGCCTTTGGCTCAGGTCATGATCTCAGGGTCCTGAGATCGAGCCCTGCATCTGGCTCTCTGCTCAGCAGGGAGCCTGCTTCCTCCTCTCTCTCGGCCTGCCTCTCTGCCTACTTGTAATCTCTCTGTGTCAAATAAATAAATAAAAATCTTTAAAAAAAATAATAAAATAAAAATAAAAATGTTGCTCCAGTATATAAAGCAGAAGGCTATCTAAGAACATCAAAGAATAGTCAATTTTCAAATGATGATTTAGAGAGGAAGATACCAAGATGGAAACATTTTAAAGGTAAAAGAGTTATCAATGAAAATAGGCAAGATAGATTATTAATGATATAGTTTGAAAGATCTAGATTTTCACCTGTCTCTCTGTGCCTAAAGCACAATTCCACACAGTAGGTCTAGTAGTGATCTCTTAGGATACTTCAAAGAGACTTAAGAAATAAAGGATCATGAGATCTTAGGCCAAAAGTTTCCAAAACAAAAACAAATTCTTTCCTGGCCCAGAAAGCTTTATAAAAACTTTAATGAGTTTTAGTCTCTGAGACCTATCAGTTCATGGGAAACATGTCTGTCCAAAAGAAATATAATACAGGCCACATAATCTTAAATTATCTAGTAGTCACATTAAGTTGTAAAAAAAAGATGAAATTAATTTTAATATATTAATACATCAAAATATTACCACTTTATATTACCATTTTAATATGTAATCAATAAAAGAATTGCTGAAATATTTTAGACTGTTTTTCATATTAAGTCTTTGCAATCCAGTATGTAGTTAGTAATACATTTTAATATGATTTAGCCACATTTCAAGTGCTCAACAGCCACATGTAGCTAGTGGCTACTGTAGTGGGCAGTGTAGGTCTATGGCGCAATACATCTAATGGGCTATATTTAAAAGAATATAAGAAAAACTGGATGACTCCTTCAGAGGTGAGCATGCAGAGACAAAAAGCTTGTTACTCTTTAATTATAGGACTTTCTCCTTAAAAAGTATGTATAAAAATGGAAATTTCTTAGATTGCCTTCAATCATGATACATGCAGAACAATTCCTTTCTAGATTTTAGTAGAACAGTAATCAGCATTCCAATATCTGTCCTCCCAAAAAAGGACTAATTTAATATCTAATTGTTCTTTATTTAAAACCAAGAAGCACAGCCACAGATGATAAAGCATTTATGTTTTACAATCAGTAACACAACATAAGCAGAAGATAGGTGTTAAGTATAAAAGGAGTACAAAAATGTTAGAAGCCAGCCTTATAACCATCTGGAACAGAGAACTGCAAAGTGAGTATACGCTAGTGACATATTACCAATATTCTAGAGTTGTATTTTGTGAGGGCTCTTCCACTCAATATAAATAGGTATCCCATGGAAAAAGTGGCCAATATTCAAGTCAATATAGGAATTGCTGAATTAAGCAATATTAAACACATTCTAGGTTCCTTCATCCCTATAATACCTAACTATTCAAGGGTCTTAATAGGTCAATGAGTACTGTGTCCATTTGAGAGAGGTTTTAAAAGAGGGCTACAGTACACAATATCTCCCAACTAATTTGGTGAAGAAACGTTACTTTCATGGATCTTGAGGAACAAGTATCCCAAATTGGAAAATGGTGATCTGGAAGCACAGATAAGACTATTCCCACAAGCCCAAGGAGAATCAATGGTACATAGGGTACTGGTAAGGCCTAAGCAGGCTCTGAGGGTCTAGCTGCTAACAATATTCTAATGGAAGCTCTGAGTACTAAGATATCAGGAAAACCTTTTTTGATTTGGCCAAGTAAAAAAGGCATTGATCTATATTATTCTATCTGTAGAGCTATTATACTCAATGCCTCATTCCTTCATTCAAGTAATAATGGTCATGAAATACAAAATTAATTTAATTAAAATCCTACCCCAAAAATCTCATTTTGGTCTTATGTTCCTACAGACCAAAAGAGAAAATTTATGAAATCAAATGGGAGTGAAGGTCAAAACTCATCCAATTGATTCTAAAGCTGTTGCAGTTAAAACTAGACATTTGCTGTTCACAAAGTTTAAAGAAATAACCAAGGAACCAGAATAATTAATGTACATAGAAACCTCTAAGATAACCACATTGTCTAGAATCAAAAGGGATCTAAAATACATATAAGGGTACCAAGTAAGACAATAAAAGCAGAAAGACAGTTATTTCCCCTAAGGAGGGGATTTTTTTTTTCTATGACTTATGGAAGTTGTTACAGGCAAAACAAAGAATACACTCCAAAAAATACTGTAATTTCTCCAAATCCCTAATCTGGATTACATGCATCCCCTACAGGATCAAAGGAAAGAAAACAACAAAATGAAGGGAACACTCACGTAGGGTTTTTTTGTTTATAATTTTTTTAAGTCTTTATTATTAATTCTGCTCCAAATCTACAAAGTATTTAAAACATAAAAACATACACAGCCCAGCTTTACTTTTTATTTTTAAGTGGTTTTTGGCTCTATAATTCTATATAGAAAAGATTTATCCGATAGCCAGGAGAAGACATTAATTTTTGCCAAATCTGGTGGGTATAAAATGGTTGTCATGATTTGCCTTTCTCTGAAAACTAACAAGTCTGAGCATGTTTTAGTGTTGTTTTTTTTTTAAACATGTATCCTTTTAATGAAATGCCTGATTATAATTTTTGCTCAAATTTATGTTTGCTTCTCTTAGCAATCTGTAAGACTTCTTTATATATTTCAAATACTACTCTTCTTTAAGCTGTGTCGCAACTATCTTCTTAGTGTGTGACTTATGCTTTCACTTTCATTATGTTGACATAGATTAACAAAACTTTAGAATTAAATATAAATGCTCACAATGCTACAGAATTCCACCAAACATTTAAGAACACCAATTCTACAAAATCTTTTCCAGAAAATGGAAGAGGGAAAACTTCCCAATTCCTTTTACGAAGCTGATGTTATCGTCGTATTGGCAGTAACAGACACAGGAACAATGGAACACAACAGATCACCTAATAACAGACCCGTTCAAATATGTTCAATTGACTTTTGACAAAGATGCAAAAGGACAGATTTTCAACAAATAGTGCTAGAGCAACTGAACATTCATAAGTTAAAAAATGAGCTACCACCTCATCGCCATCAGGAGGGATTAAAAAAACACAACAAAGTAACAAGTGTTGACAAGGATATGGAGAAATTGGAGCTCTATGCCATAAATACTGTAGTCAGAATTAGTCTTGGTATTTGAGACTACAAGTGCTTAACTTTGTCCTTCAGGAGCATCTTGCCTAGTACAGGCTATTTTCTATCTACAAAAAGCTTAAGATCTGATTATGTGGTTTTATGGAAAACACTGTTTTGGTTAAAGTTGCACCGAATGTGTAGACTTACTTGGTAAGACATGAAAGAATTTTTATGGTAGTAGTACATTTCTCCATTTAGTTAGGTTTAAATTATTTAAAAATCTTTCAGTAAAGTTTTAAAATCTTCTAAAATCTCAACTTAGATTTACAAGAACCTATTTATTTTTGTTATTGTATTTTTTTAAATTACATATTTTTATGTAAAAGTTTTATTGTATATACAAATGCAAATGACTTTTGCTAAACTATTAATAATTTCAATATTTATGTACATTGAGTTTTCTACATAGGTTAATGTATAATTTTGTTCTTACTAATTCATTCCTTTTACTTGTTTTTTCTTTTTATTTCTGAATGTGCTAAGACTCTGTACAATATGGGTAAGAGTGATAATAAGCACACATATGTTGTTTCTAATTTTTTTTTTTTAAGGATTTTATTTATTTGACAGAGAGAAACACAGTGAGAGAGGGAACACAAGCAGAGGGAATGGTAGTGGGAGAAGCAGGCTTCCTGTTGAGCAGAGAGCCCAATGCGGGGCTTGATCCCAGGACGCTGGGATCATGACCTGGGCTGAGGCAGACGCTTAACGACTGAGCCACCCAGGTGCCCCTAAAAGTGTTCTAAATTTAAAAATGAAAGAAAGGACAAGAACCATATGATCCTCTCTAGATTCAGAAAAAGCATTTGACAAAGTACAGTATCCTTTCTTGATAAAAACTATTCATAGTGTTGGCATAGAGGACACAAACTTCCATATCATAAAAGCCATCTATGAAAAATCCACAGCGAATATCATTCTCAATGGGGAAAAACTGAGAGCTTTTCCCCTAAAGTCAGGAACATGGCAGGGATGTCCACTATCACCACTGCTGTTCAACGTAGTATTAGAAGTCCTAGCCTTGGGGCGCCTGGGTGGCTCAGTTGTTGAGCGTCTGCCTTCGGCTCAGGTCATGATCCCAGAGTCCTGGGATCAAGCCCTGCATCGGGCTCCTTACTCAGCGGGAAGCCTGCTTCTCCCCCTACCATTCCCTCTGCTTGTGTTCCCTCTCTCACTGTGTTTCTCTCTGTCAAATAAATAAAATCTTTAAAAAAAAGAAGTCCTAGCCTTAGCTATCGGACAACTAAAAGAAATAAGAGGCATCCGAATCCACAAAGAAGTCAAATTCTCACTTTTTGCAGATGACACTATACTCTCTCTATGTGGAAAATCCAAAAGACTCCACCCCGAAATTGCTAGAAATTATACAGGAATTCAGTATAAAGTGGCAGAATATACAATCAATGCACAGAAATCAGTTGCATTTCTATACACGAACAATGAGACAGAAGAAAGAGAAATTAAGGAGTCAATTCCATTTATAATTGCACCCAAAACCATAAGATACCTAGGAATAAACCTAACCAAAGAGGTAAAGGATGTATACTCAGAAAACTATAAAACACGAAAGAAATTGAAGACGACACAAAGAAATGGAAAAACGTTTCCATGCTCATGGATTGGAAGAACAAATATTGTGAAAATGTCTATGCTACCTAGAACAACCTACACATTCAATGCAATCCCTATCAAATACCATAAACCTTTTCCACACAACTGGAATAAATAATCCTAAAATTTGTATGGAACCAGAAAAGACCCCAAATAGCCAGAGGAATGTTGAAAAAGAAAAGCAAAGCTGGTGGCATCACAACTCCAGACTTCAAGTTCTATTACAAAGAGGTAATCATCAAGACAGTATGGTACTGGCACAAAAACAGACACATAGATCGAAGGAACAAAATAGAAAGCCCAGAAATGAACTCTCAACTCTATAGTCAATTAATCTTTGACAAAGCAGGAAAGAATATCCAATGGAAAAAAGCCAGTCTCTTCAACAAATGGTGTTGGGAAAATTGGACAGCCACATGCAGAAGAATGAAACTGGACCATTTCCTTACACCACACACAAATATAGACTCAAAATGGATGAAAGACCTAAATGAGAGATTGGAATCCATCAAAATCCTTGAGAACAGAGGCAGCAACCCCTTTGACCTCAGCCACAACAACTTCTTCCTAGAAACATTGCCAAAGGCAAGGGAAGCAAGGGCAAAAATGAACTATTGGGACTTCACCAAGATCAAAAGCTTTTGCACAGCAAAGGAAATAGTCAACAAAACCATAAGACAACCAACAGAATGGGAGAAGATATTTGCAAATGACATATCAGATAAAGGGCTAGTATCCAAAATCTATAAAGAACTTACAAAACTCAACACCCAAAGAACAAATAATCCAATCAAGAAATGGGCGGAAGACATGAACAGACATTTCTCCAAGAAGACATACAAATGGCCAACACACACATGAAAAAATGTTCGCATCACTCTGCATCAGGGAAATACAAATCAAAACCACAATGAAATACCACCTAACACCAGTCAGAATGGTTAAAATAACAAGTCAGGAAATGACAGATGTTGATAATGTGGAAAAAGGGGAACCCTCCTACATTGCTGGTGGAAATACAAGCTGGTACAGCCACTCAGGAAAACAGTAGGGAGGTTCCTTAAAAAGTTGAGAATAGAGCTCCCCTATGACCCAGCAATTGTACTCCTGGGTGTTTACCCCAAAGATACAAATGTAGTGATCTGAAGGGGCATCTGCACCCCAATGTTCACAATAGCAATGTTCACAATAGCCAAACTATGGAAAGAGCCCAGATGTCCATCGACAGATGAATGGATGAAGATGTAATGTGTGTATGTATGTGTACACACACACACACACACACACACACACACACACACACAGGAATATTATGCAGCCATCAAAAGAAATGAAACCTTGCCATTTGCAATGGCGTGGATGGAACCAGGGGGTATTATGCTAAGTGAAAGAGGTCAATCAGATAAAGACAATTATCTTATGATTTCAGTCATATGTGGAACTTAAGAAACAAGGTAGAGGATCATAGGGGAAGTGAGGGAAAACATGAAACAAGATGAAACCAGAAAGGGAGACAAACCGTAAGAGACTCTTAATCTTAGGAAACAAAATGAGGGTTGCTGGAGGGGAGGGAGATGGGGAAAGGGGAACTGGTGATGGACACTGGGGAGGGTATGTGTTATAATGAGCACTGGGTATTATATAAGACTGATGAATCACAGACCTGTACCCCTGAAACAAATAATACATTTTATGTTAATTGATTAAATTTAAATTTTAAAAAGGAAGGTGTTTTAGGTTTTTTTTTTTACTAATCAGTATGTTTTCTGTGGCTTCTTTATAGACACTGTTTATCAATTAAGGAAGTTCTATTTTTAGCTTACTAGGAGTTTTATCACAAACATATTGAATGTTATTATTATTTTCCTACATCAATTCAGATAATCAACTAATTTGTCTTCCTTCATCTGTTAAAGTGATACATTATACAGATTTTCTAATGGACTAACTTTGCACTTTAATACATTTAAGCTGGCTAAGATATATTTTCCTGTTTTATACATTTTTGGCTTCGATTTTCTAATTTTTGTTTTGAACTTATTGTTCCTATGCTTGAATGGGATAGTAAAATTAAAGGCCATTTTTACATTCTATCTGGTTTAGGTGCCTAGATTATACTAGCCTCACAAAATGAGCAGGAATGTATATTAGTTATTGCAGTGTAATAAATTATCCCAAAACTGTAGTGGTTCAAAACAATGAACATTTATTATCTAAAAGCTTCTGTGCGTCAGGAACTTGGGAGTGGCTTAGTCGGTTGGGTTCTAAGATTTCAGTCAGGATGTCAGCAGCCGATGGCCCACTCACATGCTTTTGGCAGGAGGCCTGTGTTTCACCGAGTAAGTATCTCCGTAGGCTTGAGTATTCTCTTAAGTAGCTGGTTTCTCCAAGAACAAATAAACCAAGAAAGAGTGAGGAAGAAGCTGCAGTGCCTTTTATGAACTATTTGCTTAAGTCTCCCTCATCATTTTTTTGTTACTACTGTTAGAATAGCATCATTAGAGCCAGCCCAACCTCAAGATGAGGGAATTAGGCTTCCACCTCTTGGAGGGAAGAGTATTAAGAGTTTAAACATATTTTATAAAAACTGTGGAGTATTTCCTCTTTTTTTAATTTGTAAATTTGTGTAAGATTTTCCTTGAATATTTTGGTGGATTTCACTTTTAAAATTATTGGGACTTGCTATTTTATTTGCAGGGAGTTTTTAAAGAAGACATTCATCTTCCTTAGTGGATAAAGGGCAATCTCGCTTTCTATTATTGAAATAATTTAAAGTTCCCTTGAATTTATCCATTGAATCCAATTTTTTTAAAATATAAGAACATCAAGGTTACTTATAATTTCCCTTCTTTTAATCTCTGCTGCATCACAGTTATGTCTCATTTTTCATTCCTAATATTTACATCTAACTTTTTTCTTCATCTGTCATTTCTGAGTTTTGATCATTTAACAAAATTTTTCAGAGAAACCAACTTAGACATTGGTGATCCTATAACAGCTTAGTTTCCTATTCATTTTCCTTTATTACCTTTATTACTTCTTTCTTTCTATTTTCTTTGGGTTAATTCTTAATTTTTCATCTTAAATTTAAAGCTTATTGGTTCATTAATTTTCAATTTTTCTTTTTTTTCCAGTGCAAACCAGTAAATCTACAAATTTCTCTATCAAGTACCTATTTGGAGGATCTATAAATTCTGACAGAAAATCTTTTCATCACCAACCAATTTTTCAACATTTTCTAATTTTCATCATGATTTCTTTTTTGAAGGTTATTTACTTGTTCTTAAGGATTTTATTTTTAGTAATCTCTACACCCAATGTGGGGCTCAAACTTACGGCCCCCATCATGAGTCATGCACTTTACCAAATGAGCTAGCCAAGTGCCCCTGAAGGTATTTTAAAAATTGCCAAATGCATGCAAATATTTGCCAACTATTTATTATTAAAATAGTTTTTAAAGCAAAGAAAATATGAAAGAACTATATACCCAGATTCAACATTTGCTAATTTATTTTTCTCTTTAGTATAAAGTACACACACACACACACACACACTATGTATATGTACACACATATACATGTATATACTATGTATACATACACATTTATTTTGCTGTGCCAAGTAAGTTGTAGACATTAAGACATTTGATCCCTAAATGGTTTGGCATGCATTTCCTATGAAAAAGTAAATTCTAAATAACCACAATTCCATTATGTCATCTAAGAAAATTAACAACAATTTCACAACGTAATACATAGCCCACATTCACATTTTCCCAAATTATCACAAGACTGTCTTATAGAGCTTTAACCTCAGAAGTAGATCAATCCAAGTTCGTGCATTTTTTTAAAAGATTTTATTCATTTATTTGTGAGAGAGAGAGAGAGCGCATGCACGTACACACACGCACAAGCAGTGGGGGTGGCAGACAGAGGAGAAGCAGGCTCCCTGCCCAGTAAGAAGCCCAATGCTGAACTCCATCCCAGGACCCTGGGATCATGACCTGACCAGAAGGCAGATGCTCAACTGACTGAGTCGCCCAGGTGTCCCGACAGGTTAATGAATTCTAAGTGGCTCCTGTCTAGAACAGTCCTTCCACCTTTTTCCCCCCTATGATATTCCCTTTTTGGAGTCCGGTACAGTTGACTTGAGAATCTCAGATACTCTGTAATTTGTGTGATTGCTTCCTCTTGATGTCTTAAGTGAATGCATGGACTATTCTAAACCAAATGCTTTATCTTTTCCTCTAAGCATTTTAAGTCAATGTCCATATAACTTGAGCACTAGTTGTCTGAGTACATTAACTGAATTGCATGATATGTAAGATTTGATTTACAACTTTAACATAAATTTAATGATATGTATAATTGTTTTTTTGTGGCAACGTATTCAAGCATGAATGCTAAATATCTCACGTAAAGGACAGTAATCAATACTCTTACTCAATCAAATCAACTTGTCATAGTTTTCTTTCATTTTTTTTTTTTTTTAAAGATTTTATTTATTTGACAGAGAGAAACACAGCGAGAGAGGGAACACAAGCAGAGGGAACGGTAGCGGGAGAAGCAGGCCTCCTGCAGAGCAGAGAGCCCGACGCGGGGCTCGATCCCAGGCCCCTGGGATCTGACCTGGGCCGAAGGCAGACGCTTAACGACTGAGCCACCCAGGTGCCCCTCTTTCATTTTTATTATTTCTCCAGTAATGAGCCAGCACAAACATTTATTATATATAAGCAACAGCATTAAGAGTTTAATCCTCACGTTCAATTATTCACATATTAGAGGATCCAGTATTCCTTGTTTTTCCTGCCTTCCTCCCTTGTACAGCTATGACTGAGACTTCATCTTATCTTTTGCTATACTTTCCTTCAAGAGAGGAGTCCTAAGGAATCCTTCAATGATTCACTATGACTATTTCACATCATTCGTTTCTTAAGCTTTAAGTCCAAAACAGAAAAAACACAGTGTCCCTACTCTGAAAAGAGCCTATTTGGAAAACCAGAGAGGGGGTGATACATTGCCAGGCTGATTATTTGAGAGAATAGAGAAAAAAACGGTAAGCCTGGTTTATGGATATATAGCATCTGGGCCTCTAGAGATAAGGATGACAAAGTTAAAGTACATTCTTTAATGCAGAAGGAAGTAGACACCCAACTTTAATAGCATATCCAGGGAGCACCAAGAAGACTCCAATCAACTCCATCCAAAACAAACCAAAAAAAATACTAAAACAAAGTACTAAATTTCTTCAAGATGATAATGTTGCTGTGTACTGAGTGTTGTTATACTTCATATACACTGCTTATAAAACGAGGTACAAAGAAATACAAATCTAGAGGAGGGATCAAAATTTAAATATAGATTTGTTTTACTATAAGCTCTTTTTACTGATACCAGATAAAAGAACTAACTGCACAAAGAATTAATGTACATCAAAACAGTGAATAAATAAATGTAAATGAGTGAAGGAATTCAATTCAGATAAAAAAAATTAGTGGGCAAAATGTCCCCTTCTTGAAGTTTATTATAAAAAGCTAAAATATCGTTCTGCAGCTACTAACTGGCAGGCCTACAATATTTGCTTTTATTTCTTCCTTTAACTGGCTCTTGTGTCTTGTATATTGAAACTCCAGAATATGGTACAAATATATATTTGGGATTTTACATCTTTTTGATGAATTGGTTCTTTTATCATCATGAAATGTTTCCCTTTACGCTGCTAATACCCTTTGTCTTGAAGACTACTTTGTCTGATACTATTAAAACTACTCCAGCTTTCTTATGATCAGTATTTGTGTACTGTCTTTTTCCGTCCTTTCACATTCAGTCCATATCTTTACACTTAGAAGTACACCTTTCGTAATAGTTTTTGACGCTATTTTTATCCAGTCTGAAAAATCTCTGCTTTGTAACTTGTAGTGTTCAGTCCATTCACATTTAAGGTAAAAATTAATATGGCTGGATTTGCTTTATCTGGTATTTCTTAGTATTCCATTTTATTGCTTTTGTTGGCTTCTTAGCCACACCACTTTGTTTAGTGACTGCTTTAGGGATTTGCAAATAGAGATCCTTAACCTGTAACTGTCTACTTTCAGTTAATATTATATATTTTCATCTTACAACAATACAATTTAATATACCTTCTTTCTTACTATCCTGTGTTACTGCACATTATAAACCCACAAAACATTAACATTTTTTCCAGAGGTAACTTTTTATGTTTCTACAAAAAACAGGAAAAAATGTCATTTATATTTTACCTATATGAAGACCAATTCTGGTTCTCCTCATTCCTTTATTCAGAACTGAGTTTCTGACTAGTTTGTTTCTTTTAGCCTGAAGAACTTACTTTAGTATTATTTGTAGTGAAGTCTAATGTTGAAAAATTCCCTTAGCTTTTGCTCAAATAAAAATGTATTTATTTTGCTTCCATTGCTGAAAGATATTTTTGGTGGATTTAAAATTTCAGGTTGATAACTTTTTTCCTTCAGCACTGAAAAAAAGATATTCCACTGTCTTCTACTCTCTATTATTTCTAATGAAAAATAAGTGTTCATTCCTATTACTGTTCCCTTATGTATGATACAATGTGTCTTTTTCCCCCTCTAGCTGCTTTTAAAATGTTCTCTTTATGTTTGGTTTTCAGCAGTTTGACTTGATGTCTTAGTATGGTTTTCTTTGTTTATTGTGCTTGGAGTTTGTTGACCTCTACAGGTCTGTGAAATTTATTTCCAGATTTTAATCAAATTTAGAAATCTTTTAACTATCATATCTTTAAATTTTTCTTGCTACAGTATCTCTTCTCTTTCCGGGATTCAATTTACACATATGTTCTACCATTCATTGTTGGCAGGGATCTCTGAGGCTTGTTTTTTTTTTTTTTTCCCGTCTAGGTTCAGTCTATATAAGTTTTCTTCTGGCAGTTTCCCATTTGCCATTGAACATATCCTGTGAATTTTTCACTTCAGGTATTGAATTTTTCTGTTCTAGATTTTCCATATTTTTAAAGATTTAGATTTATTTAGATTTCCATTTTTTTAAAGATGTATTTATTTGAGAGAATGAGTGAGTGCAAGTGGGGGTGAGGCAGAGGGGGGAGAGAATCTCGAATCTCCAATGAGCACAGAGCCCTAGGCTTGTTCTTACAACCCCGAGATCATGACCTGAACTGAAACCAAGAGTTGGACACTTAACTGACTGAACCACCCAAGCTTTCCTAGATTCCCATTTCTATTTAGTTTCCCTATCTGGGTATACATCATGCCCATCTTTTCCTTTACTTAAACCTATTCACCAGAGACAATTTAAAATATCGACCAGCTTTGTCCACATTTGGTCCTTTGACTCTGTTCCTATTGTTTTTTTCCTCAAGATGAATTGCATTTTCCCACTCTTCATATGTCTTCTTCATATGTCTAGTTTTTATATAGCTAGAAATTGCTGGTACTATGTTAATGTTTGGAGTTTCTTCAAAGTGTGTTCTGCCATGAAGTTAATTTATGGGCAGCTCAACCTGATGCTTCTGAGGGTTAGTTTTAGACAGTTAGAATGGGTCTAAAATAGCTCCTACACTATGGATAGAGTAACCTTAGTTCTAAAATAGAAGACTTGCTGGGGCCTCAATTGATGCCCAAGAGGCTCAACTAGCTCCTTCCATTCTGACTGGCCAAAATTCTGTGTGACCTCTAGACTCTCTTCTTGACTCACAGGCCCCAGTGGTTAGTTGTTCTCTGAAGAGACCTGCTCTGCATATGTAGAGGGCAGTATTCAGCCAAAGAATCCAAGGACCCTGTGGAGATTTCTGAAGCTCCTTCTCTAAATGGTTAGCTCCTTTTCCAGTACCCAGCTTTACAAATTCCAGCTGCTTAAGTAGCCACGCACTGCAGTTTCCTCCATTCCACTAAAGCTCTGGTCTCTCTTTTGGGCTCTCCTCTTTTGAGCTGCAGTTTGGAAAGCCAGAGTGAGCTCACCTCTTGGGTTTTTCTTCTCTCAAGGACCATTGCCCTATGTTTTGTTACCTAATGCTAAGAAAATCTCAATTGCTATATATATTTTATTCAGCTTTACAGTTGATTATGGAGAGAGGATAAGTTCAATATCCATTACTCCATTATGGCAGGACCTGGAAGTTAAGATGTATCAAAATTAAATTTTAAGTACTTTTAAATATTATTTTAACATATACACATTAAAAAAATTTGAGAAATATTAAAAAAACCCAAGACCATATCCAACAAAGAACTTCTGCTAAATTCTGGTGCATTTTCTTCTAGTTGCATTCATATATTTATACACATATATGTGTAAAGATCTTTTTAAACTTAGGGTGAAACTAGTTTTTTATTCTGCCTTTCCCGTTTTAACATTGCACGATGGGCATTTTCCCAAGTCATTATACATTAACTGACATCAGAATCTTTTTATGGTTATATAATAAAATCTTGATAATAATTTTAAAATAATGCTAATCATTCTCTTATTGTTGAACATTTAGGTCCCACCATTATAAAGGAAGGCTTTGTCTTCAAATATCCACATGACTCACTCTGTAACTCAGGTCTTTTTTTTTTTTTTTTTTTTAAGATTTTATTTATTTATTTGTCAGACTGAGAGAGAGAGAGCGCACAAGCAGGCAGAGGCAGAGGGAGAACCAGGCTCCCTGCTGAGCAAGGAGCCTGACGTGGGACTCCATCCCAGAACCCTGGGATCATGACCTGAGCCGAAGGCAGCAGCTTAACCAACTGAGCCACCCTAATTCAGGTCTTCATTCAAATATTACCTTGGTGAGGATTCCCTGACCAACCTACTTAAAACTGCAATCCTCTTCCTGACATACAACGGCTTCTTTTCCCACTTTGCTTTTCTTCTGAGAATTTACCATTGTGTCACATAGTATACTCATTCTTAACTTATTGATTATGTCTCCCTCCACTACAATACAGGCTTCATGAAAACACATCTTTTTTTTTTTAAAGATTTTATTTATTTATTTGACAGAGAGGAGAGAGATCACAAGTAGGCAGAGAGGCAGGTGGGGGGGGTGGAGAGGGAGGGGAAGCAGGCTCCCTGCTGAGCAGAGAGCCTGATGCAGGGCTTGATCCCAGGACCCTGAGATCATGACCTGAGCCGAAGGCAGAGGCCCCAACCCACTGAGCCACCTAGGTGCCCCAAAAACACATCTTTTTAAGTAATTTATTTACTGCTACAACCCCAGAGTTCTAAAAGAATACTTGCTTAATATTAGGTGCTGAGTATTAGTTGAATAAATGAATAATTATAATGAATGAATATTAAGAAAAATGACAGTATACAATATGATTTAAGTGAGGCAAAAACAAAGATTATAGGGAAAAAGAATCAAAAGAAACATGTATGCTTCATGCAGATGGTGGAAATAAGTTATTTTGTTTTTTAAATATTCTATAATGAATATCCTTTGCTTTTACAATGTAAAAAATAAATTTGTTTAAAAAGACGGTGTATTAAGATTACACATCAAACAAGAAATGCATGTGGGTAAAAATGGGTTTCTACATCTTTCTACTAGGGATTCAAACTGTGACAAATCATTATTTAAAATCAACATAAGACTATAAATATTTGCTAACATAGCACTGTGGGAGACACAAAGATGAATAAGACGTGGTTGCTGCCCATCAGGGGCTCAACATCTACTGGGAAAGACACATGCAGTAGAAAATACAGCACACGCAAACTATGATAAATGCTATACTGGAAGTACAAAGTAAAATGGGGTGAAAAACAGTGGAGAGAACATGGTAAACTGGGGTGACCTAATTATGGTCTCTAATAATTTGTCTCTGAATATGCAAAGAGGGAAGCATTGCTGCTAAAGGGTAAAGCCAAAGCCAAGGGAAAAAGATGGAAGACTATACACCAGAACTTTAAGAGAATATTAAATACTCTAAAATACTTATCAGGTAACAGGTACAAAGCAAGGATATCCTTCATGGATGGGCAAAATCCTCACCATGTGATACAGCTAGACCTAATACAAATAAAATGTAGTGGGCCACGTGGTAAAATGGAACAAGTTGAAGGCATTCACATAATTTCTGTAAAATTTTGTAAACAGCACTGTGCTAGTCCACAGGAGAGAACTATGTACAACAGAAAGGAGAGCAGAGAAGACAAGCTAGAAAGTCCAGGTAGAAACTAATTAGTAAGATTTTAGACTTAATCTATAAGCAATTTTAAAAGAAATATTTTTAAAAGTTGCTTATTTCAGAAAAACACATAAAATTTTTAAAAATCACTCATATTACCAATCCCAACATTATGGCAAGGCAAGATTTTGGTATTTTTATTCCATTTTCTTTTTCTACGATTAGGACTATGTGTATGTGGTATGTGTCTGGCTCTGTGAAACTGTGTAACTATACAGTGATTTTTTTTCTCTCTAATATTCTATCAAAAGAATTTATTCGTGTAATGACATGCTCTCTTTAAAATTTGCTAATGGCAGCATAACCATAAAAATGTTATTCTGTTCTTTTTTTTCTTTTTGAAGATTTTATTTATTTGACAAAGAGAGAGAAATCACAAGCAGGCAGAGAAAGAGGGGGAAGCAGGCTCCCTGCTGAGCAAAGAGCCCGATACAGGGCTCGGCTCCATCCCAGAACCCTGAGATCATGACCTGACCCTAAGGCACAGGCTTTAACCCACTGAGCCACTCAGGTGCCCAATTTTACTCTGTTATGATATGTCTTTTAATTTGGACTTATGGGTAAAAAAGTTTAATACCTAAAAGTGTTTCTGGTTTTCATTTTAAGTAGTAAAATCTTTTTGTTTCTTTTGAGATGTTTTCTACTACTTCTAAGAGAAAAAAATATTCTACTCCATAATTCATTTCTAGTTTGTTCTAGTTTTTTAAATCATCCCAGTTTTCTTTCACTGAACCATTTATTTATCTGTAATTGTTCTGATAACCTGTTATTGAGTTGAGGGTCTACATTTATTCCTTCTGTCTTTCAAACAGCTAAGAAATTGCACTGATATCATTTCTTAAATAAGCCTCCTGCTGGTTTGTGATGACCCTTGTATATCTGTAAAATTAAAATTAATATACATATATTCATTAATATTATAAATACATATTTATAATAAATATTTATAAATAATACTTTATATATTATATATAAATAACAAATTAGTATGCATATAAAATTAAAATACAACTTCATTATGATCCTAAGTTCTAAAAAAGAACATGGGGATGCCTGGGTGGCTCAATCGGTTAAGCGTCTACCTTCAGCTGAGGTCATGATCCCAGGGTCCTGGGCTTGAGCCCCGCATCAGGCTCCCAACTCAGAGCCTGCTGCTCCCCCTGCTTGTACACACATGTGCTCTCTCTCTCTCTCTCTGATAAATAAATAATAAAAAAAAAAATCTTAAAAAAAAAACCAAACATGAATGATAGTAAAAAACAACATTTCGCCAAGAAAGATTACCGAATGTTCACATTTTTATATCTGGAACTCAAGGGATGAGCTCAAATCCAAAACAGCCAAAATACAGAAGTCTAAAATATAAAGTTTTATTTGGTTTTTTAATCTCCCACAATCACTCCAAAGCCCATTCATTTCTTTAAAAGTCATCACAAAGATAAAAAAACGTGTAACCTCAGCTATATAATCAAATAGCAAACACACTGTAACACTGACATCCAAAACAATTTCCTATAAAACTGATTTCTCTGGCTGGATTTTGATTATAGTCCTTCACAGTTCATTGTCTACATCCAGAAGAACAGTTTTCTAAGCAACATCTAACTTGTTCACATTGCACTGTTAATGCTGGAATACATACTCCAACTTACTTAAAAAAAAAAAGGGGGGATTTTAAACAACGATGGAGAACTTATTCTATTATTTAAATAAAGCAAGATGTAAGTTTGTACTTCTATCCAAATACAGTGAAACTTTAGAGTATTCATTACATTTTATATCTCACTTCAGGAGTTAAGAATCTCAAAGTGTCCTTTTAGCTTCATTCCTCTCCATCTTCAACTGGTTGGAATTATATTTGCAGACCAAAGCAAGCAAGCAAGCAATCAGCCTAGCACATCCCTTTCGTTCTGTTAAACTTGCCTGCTGACTCACATCTTCCCTACGGTACATTATTAAATGATTTTACGTAATCTTTTTCATAGCAAAGGCTCATTACATCTTTTCTTTCTTTCTTTTTAAAGATTTTATTTATTTGACAGAGAGAAACACAGCGAGAAAGGGAACACAAGCAGAGGGAATGGTAGTGGGAGAAGCAGGCTTCCCGTGGAGCAGGGAGCCCGATGTGGGGCTCGATCCCAGGACCCCGGGATCATGACCTGAGCCGAATGCAGACACTTAACGACTGAGCCAGTCAGGCGCCCCATTACATCGTTTCTTAAACAACCTCATTAGGCTTTCAAATAACCTGATAAATAGAGAGCTTACAACTTCTAAGATTTCAAATGTAAGAAAAGCAGAGATAAAATTTTAACAAATTACACAGGTAAATTTTTTCTTTTGTTTTGGGGTGAGGAAGGTGGGAGACAGAGAAAAAGGTAAAAGGTAGAAAGGATAAGAACAAGAGAAGATAAGAGAAAAAGAGATGGAGAAAAAATTCAGGGAGACAAACTATGAAATTCTGAATTATGTGCTATAAACACCTTGTATTAACCTGAGCGTTATGAGGAAATATTTCCCTTCACAATTTACTTGGGTCTTGTTTTAGACTAGATGATCCACACTGAATACAAGTTTAAGGACTGTAACAGACTAATGCAGAGAGTCTGACTAGAGTAATGACTTGAAGGAGAGGAGAGAAAGTGTTGATTAACTATAAAAATTAAGAGGAAGTACAGGTGTTGGCATCCAACATTAGTTATCCAGAGAGGAGTCACCTAGGGAAGGACGGAAAAGTAATAGCTTTAGGATCACAAACAGATGGTATATATCCACTTCAGGGGCAGAACTGGAGAAAAAAAAGAAAGTGATGAAAAGAACTGAGAAAACTGGGACTTAAATGGGCTAGAAGCAAAGATGGAAAAAGAAAGTAATAGAAAACCATAAATACTTACAGACTTGGGTTAAGATGTGCCATTTAATACAACAAAAGTAGGACCCTGAAGTAATATACGCACTAGTATTCAAGTGTGTTCAAAGTTTTCCTTCTTGTGATATATGTATATTATATATATATGTATATATACACACATAAAATGTGTGATGTTTAAATACTTAAATACTGTATGTCCCTCCAGAAATGAAGAACATAAAAACAAAAATGTAGCCGCTAAGTGGCACCGAACACAGGGATGGGAGTAGAAGTGGTAAACCACCAAACAAAGAACAAAGGGAGCTTCCTTCTGTCCATTTTTATGCAGGAGAAACTTTTTGGAGTTCTCTGGATTTTGTTTTCTAAAAACTTCCAAAATCCCCTAGGAGAAGAAATAGTGAATAAAAACTCTCGAAGAAAACAAAAGTGATCAGAAAGATTTTCTAAAGAACTGAGAATGGGCATAAAAATTTAAGTATTTAGGGGTGCCTGGATGGCTCAGTTAGTTAAGTGTCTGTCTTCGGCTCAGGTCATGATCCTAAGGTCCTGGAAAGAGTCCAATGTTTGGGGGGGGGGGCGTCCCTGCTCAGTGGGGGGCCTGCTTCTCCTTCTCCCTCTGAAGCTCTCTCTGCTAGTGCTCTTTGTCTCTCAAATAAATAAAATCTTCAAAAAAAAAAAAAAAAAGTAAGAATTTGGTTAATACTGAATTCCCTGGAAGTAGCCTTCAAGAAAGAAATCACATCACCCAAAATTAAGCCTTAATGATCACAGTTAAGTATGTAGGTTGCCAATATGCAAGAGTTTCCTCATACTTTATTTTCAACAAGTCAGGCTATACTACATGATATGTCATAATTTCTAGAGGTTAAAAATAAAGAAGTATGGGGGCACCTGGGTGGCTCAGTGGGTTAAGCCGCTGCCTTCAGTTCGGGTCATGATCTCAGGGTCCTGGGATCGAGCCCCACATGGGGCTCTCTGCTCAGCAGGGAGCCTGCTTCCTCCTCTATCTCTGCCTGCCACTCTGCCTACTTGTGATTTCTCTCTCTGTATCAAAAAAAAAAAAAAAAAAAAAAAAAAGTATGGCAGCAATATCACAAAGCTGTTTTTTCTCCTCCCCTATGTCATCAGTGAAAAATTATAAATAATTTTAAGAAATCTCTAGTAAGCACACTGAATACTTGTTTTCAATAAACATAAACATACACCAATACAACATATACCAGTAAAACCCACCACACCGAGAGAAAAGGATTTAAGGAATTTTCAGAAAAATGTTGCATACTTGAAGCTAAAAAGAACCCAACAATTTAAGGTTATACATACTAATTTAAATTCTGATATTTCTCTTTGATAATGCTGTCTAGTTTAATAAATTACACATTCAAAAATGTCATCTGTAAACAAAAATTTACAATAAAGCCATCTTTTTACACTGTTGAAAATGGTGTATAGAGAAAAGATTTTTACTGGTAAAAATAATAGTTTGGGGGCGCCTGGGTGGTTTAGTCAGTTGAGCGTCTGCCTTCGGCTCAGTTCATGATCCCAGTCCTGGGAATGAGCCCTGATTTGGGCTCCTTGATCAGCGGGGAGCCTGCTTCTCCCTCTTCCTCTGCTGCTGCTCCCCTGCTTGTGCTCTCTCTCTCTGTTAAGTAAATAAATAAAAATCTTTAAAAAAAATACTAAAGTTTGCTATTTTTATTTATAACTTCTACTATACTTAGTAACTTGTGACTTAAACACTATACAAGGGAGTAGACAGTGTTACATGGGAGGAAGAACAGCAGGAAAAACCGCACCAGACCTGCAACTGACATCTAAAAGAAGTATGGAAGTTTCTGAGTTCGTTCATGCATTCATGCATACATTCATTCAGCACTAGGGAATCTCTAAGTGAGAGACATACAGTTCCTGTCTTTATGGTGCTGACATTCCAACAAAGGAGACTATAAACTTTTATTTTACTAAGATTATAATGTATAGTAACAAGAATTAGAACCTAGGGGGAGACTGATTAAGTTTCCCTACCTATTAAAGATGCAGGGGACTCTTAGGTCATTTATTCCAAACTCCTGGTGCTTCATTACATTCCAATAGATGTAGTATGGACATTTAATCTCTTTGATAGCAAATCTTTCAAATTTTAGTAACAGCACCTATGATACTGTACTTACTATGCAAGTATGTCCCTCTAATCAAAGAGCCTAGTATGTTACAGAATTTTTTTATTATCACAGATCTACTTAAAATAAGAGTTATGTTTAGATTACAAAAGTACTCTTTAAAATCTGGAAAACAAAAGTATAAAGAGAATGAAATCATTCATAGCTAACTACAACACCCTGAGACCACCACTTACCAATATTTAAAAGTAATACTTCATCTTTTTCACATACATGCACACGCATACACACACACACCTCAGTGTAAACGTCAGTGACCCAGGACAGTATAGTCTCACTGTTTACAGCCCTTGCCCCTCTAATCTCTTCTCCACACAGCAACCCAGTGAGCCTTTTAAAACATCAATAAGGTCATGTCACTCCTCTGCTCAGAGCTTTCCAATGGCTCCCACCTCACCCAGAGTAAGAACCTAAGTTTTAGTGCTTACTAGACCCGCAAGGCCCGACACAAATCTGTCCCTCCTTTACTTCTGATTTCACTGCTGCACTCTTGCACACTCCCTGCCTCTGGGGGCCACTCCGCCAAGTCCTTGCTCAGCCTTCTCACCTTTGCATCTGCTGTTCCCTCTCTGCCTGAATAACTCTTGTCTCAAATATCATGGTCTCTTCTGCACGGTGTACAGTAATACGGTAATAAGAATAAAGAAG
>CM053609.1:38256191-38326924 GCA_028646535.1 Procyon lotor | reverse complement strand
GCGCCTGGGTGGCTCAGTCGTTAAGCGTCTGCCTTCGGCCCAGGTCAGATCCCAGCGTCCTGGGATCGAGCCCCGCATCGGGCTCCCTGCTCCGCGGGAAGCCTGCTTCTCCCGCTGCCATTCCCTCTGCTTGTGTCCCCTCTCTCGCTGTGTTTCTCGCTGTCAAATAAATAAAATCTTTAAAAAAAAAAAAAAAAAGAATAAAGAAGTAATCATAGTAACAGATGGTGTGTTAAAATGAAAAAGTTCTTTGAATTTATTGTGGCTAAAAAATAACAGCCAACATTATCAAGTTCTTACCATGTGCCAGGTTCTACACTAAGTGTTTTATGAGTTATTTCTTTTAATCTTCACCACGTTACAAGGTAAGCACTATTACTGTTTCCATTTTACTGATAAAGGAATCAACTTCTAAAACTTATGTGACTTGGGTAGCAAACCCAGGCAACTAATTTTAGAATGCATTATTAATGATTGTAGTGGGCTGCCTCTTTGTGATTCTGATTATTTTTTACTTTAACACTGTTAAATACGTGGGGCGCCTGGGTGGCTCAGTGGGTTAAAGCCTCTGCCTTCGGCTCAGGTCATGATCTCAGGGTCCTGGGATCAAGCCCCGCATCAAGCCCCGCAGCATCAAGCCCTGCATCAGGCTCCCTGCTCAGCGGGGAGCCTGCTTCCCCTTCTCTCTCTGCCTGCCTCTCTGTCTACTTGTGATCTCTCTCTCTGTCAAATAAATAAATAAAATCTTTAAAAAAAAAAACTATTAAATATGTAAAAGTAACTTTTATTTTTAAAAAAACTAAGTTTTATGCTTGACAGAAATTTCTTAACCATTTTACAGAGAATCAGTTTAGGAAAGTACAAGTATTTCACAGGTTCAAAATATGTTACAGAAAAAAGTAACAGCTGACATGTTAGGCTCTAAAATTACAAATACATAAAATTGAAATGTCAGAAAATAATATGTGCCATTGTAAGACTCAAGTATTTGACCAGTTACGGTGAAGCTTAAGGCAATATTGAGATAATTAATCTTTTTTCTTTTTTTGGAAGTAAGCATCTAAATAGAAGAAAACTTTTAAACATATCTAAAGTTATGAAAGACTGGCCCACAGAGGATAAAGGCAAGGAAAAACCAAAGAGAAAAAGAATTGAATTGAGCAATTACAACTTCATCTTTTGAATTTCTACAAATCCATGTTCTCTTGTTTAGTCTCAATAACATGTAAAACAAAAACACTACTTTAGGGGCTCCCACTGCCTTTGAAACTTCAGAATTATGATTGGATAAATAACCTTCCTGATTCTTAATCAATCCAGTCAATATAATTAACTTTTCAACTGCTTAAAAAAATAATCAAAACATTCTAAAATTAGATCATGGTAATGACTGTACAACTTCCAAAATATACTAAAACCACTGAATTGTTGCTTAAAGCAAGTAAATGTAATGCTATGTAAGTTAACTCACTAATACTGCTTAAAAAATCAAAATGTACTTAAGAAATGCTCAATAATTTCTTGTAAAAATATTTCTAAACAGAGAAAATTAAACAGTGGACACAAAACATGGCCATTTTCGAGGATGTGGAGAAAAAAGAACCCTTGTGCCCTGTTGGTGGAATGCAAACTGGTGCAGCCACTATGGAGGTTCCTTAAGAAGTTAAAATAAAACTACCCTCCAATCCAGCAATTGCACTAATGGGTATTTACCCACAGGATACAAAAACATTCGTCCAAAGGCATACATATACCCCTATGTTAACAGCAGTATTATCTAAAATAGCCAAGATATGGAAGCCGACCAAGTGTCCACCAACTGATGAACAGGTAAAGATGTGGTATAAAAAATAATGGAATATTATTCAGCCACAAAAAAGAATGAAATCTTGCCATTTGTAATGACATGGAGAGAGCTAGAAAGTATCACACTAAGTAACATTAAGTCAGTCAGAGACAAATAGCATATAATTCCACCTGTATGTGGAATTTAAGAAACAAAACAAAGAAGTAAAGGGAAAAAAAGAGACACAAGCCAAGAGACAGACCCTTAATTACTGAGAACAGACTGACGGTTACCAGAGGGGAGGTGGGAAGGGGGATGGGTGAGATAGGTGATGGGGATTAAGGAGTGCACTTGTTGTGATGAGCATTGGGTGATGTATGGAACTGTTCAATCACTGTATTTTACACCTGAAACTAACAGAACACTGTATGCTAATTAAAAAAACAAACAAACTTAAAAAAACCCACAAAAATGGCCATTTTCCCAAGCTCTTTATAATTTAAGTACCTCATTTACTTTCAACTTTTAGGTTCTCAAATTCAGTGTTACAACACATTGGTGAAGCATGTTACAAATAACTGGTTACTAAATTATAAAGTACCAAAGTGTGAAGGGTATACCTGTGAACGACATATAGCTGTCTTGTTTTGTCTTCCCCCATCTTTTATAAACCGTTTATTTTCCATCAACCTTATTTCCATTTTCACTCTCTTTGTAGAAGAGCAACTTAAGGCCACTCAGTGGTTGTTCTACACATTCAGTGGCCTGAGAAGCAAAAGCTACACCCCTGTTTTCAGTGGTAGCCAAGTGTTCCAGTCTGGGTAGGGAATTGCTGAAGGGGCAGAAGAGGGCCCCTGTATGCCTCTAAGACCAGTCTGCGACTTCAGGTTGAGTCGGTGTGAACTCAAGACTTGGAGCCGTTCATTCACCCTGAAATTCCTCTTGGTTATTGCCTTTTCAGCAGTGGCCTGCTCTTCCTCTTCAATCTCTTCAGGATCTCTGTAGAAGTAGAGACTGGGCACAACCTTCCAGGAGCACTCACAGGAAATGTTGCCACACATGTGCCAAACTTCTGGGGCAGCATCCACTACATCAGACCCACTGAGTGAGCTACCTTGTCGTTGTGCAAGGGATGGTGATGTCCATGGGGTACCAAGGAGTCTGTGTCACACAGAACAAGCGTAGGCAGGTTAACATAGGACACCTCTGTGAGAGGCTGGTGGTCAGCCCTGGGATCAGTAACCACCAGAAGTCTCAGCTCACAGAAGGCTGCCTGGATCCGGTTAGTAAAGGCTCCAGGAGTGAAGTGGACAGCAACATAAGCGGCTCCAGTGGCAGCAGCAAACTTCAGCACAGCTAACTGGCCAGTATTCCCGGATGATAGGACACCGACATCGGCTGGGTTTTCAATGGTAACAATGGCACGAGTGGCCTGCAAAAGCTTCCCTCAGGTTCTTTTCAGATTTATAATGTGGATACCAACATTTTTCCTTTTGTAGATGTCCTGTTCCATTTGGAAGTCAAGGTTGGTGTCACCTATGTGGGTTCTCATTGCAAGGAATTTGAGGACATCTCCCTCCTTCATTTGTCGGCTATTAAAGGCTCTGGATATCTTGAAAGTTTCCCTTGAAATTAAGAGGGGAAACCCAGAAAAACACTGTGTAGATCTCTCCCTGGGTAGAGCAGAAAGACAGTTGTTTTGGTTTTCTCATCTACTCTAACAGTGTCCTTTGAACATGCACACCTGAAGTGGTTACTGGTAGGGATTAATATGTATCCTGTTTTAACTACTTACTATTCATTGCCCTTTTTCTTTGTTTCCTATTTTTTTTTTGTCTTCTCTATTTCTGCCTTCTCTGGTTTTATTTGAACATCCTGTATGATTCCATTTTCTCTACTCTTTTAGCATATCAATTACACTTCCTTTTAAAATCTTTTTAGTGGTTATTGCAATGAGCACTGAGTAATGTACAGAATTGTTGAATCATTATACTGTATACCTGAAATTAATACTGTATATTAATTATACTGGAATTTAAAAAGTTAAAAAAAAAATCTTTTCAGTGGTTACCATGAGGCTTGCAATATACCTTCATGACTAATACAAGTCCATTTTCAAAACAACACTATACCACTTCAGTTAGTGTAAATACTTTTTAAGAGTATTCCCAAATCCTCCCTTCTGTTCCTTATAACTTCACTGTCATTAATTTCACTTATCCATAAGCTATAATCACCAAGTAAATTATTTTTAACAAACTATTATCAATTAAATGTAAGAAAAAGAAAAGATTTTATCTTCATTTATTCCTTCTCACTCCTTTCTTTATGAAGATTTAACCTTCTGACCTACATCATCTTCCCTCTTTGAAGAACTTTCAACATCTCTTGCAAAGCAGGTCTAGTTACACTTTCCCTCAATTTTTGTCTGTCTGAGGAAGTTTTTATTTTTCCTTCACTTCTGAAGGATAATTTCGCTAGATACAGAATTCTAGGTTGGTGATTTTCTTCTTTCAACTCTAAATACCTTACTCTCTCCTTCCTTGCTTGGCTTCTGAAAAGAAATCTGTTATCTTTTTTTTTTTTTTTTAAGATTTTATTTATTTATTTGACAGAGAGGAGAGAGATCACAAGCAGGCAGAGAGGCAGGCAGAGCAAGACGGGGAAGCAGGCTCCCCACCAAGCAGAGAGCCCAACACGAGGCCTGATCCCAGGACCTGAGATCATGACCCCAGCCAAAGGCAGAGGCTTTAACCCACAGAGCCGCCCAGGTGCCCCTCTGATACAATTCTTAACCTTGTTCTTCAAGTGGCTTTTTTCAAGATTTAACCCTTGTCTTTAATTTTCTACAGATTGGACATAATATACATAGGGGTAGATCTTTTTGTTGTTATTTATCCTGCATGGTATCTCTGAGCTTCCAGGATCTGTAGTTTGGGTTCTTTAATTTTAGAAAATTCTCACCTATTATACTTTAAATACTCTGGTTCCTTTCTCTCTTTCCCTTCTGACATCCTGGTTAAGTGTATGTTACAACTTTTCTAACTGTTCCACAGTTCTTGGATACTCTGTTCCACCTTTTTCCTTTGCATTTTAGTTGTGCACATTTCTACTGATGTATCTTCATGTTCACTGATTCTTTCCTCAGTCACAGCCAGTCTACTAATGAGCCCAATAAAGGCATTCATTTCTGTTATAGTGTTTTTGATTTCTAGCATTTCCCTTGGATTATTTCTTAGAGCTTCCATCTCTCTGCTTATGTTACTCATCCATTCTTACATGTCTACTTTTTTCCATTAGAGCCCTTAGCATATTAATCATAATTTTAAATCCACAGTATGTTAATTCTAAAATCTATGTCACATCTGAGTCTGGTTCTTATGCTTCATTTACCTCTTCAGATTGTGGGGGTTTTTTTTGTCTGTAAGCATGCCTTGTAATCTTTTGTTGAAAGCCTGATATAATGTTGGGTAAAAGGAACTGAGGCAGACAGGCTTTTAGTGTGAGTTTTATGTTTATCGACTAGGAGTTAGGCTGTGTTTATTGTTTGCTGTAGCTGTGGTGTCTAAGGCTAAAATTTTCTCTAATGTCCTTGGTTTTTCTCTCTCAAGTTCTCCTTGGGAATCCCTAGAGACTCTTTAAATAAGGTGTGAGGCTTACACTTGTTTTAGAAGCCCCACTGACATGGTGGTAAAGTTGGAAAGAGGCATTCCTCTGTCTTATGATTAGATCTCAGTCCTTTAGCCTATGTTAGGTATTTCCCTTCCCCCAAGTCAAGTAGGCATTGGCAGAGCCCCTGGTTAGGCTCTGGTAAAATACTTTCCCTTAAAACTGGCTTTGTTAAAGAGAACAGAGAACTCTGGGTATATTTCAAAATGATTTTTTTTCTCTTGTTCCCTCCTTGGCCCTACCTGCAAACTCCCTAACCCCTGAAATCCTCCTTTACTATGCAGGCAGTAAAAGATTTTTCTCTGTTCCTCACAGGGAGAACCTGGTAGGGCTCCTGGAAGTAAGACTCTGAAAAGTGAGTACCCCCACCCGCCAAGACTCAGCCTTCTTGGTTTTCAACTCTCAAGCTAGCCCACCCAGAGCCTCCAGCAGTTAATTCATTAATTAAGCTTAAAATGCTCCTACCTAGAGTGGCTCCAACTGTGGGGCTTCTATTCCTAGACTTCTACCACCCATAAGCTTTGATTCCCTGTATCTGCCTATCCGCAGTTTTCTAGGCAGCAGTTTGCCCTGAGACCTCAATTCTCTTGATGCATCTAAGAACTGTTGATTTTCAGTTTAGCTTTTTTTCTTGTTGGGATAAGAGAAGTGAGGACTTACAATCTCTTTATGTGTCAAACCAGAAATGGTAAGTCAATATTCTTCATTATTATCATAGGAACTAAGGTAAGACTATCCCTGGAATACAACTCTTGTTTGCATTCTAATTTGCTTTACACATAATCCTGGGGTTACCTAAGGGAGAATTATAAGACAATTAATATCAAGCAGGTGACTCTCATCCACTGTTTGCCAATTAAAGGGAGTTAAGATTGAGAACCATTACTATATTCTTCAAGTAGTTTGGGATATAGAGGTCCACAAACTACTGCCCAAGGGCCAAATTCTGCCAGTAATGGAACAAACCCAGCCATTCATTCATTTGTACATACATATACGAAAATAGTCTGTGGCTGCTTTCTTGATAACAATGGCAGAGTAAAGTAGTTGCAACAGAGACCCTATGTCCTACAAAGCTGGAAGTATTTACCATCTGGCTTTTCAAAGTAGAAGTTTGCTGGCTCTGGGTTACACATCTCATACTTTCTTGTACACGTGATCTCTGGTATTTTGTGTGCATGTGTGTCTGTCTGTCTTTTAATTGTTGACCAAGGCTGAGTACAATGATGATTACGTACTACCTTCAATTTTTATTTATCAATTCATCCATGAATTCATTTAATATACAACTGCTGAGAGTAAAGAATTCAGTTTAGTGAAAATGTTTTGCAACATAGTGTTAATAATGATATTACAATTACATTCAATTACTAGAAAATTAAAATAAATAGAGTTATTAACTCTACCTGGGGTACTCAAGGGTTGAGAATACTAAAATTCTGACAGAGAAAACTATTGCTTAGTAGAACACATACTCTCTGAGCAAGGAATTCTCAAACTTCAGTGTTAGAATCACCTGAAGGGTTAGTAAAACAAAGACTGCTAGTTATGCCCTGGAGTTTCTATGGCATTAAACCTGAGGTGGAGCCTCAAAATTTACATTTCTAACAAGTTCCAAGGTGATACGAATATGATGCTAATATAGAGAACAATGTTCTAACAAACCAAATAGCATCATATAAATACAATTTTAAAGCTGAAAGGGTCTTTTAAAAATTAGTTGTATCTCTCTGAAAGAGAGAATATCAGACTAAAAAAAAGAAACAAAAAGTCTCTATGTCAGATAAATAGAAAGGTCCAACAGACTGTCACCTATTTTATGAATCTGAAACACTTTGGGCCTTCAGAATTGCTTTCCTATTTTATTCTTTCCCTTGTTACTTCCTCGATTAATCCACCTCCCTCAGTTTTTTTTTTTAATATTTTATTTATTTATTTGAGAGAGAAAAAGATCACAAGTAGGCAGAGAGAGAGGTGGAAGCAGGTTCCCTGCTGAGCAAAGAGCCAGATGGGGGGCTCGATCCCAGGACCCTGAGATCATGACCCAAACAGAAGGCAAAGACTTAGCCCACTGAGCCACCTAGGCGCCTCATCCCTCAGTTAGTTATTTACCCTAACTCACAGGTTTCCTTTGCCATCTTCAAGCTTTGGCCACGATTCAACAAATTACCTTAGCCTTGGGTCTTGGCTCCTAAAATAAATAGGTCAAAGCCTCCACCAAAACCAAACTTTAAAGAGGCTATCTCCAGGTCAATGTTAAGGGGTTCTTCAAAATTCCAACTTTATCTCTTGAGAACCTGGTTGGAACGAAGATTAGCCCACAAACCCTGACTAAATACTACTGTGTACTTTATTCATAAAAAGTTACTAAACTATGTATCAGTCATTTGCTCAGTATTTTTAAAATGAGGGACACAGTGGCTCTCACTTGGGACATAAATTATTTTTTATTCTAGATATATAGTAAAAAACATTTGACTAGTAGTACTGAAACTTTAAATAAATACTTCAGTTTCACCAACGGAATTTTTAAAAAAAATCAACTGCTATAAGTCCTCCATTCTGTAAAATGTAGCATGAGTTTAAAAACTAATTTGGGGAGAAAATTACCTCATCAAACGTTATCAAATACAGAAACATTAATATGTAGAAAAAAATCAAGTGTTTCTAAGAATGCAGTAGACAAAAATAGTATTCACTAGTACTTACTACTAGATGAGAAATAGAAAGATGCAAAAGGTGTTGCCCCTAGCTTCAAAGAACTTGCTGTTTATTAGAGCAGCACAGGACAAAAATTAAAGTGATTAAGTGCTTAACTGTAAGATATCACCATACAGTTTGAGGTCAAGAAAAGGCCAATGTAGACAAGAGTAGCTAAAGAATCTTTTATAGTACAATGATTTGAACTATGACTTCAAAAATGGTTAAAACATGATTAAGTAGGATTTGGACACAGGCAAGTAGAGATTCCAGAAAAGATATAAAGCAGGACTAAAAGGAGGACCACAAATTATAAGGCAGACACTGAAGTGCTTGCCTGACAGAAGTTCAACACTGGTAAACAGAAAGAAATCAGTAGGACTGACTGTATGGAGCTAGATTACACAGGCCTTTGAAACCTGACAGAAATCTTTAGATAACGATATGTTGGGCAAGGTGAAATCATTATAGGTCATTTGAAAGAGACTACATGGAAAATGATTTTTTTTGAAGACTTATTTTGGCAGCAATATAGGCACAGTCCAGTGAAGGGACAGGCCAGGGACAGAGAGCAACTATGGTGCAACTGTAATAATCCAGAGATGGTAAAGCACTGAACTATGATCCTGGCAGTGGAAATATAGGGGGTAGAAGACAGGGAGAAACTTAAGTACTTGACACTACAAACTTGACAACTTGTTAAAATACTGGGCACAGGGATAAGAGAGAAAAATCCAATATGAAACCAATACTGCAAGCCTGATGGAATGAAGGAACAAGTGCTATCTATTACACAAAGAAGCAAATTAGCTAGAAATGAAAGCCAACTGAGGCAGCAAGGCACTATGGCACAGAAGGATTACTGAGAAAATGCCAAGTTTACAATGACAGGGGTAGCTACCTATACTCTAGCAAGGGTATCAGTAGATGTGATTAGAGTTGTCTGGTCAGCCCATCTATTTCTGACTTTGGCAAAGAAGTGAACAGAGAAAAAAAATAGGTGGCTGAGAAGTAAGTGTCTGGATAGTCAAAATTCAAGTGCATTTAGAAGAAAGCAGCAGGAAAAAAAATGTTCATCAGAAATAAGATCCCTGAAAACAGGGATCTTGCATCTTTGCCCATGGATTCCCCAATGCCTGACAGAGTAGCCGACAAAGGCAGCTCTCAAAAAGGAATGAATGAGAATTCCCAAACTGCAAAGGAATCACAGTAACAAGAAGAGTTGAAGACAAAATGAAAGATAAAGACTGAAAAAGGCCACTGAGTTGGCAAGAAGAACAGGAAGCCAGACTGCGAGAGTCAAAAAGGACAAGAGTGGAGAGAAGATCTAGCAGAGTGGGGGTGGTGAGCTGATAGACAGATGGCAGCTAAAAGGAAGAGCAGCAGGGTAGACAAAGCATTATTTTACTTGTTTGGATTTTTGTAAACTCAAAATAATGCCTGCTCAATCAAGAAAATTTTGAGAACATAATAAAGGAGGGGAGCGTACATTTGTTTCACCACCTAAATGCAAAACCAGTTAACACTTTTAAAAATGTTTGTTCACTTACTCCACCCATATATATGAGTAGCCTTACATATCACACAACAGGATAATAAACGAGGGACTGGAAGGGAGGGGAACACGTAAGCAAAATAGTAAAACTAGGCGTGAGATTAGCTAGTAATGATTACCATGTTTCTTAAATCTTTTCTTAGTGGTAAAAAAAAAATAGTTCTCTGCTTTATTTTTTATTATCAAATAAGGATTTTTGCATTGTTAACTGTTTATTATTCTTATAAAATGAGTATTTACATTCTTCACTTACCTAATGACTTTTTTTCTTAGACTATGAATGAGCTCTTTAGATCACTGAAAGATCAACTCTTTGTTTTACTGTAAAAACTTTTCTCTAAGGTTGTTTGCTGCTGCTTTAAGGAAGTCATTAGCATGTATAAAGTCACAGGAAAAGTAGCCTGTGGAAAAGAACAGTTTGATGATGCTGACAGAAAGGGTTTAAGTATTAGAACAAATTCCCTAAATATATGGAAAAGGATGAATCCAAAGGGGAAAACAAACTTCATCCTATAATGGGAAAGCACACAGATACAGATGCTAAGACACAGGAGCCAAAATAGGGCTAAGCGAGGAATATGAGCAATCCCACATATAGTAATATTCTAATCCTCTTCATGAAGTGGCCATTATTCAGAGTCAACTCAGTGTACATAACCTTCTTCTAAAACTATTAGAGCAGTTCCTGGTCCTCTGCCCCAGTTCTCTACGTGCCTATCCTCTTCTTCCCTATTATTACTTGAGATTCTTTCTTCTACCTTTGCATTTCGATAAGAAAATTGTGATTGGTGGAAACCCCACTCTCCAATCAAGCAAATTTTGACCTAAGTTATCTTCCCTTAATTATTCTCATTACCGGCAAAACTTGCTGTCATCAACAACTGTGAATTTAATTCCTGCTAGTGGGAATAAAGATTTCCCAGTAAGCATACCATTAAGTGTATTTGGATCAACAGCCCATCCCTTGATTTTTGTTCAAGTCACCATCCTGAATTTTGCCAGTAAGAATATTATATCCTACTGAATCCCTCTCTCATCTATTTTTTAATACCATCAATTATACCAGACTATCACTGCATTCAACAAAATCTTATTTTTGTTAAACTCTACTGATGATGTATGCAACTACTACACAAGGGATGAATGTTTTAAATGCACAGTAGTGTTTATTACTTTTTCATTACCCTATGCCTGTATATAGTAGACATTAAAATAAAGGTATGTGAAATTCAGTTTTCCCTGACCACTTGATTCTGTAAATTCAGGATTAGTTCTCACTTCTTTGAAACTTATATGTACAAAATTTGGCCAAATACTGCTTGTTAATATCTCCTGTTTCACAAAAAGGGATCTTGCATGTAATAATTTTGACAGTATTATTTTAGATTACAGATTGCTTACATACATATGCAATTATTAGATCTAATAAGTGCAATCAAATAAGCAAAGTGATTCACTTAAATTAACTGAAGCATCTTGTTCAAATACATTTTCCCAGGCTCTCAGATGCACCAACTTTACTTCAAGCAAGATGTCACTAAAATGACATTCTTATCCAACTGAATTTTTAAAATTTCATACCTACTGCAAAAACAATAGCATGTACTTGGCTACCCCACATAAATATTTTTCTATTATTTTGTAAATTACTTATTATGCAGTGACTGCTTTGTTTCAGGTTTCAGTCTCTGAATTCCTATGACCTTCACATATTAAAAATGAGAATGTTTCATTTAAATTCATTACAAATTAAGTAAAACAGGTTCATCTCAGGTAAGGCCAGCCTAAATCACTGAAAAAAGTTAATTTACACAACTCAGATCATTGTTCTTCGAGAGCTGAGAAAAATTTCATGGAAACAGGAGCAATATGAATTGAATCTTAAAGTTAAACCTTTGTATCTACAGGAAAAAAAGAAAGGTTTTTAAAGTAGCAGGTAGCACAGGGTAAGCAGAAATAAGATAATAAAAGCAAAGAAAATGGGTTAGTGGAAACTGCAGTAGCCACTTAATGCAGTAATCCCCTGTTCTCACCTTGTAGCTACTTGGCAGTACAAGGTGATCAAAGTAGGAAAGCCACAGAGAAATAAAAGAAAAAAAATACAAGTACAGAAAAGAAAAACACAAACCTAAGTGCTCTTGATGCTTGGTTTGTATCTTAAAATGATGCCTCATAAAATACAACACCATAGCCCTAGAGAATCATACCCTCCAAGATACCAGTATTTCACTTCTATCCCCATGCACCTCATAGGTATCACTAATCAATCAGATTTAGCATGTAAATTCACATCAATTTGTTAATCTGTGTTGGAATGAATGTATGCTACCTGAACCCTGCTATCAAAACTCAGACTATGAATGGGTTCAGGTAAAAAAAATTTTTTTTTAGATAAGGCTATTTGGAGGAAGGAGATGGTATTTCACACCATATGGACTCTTGCTTTTCAAAATTCCAAAACATAACAGATTGGAATCTGTTACTATGACCTCTCACTCTCTGAATTCAGAAACCAAACAGACTCAAATAGCAAGGAATATCTTTATATTTTCAGTTTATTCTTAGATATGAGGAATATAAAACCTCACCTCCCACACAACTTTTCATAATATACATAGGACCTATCGTAATAGATGTCTGATAAAAATATGCATTTGGTTAATTAGGTTAACTAAATCTAGTTGTTTTCTACTTCCTCTTATAAATAGGAGATGTTACAGTCCATAAATAGAGAAAACTAAAAGTCTCAAGAAAAAAAATTAAATCGTGTTTTAAAGTTTCTATTCATACTGGTTAAGTGTTAACTATCTTAATCTCATAGTCAGCAATTCAATGCATTAAGGCCTCAGAGCTTATTGTTCCTTATTTATTATCCTGCCCAGGACAGGAAGATCCTTCCTCCTTCTGGTCCATGCTGCTCATCTTAACCTGAACTCTCAGAATCTTCAATAAAGCAGGAGAGAAAACAACTAAATACACAAAGACTGGTGGAAAAAAAGGCACTGGGTAAGAGCGGCCTAGTTCGGGCAGAGATATGGAATAACCATCTTACTGTCTTGTCCTTTAATAGGTATAAAGAACTGTGACAATTAAACATTAAAAAGTCTACCCCAGATGAAGAGAAAAAGTTGTGAGGTTCAACCCTACACTAAATTATTCTGAAAATACACCTTTCTTATTTAATAATCAAATTGATGATACAACATCCACTACTGCCTTAAAATATTACATTATAGAAAAAGTTCCTATGTGTGGTGCTCATAAGTATTGAGAACCTTTTTAGAAGCAAGGCAAAACAAAACAAGCACACAAATAGTCCCCCTACTGCAATCTCTCAACTAGTTAAACTCCCCAAAAAGAATTGCTGCATAGACGTGCACAGCTCTCAGAATACTTTAAATGTAATACATGCTCAATAAATATTTGCAAACTGATTCTCACATAACAGAACTCTTGCACAAGGTAACAAGAAGTGCATAACACCTTCAGATTGTCTTCCTGGGCTAACACCCAAGGAAACACTGACAAATCCTAACAATTCGTCCATTGAAAATGTTCTGTTGATTGCCTGTGATTAGTTAATTCTGTTAGTCTTTCACTGTGGTTATGGTATGTTTTATTATTGCTGTCAATATTAATTTAGTAACAGACTCACAGAAAGTTAAGTTAAAGGAACTTGCAAGGTCATCTAGTATAAACCTTTCATTTTACAGACAGGGAAATGAAGGTCTACTTTTCTCACAATTAACACTTTGGCACTTGTCACCTCTTTCCCTGGTTCCCTAACTGAATAAAAGAGTTTTATTGCACTTTTTTGCTTAGGTTAATATTACAAGGTTAACATTACAAGTGAATGGGCATTCCTCAAATGCCAGTCTCTAGCACAGTACTTTGTATATAGTAGGTACTCTGGTGAGTATACACTGGTCTTGCTTAGTGTTCAAATCTGAGTAAATGACAATGCTCATTTTACTTATTTTCATTTGTACAATTTTAGTGTGCAACATTGTTTTTCTAATATAACAAGTGATGTGACACAAGTTTTTACTCAGAGTATTCTTTCCTAACAGATAAAACACTTCTGTCTTTTCCACCACTGTGAAGCTCATTTCCCTCAATAATACAAAAAACAAATAGTGAGATAGAAACCAAATCAATTTTGCACATAACATTCTAGACACCTCCCAGTGGGGAGAGCAAATTGGTAAATTATTTATACACACATACACTTCCATTACCGGAGAGCTAAACATTAGGCCAGAAAATCCAGGGGCTTCAAATTGCTTAACTTGCCTTCCTGGTGAAGAGGGAAGACAATTTGATTAGTTTCAAATCATAGAGGAGAGTAAGGGATTGCCTTCTTTCTGGAATCACAAACACTCAGTGTTGGGATGCAACCATCACAGCTGGCCTCAATATAGACAAACAAAAGCACCCTTGGTGTGCCTGGTATGGAAGACAGGCTAAACTCAGAGCAAGCAGCATGTTCAACCAACTAATCAAAAATATATGAAAGTCGGCTAATGTACTAGTCAGTCTCTAATTTTAAAGCAAAATGAAGATCAGGGACTTATGGTTAAAGTAAACTGTGAAGTTATAAGCTTTACAATAAATGTTTCCCACTGTAGGAGAAGGAACAATAACTATTTCTCAGACAGAGCTAATAAATGCCCTGACCCAGAACCAAGGACAAAATGGAACTGCTGAGTTCTAGTACATGGGATAGAATCAGATCTAATATGGTATCACCATGTAAATCTTTTGGATCATCATAGTTTGCTCATCGTAACTAATAAGAAAGTAAAACAAAACTGCTGAATTTGGGTTTAAATTAGAATTAAAAAAAAACATCCAAAAGGTCCACATAATATAATTCCACTTTATTTATAATTTTAAGTCTAAAATGTATGAGATTCAGAACTCTATATGACTTATAGGACTGAATAAAGAAAAGGAACTCTGACCATGGCACAGCTTCCAGGGTCTGATAATGAAGGAAAGGATTCCTAGCTTTCCTGTCATTTAATTTATCTGTTTCCAAAAAGTGGGTAGAACAATGACACATCTTACAGGACTGTTTAAGAAATGGTTTATACAGTCTTAGTTACAAATAAAAGCTTATATAAATAAAAATAACAACTGATAATTTAAGAATCCCTGAATTCGTTTGTTGACTAAATACAGTATTAGAACATTTTCTACAGTAAAACATCAAGATATCTTTTGATTTTCTAGGTGAAGATTTGTTGTTTATGTTACAGCCGAAATGCCAATATGTTAACTACTCCCACCCATGAAAGCATATTTATTCTTATAACTAATCATAGACAGAGAGATATCAAATGTAATTTTTTCTATCCTATTTTTTTCCATAGCAACTTTATTCTATCAGGGTTTCAAGTAAAACTACATTAAAATGGAAAAGAAAGTACTTAGTATACACATACATATATGTAAACTAAATACAAATTTTCTTTTTTCTCTTTTAAACAATGAAGATACTGGAGATAAGAGGAAAGAAAAACTTGTTTTGGTATTCTTTTTTTAAGTAACTGAACAGGGATGCAATGTAAGTTCAAGAAGTTTGCAGTGAGGTTAGTTGTGGCTGTTTTACATTGCTAATTTTCTTTTTTTAATGAAAAATTTATATTAGAATTCCATTGTTTAGAAAAGACACCATTTCACAGCATATTCAGTATTAAAACACATCTGCAAATAAATCTTCTTTCAAAGTACTAAGTGATTTGCACCTTGTCTCTGGACTGGGAATGAGAAAGGTGAAGAAATAGAGCAGGCTTGTTAATTTGATTTAAGTTTATGATATTCATAAACATATTACACAAATATTACAACACTATCAAGTTGGCAGTATATTTTCTAGAACTACCTTAAAAAATTATAAATTTTATTTCCAATTCTTAAGAAAGATAGTTTCTTGTCTCATTAGATACCATGATTGCAACTTTGAACACTTCACCTTTTTTTCCCCTAAAGGCTCATTCAATGCTTGAAACTACCAAGGACATACTTCTATCAAATAGCATTTTAGTTTAATAAACAGAATAAATTAATTAGGAACCGAAATAAATAACTCGTCCAGCTAAAACCTGCCTCACATACTATATGTATATTTGTTGAATAGGAAGACAAGTACAGACTTGTCTGTTGTGATCTGCAAGTTTAATAATTTAGAAACTATGATCAACCTAAATGCAAAACCTTTTAATAATTTTTAAATGCCACATTTTGATTTAATGTAATTTTAAATTCTCATTAGTAATGATACTAAAGGTTGATGTGGAAAGGAGTACAAAACTGATCTCTCAGAGCATTATCAAGTTATAAAATAAATAATAAAAGATACAGTTCCTCACAAAATGTGAAATGAGATACCTAAAGAACTATAATCTTATCTATTAAAAACTATTTTAATTTAGCATATATACACTAGTTCAAAGGAGGTGGTGGTGAAGGAGCTTTCACTTTTTAGTATTTTTATTTTATACAGTCACTTGATGAAAAATACAAATCCAGTCTTGTAGAGCAGGGGCCATGAGACTGTATATTAATTATAGCCACTAATGTTGTTTATGATCCACAAATGTTGTTTATTCCAAAGTTCTAAACACAATATAAAAAAATCTGCAAACAGGAGTTCTACACTTGAAAATTAAACGCCAGTTAAGTGTGCCATTACAATTTTAAAATAAAGATATAAAATTGTATATTTAGGGATTAAGGTGTTTTTTTTTTTTTTTTTTTGATTAAGGTGTTTTTTGCTTGTTATTTTTTCTGAGCAAGTAGCAAAAAAATGAAGTGAACTCTACTTCAGGATAAGTTTTTCCTCACATTAGAGTTAGTGCAGTTAAGCTGTAATGAATGTGTTAATATAAGTTATCAATGAAAGAATAATTAAATCACATGATTTACCAAAAAGAGCACTCCACTATCATTATTATTCAGTCAGTTGGCTATACAATTTACTCCTATATTAAAAACATAAAGTGGAGTTTCCTTTCCCTATTGTTCTCATAATAAATTAAAATATACATCACTAATTCAATTTTTAAAAGAAAATTTTCTTTTTCTTAAATCTTTCTTAAAAGATTTAGTCCTTTAATTTGGATGTCCCTCACCTTAAATGTAAAAACCAAGGTGTTTAATGCCATTCAATAATGATTTCTGAGACACTAAGTTACATCAAGTTAATAGGGGGGGAAAAACCCCACTGATTTCAGGAAACCTTGATGGTAAGCAGAAGATTAACCATCTCTCCCTTTAAATAACTGCTTTTAAAAGAGGGTGAGGGTATCCATCAAAGAATAAAAGCTTTTCACACATACATAGAAAGCAATCTTACTTATCTGACCTATCAAAGTTGCCAAAACATGACTATTGATTATCAAAGCCAAAAAAATTCTTCAAAAAATCTAAACTTCATCTTAAAATTAAAACTGAAAGCAAGATACTCAACTGCCAATTGCTGTGTAGTAAGAAACTATTAAAGCCTGCACTGACCTACTTCATATTAGCATCATGACAATATGGATGTATGCCAAGAAATACTAAAAATTACTATATAACAAACTTTAATTCTGTATTTAAAAATTGTCACTGTTTTTAAATGTCTAAGTACTGTACTGCAATACTTCTGATGCATTTATTTTAAAATTGCAATCAAAGTAAGGAGTTTTGATATTTTAGTCATATTCAATGATGGACATGCAAGATTTCATTTTTAAAATCAGAGCTTGTTCTACACCACATTCAATTCTATTTTAAAACTTCTATTAAAAGCAATCTCTTAGACCAAATTCCAAATATTGCTTTCCATTTTTAAAAGAGCACTACATTTCACAAAATGTCAGTTAATGAAGAATCCTACAGAAATGATGCAAGTTCACGTTCAAAGAATATTTACAATGGCTCTAACAGAAGACAGACTTAACTCAGTGTATTTAATTATTAAAAGACTGCCACCAGTCTTTCAGAGTTTAAACTAATGATGAAATATTGTAAATTCTCATACAAGAAAGTACAGAAATAGCAAAGGATATCTCACCTATGGTTTCTAAAAAGACACAAAATAACAAGACATTTTAAATTAAAACATGTTTTTAAATTAAAAAATCACTTTACAGTGTAAACTACCACCTTAAAATACCTTATACTAAAGAAGCCCTTTCTTCACAATCATGCAAATAAACTCCCTGGAAAGGAAATTTAATCTCAGAATAAAGAAGGCAAAAACATCCAGAAATAGCAGCTAAACCAACGGAAAGGAAGAGACACATTAGGTTTTGTGCTGCATGTTAATATTCTTACGCACAATGTCTGTTTGGTGAAAATTCACAATACACTCTTCCTCCCTGTATGCTTGCAAAAAGGAGTAAACACATTTCACATTCCTCAGTCCCAAATTCATGCCACCATCATGCAATATGACTTAATTTCGACCCATAGCCCTCTTACACATAAGTGGAAAACACATATAACTTGTTTATCTACACTCACAATTGAGGAGGGGGTAAAGGTATTTTTTGGCTATGGAGATCAGAGGTGGATGCAAAGTCCCGACACCTCCAGAGGTCCTATAAATATGCACCCGACTCTGGATGCCCACATTCAATGAACGCATCAGCCTCCTCCTCCGCCCGCCGCCCCCCACCCCCTTTGCAGCAGAATGTGCCTGGGCTTTTTTACCCCAGCGATGGAGGATCCTCTTACCAGATGGAGTTCTTGATCTTGTGTTGCAGCGCGCTGGCCTCTGTCCCTGGCAGCCCAGGCACAAGGGCTGGCAGAGCCACCCCCGAGTTGGGGGCGCCGGGGGGAAGCTGCTGATGGGCATCAGGCTGCTGTGGTGGCGGCTGTTGTTGTTCCTCTGCCATCGCTGCTGGAGGGGTGGGAGGGAGGGAGGGAAGATGGGGGCGCGGGGAAGGGTGAGGGAAGAGACGGGGAGGGGAGGACGAAGGGGGAGAGGAGGAGGAGGGGGGAAGGGAAGAGGAGGAGGAGGAGGAAGGAAGCTGAATAAGCTAGGCCTTTACCCCAGGGCTCGAGTGAGTCGCTTTCGCCTGCCGCCTGGGGGACATCACCGGGGAGACCGAGCGGCTCCTCACGGCAGGGACGCTTCACCGCTGGAGAGGCATGGCGGCGCCCCTCAGCCCCCCGCCGCCGCCGCCGCCGCCTCCTCCCGTCAGCGGCCGGGGCTGGGGGGGATGAGGAGGAGACGTCTGAAGACGAGGTGGGGGGGCAAGGCTCCCCCAAATCCAAGAACTGCTGCTCAGTGACTCCGCGGCCTGGCCTTCCTTTCTTGCCCCCCGAGGCTTTCTACGCCCGGGGCCCGCGCTGCTGCAGCCCCAGGCTCGGCTCCACGCCACTCCCCACGCCGCCGCCGCCGCCGCCGCCGCCGCTCGCTCCCGGCCCCGCCGCCACCGCGGCCGCCGCTGCCCTGCCAGCCCGGGAGGCAGTCTAGTGCGCGCAGCCGCACTGCGGCCCGGCGCAGACGGCAAAACACCTACCGCTCCGCCGGGGGCGGGGGGGTGGGGTGGGGGGGCGTGGACCAGCGTGTGCGGGTTACGGGCGCGGGCGCGGGCACGGACGCGGGGGGCCGGGAGGGGGGCGCACGGGTGCGCAGGGCGGGCGCGGGCCAGCTCGACCCGGAACGCGCGCCACCGGGGCCGAGGAGGGGACTAGCTGAGCTGGTGGAGGAGAGCAGGAAAACGTGGGGGAGGTGCTGGCTAGAGAAAGAGAACTTGCGTGAGGAGGAGGAGGAGAAACCAAATATAATATTTGGCGTGGAAATGGGATTTTGGGGTTTTTTTTCTGGCATCTTCAAATCAGGAAAAGTGAAATTCATCAACATTTCCCCCCCTCCACTCGACAAGTGAGGATTGCTTTCTCCCTGGGTAAGTGAAGAGAATTGAAGCAGGTAAGAGGCTAAGCTGACTTTTCAGAAGCCCCCAAAGAAGAGCACCCTTTGGAATTAACCACCCTTTAGGTAATTCAGTCTTGAACGGAAATCGCGAGTCAGGAGCTGGGTTGAGTGCTTCTCAGTCGGGCATTCAAAGCCCTCCAAATCTGGCCCCACTTTAGTTATCCAATCATAGCTGCCTCCATCCCCCTGCAAGAACTCCCGGCTCCAATCAGTGAAGTCTCCATGCCATTCTCAACGCGCAGCAGATTCATTCTTCCTTCGTGCCTTTGCTCATGCTGTTCCCCTCACCTCCCCACCCCACCCCCTTTCCAGGAATGCCCTCCCTCCCTCCTCTATACCGCTCTCAAGCCAACCCAGGCTCTAAGGCACAGCTCAAGTCGCGGCTTGTCAGGGTCCCTGGCAGCCAAGGCCCCTGCCTGCCTCTGAGAGAAACGCGTGCAGTTCTCGAAACATGGAGGCTCAGGCTCCAGCCAGAAGCACCTTCCTTTGGAGCCCTTGGACGCACTCTCTGCGCCCTTCTGCCCATTCATACTTAAGAGGCAGTTTGGGCCACTAAGAATAAGACTCTGCTAGAAACAAGCAAGTCCACTTTAAGAGCAGAAAAATTGGCTTTTCTAGGTGGGGCTGATCACGGAGGCCTAAAGTTGGCGGTAGAAGACAACAGCCAAGGCCTCTGGCACCAGATGGAACAGCTGCTCAACTCACACTGACCTTTCTCTGGGCCTGTGGGTGTTGTGAGCTCCTAAGCTTTGACTTTTCTGACAGTTTCTATCAGGTTTCTACCTATCAGGTTCTCTGGCCACTTTCCTGCTGTGCTTGGACTTTGGGCCATGAGGCTCTGCCACCTTTTAGAGTCCTGGGTGGGGAATCTGATTGGCTTGGGCTTCCTGGCTTGGGAGTGCTCTGTGCCCTGCCTTGCCCTGGAACCCTCTTGCTTTTGCACCACAGTGCACTCAGGCCTGGCTCCCAGATTCAGCCTGAACACTTGCAGATGCAGAGGGCCTGGAGTGGTGAAATGGGAGGGAAGAAGGACACCTGGGTACAAAACACAGCTCCTCCATAAGGATTTCAGGCATCCTGATACCCTTTGCACTGCTGTTTAATGCAAATTACCTAAGGTCACTAATAGCTTAGCCACTTTAGGAAAATATAAGTTGTTTATGACTTCGTTTTGCACATGTACCTTTGTGTCCTATGTAAAGAGTATTTTTCTGTACCAAATTGATAGACATGGTGTGTACTAGACAGGAACTTTGAAGAAGGGTAAAAATAGCTAATGTTTGTTGAGCACATTCAGCACGCCAGATCTAGCACTCTCTTTACATTATCATAGTTATTCCTTCCCAAACTATATATACTGTAGGAGCTATTATTCACCTATTACACAGATGAAACAGAAGCTTTGAGAGGTTAAATAACATTCTTAAAGTTATCCAATTAGTGAGGGAGCCAGGAGTATGATCCTGGAAGTCTAATTCCACGTTCTGCAACCTATGCTGAAAATGATGTAATACTGAAAAATCTTGAATGTATATGTGAACTCTTTGTCAATGGGGAAGATGGAGGAAGTAAAAAAAAAACAAAAACAAAAACATTCGGGAAGGTTCCCAAGTCCCCCAGATTCTCATTTTTGACTCGGTCAGGAAAGAATGATGGCTCCACGTTGCCACACCCTGGAAGGGTGAGATCGTAGGGAGTCGGGGATCTCATTCAAGAAAGATAATGTTTCTGAGACCTGCCAAAGGCCTTAGGAAAAGGAAGCTGAGAAACAAGACTTTTTTTTTTAAGATTTTTTTAAAGTTATTTGACAGAGGGAGAGAGATCACAAGTAGGCAGAGAGGCAGGCAGAGAGAGGGGGAAGCAGGCTCCCTGCTGAGCAGAGAGCCCTATGCGGAGCTCAATCCCAGGACCCTGAGATCATGACCTGAGCTGAAGGCAGAGGCTTTAACCCACTGAGCCACTCAGGCGCCCCAAAAAGACTTTCTTTTAAAGTATGCAACCGGGTGTCCCACAGGCTGGCTTCCCGAGTGCAACTTTTAGAGAGCTTTTTTATCCGTTCCATGAAAGAGCCATGTCACCCCAGTTGCCACTAGAGGGCTCAGCAGAGTTGCAACCCTGAGCTGCCCTGTGGTGGGGTGGAAGGGCGGTGCTGTGTAGAGGGCATTGTTGAGCCTTTGGGGCCTTCGGAGACCAACAGGCTGTTGGAGGAGACATCTGGAACTCTTGGGTTCAACCAGCAATGAAAGGGGTGGCAGATAGTATGAGACTGAAGAGACTCAATTGCCAGGATGAGACATCTGCAGGGAGGGAAGGATCAGCCCCCACTTCTTCAACATCTGGGAGTAGAGTGTGCTTTATTGCAGTCTTCAGAGAGGGCTACAAATAAAATAATGCCACTAGACACCTAAAAAAAACATGATAAAATTCCCCAAAATCTTGAGTAGGGACTCACACAATATCCAGGGACCCTGAGTAAAGGTAGCAGTGTAGCCATGTCCTGAAATTGTGTGCGTTCCCCTGTGGTCATGAAACCCTGTTAAGGCCTCTGAAGCACCCAGAAACAATGTGGCTCATTTTCTTAGACTTCAGTTTGACTCAGTGAGAAGTAATGGAAAACATTGGAGTAAGCATGAATTTCTAAGATAACACTAGATTTTGAGCTTATATTTCCCAACCCTGAAGAATATAAGTCTATTCTCCCTGTGAAACTGTACTTCAATGGAAAATTTCGAGAAACATTGATGTACTAGGGTAGAAAGACTCTGGTCATTGAGTCAAAAGACCTGGAAATTCAAACCCTCTGTGTCCATCTCTATAAAAATGAAAATAGTGACCTACTTCACAGGGTTGTTATGAGGAACAACAGGTAAAGTGATATATAAACCACGGAAATGCTGTACACATAGAAAGACAATCCACGAGGTAGATTGTGAGCTTCTCAAAGGTAGTAGCTGTGTTTTATTTATTCTGGTAGTCCTGGGATACAATTCTTAACTCCTAGGTATTGAGTCAATATTTGTTGAATGCAGGAGGCACTTAGCTTTAATTTTCTTAGCGCAATACATTGTACCATCATGTTCTTCTATGTCTGTAAACTTTGTCTCTTTTTGTAAACTTTTTGTACTATCCAGGCTATAGCATATACATTTATCATATATTTATCATGCCTGATATATAATAGTATTGGCCCCCAAAATGTAAATACATACATACATATATATGTAAGAACCTGGTCCCTACTTGAAATAATTTACATTCTTTGGAGCAGAGAGACATAATAACATATTGATTGTACAAGATGATGAGTTCTAAAATAAAATCATGTCTACTAATGTTATGGAGACATAGTGGAGGGAGGTATTGGTCTTGTTTAGGCTAAAACAGCTGTTTAGAGAAGGCCTCTTGGCTAGCATTTAAATTGAGTCTCATTGTATGAATAGAAGTTCAATAGGCAGAGCACTGAAGGAAGAGGATTTTAGCATAAGCACTGGTGTGAAGCCACCAAAGAGCACAGGGATGAGCGAATAATGCATACCTCAGTGTTAGCTCGGTGCTCAGATCCTTGATGGAGCATAGGGGAGGGGAAGGAGAGGGAGACACAAGCCCATTTTACAAGGTGTTACTCTGTGTTATTAGTTATGGTTGTTCTGACAGAAGATGAGGCCTAAAATAGGTTTCATCAATAGTAAATATTCGTTAAGTGCCTAAGGTGTACATTTCACTTCTGCAAATTATGGTGTTTTACAAATATGGAAAAGATAACTTTGGACCCTATTCTCTTTTTCCCCCCTTTAAAAATAAAAAGTATTTCGTCATCCTTTTCCCTTCCTTCCGTCCTCTGCCTCTTCCATTGCAAACTTTTCCTCCTAGGAGTTGAAAGTAGAATATGTAACCCCCCACATCTTATTATTTATGGGAATAAAGAAGGAAGGCTTTCCACCTCCAAAAACTCTGTATTAAAGTGATGGGTCACATATTTGGGCTAAGCTGTTGTCTTTCAAAATTCATGTAGTCTTAGAGGAGCTGATGTATTAAATTCCAGTGCTGTAATGTTGTTGAGTTTTTAGTCTTAGTAGCGTTAGAGGATGGTGGGGGGAAGGAGGGCAACAAACAGAAAGCATGATTATAAAAGAGGCAAGTTGGAGGGTTCAAAAACCAACCGTTGGCAAATTTGGATAAATGTTCTCCATGCCATACTTACTAATGTGAGTATGATGTGAAAATTGGAATTCTCCTGTTAGAGTACGAATATTCCTTTATGTCATTAAAACAGTGGTTTGTTAAGGCAAAGTAGCCTAACTTCAAATACTGGGCAAGGATGTTAACACTGTCACTACCTAGCTCTGTGACTCTATCTATACAAGCCATTCTTTCAGGTTATTTCTAAGGATTAATGGGATAAAGCTCTCAAAATGTACTTGGCTCTTCAAGTGAAAGGTACTCTGAAAATGAATGCCAGGTACCGCTTTGATTTCACTTAGAAATTCTCCACTGTTGTTACCATATACATGTTTATGTTGTGACCTGCAATTCTCTTAAATTAAAAAAGATTCAAGTTAATATCATCTGCCTGAATGTTAAAGGAAGTGTTTCCTTTTACTTGGGGCTAGAAAGGTCCCAAGTAGAAATTTGATATCTTGGAAATTCAACCTAGCAGCCGCTGTGAACAGAAGCAAGTAAAGAAAAAGCATATTTAACTAATCCTAAAAGTGACAATGAAAAGACACTAGAGCCAACCCTACAATGAGAAGGTCAACACCAGTGCTGTCTGAACTGGTGGAGTCTAATCAGTGATCCACGAACTCTCACATTCCTCAATTCATTCCAAGGCACATTTAAGTACTTTTATTATTATCATGCTGGGACCTCAGAAAGATTTAAAAATAAATGGTAAATAAAATATTGTTTGAACCTTCAAGAAGTTCATAACTTAAGACTAGAACTCTCAGCCCACACATATTTTTTAAAGTACAGTAAAAATACAGGGGACAGAAAAATAAATAAATAAAGAAAGGTGTGTAATAGGATAACTGATTGGGCTATTAATTTGGTTTATGTTCTTATATTTTCACCCTCCCTCCATTCCAAACAGGCTTCAGGAAGGTGTTGTGTTACTGTCTGACAGGAACCATTCACATTGAAAATGAAGCCTCCTAGGCCACAAGACCTTAGAATGAAGTGTCGGTGTTATCCCTGGAATTGTGCCTACCAGTCTGCCATCCAGGTTCCTTGCTCCTTGAGGAGATTTTGCTGGAGGGTTAAAGAAGTGGAGCATCTGGGAAGCCAGAGAAAGAAAGAAGGAAGGGGGGGTTATGGGTAGATGGAATTGTAGAGAAAGAAAAAATTTCCCCAAACTCCCAAAGAAGTCAAAGGTCAGGGCTCCACTAGTGGAAATACCAGTTTTGCTTCCTAGAACACCCCAAGAAATATCCAAACCTCAGAAGGATGCACAATGCCCCTAGTGTGGCTGAATCCCCCTGCCACTGTGGTTTCATGAGCAGAGCTGTTGCTTGGCTTCTAGGGACCATATATCCCTGAACAATGAGAATGTCGAAGTCCTTCTTCCCCCATATTCTAGGCTTAACATAAGTCTTTCAGGTTCTCGCGTACTCCTAAGGAGGAAAAGAGGATAGCCCACTAATAACTAAGATTAGGTTTCCTTCTACTCTAACAGAATTGAGGCTGGGTCCCTTATGTCGGAGGTGAATTTAATTTGATTGAATCAAAATAAAGAAATGTGGTTATTTCTTGCACACCCAGATTTATACTTGCAAATTTATACCCACTAGTGGTGGATACTAAATACAAAACAGTGTCAGGTGAGATCTATAAGATTAAGAATTGCAGTGACGAACCCAGCTAATAACTACTGAGGGAGTATAGAGAAAGAAAAGAGCAAGAGCTAAAGTACTAAGCAGCTTCATGGAGGGCTTGGATAGAGCTGGAGTGTAAGGAAAGGGACAGCGTTTATAAGGTGGGAGAGGGAGCACAGACAAATCAGAAGGGAAAAGCAGTGTGAACAGAGATAGGAAAACAAACACGGTTAGGCCAAGATAGGAGACTAGCCTAATTGGAGTTAACAGCTGGTAAATGTTATATGAGGAACCAAATTCCCAGGCTGCTTCCATACTGGCAAGGCAGGGTTCTATTAGGTTCTGTCTCCTATAATCAGTAGGAGATATGTGTGTGTGTGTGTGTGTGTGTGTGTATAAATATATATGTCTATAGATAGATGTGTATACATATATATGTATAATAACTTACTATAATATCTGTTATGAATGCTTATCAAAATATTTATTGTAATTATTTTATTATAATATATAATTTAAAAGGCTTGGCTTACCCCATTGTGCAAAAATCTGTAAGGTAGACCAACAAGCCAGAAATTCTTGGGCAGGAATAGACACTGGAATCCACAGTTGGGATTTCTTCTTCTTCAGGACAACCCCAATTTTGGTCATAAGGCCTTTCACCCGGTTGGATGGAGCCCACCCAGATTATTGATAATCTTCTTTACTTAAAGTCAATTAATTGTAGATGTTAACCACATCCACAGAAGACCTTCATAGCAACACTTAGATTACTTGACATGAGCCTCGCCAATTTGAGCATAAAACTAACCATCATACTACAGTTTTTATGTCATGTACCCTGTCCAGTTTTACTGAGGAAAAATTGAGATAAACTGTGTCAGTTTAAGGTATACAGCATGATGGTTTGATTTGCACATATTATGAAGTGATATTATGAAACGGCTAACATCTGTTTTCCCATATAGATACAAAAAAAGGAAAAAAAGAAGAAAAGGGAAAAGGAAAAAAAATGTTTTGCTTGTGATGAGAACTCAGCATTTGCTCTCTTAACTTTCCTTTATAGCAGTCATCACGTCGTACATTACATTGCTAGTACTCACTTATAACTGGAAGCTTATACCTTTGACCACCTTCCCCCAGTTTTCTTCTCCCACCCTCTGTCTCTGATAACAAGTCTGATCTCTTTCTATGAATTTTGTTTTTCAGATTACACCTGTAAGTGAAAAAAAATAGAATAGTTATGATTCTCTTTCTGACTTGTACCAATTGAGATAATGCCTTCAAGGTCATCCATATTGTTGAAAATGGTAAGATTTCCTTGTTTTTTTTTTATGGTTGAATATTATATATTTCATTGTATATATACTCCATGTATAACATAATGTATATTCCAATTGAACATGTACATTACATATATATTTATCACAACTTCTTTATTCATTCTTCCATCATTGGACAATTATGGTGTTTCCATGTCTTGGCTATTGTAAATAATGCTATGAACATGGAGGTGAAGATAGCTTTCAAATTACTGTTTTTATTTCCTTTGGGGGGTATATTCCCAGAAGTAGAATTCTGAATCATGTGGTAGTTACATGTAACATTTTTTGAGAATCCTATATACTGTTTTTGATCATGTGGCTGTACCAATTCACAATCCCACCAACAGTGCACAAGAGTTCCCTTCTTTCCACATTCATGCCAGCATTTGTTATCACTTGTCTTTTTGGTGATCGTCATTCTAAAAGGTGTGAGGTGATACCTCATTGTGGTTTTAATTTAGTTTCCCTAATGATCAGTGATGTTGAACATCTTTTCATATATTTGTTATCCTTTCATACATCTTCTGGGAGAAATGTCTATTCAGGTCCTCTACCCATTTTTTAATTGATTTTGTTTGTTTGCTATTGAGTTGTAGGAGTTTTTTATATTTTGGATATTAAACTCTTATCAGATACACAGTTAGCAAATATTTTTCCCATTCTGTAGGTTGTCACTTCACTTTGTTGATGTTTTTTGTTTTTGTTTCTTTGGGTATTTTTGCTTCCCAGAGGCCTTTTAGTTTGATGTACTATCACTTCTTTATTTTTTTATTTTGTTGGCTTGTGCTTTAGGTGTCATATCCAAAAATCATTACTAAGATCCATTGTCAAAGAGCTTTATTCCTATGTTTTCTTTCAGGAGTTCCATGGTTTCTGGTCTTACATTTCAGTCATTAATTCATTTTAAGTTAATTTTTGAGGGTGGTTTAAGATATGGGTCCAGTTTCATTCTTTTACATGTGTGTATCTAATTATCCCAGAACCATTTATTGCAAAGACTGTCTTCTCCATTGAGTATTCTTGGCTCTCTTGACAACTATTAGTTGACTGTATATGCTTGAATTTATTACTGGGTTCTTGATTCTGTTCCATTGATCTATATATCTATTTTTATGCCAGTATCATACTTTTTTGTATCAGGCTTTTATGATTATACCTTTATAAAGTAGCTTGAAGTCAAAAAGTGTGATGTCAGGGACGTCTCTGTGGCTCAGTTGCTTAAGCATCTGCCTTTGGCTCAGGTCATGATCAAGTCCTACATTGGGCTCCTTGCTTGGTGGGGAGCTCGCTATTCACTCTGCTTTTGCTCTCTTTCTCTCTCTCTCTCTCAATAATGAATAAATAAATAAGTAAGTGTGATGTCTCCTCTTTTGTTTTTCTTTCTCAGAATTTATTGGATATTTAGAGTCTTTTCTGGTTCCATATAAGTTTTAGAAGTATTTTTCCCACTTCTGTAAAAAATACCATTGGAATTTTAATAGGGATTTCATTTAACCTATAGATGGCTTTTGGTAATAATGACATTTTACCGATATTACTTCTTCTAATCTTTGAACGTGGGATACCTTTCCATTTAGTATCTTCTTTGATTTCTTTCATCAATGCCTTGTAGTTTTTGAGTAGAGATCTTTCACTTACTTAGTTAAATTTATTTCTAAATATTTTATTGTTTTTGATGCTATTGTAAATAGGAATGTTACTGATTTTTGTTTTGTTTTTAAAGATTTATTTATTTATTTATTTGAGAGGGAGAGAAAGAGGGAGCAGGAGAGAAGGGCAGAGGGAGAAGGAGAGAGAGAATCTCAAGCAGACTCCCCCCTGAGCACAGAGTCCAATGCGGGGCTCCTTCTCAAGACTCTGAGATCATGAACTGAGCCAAAATCAGACACTTAACTGATTGAGACACCCACGGGCCTCTTTACTGATTTTTGAATGTTAATCTTGTGTCCTGTAACTTTACTGAAATCATTGGTTAGATCTAACAGTTTTTAGGTTAAGTCTTTAGGATTTTATCTAAGGAATCATGTCATCTGCAAATAGAGATTTTTACTTCTTCCTTTCCAATTCTTTTACCTTTTATTTCTATTCTTGCCTCAGCTCTAACTAGGACATTTAGTACTATGGTGAATATGAGTGGTGAGAGTGGGCACCCTGATTGTTCCTGATTTTAGAGGAAAATTTTTCATCATTACACCACTGAGTATGATGTTAGCTGTGGACCTGTCATATATATGCCCTTCATTATGTTGAGATATGTTCCTTCTGTGCCTGAGTTTTTATCATAAATGAACGTTGAATTTGTCAAATGCTTTTTTGGTATCTGTTGATATGATCATATGATTCATTCTGTTAATATGATGTATCACATTTGTTGATTTTTGTATGTTGAACCATCTTTGCCTTCCATGGATAAATCTCTTTTGATCATGGTGAATGGTCCTTTTATTGTGTTGCTGAATTTAGTTTGCTAGTATTTTATTGAGAATTTTTGTGTCTATATTCACAGGCGATATTAGCCTATAGTTTTCTTTTCTAGTAGTGTCCTCTTCTGGTTTGGGTATCAGAATAATGCTGGCCTTGTAAAATGAGTTTGGGAGTATTCCCTCCCTTTTGACTTTTTGGAAAAGTTTGAGAAGGATTGGTGTTAATTCTTTAAATGTTTGGTAAAGTTCACCAGTGAAGCCATCAGGTCTTGGGCTTTTCATCATTGGGAAGTTTTTGACTACTGATTCAATCTCCTTACTCTTAAATGTTCTGTTTACATTTTCTATTTCTTCCTGATTCAGTCTTGGTAAGTTAAGAATGTTTCCATATCTTCTAGGTTATCTGGTTTGTTGGCATATAGTTGTTCATAATGGCCTCTTAGGAGTCTTTGAATTCCTATGATGTTAGTTGTAAGGTTTCCTTTTTCATTTATAATTTTATTGATTTGGGTCCTTTCTCTTTTTTCCTTGGTTAGTTTATCTAAGAGTTTGTCAGTCTTGTTTATCTTTTCAAAGAACCGAGTCTTAGTTTGCTTTAATCTTTTCTATTGTTTTCTTTTCTCCATTTTATTTATTTCTGCTCAAATCTTTACTAGTTCCTTTCTTCTGCTAACCTTGGGCTCAGTTTGTTCTTTTTCTAGTTCCATGGGGCATAGAGTTAGGTTGGTTATTTGGGATCTTTCTTGCTGTTAATGTAGACATTTATTGCTATGAACTTCTCTTGTAGAACTGTTTTTGCTGCATCTCACAGGTTCTGGTATGTTGGGTTTCCATTTTTGCTTGGTTCAAGAAAATTTTTATTTATTTAATTTTAAAGATTTTATTTATTTATTTGACACAGAGAGAGAGATCACAAGTAGGCAGAGAGGCAGGTAGAGGGAGAGAGAGAAGCAGGCTCCCTGCTGAGCAGAGAGCCCGATGCGGGGCTTGATCCCAGGACCCTGAGATCATGACCTGAGCCGAAGGCAGAGGCTTTAACCCACTGAGCCACCCAGGAGCCCCTAAAGATTTTATTTTTAAGTAATATCTGTACCTAAAGTGAAGCTTGAACTCACAACCCAAGATCAAGAGTCCTATGCTCTACCACTGAGCCAGCCAGGTGCCCTGCACTTGTTGATTTTTTTTAGGTGAATTAATGGAAATTTTTAAATTTTCCCTTTAATTTCTTTTTTGATTCATTGCTTCTTCAGAAGAAAAGTGTTTAATTTCCATGTGTTTGTGAATTTTCCAGTTTTTCTTTTGTGACTGATTTCTAGTTCTATGCCATTGTGGTCTGAGAAGATACTTGGAGTGTTTTAATCTTATTGAATTTGCTAAAACTTGTTTTGTGACCTAACATATGGTCCACTCTAGAAGATGTTCCTATATGCTTGAGAAGCATGCATATTCTGCTGTTGTTGGATAGATGTTCTGTATATATCTATTAGGTGATTTGGTCCATAGTGTTGTTCAAATCTGCTATTTTCTAATTGATTCTCTGTTTGGATGAACTATCCATTGTTGAGAGTGGGGTATTAAAGGCCCCAACTATTATTGTAATACTGTTTTGCTTCTTTTTTTTTTTAGGTTGGTTTGTTTTTGCTTTATGTATTTAAGTCCTCCAATGTAAGGCACATAAATATTTATAAGTGTTTTACCTTCTGGGTGTATTGACCTTCTTTGTCTTACTATTTTAGTTTAAACTATGTTTTGTCTGGTATAAGTATACCTACTCCTGCTTTATTTTTTTTATTACAATTTGCTTGAAAAGTCTTTTTCCATCTCTTCTTTCTGTCTATGTGTGTCTGTAAGGCTATGGTGAGTCTCCTAGACTGCATAATTTTGGATCTTGTTTTTTTAATCCATCAGTCATTCTCTATATTTTAACTGTAGAATGTAATTCATTGATGGTTAAAGTAATTGTTGATAGGTAAGGACTTACTATTGCCATTTTGATGTTTTCTGGTTGTTTTGTGGATATATTGTTCTTTGTTTCTTATTGCTATCTTTTTATATTTATTTTGATGTTTTTTGCTATGCTTTGACTTCTTTATTGTTTTTTTTATAATGACCAGAGTCTTGAATTAAATACCTTAAACTTTTAATGTTCTATCTTAAGCAGATAACAACTTTGATTGAATTTGTAAACTTTATACTTTTACTTTTCCTCTCCCTCATATTTTCAGTTATTGCTGTTACAGTTTATGTTTTTTAGATTGTATAGCTAATAACAGATTATTATAGCTATTGTTATGTTTACTACAATTTAATACTTTTAATCTATAGAATTATAAGTGAATTATATACCACTATTACTATATTGCAGAATCTAAATATGATTTACCATTGATAGTGAGATTTACACTAGCTTTTTATGTTTTTATAATGTTAGTTAGTCTTCATTTGCCCCCACTCAAAGAACTCCCATTTAACATTTCTTGTAAGGCAAATCTAGTGGCAATGAACTCCCTCAATTTTCATTTGTTTGAGAAAGTCTTTATCCTTCCTTCATTTCTGAAGGACAGCTTTGCCAGGTATAGAATCCTGGTTGACAGGGGTGTTTTTTCAATATTTTGAATATGTCATCCTGGTCTCTCCTGGCCTGAAAAGTTTCTGTTGAAAAATCCACCCAAAGACTTATGGAATCCTCTTCTATATAACTTCTCTTTTCCTTTACTGCTCTTAAAAGTCTTTCTTTGTCTTTGACAATTTAATTTCAATGTGTCTCAGTGTATCCCTATTCAGGTTCCGCCGATTTGGGGCTGTGGGCTTCATAGATCTAGATGCCCATTTCTCCCCCCCGGTTTGGCAAGTTTTAAGCCATCATTGCTTTAAATATACTTTCTCTTTTTCTTTTTCTTCTCCTTCTGGAATTCCCATAATGCAAATATTGGTTCTTTTTATTGTGTTCTGTAAAGCCCATAGGCTATCTTCACTATCTTTCATTCTTTTTTTTTCTCCTAACTGGTTAATTTCCAGTCTTTTATTACTTCCAAGTCACTGATTCTTTCTTCTACATGGTTGAGTTTACTTTTGAAACTCTTCATTGAATTCTTCAGTTCAATTATTGTATTTTTTTAACTCTAAGTTTTCTCTTTATCTTTTTGATAATGGTTGCTGTTTCCTTGTCAAACTTCTCATTTTGTTCATGCATTGTTTTCCTAATTTCATTTAATTGTCTCTGTTTTCTTGTAGGTCCTTGAACTTCCCTTAGAGAATTATTCTGAAGTTTTTATGTGATAGTTCGTGGATCTCCATTTCTTTAGAGTCAGTTGTTGGAGCTTTATTAGTTTCCTTTGGTGGTGTCATATTTACCTGACTTTTCATAATCCTTGATTCCTTATGTTGGCATCTGTGCATTTGCATAATCTGATTCCTCTTCCAGACTTTACAGGTTTGCTTTGGCAGGAACAGTCTTCATTGATCAGTTTAGTTTGGGTGTCTGGGTGTGTCTGCTGGTATTATCCTTTGGCAGGTGGGGTCTGCTATTATGGTCTATTTGGGGGCGAGGCAACTATTTGAACTCTGAGGACAGGAATGAGGGCATACATCACTGGTTGAGAACTGTTGGATAGGACTACTGGCTTAACTCCCTAACCAAGTAAGTCTATAGGATGTGCTCTTCATTTGCCTGAACTTTTACAGTCAGGCTTACTAAGTGGTCAGGACTGGGTGCCATATTCAGTAATGGATGAGACTACAAATTACCTTTCTTGACCTGTCAGGACAGCAGGATAGAACCCAGGGCTCGTACAGCTCATTGTTTGGGGACCCAAATCAGGGCAGAGTGTTCACAGAATTCCCTGGTTGGGTGAGGCCACTGCTTTTGCTTTACAAATAGGAAAGCCGTGGGTTGTGCTATCTCTTCTAGTGCTACTGTGTATAGGGTTGTTCAATGGGCTATGCAGTGTTCCATGTGCCCTGTTTGGGTTTCCTGTTCAGAGAGGCCAAAGGCTATATTCAGTGATGAGCAGGGCTATGAATTAGATTCCCTGCCTGGGCACAGCAGGAGAAGCAGCTCTAATGCCAGAAAAGGTCTTTGTTGTTTTAACTTAAGCCAACCCGCACCCCAAGTTCTCTGAAAGAGCTGGGCCACTGTTTGTTATGTAAACTGTCAGCTCTGCTCACCCGCCTCTCAGCACAAGTGTTATTGGGCCACACAGCTTCCAGGTGTTTTTGCCAACCCTTCTGGTCAGAAGATGCCAAAAGACACTCACCGGAGCAGGTGATGCTGTGATTCAGATCCTTACTTGGGCTAGAGGGGGAGGGGCTGCTCAATTTCCCAAAGTCTCTCCAGTTGGGAGGGGCTTGGAGCTCCCCTCAGCCTTGGCTGTGAATTGATCCCACCATCTGTTCACAGCACCAGAACTCTCCATGCTGCGTATTGGCTCTGCCCTGTGGATGATCAGCTGTGCTTACCTGCCCCTTAGTTTGAGTGCTGCTGGGCCACACAGTTCCAGATGTTGCTGGCCCCTCTACTTAGATGGGGCTAGAAGGCACTCTCTACAGTGGGTGGAGTTGTGACTCACCGCCTTGTCTGGGTGTGAACAAATTGGCTTAGCATTGAAAAAACTTCTTTTGAGGATCCGAATCAGGCAGATCGGCACCCTGCTGAGTTCCCTGGTCTGCGTGTGCTTCCTACTTGGTTCTGCATGCGAGCAGAGTCACTGAGATGTATGTCTTGGTCACTGCATGTATGAATTTGGTCTGCCAAGATCCCTGTGCTGGTTGTTGCTGGCCCTTCTCCTCTTCTCTATTTAGTTAGATTACCAGTGTTTATCCTCTGCAGATTTTCCTGTAGTCCCCATGAAGTGAGATCAGAGTAGGGGCTCCTGAAAAGTTACCCATAGTACTGGGGGCAGAAGTTGTTCCCCCTGAGTTTTCCTTTCCCATTGGAGGAACCAGAGGCTCAGGGGAGACCTCTTTGCATGGTGCTGCAAAGGTCTTGGGGAAGGGCATGTGGTCAGTGTGTAGGTACTTCTCTTACCCTTCTAATGCAGTCTGTCTTGGTCTCTTAAGGTACTGTGGGGTGCTTCAGTCCCACCCTTTGTTCTAGGATTCTCTCAATGGTGTCCTGTTCTTGTTATTCTTGGAGGGAGAGCAAAAGTCAGGAACAACCTCTGTCATCATCTTTGTGACATCACTTCCCACTTTCCAAAGAAAGAAATCTTTGGATATTCTTCTTAAGGACCTCAGAAAAGGGGGTGCCTGGGTGGCTCAGTCGTTAAGCGTCTGCCTTCGGCTCAGGTCATGATCCCAGGGTCCTGGGATCGAGCCCCGCATTGGGCTCCCTGCTCAGCAAGAAGCCTGCTTCTCCCGCTACCATTCCCTCTCTCGCTGTGTTTCTCGCTGTCAAATAAATAAAATCTTTAAAAAAAAAAAAAAAAAGGACCTCAGAAAAGATCATTTCCTGTCAAATAGGCCAACTTGTCTCCTTTCCTCCTTTCCTCCTTTCCTTATTTTTTTGTGTTCTATAAATATTGTAAATACTTATTCCCAGAAACTTTCTATTTTTCTTCATCCTTTTCTCTCTTACAGTTACCTGAAGTTAGCCAAGGGATTATTATGGTTGATGTCAGTATGTTGTTGTTTTTTTTTCCAATTGTAGTGGCTCTAATCTGTTTGTAGTGTCATTTTCCTGAGTTTCCTCAGCCTAGTTTAGATTGTCTACCGTATCTTTGTCTGCCTTCTATGGCTGCCTTGTAAATGGCTCTATTGTTGTAGGCCTCCATCTTTGTCATTTGCAACCCTGGGCCCGTGGTTGAAACAGGGCTCAGCTCCAACATCAGGGCAACCAACCCCCTGGCTAGACAGTGACCTATGAGTTGACCAAATATGAGAGCTTTGCCCAAGGAAGAGATTACTAATTATTAACAAACTGGTTCCTTTCTTAGAGAATACGAATATGATAGGGAGTTAGTCAGTGGCAATAAAAACAGTAGCTAAAAGACACGCGTGAGAAGGCAGACCTCAAAAACCATTAGACCACAACAACCAGCAGAGGCAATAAGTAAGCTGAAATTATAAGTAGGCAGGCTGAAAAGACTTCCAGAAGATAAGATAGTTGCTTCGTAATGGTAGGAGCAATAGGCCTAGGGGTTGAGGGAAACTGAGTAGATTTCCCTGTCCAGCTTCAGGGTAAGAAGGCACAAATGAGGAAGAACCGATTATTGTCCTGGCCTTGGGGAAATCCAGAATAACCACCCAGAAACCTACGAACAGACAAACAAGTGACCTCATAGAAACTTAAAGACAGCTAGGGAACTAAAAGTTCTTTTAGGTTCCAAAATAGTGCTAGCAACTGATTTATCTTCTCAGACCCTCAGGGAAATGTCCTCATTGCTCTCGTACCTTGCTGTGAATCTTTCTCCAAAAGAGTTTTACACATACAGTATGGTCCTGATCATCTGTAGGGCTCAATCATACATCAAGAATTGCATCCTCTTGGGACGCCTGGGTGGCTCAGTTGGTTAAACAGCTGCCTTCGGCTCAGGTCATGAAAACAGGGTCCTGGGATCGAGTCCCATATCGGGCTCCTTGCTCGGCGGAGAGTCTGCTTCTCCCTCTGCCTCTGCCTGCCAGTCTGCCTCCTTTGCGCTCTCTCTCTCTCTCTAACAAATAAATAAATAAAAATTAAAAAAAGAATTGCATCCTCTTGGAAGTCTTGCCTTATCCATTCCTCAGCCCACACCCCGCCCTGTTTAAGTTAGCGCTTTTCTCCATGGTCCTATAGAACTTGCATACATAGCCTTATGTCAGAGATATGATCACATTATATGTTAATTGTAGGTTTACTTGTCAACTGCTTCTGTCTGCCTTCCCCCAACCCTGGCTCTCAGGACTGTAAATTATATGAAGTCATAAAGTATGTTTTTGTTCTTCTCTGTATCTTCAACATACAGGGACAACATAGTCCCTACCATAAAGTAGCCAAACACATATATGTTTATTGAATTGAGTTATTGAATTGGAGAGAGCTCCTTTTATTTAGGCCAAGGAGGGGGGAAAAAAGCAGAATGGGCCAATAAAAAACCTTGTTGGCTTATCCATGATAGTGCAGGAAATGAGAACTTAATTAACCCATACTTAAAATTTATGTCTCCGTGACTATAAAAATTTCCAAATCGGCCAATTTTGTCTGTTCAGTCTGACTTCTGGTCCTACAATTTGCCAGTTTTTTTGCTTGTTTGTTTGTTTTGTTTTGTTTTGTTTTGTGTGTGTGTGTGTGTGTGTGTGTGTGTGTTTTGTTTTTTTAGAAAGTGCGAGAGAGGCGGATGGGGAAGGAAAGAGAGAGAGAATCTTAAGCAGACTCCTTGTCCAGTGCGGACCCTGACACAGGGCTCAATCTCACAACCCTGAGATTGTAACCTGAGCCAAAATCAAGAGTCAGACGCTTAACTGACTGAGCCACCCAGGTGCCCCGAGTTCTCCAGTTTTAAAGATACTTTGGCCAGCTCTGTACCTTTCAAGAAGAGTTATGTTCTCTCAGCCTCCAGTTTCTCATCTGCATTCAGATGCATGCTCTTGGGTGAGCCATGCTTGAGGCTTTCTCTCTGGCAGATCTTCTGGGCTTTGGAGCTTAGAGTCTAGGATCCTCATCCCAGACCTACTGCTTGCCACTTTTGTAGTCCCAGGCAAGTTCCTTACCTCTCTGAGCTTCAGTTTCCTAACTGGTAAAAGTGGGGATAAGGACAACTCCTTTGTGTAGTTATGCCTGAGGGTTTGATGGAAAATATTTGTGAAATGCCTAGCATAATGCACACAGTGAGCATACAGTAAGAGCCAAATAATGTGATTTTCCCTTTTTTCCCTCTTCCGGGGAAGGTTGGAGAGGATAAGGAAAGACAAGCAGTGATGGTAGAGGGCAAGGGCCCCAATAATGAGAGGAGCCCTGAAAACCAAGTATTCCAGCAGCCTGGTAACCATGTACCACCACTTTAAAATCTAAGGAAATACAGGTTGTGGTTACCAAAAGCCATCCTGCCCCTGAGGCAGCTGCTGCAGGAGATAACCTGATGAGAGCATGACAAAATATTCACACCCTTCCAGGCTGAAATTGGGGCACAGAAGATAGTGAGATAGGCACCAGTCATTGCAAGGAAAAAAATTTTTATCCACAACAAGCACAGAAAATTAGGGAAATTCATCGAATGCTATCTTAGAAAGCTCTGGGAGTGTACAGAGGTGTCTAACGGCAAACTCTGGCAAATAATTCTGGGACTGGAAAAGGAGGAGTAGAAGGTGTTAATAATCAGTTAGGAAAACTCAGAGTAGTCATAGGAATCTCAAGCACATATTCATCCTTTTAAGGACCCTAAAGAAAGCCAAATGAGACCAGCTACTCTTATTTTCAGGGACTTCAAAAACCAGAAAATGTTTATGTGGAGGGGTGGGAGGGTCAGAGTCTATGCTTTCTAACTACTCTAGGAAGAGTTCCCTTAAATTAACATTAAAACTGTTAAAGTTAATTTGTGCTGTATTTGGGACAGGCATTCAAGAGATTGTTTATGGCAGGATCCAAAACAGGATGAGTTTGATAGCCAATTTTTTCTGACTACAGATGTCACTGATTGCTCTTGCCTAATATGTTAAGATTGTTATTGGCTGGAAAAAAAAAAATGGCTAAATGACTACAGCTCTTCTGTGAACAGTGTCCCTCTTCCTCATGAAAGAACACTTCTTAAATAAGTAGACTCCCCAACCTGTTTTTAAAGACAAGTGACTTAGGACTAAATACCCCTTCCCACTATTGTTGGTGAAAGTCATTTTATCATTTTTAATACCCTCAAATATGTTGTCGAAGTAAGGCTTCAGTTTCCTTTCTATGTCAAACATACTCTTTCTGAGTATCTTTTAAAATGTTTTGATATAAAAATGATAAGATCTTAAGTTACTGCCCAGAATGAATTGTATTTAATGGTGTTTTGAAGGAGTTAATTAAAGAATCCTATACATGAAGATTAAATCAAGATATCAGACCGTGGAAATGTAATCTTTACCAAGTCTTATGAAATGACAGAAAGGATTGAGGGATAGGGGCGAGGAAGAGGGAAATAATTGGTAGCAGGTTGGGGGACAAAACGTTTAATCAGTGTATCAGAAATTTTTAGGAGATGGTGGTGTCAGAACTTGGATGAAGAAACTAGAGCAACTGAACCTCAAATACTCTGAAGCTTGAGATAGCTAAGGAGATGGAAGCAATTTCAGGGAAAGCCCCAGCTCAGAGAGAGCAGAGTCAGTGAATGGGGGTGCTAAGGTAGTGACCGGAAGGATTGAGACACTGCATGTGGAGCAGTTAGACTGCTGATCCCCTTCTCTTTTCCTGCTTATATTGGTCCACATACTGAAGCAGTGAGCCTGTGGAGTGTGAGAGCCAAAGAATAGCATAGGAGAATGGATCTCAGGAGGGAGAGGGAGACTCTTCACTCTGAAAATATCCTACTCAGCAGTATGTCTTTCCCTTTCCCTAGAATCACCAAAGTCAATCCACAATAAGCAGAAATAGAGGGCTAACAGGAATTCTTATTAACAAAGTACAAGAATAATCCTTATTTGTAGAGGCACAAAACTCAGTAAATTCTGAAATAATACCTAAGGAAAGAGAGCTAATAAATAAAATAAAAAGATAATTATTTTATTTTTAAATAAATTTTATATTTTATAAGTGTTTATATTTTATAAATGTTATCTTGGAATTTTAAGAAAGATAGAATTATTATAAGTAAAATATATAGTTACAATTATTGCAAATATAACAGATATCCTCAGAGAGATTGAGGATGTTACTACATCCATAAATATGAAACAAACCACAAACCACACTTAGAGTTTAAAAACCGGGATTTTTGAAATAAAAAGCCTTAGTAGTTATGTATCACAGAATCTTCTTGAAAGTATGACTATAGGATGAACTTTAACAAAGTAAATAAGGAATCCAAGAAAGATGAATATGTTCAAGAAACAGTGGAGAGAAAAGAAATTATTTAACTTGTAGTTATCTAAATATGGTATATGTCTAGAAATCAGTAACATAAAATTGAAATCTAGATTAGATGTTGGGAAACTTTTCTGTAAAATTCCAGAGAGTAAATATTCTCTGCTTGTGGTTCATTCAGTCTCTGTTACAACTACTCAACTCTACTGCTGTAGACTGAAAGCAGCCACAGATAATACGTAATTGAATGGTCATGATTGTGGTCCAATAAAACTTTATTTACAAAACAGGCAGCAGGACAGATTTGGCCTGCAGGCCAAACCCTGATGATGGCAACAGAAAGACATCAGAGACAAGGCATGATGAAGAGATAAGAGGAAAGTTCTAAAAGCATGATAAAAAACACATGCATACATACAACCAGATGGCAGGAAAAAAGTCAAGCCATCAATAATCATATGACAGTGGATGCGATGCATGACAAATGAAATAAATTTCTTCAATAAAGACAGAGAATCTTAAATTTGGTAAAACAAGAGCACATCTAGCTCTAAGCTATTTAGAAAAACTACATCTAAAAGGAAGGTTAAAAATAAAAGCACATGCAAAGGTATATCCCGCAAGTATTAAAAATAAGTGTGATAGCAATGTTAGACAAAAAAAAAATTAATGCAAAGAGAATTTAACAAGCTAAAGGACATACATATTGATGAAAGAAACAATTCCATAAGAAGCTTTATTAATAATGAACTTTAATAATCCTACCAATATAAAATCAAAAGTTATGCTTGTAACTTAGAAAGTAAAACCTGGTAGAAATATAAGTAGAAATAAAAATCCATAGCTATGTTGGAAGACTGCCACACATATCTTAGAAATTGACAGATAAAATAGGAAAAAAGTAAGGATAAAAAGGATTTGAATAACACAATAAAGAAGCTTGATTAAGTTTAAAGGGCTTTGTACGTAATAAATGAATGTACAATCTCTTCAAACATACATGCAACATTAACTAGCTGATAAAACACAAAGACAATAAATTCCCAGATAAGAAATCATTCAGATCACATCCTTGGATCACACTGCAATAAAATTAGAAATTAATAAAGAGGTATAATTTTATAAACTTGGAAATTAAAAACCGTTCCTTCAAGTAATTTTAAATAAGTTTCATAAAGAAGAATTTCAAAGGAAGTTATCAATTATTTAGAAATAATAATACTTAAGATTTATTAAACATTACTATACAACCAGCATTGTGTTACACGATCTACATGGATTGTCTCATTTTATTATCACAATAATCTTGAGAGGTTAATTGCATTATCACCTCATTTCACAAATGAGGAACTGAAACACAAGGCTCTGTTAAATAACCTGCTCAAGGGCACACAGTCCATACATGATAGAGTTGGAACTGGAGCCTAGATAGTGTGGTCTGGAGCCAAGATATTAACCACTACAAGAAGGATAATAAGACCATTACAATTCAAAATCTATATATACTCGGAGAAAATATATGGCCTTAACTGCATACATTAGAAAATAAGAAAAGATTGAATAGAAGTAAATCTTACATACAGCTCAGGAGGCTAGTGGAAGGAAAATTAAACTGTATGAGGAAAGTATTATTAAAGGAAAAAACCATAAATGAATGAAATACAGAGTGAAGTAAATATGAACAACCTAAAATCTGTTTTTTTGACAAGAACCAAAAATGTCAAAAATCTAGAATGTCTCAAGGTAAATACGAGAGAGAGAGTTATTAACAAAAGAAATGAGGGGCATAACTATGAATATGGAGTACATTCTAAAAAATCTGAGATAAATACTGAACCAAAAAAAAATGTAGAAAATCTAGATGAAATAATTTCTAAAAAATATAAAGCCAAAATTGATCCAAGAGGAAATTTGTACCTTAAAAGAAAAAATAATAGTAAACAGCAAAAACGTTGGAAAAACTCTCCTATAAAAAGCCGCCAACAGATAGTTCTATTAGTGTAGGACAAATAATCCCTGTGCTGTATTAATTAACCAAAAGTTTGGGAAGAATAGAAAGTTTTCTAATTCATTTACATTGGGGCCAACATGGCCTGCGTGTTAAAACTACACAAAGCTTATACTCATTTATGAACACAAATACAGAAATCATAAGTATTAGCAAAATGAATCCAGAAATGTTTTTTAAATGAATACATTTATATAGAAATGTGGAAAAATCATAATTAAGTAGGATTTATCCAAGGTAGTCAAAGCTGATCAAAATTCAGAATATATTAATGCAAATCATTATACTCAAAGAAAAACTGATATAGTTGTCTTAAGAGATGCCAAAAAGCATTTGATACAATTTGACATCTGTTTTTTTATTAGAAAACCATTTTAGCAAACCAGAAGTAGGAGCAAAAACTTCTCTATTTTAATGAAAGATATCTGCATACACAAGCATCATGCCTAATCATAAAATATTAGAAGTTTTCCCACTAAAGTTTTTCAGTGCTGTTTTGAGAGTCCTAGTCAGTGCTATGTGATAAGAAAAAGAACAGCTAAAAGTGACAAATCAGGAGACACTATTTTCAACATTTTTTAAAGATTTTATTTATTTATTTGACAGAGAGAGAAAGAGAGATCACAAGTAGGCAGATAAGCAGGCTGAGGGAGAGGGGGAAGCAGGCTCCCTGTTGAGCAGAGAGCCCAATGCGGGGCTCGATTCCAGGACCCTGAGATCATGACCTGAGCCAAAGGCAGAGGCTTAACCCACTGAGCAACCCAGGCACCCGACAACATGTTTTTGAATACATTTTTTTTTTTTTAAGATTTTTATTTATTTGACAGAGAGAAACACAGCGAGAGAGGGAACACAAGCAGAGGGAATGGTAGCGGGAGAAGCAGGCTTCCCGCCAAGCAGGGAACCTGATGCGGGGCTCGATCCCAGGACCCTGGGATCATGACCTGAGCCGAAGGCAGACGCTTAATGACTGAGCCACCCAGGTGCCTCTTGAATACATTTTATGATATGTAATAAACACCAAAGAATCAATAAAGAAAATATAAACAACCTAATAGAAACATGTTTGAAGGATATAAATAATTACTTCAGTGGGAACAAATATAAATAATGGATAGAAATATAATTTTTTAATTGAAATATTGCTGATACACAATGTTATATTAGTTTCAGGTGTACAAAATAGTGATTCAACATCTCTATACCTTATGCTATGCTCACTGCAAGTGTAAATACCATCTGTCACAGTACAATATTATTACTATACCGTTGATTATATTCTCTGTTGCTGTACCTTTCATCCCCATGCCTTACTCATTTCATAACTAAAGACCTATATCTTCCCTTCCCTTCCTCTTCACTCATTTTGCCCATACTCCTTCCCACTCCCTTCTGGCAACCATCAGTTTTTTCTCTGTATTTATAGTTATGTGTTTGCTTTTTGTTTTGTTTTTTTAGGTTTGACATGCAAATAAGATCATTTGATAATTGTCTTTGACTTAAGATGTATAATTTAAAGTAACAATGAGGGGTGCCTGAGTGGCTCATTGGGTTAAAGCCTCTGCCTTCAGCTCAGGTCATGATCGAGCCCCACATCAGGCTCTCTGCTCAGCAGAGAGCCTGCTTCCCGCCCCCCCCGCCTGCCTCTCTGTCTACTTGTGATCTCTCTCTCTCTATTGAATAAATAAATAAAATCTTAAAAAAAAACCACAAAAAGCAAAAATAAAATAACAATGAGTTGCTTTTTTTCTTTTGTATCCTTAGAACTGACAGAATTTTAAAAGATTGATGATATTCGTGTACACCTGAAACTAATATTACACTGTATTTTAACTAACTAGAATTTAAAAACTTTTAAGAAGGTTGATAATATTTAGTGTTTATAAAGATGTGAGGAATCAGGTAATCAGGTATTTTTATGTATACTTGGTCAGAATATAATTTGTAAGGCTTTCTGGAAAGCAATTTGGTAGAATTTACCAAACTTTTATTATGCAATTTTCTTTTACTCAGTAATTTTATTTCTACAGTTTTAGCCAAAATAAATTAATTGTTCATATTGTACCATGAAATACTTATTTGTGTGCACAAAGAAAACTTAAGGATGTTCGAGGCAGCATGGTTTGAATAGTGAAAAAATAGGAATAATCTAAATTTCCACTAATTGGAAAACTACTGAATTTATTATGTTACCTTGATACTACGAACATTGTGTAGCTTTAAAAAATAAATGAAGCTGATCTGCATGAGACATAGAAAGAGCTTGATGTATTTTTTGGGTAAAATTAAAATTATAGGATTATTATGAAGTATGAATATGTATTTTTTAAATGTTACTATACATTGGCATGTACTTATGCATGTAAATGCATAGAAATTGATTTGGAAGTAGGGCAGACAGCAAGAATGGGAGAGCAACACACAAAGGTAGGATTAACATTTTACTCTCCGTCTTTCAGTGTTGTTTGAATCTTTCAGTGAAAATATATTCATGAAATTTCTATGATTTAAAAAAATTGTTTTTGGGTTTTGACACACTGAAACTAAAGTACACAAATTATAAGTATATAGCCCAATGAATTTTTACATAGGTATTACTTATGTAACCACTATCTCCAGAATGCTCCATTGTGCCCACCACCATAGGTTATTTTGTCTGTCTGAAATTCATAGAAATAGAATTTTGTGCCCGGGTTTTTTTGTTTAGTATTATCTGTTATACTTATCCATGTTATCAGTTCTTTTTTAACTGCTTGTAGTATTCTATTCTGCCACAATTTATTCACTCTACTGTTGATAGACATTTGAGTTATTTCCAGTTTAGGGCTATTATGAAGAAAACTGCTAGGATAGTCTTGTACATGACTTTTGTGTGACATGTTATGCATTTTCTCTTATATACTATGTGGTGGAACTGCCAGATGATAAAGCAGGCTTTAGTAGACCCCAGTGATTCACAATGATTGTAGCAATTTATATTCTCATTGGTAATATATCAAAGTTCCAGTTCTAGTTGCTCCATATCCTGGCCACCACTTCGTATTGTCAGTCTTTTAAATTTTAGCCATGCTGAGTGTGTACTGATATTTTATTATGGCTTTATTTTTATTTGCATTTCCCTGATAACTGATCATAAAGTCTTACATCCATGCTTAGTATTCTCTGCAAAATATCTCCTTAGGTTTATTGCTCACTTTGAGCCGTTTATCTTCATTGAGTTATTTATTTTTTTCTTTTATGTATTTGTAGGTATTCTTTAGATATCGTGGCTATTAGTGATTTGTTGGATCACATATGCTATAGATATGATATGTGTACATATGCATACACAGAGGCATATATATCATGAACATCTTGTTTTAGGTTGTGTCTTGCTGTTTGACTCTTTTAATGCTGTCTTTTCAGAAATAGAATTTCCGAACTTTAATTTATCAACCTTTTGTGGTTCATATTTGGGGGGAGTCTCATTTAAGAAATCACTGTCTACCCCAAGGTCATAAAATTCTTCTCTGTTATCTTCTAGAACAGGGGTCAGCAAATTATGACCCATGTGGTCTGCCCACAGGTTTTTGTAAATATATTTTTTATTGGAACACAGTTATTTCCGTTCATTTATGTATTGTCTAAGGATTCTTTTGTGCTAGAACAGCAGAGTTCTGTAGTTGCAACAGAGATTATGTCACCCATAGTCACCAAAAATATTGACTATCTGGCCCTTTACAGAAAAAAATTTATCAACCCCTGTTCTAGAAAATTATTGATTTCCTTATCTGTAATCCAGTTGAAATTAATTTTTGTAAATGATGTAAAATAGTGTTAAGATCTGTTTGTTCCATATGAATCATTCAGTTGCTCCAGCTTCATTTATTGAAAAAAAATCTTATTACTATGAGGTTGCTGTGGCACCTTTGTTGTACATCAGTTTGCTATATATATGTGGCCTTTTTTCTGGACCCTCTTTTCTGTTCCACTGATCTGTTTCTCTGTCATTGCTGCAATATCACACTGTCTTAAATATTGTCACTTTATGCCAAGTCTTGATATCTAATAATGTAAATCCTCCAACAATTTCTTCAAGCTGATTCTTTGGCTTTTATGGGCTGTTTGCATTTACATATAAATTTTAGTATTCCCCTTAAAATTTTCTACAGAAAAACCTACTGGCATCTTGACTGATACTGCACTGAATCAATAAATTAATTCGAAGAGAATTAACATTTTTACAATATTGAGTCTCCAAATCCATGAACATGGTATATAGCTATCCATTTATTTAGGTCATCTTTAATTTTCCCATGCAGTGTTTTATAGTTTTCAGTTTAGCGATCATGCATCCTTCACCAGATTCATTCCTAGATATTGAGGTTTCCAAAACTATTGTTAATGATATTGTTTCTGAAGTTTAACTTACTAATTATCTTTTCTAATACATAGAAATATAATAGATATTTATATATTGACAACTTAATTCATTTATTAACTCTATTAATATATATGTTCTTTTGAGTTTCCCTATTATTTACAATAATATCACCGGCAATGACAGTTTGACTGGCTCCTTTCCAATATTTATACCATTTAATTCTGTTTTTCTTGCTTTGTTGTACTAACTAGGATCAAATAGTGAAGTAATAAAATGAATAGTAGAATAAAAACAGAAGTACTTGAATTGTTCCTGAACTCAGGGAGAAAGCACACAACATCTCACCATTAAATATGTTAGCAGTAGTTTTATTTATATATAAATTTAATCACATTAAAGAAGTTTTCTTCTGTTCCTAATTTGCTGAAAGTTTTTATCATGAACTAGTGGTTAATTTAATTGGATGCCTTTTTGCATCTGTTGAGGTAATTATGTGATTTTCACTTTCATTACCTTAATGAGGTGAATTATATTGACTAACTTTCAAAATTCAAACCTTTCTTTATTCCTAGAATAAACCAATTTGGTCATAACCTATTATATTTTTAATGTATTCTCTGGGTTTGATTTTCTAACATTTTTCTCTAATTTGTGTGTCTGTTAATACTATTCTGTAATTTTGTTGTTGTAGTTTTGTATCAGGTTTATGCTGGCCTCATAAAATGAGTTATGAATAAATGTTCTCTCTCTATTCCTTGAAGATATTGTGGACGATTAGTACTATTTCTTTCTCAAATGTTCCAAGAATTCACCAGTAAAGACCTCTAGGCTTGACATTTTCTTTGAGGATAGGTTTTTAATTATATATTTAATATATTTAACAACTATTTAGATTATTTTCTGATTTTTCCTGTGTCAACTTGATAAATCATGATTTTAAAGAAAATCTTCCAAGGGCACCTGGGTGACTCAGCCACTTAAGCATCTGACTCTTGATTTCAGCTCAGGTCATGATCTTAGGGTCCTGAGATCAAGCCTTGCGTGGGCCTCTGTGCTCAATGGGGAGTCTTCTTGAGGATTCTTTCCCTCTCCCTCTGTCCCGCCCACCTACACACTCTCTAAAATAAATAAATAAATCTTTAAAGGAAATCTTCCATTTTGCTTAGGTTGTCGCATTTATTTTATATATAACTGTTCATAATGATCTTGGAACGAGTTTATCAAATTTATTGATATTCTAAAAGGACAAAATTCTGACTTTGTTGATTTTTCTTCATTTTTATGTCATCTATTTTATCAATTTTTATTTTAATTTTTATTCATTTCCTTCTATTTTCTATCCTTTTTAAGATGGTAACTTAGAAATTGATTTTTTCTTTTCTAATACATGTATTTAAAGTAATTTTTATTGTAAGCACTATGAATAAATAGGTCCAATCAGGAGAGAGAAAACACACAGTAATTTGGAAAAGTTTAACATAAATGGTTGACTAACATAACACAGTAAAAAAAGAAAAGAAAAATAAATAAAGGATTATTAACCCTACCAGTGGACTGGAGTAATGATGGATTGGCAGCAAAAAGTAAAGAAAATTCTACAGCTACTACTCCTACAGCTGAGATAACACACCTGAGGGAGAGGCCCCCTCAAGGCCTGAAATCCAGACCTTGCTGTGTGGAAGGCTGCTGTAGCTCACTGAATGGCAGAGAAGTTCTCATAGCACCATATTGGTAAACTGTACTGGAAATGCATCCCTGAAGTGCCAGGGAAACTTCACAGCAGGCACTTTGCTACAAAGCTGCCCAAGGGAGGTCCAAGGAAAGGTACTGGCCATTGTGAACTGCAGAAGCCTAGTGCTGGGGAAAGTAATGTGTCCTGGAGAAGCTTGCCCAGTAAGCATACCAGAATGAGGAAGCAAAAACAGTTCCCCCTGCAGTGTGTTTCCAATGCCCTCTAATGACAAAGTTCCAGCCAGCAAGGAAAAATACTTAAAGGGTCCAAACCTGTTTACAAAGAGCTAGCAAATAGGTGGAATTTGGAGCAGAGAGGCAAAAAATAATAAATAGCACATGCTACTCTTACCATATCCTATGAATTTTAATGTGCTGAATTTTTTTTTTTTTTTTTAAAGATTTTGTTTATTTATTTGACAGAGGCAGATCACAAGTAGGCAGAGAGACAGGCAGAGAGGGGGAAGCAGGCTCCCCGCTGAGCAGAGAGCCCGATGTGGGGCTCGATCCCAGGACCCTGAGATCATGTCCTGAGCCGAAGGCAGAGGCTTTAACCCACTGAACCACCCAGGTGCCCCTTAATGTGCTGAATTTTTATTATCTAATTGTCATTGTGCTTTCTTGACAACTGGGTCAAGAAATATATATTTCTTATATATTAATATACATTTAATATTAATTTACTTAATACTTATATATTTCAAATAAATTGAATAGTTTTAATAAATTCAAATAAATTTATTTATTAATAGATAATTAGTAAATAAATTTATTTTAATAAATTTATTAATTAATTAATAATACTTTATAATTTATAATTCAATAAATTTATTTAAATATTAATATGATGTAATATTCACTATATATTTAATTTATATTAATATATTATTAAACAGTATATATTTAATATATATTTATATGTAAAGTAGATCACATTTGTTAATAATTTTGTTCAGATTTCTATATAATTTATAATTTTTGTTATCTAGTCATTCTATGGTGTCTAACACCAGAAGTAGATATATTAAACTATAATTAGGGTTCTCCTTCTCCTTCTCCTTTACTCTTCTATTAATATTTAGGTACACTGTCTGAAGCTATGTTAAAACAGACAAAAAATTAGGATTATTGTGTCTTCCTGTTGAATTGCCCCTTTTAGATTTAGGATATGCCACCCTTTATCTGCAGTACACTTCTTGTCTTAAAGGTAACTTTGATATTAATATAACTATACAAGCTTTTTTTTAGGTTATTGTTTGCATGCTCTATCATTTCCATTCTTTTGCTTTCAATCTGTGTATTTATATTTAAGCATAATAACATATATTTGAGTTGTTTTTTTAAATCCAGTCCAAAAACCTTTCACTTTGATTTGGGAGTCTTTAGTACATTTGTACTTCATGTAACTACTCATATAAGTAATTTTAAGTTTACCATCTTGCTTGTATATTTTTCCTCTTATCCTCTTTCTCTTTTCCTTTTTTTCTATTTTTTTATTATGTCATTATTTTATATTACTTCCTTAATCAGTTTTTCTTAAATTCAGGCTTATTGAAGTATAATTTCCATACAGTAAAATTCATAATTTTTACTGTATAGTCTTAGAGTTTTGACAAATGTACCAAGTTGTAGAACCACCATCACAAGGTGTTTTGCAATTCCATCCCCCCAAATTTACTTGTGCTTCTTTGCAGCCACCATTTCCTCTCAGCTGCACAGTCTGGCAACACTGGTTTCTTTTCTATCCCTCTAGTTTTGCCTTTTATAGGATGTCATATAAGTGGAATCATATAGTATATGTCATTTTGAGTTTGGCTCCTGTTATTTAGCATTATGCATTTCAGATTCATTTTTTTGTTGTTGTGTAAGTAATTTGTTCTTTTTTATTGCTGTATAGTATTTCTTGCATGAACATACCAGTTTGTTTATCCATTTACCAGGTGAAAGTTATTTGAATTGTTTCTACTTTTAAGCTGCTATGAATAATGTATTTGACTTGTTACCAATTTCTGGTGACTTTGAATAATATTACTATGAACATTCATGTGCAGGTTTTTTGTGTGACCCTTTTTACTTGGTAAATACCTAGGATTCAGATTACTGTGCCATCTTATAAGTATACATTTAAAGTGATAAGTAAAAGGGGGCTCCTGGGTGGCTCAGTTGGTTAAGCGTCTGTCTTCAGCTCAGGTAGTGATCTCAGGGTCCTGGGATTGAGCCCCGCATCAGGCTCCCTGCTCAGCAGGGAGTCTGCTTCTCCTTCTCTCTCTGACCCTCCTCCCCACTTGTTCATTGTCTCTCTCTCCCTTCCTCCCTCCCTAAAAAGAAAGAAAAAAAAAGTGACAAGTAACTGAACACTCATTTCCAAAGTAGTCATACCATTTTTTTGATTACCACCAATAATGTATTATTGAATGATTTCACATTTTCATTAGCCTTTGGTATTTTCAAGGTTTTTGTTTGCCATTCTGATAGATGTGTGGTGGGGTTTCATTGTTATTTTAATTCAGATTTTCTTAAGGATTGCTGATGTAGACTATCTTTTTATGTGCTTATTTGTAATCCATATCTGTTTTGATAAAGTATCTGCTCAAATCTTTCACTAGGTTTTTTTCCTGAGTTGTTTGTTTTCTTATGGAATTTTAAATATTTAGTACACGAGACCTTTATCTTATATGTGTTTTATAAATATTTTTCTCCCAATTTGTTATTTATCTTTTCATTTTATTATTATGGTCTTTGGGAAAGCTGACATTTTTAATTTTGATGGGAAAATACATCAATTTTTTCTTTAATGGTTCATAAAATATTAACTGAGTAATCTGAGACATTTGCATGATCTAAGGACGCCAAGACTTTATCCCACATTTTATTGTAATAGTATTATAGTTTTAGATTTTCCATATATCTATAATTCATTTGACTTAGTTTTTTGTGTGCGGTCTGTGTCATGGATTGAGGCTTGTTTTGTCTTGTTTTTCAAATGGATATCCAACTTTTCCACCCTTTTGTGTAAAAGGTCATTGATTCTTTATTGAATTGCCTTTGCAATTTTGTTAAAAATCAATTGGTTACATAGGTGAGGGTCTATTTTTATACTGCTTGGCTTCATTGAGTTACTTGTTTATCCTTTCACCAATATTACACTGTCTTGATTACTTGATTATTTACAATAAATCTTGGAAACATATAGGAAGTGCCCTCCAATTTTGTTCTTTACAATTTTGTTTTTGTTGTACTAGCTTCTATGCTTTTCTTTCTTTCTTTTTCTTTTTTTCTATGCTTTTCCATGTAAATTTTCTACTTTCTTAAAAGCTTAGATCATTGATTTGAGATCTTCCTTATTTTCTAATGTAAGCATTAATGCTAAAAATTTCCCTCTAAGGACAGCTTTATCTGCATCCCAGTAGTTTTGATATATTGTATTTTCACTTTCACTCAATTGCAAATATTTTCTGATTTTCTTGCAAGATCTTCTTTAACCCATTATTTATTTAGAAGAGTTTTTATCAAACTTCCAAGTAGAATATGTTTTCAAAATCTCTTTTCATACTTTTTTTCTGTTATGATGAGAAAACAAGTTTTGTATTATTTTAAATCTTTTAAATGTGTTTGTTTTATGGCCCAGAATATCATTTCTCTTGGCAGATGTTTCATATTTTCATGAAATGGATGAGTAATCTGCTATGGTGGGTGGAGTGTTCTATGAATATTAATTGGGTCAAATTGGTTGATAACATCAAGTCTTCTAATTTCTTGTTGATTTTTGGTCTAACATTTTTATAGAGTACATAGAAAAATATTGAAATTACCAACCATAATTTTGGATATGTCTATATTTTTTCAATTCTATTAGATTTTGCTTACTGTATTCTGAAGACTATTTTGTGCATATATATTTATCATTTTTGTATATTCTTGGTGAACTGAGCCCTTTATCATTATGTAATTTTTCTCCTTTTCCCAGGAAATATTTCTGTTCTGAAGTCCAATTTTCTGATATTAAAATTGCCATTCCAACTTTCTTTTTTAAAAATTTTATTTTCAAAAATTCAAATATAATTAACATACAATGTTATATTAGTCTCGGTTGTACAATATAATGGTTGAACAATTCCTTATGCTATTCAGGGCTTATCACAAGTGTATTTTTTTTTTAAGATTTTATTTATTTATTTGACAGAGAGAGAGAGACCACAAGTAGGCAGAGAGGCAGGCAGAGAGAGGGGGAAGCAGGCTCCCTGCCGAAGCCCGACACGGGGCTTGATCCCAGGACCCCGAGATCATGACCTGAGCCGAAGGCAGAGGTTTTAACCCACTGAGCCACCCAGGTGCCCGCACAGGTATACTCTTAATTTCCTTCACCTATTTCACCTATTCCTTCACCAACCTCTCTTCTAGCAACTTCCAGTTTGTCCTCTCTAGTTCAAAGTCTGGTTTTTTTTGTCCATCTCTTTTTTTTTCTTTGTTTTGTTTCTTAAAGTCCACATATGAGTGAAATCATATGTTTATCTTTCTCTGACTGACCTATTTAACTTAGCATTGTACCCCTAGATCCATCCATGTTGTTGCAAATGGTAAGATTTCTTTTTTTTTTTTTTTAAAGATTTTATTTATTTGACAGAGAGAAACACAGCGAGAGAGGGAACACAAGCAGAGGGAATGGTAGCAGGAGAAGTAGGCTTCCCGCGGAGCAGGGAGCCCGATGTGGGGCTCGATCCCAGGACCGTGGGATGATGACCCGAGCCGAAGGCAGACGCTTAACGACTGAGCCACCCAGGTGCCCCAAGATTTCTTTTTTATAGCCCAGTAATATTTCAATATGTGTGTATATGTGTACATGTGTGTGTACATCTTCTTTAACCATTCATCTATGGATATACACTTGAGTTGCTTGCATATCTTAGCTATTGTAGATAATGCTGCACCAAAATAAAAAGCCCAGCAATGGAAGCCATCAACAAAACAAAAAGACAATCTACAAATGGGAGAAGAGATTTGCAAATGCTATGTCCAATAAAGGGTTAATATCCAAAATATATAAAGAACTTGTACCACTCAACACCAAAAAAAAAAAAAAAAACCCACCAAATTTAATTAAAAATGATCAGAAGACATGAATAGACATTTTTCTAAAGAAGACATATAGATGGCCAACAGACACATGAAAAGATGTTCAACATCACTCATCTTTGGGAAAATGCAAATCTAAACCATAATGAGATATCACCTCACACCTGTCAGAATAACTAAAATTAAAAACACAAGAAATAACAAGTGTTGACAAGGATGTGGAGCAAAAGTAACCCTTGTGCACTGTTGGTGGGAATGCAAGCTAGGTGCAGCCATTTTGGAAATAATCATGGATATTCCTTAAAAATTAAAAATAGAATTACCATATGATCCATGTTTCTTTTTTTTTTAAGATTTTATTTATTTATTTGACAGAGAGATAGAGCACAAGCAAGCAGAACCTCAGACAGAGGGAGAAGCAGGCTCCCAGCTGAGCAGAGAGCTCAATGCCGCTCAATCCCAGGACCCTGAGATCATGACCTGAAGGGAAGGCAGACACTTAATGGACTGAACCACCCAGGTGCCACTGATCAATATTTCTTTTGATTAGTATTTGTGTGGGCTCCTCAAATTTCCAACCTGCTGTGCCAGCCTCAGCAACCACCAAAATAGCAACTGGTTTTTCTTTTACCCATGTTAGTCCCTCTACTGGCACCAAGTCGAATCTTTAATCCAAACCAAGAATTAACCAGTTCCCTCAAAGAAGAAATTGTTTACCAGCATAAACTTACTATAAATATTACTCTCAATTCTGGAGTATTTCCAATCCTTTCAGCCTCCACATCACTCTGATGTCTTCAAAAATATTATTTGTCACTTAACCAGTTTTCCCCTAATTGTTGCATTTGGAACATTGCCCTGATGCAACCTGTTAACCTGTTAAATTCTACCCATAAGTTGTGTGTGTGTGTGTGTGTGTGTGTGTGTGTGTGTGTGTGTGTGTAAATATATATATTTAAGGGGGAAAAAAGCTGCACATGTGCTTACCAGTGACAGGAATTTTAAAAACTGCTTTAGTTGATGTTTGCATTTGGAAATATGCTTCAGAGGTTAATAGTTTTCTTATGTTTCATGGTATTTGAAGCCACCTGCCTTCATATTTTGTTGAGAAGGGGAGAATAACATCTAAGGGCCTTTGGTCTTAAAAGTGAACTATGTGTTAAATGTGAGAATTGTCAAAGTAAAGTTGTTTAAAAATGTTTCTTATACAAATATTATAGTGGGCATGTGTAAAGGATTTCTTAACTAACTATTGTGAGAACCATGAAAAGATAAAGATGGTTCGTGGGAGAATTTGAAATACCTAATAGATAGTTATGCAGTGAAAGGAAAGCTGAAATGAATTTGCTACATTTGATACAAACTAATGTCCTATAGGGTAAGGGAACCATAACCATGAGAGTTACCTTAATTCCAGAGAGAAATCTAAAGTTAAAGCTTACTTTTATAGAACCTAGTCCCTAATCATGAGTAAATAGTAATTCAACAAAAGTAAAATCCCCTTAGTTAGTTAAATAATCCTTAGAGCCATTAGTGCTTTCAAGTGACATAAAAATGATATGTAGTCATGCTTTTGCCTTATTTCTAAATATCAGAACATTTTTCTTAACAGAATTTTATTAATGTACAGCAAACTTCTCAGAAATATTAAATTTATATACAAAAGAGCAGAAGATGTAGTATGACTATAAAAATTAAGAGATAATTTTGAGACATTTTTTTCTCCTGTAATCTTTGCTAACAACTTCAGCTGGCCTTATTGGAAGTGACTTTGGATTAGAGAAATAGACGATATTATTTATTTTTTGTTAAACTTTCATATTGTGTAAGCCTTGAAAAAGATATGTGTTCTTTTTTTTTCAATTTTAAACATATAATTTAAACCATTTTCACAAATGCTTAGGTTTATATAATCTTCACTACTAACAAGACAGAATATTTCCATCACTCCAAAGAGTTACCCTGTGCCCTTTGCAAGGTAATGCCTCCCCACATCAAAGCAACAGTGAATTCTATCACCATATGTGAACTTGCTTTTTCTAGAATTCATATAAATATACATTATATTTTGTGTCTTCTTTTTTCACACAGCATTAGGTTTTTGAGATGGCTGTGTATTTTGGTAGTTTGTTCTTTAATAATGCTGAGAAGTGTTTTATTGTATGACTAATGTACCACAATGTTTTTCCAATCTCCTGTTGATGGATACCTGGACTTTTTGTAATTTTTAGCTAAAACGAATAACATTTTAATGATCTTTTTGCACAAAGCTTAATGTGGTTATATGTTTCCATCTTGAATAAATGCTGGATGGTGCATTGCTGAGGTGTAGGGTAGGTAGAGCTTTTTAAGAAATTACCTGCCAAACCACAATGAGATTATTATGAGGGTTCTGATAATATTATATCATGGGTCAGCAATGTTTTTCTATAAGGGATGTCAAGTAAATATAGCTAGCTTTGTGGGCCATGCAGTCTCTGTTGAAATTACTCAGTTCTGCTATTGCAGTGAGGAAGCATGCACAGAAAATACATAAATAAATGGGCATGGCTATGTTCTAATAGAGCTTTATTTAAAAAGGCAACAAATGGATTTAACACATGGGTCATAGTTTCCCACTCATGCTCTGCATCATCTCCAACATTTGGTGTCACCATTATTTTTCATTTTAGTTATGTAGGTAGATGTGATTTTAAAAATTTTGGATTTCCCTGATGACTAATGATGTTGAGCATGAAATCCAGTATAAATACTGGACATTTATACATCTTTCTTTCTGAAATGTCAGTTCAAATTTGTTTCTCATTTTTATCTTTTCATTATTGGGGAGCAGACAAGTCCATTCTTAAATGTATATTTGTAAATATTTTCTTTCACTATGGCTTCGGTGCTTATTTTCCTAATGGTTGGTTTTCCTCAACAATGTTTTATTTTTGCAAAAGTTCAAATTATACGTTATCTTAAAAAAAATCCTTAGTGTTTTCCCTTTTCTCTTTATGAAATCTTAGCTTACTTATGATTGAGAAGATATTCTCCAATGATTTTTTTCCTAGACATTTCATAGCTTTGGATTTTACATGTAGATATGTAATCCAACAGAAGAACAGATTAGAGAAGACATCCTTGCCTTGTCTCCGAACTTAGAGGGAAACACTGTCTCTTATTATAATGTATGATATTAGCTATTTTTTAAGATGCCATTTACTGGGGGTGCCTGGGTGGCTCAGTCCATTAAGCATCTGCCTTTGGCTCAGGTCATAATCCCAGAGTCCAGGGATCCAGCCCCACATGGGGTTCCCTGTTCAGCCAGGAGCCTGCTTTTCCCTTTGCCCTTCACCCTGCTCTTGCTCTCTCTCTCAAATATTAGATAAAATCTTTAAAAAATGCCATTTACTGGAGGAAATTCCATCCTATTCCTATTGCTGATAGTTGCACTTTTTATTTTTAGAATCCTATTTCCTTTTTTTAAATTTAAATTCAATTAATTAATATATATTGTATTATTAGTTTCAGAGGTAGAGGTGATTCATCAGTCTTTTATAATACCCAGTTCTCATTTCATCTTGTGCTCTCCTTAATGTCCATCACGCAGGTACCCCATTCCCCCAGCTCCCTCCCCTTCAGCAACCCTGTTTGTTTCTTGTGATTAAGACTCTCTTATGGTTTGTCTCCCTCTCTGGTTTCACCTTCTTTTATTTTTCCCTCCCTTCCCTTATGATCCTCTGTTTTGTTTCTTAAATTCTACTTATGAGTAAAATCGTTATAGTGGTCTTTCTCTGATCAACTTACTTCGCTTAGCATACCATCCTCTTGTTTCATCCACATCATTGCAAATTGCAAGATTTCTTTTTTGTTGTTGATAGCTGAGTAATATTCCATTGTATATGTGTGTGTGTGTGTGTGTGTGTGTGTATATGTATATATACCACATCTTCTTTATCCATTCAGCTGTCAGTGGACATCTGGGCTCTTTCCATAGTTTGGCTATTGTGGACATTTCTGCTATAAACATTGGGGTGCAGGTGCCCCTTCAGATCACTACATTTGTATCTTTGGGGTAAATACCCAATAGTGCAATTTCTGGGCTGTAGGGTAGCTCTATTTTCAACTTTTTGAGGAACCTGCGTACTGTTTTCCAGAGTGGCTGCATCAGCTTGCATTCCCACCAACAGTGTAGGAGGGTTCCCCTTTCTCTGCATCCTCATCAACATCTGTCATTTCCTAACTTGTTAATTTTAGCCATTCTGACTGATGTTAGGTGGTATCTCATTGTGGTTTTGATTTGTATTTCTCTGATGCAGAGTGATATTAAACATTTTTTCATGTTTCTGTTGGCCATTTGTATGTCTTTTTTGGAGAAATACCTGTTCATGTCTTCTGTTCATTTCTTGATTGGATTATTTGTTCTTTGGGTGTTGAGTTTAATAAGTTCTTTGTAGATTTTAGTTACTAGCCCTTTATCTGATATGTCATTTGTAAATATCTTCTCCCATTCTGTTGGTTGTCTTTTGGTTTTGTTGACTGTTGCCTTTCCTGTGTAAAAGTTTTTGATCTTGATGAAGTCTCAGTAGTTCATTTTTGCCATTGTTTCCCTTTGGAGATGTGTCTAGCAGGAAGTTGCTGCAGCTGAGGTCACAGAGGTTGCTGCCTGTGTTCTCCTCTAGGATTTTGATGGATTCCTGTCTCACGTTTAGATCTTTCATCGATTTTGAGTCTATTTTTGTGTACGGTGTAAGAATAATGGTCCAGTTTCATTCTTCTTCATGTGGCTGTCTTTTTTCCATTGGATATTCTTTCTTGCTTTGTCGAAGATTAGTTGACCATAGAATTGAGGGTCCATTTCTGGGCTCTCTATTCTGTTCCATTGACGTATGTGTTTGTTTTTGTGCCTGTTTCATACTGTCTTGATGATTACAGCTTTGTAATAGAGCTCGAAGTCTAGAACTGTGATTCCACCAGCTTTGGTTTTCTTTTTCAACATTCCTTTGGCTATTCAGGGTCTTTTCTGGTTCCATCCAAATTTTAGGATTACTTGTTCCAGCTCTGTGAAAAATGTCGTTGGTATTTTGATAGAGATTTCATTGAATGTATAGATTGTTCTAGGTAGCATAGACATTTTCACAATCTTTGTTCTTCCAGTTGGTGAGCATGAAACATTTTTCCATTTCTTTGTATCTTCCTCAATTTCTTTCATGAGTGTTTTATAGTTTTCTGAGTATAGATCCTTCGCCTCTTTGGTTAGGTTTATTCTTAGTACCTTATGGTTTTTGTTGCAACTGTAAATGGGACTAACTTCTTAATTTCTCTTTCTTCTGTCCATTGTCAGTGTATAGAAATGCAGCTGAGATCTCTACATTGATATCCTTCCATATTGCTGAATTCCTATATGAGTTCTAGCAATTTGGGGATAAAGTCTTTTCCATTTTCCACATAGAATATCATGACATCTGTAAAGAATGAGAGTTTCACTTCTTGTTTGGTGACTCAGATGCCTTCCTTTTTGTTATCTGATTGCTGAAGCTAGGACTTCTAGTACCATATTGAACAGCAGTAGTGAGGGTGGACATGCCAGTCATGTTCTTGACCTTAGAGGAAAAGCTCTCAGTTTTTTCCCATTGAGAATGATATTCTCTATGGGCTTCTTGTGTATGGCTTTTAATTTATCTCAAAATAAAAAAAAGGTATCTCTGTCCCTTCACTCTGAAGAGTTTTAATCAATAAAGTATCCTGTACTTTCTCTGCATCTGCTGAAAGGATCATATGGTTCTTGTCCTTTTATTAATGTAGGGTATCATATTGATTAATTTGCAGATGTTAAACCACCCTTGCAGCCCAGGAATAAACAGTGAATAATCCTTTTAATGTATTGTTGAATCCTGTTGTCTAGTATCTTGGTGAGAATTTTTTCATCCATGTTCACCGGGGATATTGGTTTGTAATTCTCCTTTTTGGTGGAGTCTGGTTTGGGGATCAACATAATGCTGGCCTCACAGAAAGACTTTGAAAGTTTTCCTTACATTCCTATTTTTTGAGAGAGCCTCAGAAAAAAGACGTATTCCTCTTTAAACATTTGATAGAATTCCCCTGGATGTTATCCAACCCTGGACTCTTGTTTGTTGCGAGATTTTTGATTACTGATTCAATTTCCTTGTTGGTTATGCATCTGTTCAGGTTTTTGCTTTCCTCCTGGTTCACTTTTGGTAGTTTATACGTCTCTAGGAATGCATCCATTTCTTCCAGATTGCCCAATTTGTTGCATATAGCTAGCTGCTCATAATATGTTCTTATAATTGTTTGTATTTCTTCAGTATTGGTTGTGATCTCTCCTCTTTCATTCATCATTTTACTTATTTGGGTCCTTTCTCTATGCTTTTTGATAAATCTGACCAGGGGTTTATCCATCTTATTCTTTCAAAGAAACAGCTCCTAGTTTCATTGATCTATTCTACTGTTCTTTTGGTTTCTGTTTCATTGATTTCTGCTCTAATCTTTATTAATCTAATCTTTATTATAATCTAAATCTAACAATTTAATCTAATTGTTCTTTCTCCATCTCCTTTCGGTGTAAGGTCAGGTTGTGTATTTAAGACCTATCTTATTTCTTGAGAAAGGCTTGTATTGCTATAACTTCCCTCTTAGGACTGCATTTGCTGCATCCCAAAGACTTTGAACAGTTGTGTTTTCATTTTCATTTGTTTCCATGAATTTTTAAAATTCTTCTTTATTTTCCTAGTTGATGCATTCATTCTTTAGTAGGATGCTCTTTAGTCTCCATGTATTTGATTTTTTCCCCAATTTCCTCTTGTGATTTTTTTAACTTTCAAAGCATTGTGGTCTGAAAATATGCAGGGAATAATCTCAATCTTTTGGTACCAGTTGAGACCTGATTTGTGACCCAGTATGTGATCTATTCTGGAGCATGTTCCATGTGCCCTTGAAAATAATGTGTATTTTGTTGTTTTAGGATGGAATGCTCTGAATATATCTGTGAAGTCCATCTGGTCCACTGTGTCATTCAAAGCCCTTGTTTCCTTGTTGATCTGCTTAGATGATCTGTCCATTGCAGTGAATGGGGTCTTAAAGTACCCTACTATTACTGTATTATTATCATGTTTCTTTAATTTTGTTATTAATTGGTTTATATAATTGGCTGCTCCCATGTTAGGGGAGTATTGCCAATTGTTAGATATTGTTAGGTAGACCCCTTAATTATGATACAGTGGCCTTCCTCTTATTACAGTCTTTCATTTAAAATATAATTTGCCAGAGAACCAGGCTAATTAAACTGCTTTGGATTGCTGTACATGGTTTTTGTTCCTTGAAGGCTTTCTGCACAGCTTTAGAGAATTGGAATGAAAATAGTGGCCTCCCCGCCTCCCAGTCTTGAGCCCTGGAGCCAAAAGCTCAGGGCCCCTCTCCTCAGTGTGCCCTCGGGGAAGAGCAGGCAATTACTCTTGTCTCCCTGGTCTCCATCCATACTCTGTACTCACAACAGCCTGTGACCAAGCGTTTCTATCTCAGACAAGTGACCCAGTTTCAAGTCTCCAAACCTTGCAGACTCCTGCACACACCAGTTCTGCTCCTCTCGGGTGTGTGGGGGGGGTGTCTTGCTGTGGTTCTGCCACTTGCTGGGACCCTGCTCAGAGAGCAGTCACCTGACTGTGCTGGGGCTCCTGGTTTATGGCAACTCCGAGCTGAAATCCCACTCTGGACTCATTGATTGCTGCTGGCTTTCCTGCTCCAATGCCTGGGAACTATGTCGCACCCCTCTTCTTTCTGTGATTCCAGGGATCCTGAGACCACACTGTCCCACCTAGGATTCCACCCCACTTTGCCACCTGAATGTCTTTCAGACAGGGGCATCCCTCACCAGAGCAGACTTCTAAAAGTTCCAATTTTGTGCTCTGCTGCTATATCAATTTCTGATAGCCAGCTGACAGAGCACCCTCCCCACCCCTCACGAATTATCTTCCAATATGTTGCTTCGGATTCATTCCTCTGTACCTCCTACCTTGAAGAAAGTGGTAGGTTTTCTGTAGAATTCTGTAGAATTTCTGTAGAATTCCAGCAATTCTTTCCTTATATCTCTGGTTGAGTACACAGGTGTTGAGAATGATTTGATAGCTATCTAGACAAATCCCTAGGACTAGACAAAACTGTCTCCTACTCCTCTGCCATCTTGGAAGGTCTGAAAAATATATATGTTCTCATGAAGGAATAATTTTGCCAGAGGAATAGTGTTCCTTTTATTTTCTGAACACCCTACCCAAAGGCAAGGATTGGAAGGGCAATTATAGTTGTAATTTCTATTTCATAAGAAATGGTACATAAGCCAAGTTATATTATATATATGTGTATATATATATAGTTGCTACCAATAAAGACAAGGTTATGCCTATTTTGGCCATTTTCAAGCAGATTAGTAAGAAAACAAAGCCACATCCACAAGAAAGGTACAAATCCATAACTCCATTTGGATACTTTTAATTTCAGAGAACTGACATCCTGAAGATGGTCATTTGAAGAGGAGAATAATAGAACCAGTGTAGCTAGGAATGATTTCTACATCTTTCAGTCACTGGCTGAATCATTTAAATTCTCAACCCAGATTTTATGCCTAAGAGTGAGCGTTAATTCTAAAAAGCAGTGTTAATATAAAGCCAGATGAATAACTAATGCCCGGTTTAGATCTGCTTAAGTATTTCAACCTAAGATTTGTACTGGGGTATCATTACATGAACCAGAAGCTAAAACAAAGTTGACCTTTATAGCTTCAGAGGGACTTAATGAGTTCAGAAGTAGTGTAGTATTTTTTCCCCCTAATGATTGGTAAGAAAGTTACTGTGTATGAGAGAAACCTTGTATTGAAGAAATTGATTGACATTAGAGTTACTGACATATTGCCTTTAGCATTATAAAAGTGCTGTTATTTCTGAATATAAGGGCTACTAAATCTTGAGATCCCTTAAAAGACATTTGTCTCACAAAATGGAAATGGGAACAATAGAACCCTTTCAAGGCAAATGAAAAGAAAATCCCCCAAAAGATATTGGTTAATAGGTTGACATAGAGGTTCAAACCCTCAGATAATCAGAAAACTTAAAAACAATAAAAATCTCTGGTATCTATTTTGTAATGTTTTTGCACTTTGATAATAAGGCCTTTGACCTAGGAACTTGTAGTGAGAATTGGTGTAGTGACTTCTTCCAGTCAGTTCTCATAAGCATTACTTAATATTTCTGCCCCAATATAGCATCCACTCTGAAGAACTATGGATTGAGGGATTTGATTTACCTAGGGAAAATGAAATGATATGGGTCTTGCTAATCAAATTCACAGGATGCTGCTTTTATCTATCAGAATATCAGTTGTTAATTTATGATATAAAGCATTTCTGGCATAAGGAGAGACTACCTACCTTATAAATGTTGATGTTCTTTTATTCTGAGAGACTTTTATCAAATCATAAAAAAGATATTATAACTTTCTTTATTTACAAAAAAAATGCTAAACAAAATGTGAGAAAGACAAGGCAATAATATGTATTTTAATGTACCAGAACCAAAGGGATTTTATCCCAGAAAAGCAATCCAGATTCAACATTAGGAAACTTTTTCTGTGGTATATTATATAAATAAGTTATATAAAAAAATCAAAATCATCTCAACAGATACCAAAAGGGCATTTAAAAAAATCAAAATCTTCCATGTTCTCTAAAATAATAGGGCTAGATAGTCACTTCCTTAACATTTTAGATAGTACATATTTCAAACCACCAGTAGTGATAATATTTAAAAACAAAAGAAGAAGGGCATATTTATTCAAAGTAGACACAATATCATGGTGTCCACTATCACTATTATTACTTAATATTGCACTAAAAGTTCTGGTTAGTGCAATAAAGAAGAAGCAGAAATAGATAAACTCTCATTATTTGCAATTATGTTAGTAGACATCAAGAAATTTCGTTAGAATTTCCAAAAACTATAGAATTAATATGACTTTCTTAAAGAGCTAGATACAAGAAAAATGCAAATAATGTTTTCAGGAAAAAATATCAGAAGTTAATACCCAAAAGGTTGTTGAGAGTTACCAAGATGGAGAGACAGGCATAAAAAGGCCTGAAGTACATGAAGGTATTCTTTCTATCTAAGGTAAATTCCAAGGAACAAGACCAAGGAACAAGAGGAAGCACTTGATGGCTGAGGAAGTAAAAGAAATTCAAAATGCCTGTTAGTGTGTTTAGGATTTGATGCAATTCCAGACAAAACTTCAGTGGGATATTTTGGAACTTCACAAGTTATTTTAAACTCCTTTCTGAATAAGGAGTATACTACTATTATGAAAAGTAAAGTGAAAAAACAGAGAATTGGATGTGTAGTATGAGCCAATTTATGTAAAAATTAGGGGTAAGGGAATAGACACTATGTATGTTCTTATATACATGGATAATTTCTGGAAGAATATAATCAAAAGGAGTTAACAGGGGCCCTTGTTGAAGGGGGCATAGTGCGTGGTTGGGGGGAGGACTTTTCTGTTTGTATTATACCCTTCAATATCATTTGCATTATTTCTATGACCATGTTGTGCTGTTATAATTTCTAAAACTTCTTTATATCCATGTTTTAAACACAACCAGTGAATAATTCTCACTGAAAATATTTGTTGAAGAAAAACAATATGGCTTTGAAAGCCATCTGGTAAATATTGGCCCTAGAGTATTAAAGCATATTATAACATACAATTATAAACACCTTTAAATGGTAGGAAAAGAAGACACTGTTGGTGACACAAAATATCCCAGAAATAAATTTGAATATAATATGAAATCAATACAAAGGATATATCACTAATAAATGGAAAAATTAGGAGTTATCCAATCTGAAGCAATAGTTTAGCAGTTTGGGGAAAAAAAATCATGTAGATTCTCACTTCATATCAAACATCAAAATAAATCCCAGATGGTTTGAGTTAAATATACAAAAACAAATCAAAACAGATAAAATGGAAGTGAATATTTATCAAACTTTTGGAAGCAGACAACTAAAAAGCAATGGAAAAAATAGTAAATATTTAATTATGTGAACATAATTAATGTTACATACAAATTTCAAACATATTAATTATGTTCACATAATTAATATGTTTGAAATTTTTATCCACGCCCAAAGAAAAACCGTGACTACAATGAAAACACAGACATAAACCTGGAGGGGGGAAATCACAATTAATTTGATAGCACTGTTACAAATTTGGTAAAATACCAAGACTTAATTGATACTGATTATCAATTATAGCAATATCAGTTGATACTGATATTCAGTTGAACCGTATATATGCTATGTTTTTTCCTACACATATATACCTATGATAAGGTTAGATGTACAAATTAGGCACAGTCAGAGATCAACAATAACTAATAATAAAAGAGAAAATTGTAATAATGTATTGTAATAAAAATTATGGGAATGTCATCTCTTTTTCTTTCTCTCAGTATATCTTACTGTACTATACTTACCCTTCCTGTGATGACATATTAAAATACCTACATGGTGAGACGAAGTGAGATGAGTGATGTAGGCATTGTGATATAAAAGTAGGCTACTACTGACCTTCGGATGTTACGTCAGCAGATGACGTAACAGCAGATGATCTGCCTCCAGACACAGTTGACTGCAGGAACCTGAAACCAGGGAAAGTGAGACTGCAGATAAGGGGGGGACTATTGTACAAAGGAACATAAGAGCCTACTGCAAACAAGGAAAAGCCAACAAATTAGACAACCAAGAAAGAAAGTGGATAAATTCCTAGGGACATACAAGACTGAGTCATGAAGTAGAAAATCTGAATAGACCAATAATGAGTAAGGAGACTGAATCAGTAATCCAAAGCCTCTCAACAAAGAAAGGCCCAGGGCCAGATTGCTTCACTGGTGAGTTTTACCAAACACTTAAAGAAGAATTAATGCCCATCCTTCTCACTCTTCTGAAATGTTGAAGAGGAATGAACATTCCCAAACTCATTTTACAAGGCCAGCATTATGCTGACACCAAAGCCAGGTAAATTCACTACAAAAAAAGAACATTATAGGCCAATATCTCTGATGAATTGAGATGCAAAAATTCTTATAAAATACTAGCAAATTATTGATGGACATCTAGGTTCTCTCCATAGTTTGGCTATTGTGGACATTGCTGCTATAAGCATTCGGGTGCACATGCCCCTTTGGATCACTACATTTGTATCTTTAGGGCAAATACCCAGCTATACTTTAGAAGGATCATACACCATGATCAAGTGGGATTTATTACTGGGATGCAAAGGTGGCTCAATATATGCAAATCAATAAATGTGATATATCACATTAATAAAATGAAGAATGAAAATCATATGATCACCTCAATAGATGCAGAAAAAGTATTTGACAGAATTCAACATCCTTTTATGATAAAAACTCATAATAAATTATGTATGGAAGGAACATACGTCAACAATGGAGGCCATTATGACAAGTCTGCATCATACACCATCTCAAGTGGTGAGAATTTGAAAACTTTTCCTTGAAGATCAGGAATAAGATGAGAATACTATCACTGCTTCTATTCAGCATAGTACTGAAAGAGCAGTAAGAGCAACTAAGAAAAAGAAATAAAAGACATACAAGTCAGAAAGGAATTAAGTAAAATTTTCTCTGTTTTCAGATTGCATGATCTTACATATAGAAAACCCTAAAGATGTGACCAAAAAACAGGTTTAATCAACAAATTCAGAAAAGTTGTGTATACAAAATCAACATACAAACATCAGTTGTGTTACTATACACTAACAATTGAACTGTCTGAAAAAGAAATAAAGACAACAGTCTCATTTATAATCACATCAAAAACAATAAAATACCTAGTAATACATTTAGCAAAGAAGGATTACATAAACTTAACCAAGAATCTGTACACTGAAAGTTATGAGACATAGATAAAAAATTGAGAGAGACATGAGTAAATGGAAATATGTTCAGTTCATGAAGATATATATGAATCTGAAACATGTCCATGAATCAGAAGAATTCTGTTAAAATGTGCATACTACCCAGAGCAATCTACAGATTCAGTGCAATCCCTATCAAAAACCTCCGTCAAATTTTCTTCATAGAAATTGAAAAAATTCTAAAATATATATGGAATCACAAAAGATCCTGATAACCAAAGCAGTCTTGAGAAAGAAGAACAGAGTTGGAGGCATCAACTTCCTGATTTCAACCTATATTACACATAGATCAATGGAACAGAATTGAGTCCAGAAATAAATCATGCGTATATAAGCAACTATTTGACAAGAGTCAAGAGTGTTTGATGGAGAATGGATAATCTTTTCAATAGAGTTGGAAAACTGAACATTCACATGGAAACGAATAAAATTTGACCCCAATTACACACCACTCACAAAAATTAACTCAAAATGGATTAAAGACTTAAATATAAGACCTGAAACCATAAAACTTTATTAGAAAATATAAGGGTGAGGCAAGCCTAGAGTTCTATTATCGTCCATCCCTAGGCTTGCCTCATTCTTCAAGCACAGCTAGATAAATACTAAATCATTCTGAATACCCAAGAAATTGATCTGAGGACTTAGAACAAATTATATAGCTAGCAGGAGAAAGGAGACCACACCCAGAGGTATGGAGATGTGGTATGGGGGAGAAATGTATCACAGGTGCTGCAGAGGGAAGAGAGCCTAGGTAGCAGAGAGAAGTGAGAGAGGAGCACACAGGGAATTGCACAAGGAAAACATTTCCCCAAAGCTATGACTGGGAAAATGAAAGTGGCTGATTTTCATGAGTTTTTTTTTTTTTAATCAGCAGGGCATAAAGACTGGAATTTTAGAGGTCTGTGGTGTGGCTGGTATAGAGCCATGAGGACACTGCAGTGCTCCTGAAGAGAAGGCAGGCATGTAACCTGGGGGGACAGACAGCACAATCTGAGGATCTCCTGAGATGCACTGGAGACAATGGTTCTCCCTTCTTGGAGCACATCTGAGAGAGGTGGCATTGCCTCTCCAGGGACAAAGAAATCTACGGTGACATTTCTATCCCACACCCCTCATCATAGGCACAGAGACACCTGCTGAGGGTGGCTAATGCAGATACTGGCTTCTTATTGTGCTTTGGTCCAAATTCCACATTCTCGAGCTCTAGTGCAGCTGCCCCTCTGGGTCAAACCAGCATCAATCCCAGTGCAGCGAGACCTTCCCCCAGAAGACAACCACAGGTCCCTCCCATACCAGGTCCCTAAAGTTTGGAGCTTTAAAACTCAGCTCGCCTGGCTGGGATAGACCCCAAGGTGTACTGCACTTCTCCAAGGGGCCAAGCACTAAATGCCTAAATTGCTTATACCAAGCCCAAGGTGCACTGCACTTCTCCAGGGGGACAAGCAATCCAGACACAGTGTGTATGTAGCAATCTGAGGAGCACCTGGGACACATGAGGGGAATCTGTTAGCTCTTCTGGGAGGACTTCCCTGACAGCAGCAAGCATGAACTCCCCTCTCCCTCTCCAGACAAAGGAACTGGCTTATACTCTTTCCTTCCCCTGCCCCTCAGCATAAACTAACTTCGGTAACTAGCAATGTGCCAACACTGGCTACCTAAATTGCTTACACCAAGCCCTGCTCCCCTTCCACCACTCTGCTCTGCTGGTAATGCTTTTCTTGGACAAGTGTACCTGAGAACCAGGGCAAAGGACCCCTCCCCCAGAAGACCAGCACAGACTCCTGCATACACCATATCTACTTACCATAAAGTCCTGCAAAGCTTCAGCTCTAGAGGAAATAGCATCAGGTCTCTTTTAACAAGCAGACCAGAGCACACACGGTTAAAATTTGCCCCACTCTGGCCAAGGTCCAAACACTCCTGAGTCCAGGCAAGGAGAAACTCTGCAGAGGACTGATCTGAGGGACAGAGCAGCCATAATACATGCAGCACACACCAAAGACAATTCCTGAAGCACTAGGTCCTGGATATTGTATGACCTCTTCATAAAGCCATTACTCTCAGGAGCAGGAAACAGGCTTTTCTAACACAGAGATGAAGATAGAGACCTAGACAAAATGCCAAGACAGAGAACTTCATCCCAAAAGAAAGAAAAAAAAAGGTCATGACCAGGGATCTAGTCAAAACTGATAAGGAATATGCCTGATCTAGAATTTAAAACATCATAAGTATACTAGCTGGACCTGAAGAAAGCATAGAAGACACTGGGAGTCCCTTAGCACAGAGATAAAAGACCTTAAACCAAATCTGGCTGAAATGAAAAATGCAATAACTGAGATTCCAAACTGATTGAATGTAATGGCCACAAGGATAGAAGAAGCAAAAGAATAAGTAATATAGAAGATAGAATTATGGAAAATAAGGAAGCAGATCAAAAGAGGGGGAAAAAACCCTTGCATCATGAAAGTAGACTTAGGGAACTCAGTGACTCTGTGAAACATAATTATCATATTATAGGAGTCCCAGAAGAAGAAGAGAGAAAAAAGGGGGGGGCAAAGGCTTATTTGCAGACATTATAGCTGAAAACTTCCCTAATGTGGGGAAAGAAACAGACTTCTAAATCCAGGAGACATAGAGAACTCCCATCAAAATCAATAAAAGCAGGCCAACACCAAGACGTATTGTAGTTAAATTTGCAAAATACAAAGATAAAAAATTGTAAAAGCAGCAAGGCAAAAGAAGTCTCTGACTTACAAAGGAAGACAAATAAGGTTAGCAGTAAAACTCTCCACAGAAACTTGGCAGACCAGAAGAAAGTGGCATGATATATTCAACATGCTGAATAGGAAGAATCTACGGCCAAGAATACTCTATCCGGGAAGGCTATCATTCAGAATAAAAGGAGAGATAAGGAGTTTCTGAGACAAACAAAAACTAAAGGGTTCATGACCATTAAACCAGCTCTGCAAGTAATATTAAGGGGACTCACTGAGGAAAGAAAGATAAAAAGTGACAAAGACTAGAAACAGAAAATTTCCAGAAAGAATGACAAAACAAGTAATAAAATGTCATTAAATTCTGTTTATCAATAATTATTCCTGAATGAAAATGGAGTAAATGCTCCAATCAAAAGACATAGGTGTAAGAGTGAATAATTAAAAAAAGACCCATCTATATGCTGCCTATAAGAGCTTCATTTTAGACCAAAGTCACCTGCAGATTGAAAGTGAGGGAATAGAGAAATATTTATCAACAAATGGAAGTCGAAAGAAAGCCAGAGAAGCCATAGTTATATCAGATAAACTAGATTTTAAACCAAAGACTGTAATAAGAGGTGAAGAAGAGCACTATATCCTTATAAAGGGAACTATCCAACAAGAAGACCTAAAATTAAAAATATTTATGCCCCCAACCTGGGAACAGCAAATATATAAATCAATTAATAACAAACATAAATGAATTCATTGATAATAATACAGTAATACTAGGGAATATTAAAACCTTGCTTACAGCAATAGACAGATCATCTAAACAGAAAATCAGCAAGGATACAGTTGCTTTGAATGACACACTGAACCAGATGGACTTAACAGATCTATTCAGAGCGTTCTATCCTAAAACAACAGAATACGTATTCTTTTCAAAGTGCATATGGGACATTCTCCAGAATAGATCACATACTGGGTCACAAATTAGGCCTCAACAAATACAAAAAGATTGAGATAATACCATGCATATTTTCCAAACACAATGCTATGAAACTTGAAGTCAATGACAAGAAAAAATTTGGAAAGATAAAAAATACATGGAGATTAAAGAACATCCTACTAAAGAATGAATGGATCAACCAGAAAATTAAAGAAGAAATATTTTTAAAAAATGAAAACAAATGAAAATGAAAACATGACAGTCTATAACCTCTGGGATGTAGCAAAAGCAGTCCTAAGAGAGAAGTGTATAGCAATATAGGTCTGCCTCAAGAAGCAAGAAAAATCTCAAATAGGCAACTTAACCTTACACCTAAAGGAGCTAGAAAAAGAGCAACAAATGAAACCTAAATCCAGTAGAAGGGAAATAATACAGATTAGAGCAGAAATAAATGGTACAAGAGCTGGTTCTTTGAAAAAATTAATAAAATTGATAAACCCATAGCCAGACTTTTCAAAAAGAAAAGGACCCAACTAAATCACAAATAAGAGGAGAGATCACAACTAACCCACAAAAATAATAAAAAGAGAATATATGAAAAATTATATGCCAACAACTTGGACAATCTGGAAGAAATTGATAAATTATTAGAAACATAAACTACCAGAACGGAGGCAGGAAAAAATAGAAAACTTGAACAGACTGAAAACCAGCAAAGAAATTGAATCGATAATCAAGTTTCCCAAAAGGGTGCCTGGATGGCTCAACCGGTTGTGCATCTGACTCTTGGTTTCAGCTCGGATCATGATCTCCTGGTCGGAAGATCAAGCCCTGTGTCAAGCTCCACATTCAGCAGGGATTCTGCTTCCCCTCTCCCTCTGCCCGTCCCCACCCCTGCTTGCATGCTCACTCTCTCAAATAAATAAAACTTAAAAAAAAAAGTCTCCCAACAAACAAAAGTCCAAGGCCAGATGGCTTCACATGGGAATTCTACCAAATATTTAAAGAAGAGTTAATACCTATTCTTCTCAAACTTTTCCAAAAAAAAATAGAAATGGGAAGAAAAGTTCCAAACTCATTCTATGGGGCCAGCATTACTTGGATTCCAAAACCAGACAAAGACCCCTCTAAAAAAGAGAACGACAACTACAATCCAAAATCTCAGATGAAAAGGTAAAAAGTTTTGGCACAGGGAAGGAAAGACAACTAAGCTAAAAGGCAACCTTCAGAATGTGAGAAGGTGTTTGCAAATGACATATCTGATAAAGGGTTAGTGTCCAAAATATATTTTAAAAAACCTATAAAAGTCAACACCTAAAAACCAAATAATCCATTTCAAAAGTGGGCAGAAGACATGAATAGACATTTTTCTGAAGAAAACATACCAATAGCCAACAGATACATGAAAACGTGCTCAACATCACTCATAATTAGGGAAATACAAATCAAAACTACAGTGAATTATCAACTCAAACCTGTTAGAATGGCTAAAATAAACTACACAGGAAACGAGATGTTGGGAAGTATATGGAGAAAGGGGAACCTTCTTACACTGTTAGTGGGAATGCAAACTGCTGCTGTCACTCTGGAAAACAGTATAGAGGTTTCTCAGAAAATTAATAATAAAACTACCCTAGGATCCAGCAACTGCGATACTAGGTGTTTATACAAAGGATGTAAAAATACTGACTCGAAGGCACACATTCTTCCTGGTATTTATAGCAGCATTATCAACAATAGCCAAA